>CM022704.1:27021301-27763801 GCA_012295165.1 Asparagus setaceus | reverse complement strand
CAATCCCATCTTCTTCTTCTTGTTCAAGGACCAAAGGAGGATGAGTTGATGATGATGAGTTGCAGTTTTCTCTTTATTTCTCTTTATTATTTCTTTTTCTTTCTTGTTATTTATTTGCTTTGTAGTTTAGATTTAATAGCTTTTGTAGTTTAGATTTAATTGCTTTGTAGTTAGATTATTTTAGAATTTTTCTTTTCTTTTTATTTTCTTTTCTTTTTCTATTTGTTTGAATTTCCCAAGATGTTGAACTAAACTCTTGTGGGGATCTAGGTTGCATGAAACTAGTCTAATCTCTTTTGTGTTTATGAATCATCTCTCTTATGCTTAAAAGATCATGTTTAGGTTCATCAATTAGAGAACTAATCGATAGAAGAAGAATTTGATAGTTTATGCTTTCCTTAAGTGGTTTGATAGGCTATGCTTATGAATTCTAGGATTATTATCTTGTTATTACTCTCTTCATGAGTTTGAATTTCAATTAGGTGATAATTTGATAAGTTATACTTTCCTTAAGTGGTTTGATATCTTATGCTTAATAAATCTAATATGAGATGTGGTAAAAGAGAATTTTTAAGTAGATTATAATTTGAGTTAGCTAGTGGATTCAATTCTAAATTCCTTCATCTCTCTTATTGAATTCTCGTCTTTTTAATTGTGATTCCTTTCACACACAATCCAAATCCACTCTCTCATCACTTCATCATATTTTCATATTATCTTGAATAAAACCCTAATTGTCACGCATAATTTGAGAACCGAACTTGAATCAAACACTTTCTATTTCCCGTTCCTCGTGGGATCGACAATCTTAAATACTATAACTTGACAATGGTTGTGCACTTGCGACTATAAAAGGTAAACACTCGTTTTTGCCCATCAAGTTTTTGGCGCCGTTGCCGGGGAACGGTGTTAAGTAGGAATTTTTCTTAGTTCTTTAACTTGTGTGTTTGTCTATTGTGAATGACAAAAGGAGCTTGAAGGCAAGGAGTTGAAGATTCGAGATTGAAGGTTGCCTCCAACGAGGCTTTGCATTGCTTTTGCGCAGGTAACTCTTCTCTCTAGTATTTTTAATTCCACCCTATAGGTAGTTCATCACATTAGAGACAATTAGGTTAATAAAAAAAAACTGACTTTCTTTCTTGCTGACCATAATTAAAAAAAATATATATATTTTCTTTCTCATCCTTTTTAGTTGCTTTTAATTTCTAGGGCTGCATTGCATATAATAGTAGGAATTCACCAAAGTGATTTGAGCATTTTGAATTGACACTCACTTGAAAATATTTTTAAGGGCAAAACCCATTAATCAAGATAAGGTGAGGGATTTCATCACCCTTTCCTTCGCCCAAAAATCACTGATTCCTCACTACACAAACCCAAGCCTCCTAAAAAGAATTAGACGTTGGCCCCTAAGGATTCGAGCTCAATAAGGAACAAGAAATTCTTGAGTGAACTGGTCTAAGTTTATTTGGATTAATTGGTGTCTAAGGCAAGGTTTAGGGTTATGTAGTTCTCGCAAGGAACGAGGTACTTAATTGATCTTTGATCTCCCTCTAGTACTATCCTTACGGCTAATTACCCACGAACCGGATTTTTTCACTTAGGAGTTTTTGGTTAGGAGCTGGTCTAGCGAAGTTTAGGCTTAACCCTAGAGTTAGGTGATTGAAAAGTGATTGCCTTGATTTGTTAATTTTTCTTTTCTTCTTCCCTCTTCTTCTTTTCACCATCTCACTAACTTTTCATTTTTTTAATTAAAAAAAAGCTCTTGATTTTGGTTCATGCAAACTTGGGTTAGGAATAATACCAATCGCTTAGTTCGCCTGATTCAACTTCTCAACCAAACGAAATGGCCAATCCTCCCGCTCTTCAAGATATTCATGCACCAACTAGGAATGCTATCCCTTCATGCATTAAGCTTCCCAAGCAAATGGAACTAATTTGAACTCCGACCACATTTCATCAACATGCTTCCAAAATTTTAGGAACGTAAACCTAAGACGATATATTTTCATCTCTCAATTTGAAGAAGTCTCCTCATGATTAAAATGAAAGACCTAACTGAGGATGCAATTAAGCTTTGATTTATTCCCTTCACTCTTAAGGACAAAGCAAAAAATGGTCGCATACTTACCCATGATTCGATTTCAACTTTGGTGATTTTGTAAAAGTTTTTCTAAAAAATTCTTCCCAATTCACAAAACGGTCAAGCTCGAAACAAAGATTCAAAATTTTAGGATTGTCCCGTGAGCCATTCGAAAGTATTTCGATAGGTTTAAGGATCTCCTCATCCAATGTCCTCACCATGAGTGCGGAAAAATGGCGATTGTGCCAAATCATTTACGAAGGATTGGACTATCCTGCAAAAACTTCCTTAGAGTCTATGTGTCAAGGGGATTTTATGAAGAAAAATGCCGATGAAGCGTGGGATTTCTTAGAGAGTCCGTAAAAACCATGCAATGGGAACACCGTGGATGACCGTGGTGCATCGGTTCCTCAAGCCAAATCTAGTGGTCCTTCCTTAGGAGCGAATATAGCCGCTGAAGCAAAGATGGCGACGATCATGTGAGGCTAGAAGCTCTCGAAATCAAAGAACGCTCCGCTCAAGTCAATCAAATCCCGCCAGTTGTCACAATTGTCAGTCCCCATCTCATGTTGCCGATGAATGCCCTCTTTTAGGATCCGATCAGCCACTAGATCAGGTTAACGCTGCATTCCAGCCTCCTAGAAATGATCCTTTTGCCCCAACCTACAATCCCGGTTGGCGGAATCATCCCAACTTTGCGTGGAACCAAGGAAGTTACCCCCGAAATCAAAACGTCAATCCCACCTCAAACCAACAAATTCCTAGGGGAAACACGATTCGCTCAATCCACCAAACAATTTCCATCACTCAAATCTACCTTTTCAAATTTCCTCCTCATCAACCACCTAATCTTTCTAACCCAGATCAGGAAAAACGTCTTGGTGTCATAGAAAAGGGTTTAGAAGCCATGATCAAAACCACCACCAACCTGTTGACTCAATCATCCAACACTCTAAATTCCTTCATGCAAACAACTAACCAAGCGATCAACTCGAACACTCAAGCCATCGCCAGAATAGAAACCCAACTAGGGCAGCTAGCAAACGCCGTGAGTGAAAGAGAGAAAGGAACATTTCCAAGTCAACCTGTGGTTAACCCTAACAACACTGGTTCAAACCCAAATCACCTATCTCAGGTAAATGCAATCCATACGTTGAGATCGGGAAGCAGATAGATAACCAAGTCGAACACTTTCACTCAAACTTCGCTCCCATCCAACACACTCCTTCCGATGACCAAGACAAAACTGAACCGAAGTCTAATCCAGATAGGAATACACCGTTGCACCCTTTCGGATAGACTTAGACATAGGAAAAACTCTCCCCAAGTAGAGAAAATCCTAGAAACTTTCAAACAGTCAAGATCAACATCCTCTCTTAGATGCAATTGAACAAATTCCCTCTTATGCAAAATTCTTAAAAGATTTATGCACTAAGAAAAGAACCACAAATGTTCCAAAGAAAGTCTTTCTTGTCGCTAATATCGTGACATGCTCTCAAAGCCCACCCCTTTGAAATATAAGGATCCAGTTGTCCTACTATCCCGTATAATAGGAAACACCGTCATTGATAGGGCATTACTAGACTTAGGAGCTAGTGTAAACCTTCTTCCCTTTTAGGTTTATCGTGACTAGGTGTAGGAGAACTTAAACCACAAGATGTACCCTACAATTAGCCGATAGATCCGTGAAGATTCCCAAGGAGAGGTAGAGGATGTTTTGATCAAGGTTGGAGAATTCATTTTCCTGTTGATTTCATTGTCCTAGAGATGCACTGCTCCCAATCTCAAGGGTCAAATCCCAGTCATCCTAGGAAGACCATTCTTAGCAACCTCAAATGCTTTAATCAATTGTAGAACTGGTCTTATGAAACTATCTTTTGGAAACATGACTGTCGATCTCAATATTTTCAACTTAGGAAGACAACCCTGTGATCCATCTGATCAACCCTTAGAGGTAAACTTCATTCAGGGTATTTCCAGTGAGCAACAAGAAGAGGAGTGTAGTTCCGACATCTGTTTTTTTGACCTAGTCATGGAGGAAACTGTCGACGACAATATAGGACTAGATTCACCAATCAATCATGTCTCTGAAATCAGCTGGCAACGCGAGCCATTAGATATCGAGCCTCGAACTCAACTTCGCCCTTCCATCGAGGAACCCCCTAAGTTAGAGCTCAAACCATTACCCGAAAATCTTGAGTATGCCTACTTAGGGAGAATGAGAGTCACTGTCATCATCTCTTCAAAATTGACACTGCTCGTAAGGAAGCCCTCTTAGCCGCTTAAGAGAGAATAGGAAGCCATTGGATGGACCATGGTGATATTAAGGGATTAGTCCAACCATTGTTCAACACGAATCCACTTGATTGATGATGCCAAACCTACCAGAGATCCTCAACGTAGGTTAAACCCAGTAATGAAAGAGGCTTAGGAAAGACATTCTAAAATGTCTCGATCATGGGATCATTTATCCCATTTCAGATAGTTCCTGGGTAAGTCCGGTCCAAGTAGTTCGGAAAAAATCTGGGATCACCGTGATCCAAAATGATGCTAATGAACTAATTCCCACTAATCCAAACCGGTTGGCGATGCGTATTGACTATAGAAAACTCAACTTAGCTACCCGGAAAGATCACTTCCCGCTTCCTTTCATAGACCAAATGTTAGAACGCCTAGCAGGACATGAGTTCTATTGTTTCTTGGATGGATATTCAGGTTATAATCAGATCCCCATTGCCCCAGAAGATCAGGAGAAAACCACTTTCACATGCCCATACGGAACCTTTGCATATCGCCGCATGCCCTTTGGGTTGTGTAACGCACCCGCCACATTCCAACGCTGCATGATTAGTATCTTCTCTGACATGGTAGAACGCTTTCTAGAAATTTTCATGGACGACTTTTCCATCTTTGGCGACACATTCTCAGAATGTTTGAATCATCTTCGACTGGTCCTATTACGATGTAGGGAGAAAAATCTGACTCTTAATTGGGAGAAATGTCATTTCATGGTCAAACAGGCATTGTCTTAGGTCATGTCATTTCCAATAGGGTATCGGTTGACAAAGCTAAGGTAGATCTTATTTCAACCTTCCTCCAAAAATGTTAAGGATGTCGATCATTTCTTGGTCATGCCGTTTCTATAGACGCTTCATCAAAATTTTAGCAACATTGCTAGACCTTTGACCAATCTCTTAGCTAAGGATACCATTCAATTCTCCCTTGAATGCCTCAAAGCTTTTGATTATCCGAAAAAGAACTAACCACGTACCATCATTCATGCACCGATTGACCTTACCCTTCAATTAATGTGTGATGCATCCGATTCTCGCATTGGTGCCGTTCTAGGACAACGTATTGATGGAAAATCGCATGTAATCTACTATGCCAAGAGGACACTAAACGATGCTCAACAAAATTACTCACATCGAGAAAGAATTTTTAGTCAGCCGCCTTTGCCTTAGAAAAATTCAGGTCCTATCTCATCGGTCTTTGACCAAAGTATTCACAGATCATGCCGCACTTAAGTATCTTTTGACCAAGAAGGATGCTAAAGCACGGCTCATTAGATGGATTCTCCTACTCGTGAGTTTGACATTCATATCCTTGACAAAAAGGCATAGAAAACCACGTGGCGGATCATCTCTCTAGACTTCCAAATGCACCAACATCAAATGTCCCAATCAATGAACTTTTTCCATCTAACAACTCCTACAAATCCAACTGCTCCATGGTTTGCAGATATTGTCAATTACTTAGTCACGTAAACAGCCCTCTCATTGGTCTAAACAGATAGATCTCGCTTTCTCTCCCGTGTAAAATACTTCTCTTGGGATGATCCAAATCTGCTTAAGCATCATTCCTCGACGATTTTTAGGAGGTGTATTCCAAATGAAGAAACTAGGAGTGTTCTATCTTTTGCCACGAGCAAGCATGTGGGGCCACTTTGGCTCAAGAAAAACAAATTAAAAAATTCTCCAGTGTGGGCTATATTGGCCAACTGTGTTCAAAGATTCCTATGAGTTTTGCAAAACCTCAGAATCATGGTTTCACTCTAGGTAAAATCACTAGAAGAAATATGATGCCCTTACAACCCATTTTAACTGTTGAACTTTTTGATTTGTGGGGTATAGATTTCATGGGTCCTTTTCCAAATTCCTTCTGTAATATGTACATTCTAGTGGTCAGCCGAGTATATGTCGAAATGGGTTGAAGCGGTTGCTTGCAAGACTAATGATAACAAGGTTGTTGTTCGGTTTCAAGGAGAATATTTTTCACGATTTGGTGTGCCCCGAGCAATAATTAGCGATAATGGTACACATTTACGCAACCGTTCCTTTGAGGTATTAATGAGGAAGTACTCGATCACACACAAACCGCCAACTCCTTATCACCCTCAAACCGGTGGTCAAGTAGAGGTCACAAATAGGCGAGATCAAACAAATTCTCAAAAACAAGCCACAATGTAAAGGATTGGTCCTTAAAACTCTGCGATGCTCTATAGGCATATCGAACGGCCTTTAAAACTTCGGTTAGAAATGTCACCGCATTGCACTTGTTTTGGAAAGGCACGCCATTTACCGCTTGAGTTAGAACACCGAAAGCAATGTGGGCAATTAAACAACTTAACCTTGATTTAGACTTAGCAGAAAAATGAGAATGCTTCAATTAAATGAGTTAGAGGAAATTCGAAACGATGCATATATAAATTCAAAAATTTATAAAGAGAAAACCAAGGTTTTTCACGACAATTCAATATTACGGAGAAACTTCACACCAGGACAAAAAGTTTTACTTTACAACTCAAGACTACACATTTTTCCTGGTAAATTAAGATCACGATGGTCAGGACCATTTATTGTCACTCAAGTTTTCTCACATGGGGCTATCAAGATTAAAGATCCTAAAAATGATCATGTTTTCAAAGTGAATGGTCAACGTTTAAAACCCTTTTTAGAATCTTCTACACTTGGAGAGGAGGAGGTGTTTGTTCTCCATGAGCCACACTATCTCAGAATCCAAAAAAAAATCTTGTAAATCACCGTATAATAATGAAAAAAAAAAAATAAAAATAAAAAATTAAAAAATTAAAAAAAAAAAACAACAATTGGTTTCGTCTCCCCTCATTACACGTGTAAATGCGCTTTTCTGTTCCAGTCATCCTAACATCCGTAGTGCTTCCACTCTTCTCCATGTTACTTTCTGCATTTACATTGAGGACAATGCAAATTTTAGGTGTGGGGTGGGACTTAGTCAAATTTCTCTCAGATTTTAGTCATTTTTCATTTTTTTATTCATTTTCATTTTCTTTTTCTTTAAAAAATAATAAATAAATAAATAAAAAAATTGTCACTTGCCAACTTAATAGAGTTGATTAATAGTCTTCTAATCCTGAGTTAGTTATACACTCAAGTTTACCTTTTATGATAATTTTAAATAAATTTCGAAGAATGATTTTCAAAGTGGTATACTTTACTAAAGTTTAACTTGGATGTTTAATCGAGTGATGAAATTTTTGCGTTTAACTTAGAGTTGAAAATGATTCTTTAAGTTGCATTAATCCAAATATTTTTCAAGACATATATACATATACACATATATATATTATACTAACTTAACAAAAGAGTGCTAAAATGGGCACCAAATAAATTTCTCTTAAAATCATCGGTAGTTCTTTATTACTAAGCCTAAGTTGACTGAGTAATTAAGCCCGAGGAGTATTTTATGCTTAATGACCTAAGCCCAATTGGGTTAGGATTCATTGGCCCAAAACTCGCTAAATGGTCACTTAGAAAGCCCGATTAAAAAAACTAACCATGTTTTTATATATATGTAAATAATGGTATATGTTCTTGATTTTTCAAAATGGGTTAAGAGACTTGAACATTGTTTGAAACAAAGAGTTAGCATGTTTCCTTCAAAACTTTTGAATTAAATCTTTGAGAAAAACTTGGTTTTGTATCACTACAATGGAAGGATTTTCTTAAGAAGTTTACTTTGGAATCATGATAAAAGCGTTTTCTTGAGTATTAACCGACTTGTGGAATTTTGAATTATTCAATTAGCTTCTTTAAATTGGCAAGTTGACTGAATTTTGTGGGTATATTCACTGCAAACCCTCACGAGACTACAACTCGTCCACTAGGGTAACCTAGGGGTTTAAAGGCTTGTTGTATGCTAAATACAACAGCGATTCTGAAAGTGAGTTAGGATTTTTCTTTCTTTCTTTTCATTTTTCTTCTTTGCGGAGGACTAGCAAAAGTTTAGGTGTGGGGGTATTTGATAATCACATTTTAATGACATTTTAATAACCTCATTATCTATTTTATATCAATAAATATGTTACTAATAATATGTTTTATCTTATTTTGCAGAATAATGGAGTATTAATGAATAAAAGCTCAAATGACTCTAATTCTCTGAATTTCTACCAATTTTTGAAGCCCAAATCTGAAGACAAACAAAGGCCCAAGATACCATAGTGATCCAAGAGAAATTCGTGAAGAAAAATCAAGAAAAGACAAATTAGGTTGGAAACCAACCCGGTTGGCTTAGATTAGCCATAACCGATTGGTTTGCAGCAGATTCCGAATTAAGGGCTGATTTCTCTTCCTTTTTGGCCAAGTTTGATCCAATGGTTCACATCAACTCCGTTGGGCTATAAATAGGGGTGAATCTGAGGGTTTAGAGGTGTGAAATATTTTGTAAAACTCCTTTTGGAGAAAGGGTTGCTCTTGTTTTAGAGTACCTTTCATTGTAATAATTTTTCCTCAATAAATAAATATTTTCGCCCTTCAATCCCATCTTCTTCTTCTTGTTCAAGGACCAAAAGGAGGATGAGTTGATGATGATGAGTTCTGAGGTTTCTCTTTATTTCTCTTTATTATTTCTTTTTCTTTCTTATTATTTATTTGCTTTGTAGTTTAGATTTAATCGCTTTTGTAGTTTAGATTTAATTGCTTTGTAGTTAGATTATTTTAGAATTTTTCTTTTCTTTTTATTTTCTTTCTTTTTCTATTTGTTTAAATTTTCCAAGATGTTGAACTAAACTCTTGTGGGGATCTAGGTTGCATGAAACTAGTCTAATCTCTTTTGTGTTTATGAATCATCTCTCTTATGCTTAAAAGATCATGTTTAGGTTAATCAATTAGAGAACTAATCGATAGAAGAAGAATTTGATAGTTTATGCTTTCCTTAAGTGGTTTGATAGGCTATGCTTATGAATTCTAGGATTATTATCTTGTTATTACTCTCTTCATGAGTTTGAATTTCAATTAGGTGATAATTTGATAAGTTATGCTTTCCTTAAGTGGTTTGATATCTTATGCTTAATAAATCTAATATGAGATGTGGTAAAAGAGAATTTTTAAGTAGATTATAATTTGAGTTAGCTAGTGGATTCAATTCTATATTCCTTCATCTCTCTTATTGAATTCTCGCCTTTTAATTGTGATTCCTTTCACACACAATCCAAATCCACTCTCTCATCACTTCATCATATTTTCATATTATCTTGAATAAAACCCTAATTGTCGCATAATTTGAGAACCGAACTTGAATCAAACACTTCCTATTTCCGTTCCTCGTGGGATCGACAATCGAAATACTATAACTTGACAATGGTTGTGCACTTGCGACTATAAAAGGTAAACACTCGTTTTGCCCATCAATAGACTATCAAACCACTTAAGAAAAGTATAATCTATCAAATTATTATCCAAGTAAAATTAACATTCATGAAAAGAATAATAACTACATATTAATTCTAGAATTCATAAGCATAACCTATCAAACCACTCAAGATAAGCATAGATTATCAAATTCTTCTTCTACCAATTAGTTCTCTAGTTGATTATCTTAAACATGATTATTTTAAGCACAAGAGAATAATTCATAAATTATAAAAAATCACACTAGTTTCATACAATTCTAGAATTCCTACAAGAATTAGTTCCACATCTTAGAAAATAAAAACTAGAGGGTATGAAGGAAAGAAAGTAAACTAATTACAAAAAGGAAAATAAGAACAAAGAAGTAAAGATCTAAACTATGAACAAAAAGAAAAGAACAATGAAAGGGAATCTAAACTATGCAAGAATATAAATCTATACTACAAAATAAATGCAAGAAAATAATGCAAAAATAAAGACATGAAAGTAAATCTACTCTACAAGGAATCAAAATAAATCTAAAACAAGAGGGTTCTAGCCCCTTGAATATCTAAAACAAGAAAAGAAAATATTATAAGAAAATAAAAGATAAAAGGAAAGTTTACATTGCAAGAGAGTTCTAGCCTCTTGAAAGCAAACATTCATCTTCATCTTCATCTTCATCTTCATCATTAAATAAAGAGAAGAAAAGAAAAATATGAAGAGGTGAAATTTTTTTTTATTAATTGCAACAAAGTTATAATTTTGGAAGGTCTTCTTAATTAAGAGTAACCCTCCTCTCCAAATAGAGTTTTTATAAAAATTTTCACACTCAAACCGCTCACCCCCTACCCCTATTTATAGCTTACAGCAAGCAACAAGAACCATTAGATTTTACTTGAGCTCCAAGGATTAAATCTTAGCCACAAAACAAGTTAGTTACAAATCAATCGATAAGAATTTTAAAATTTTGAAAATTTAGACAGCTCCATCTCATCGAGATAGTCGATTTTCATATATTATATGTTAAATTCCGCCTTTCGGGTTGGGAGATCGTCGTTTCTTTGCAGCTTATCATCTTGAATATGATTTTGAATTGATTTTTTTTCATATTGGATCCTCATTTCTTTGGCTCCTATAGACTGCTTGGCTTAATTCCGGGCTTCAATAAAAGGTTAGAAAATAAGAAAATTTGAGTTCTTTTTGAGCTCTTATTTATTAAGTCTTCAATTCATGCAAATTATGAGAAAAACGCGTTATTAGTGGTATATTTATTTAAATAAAATAGATAATGAGGGTATAAAAATGAAATAAAAATGTGATTATCAATGGGGTCGACCGTAGGAGCAGCTCGAGTCATCTATCTTTGGATATGTCTGATTAGGCATGGTGCGGGACACGTGTTGGCCTCCCGATAGGGATTAATACTTAGTTATTTGCTGGCTATAACACATACTTTAGATTCAAAAAGAATAGACATACATTTATCATATAACTGGCTAATGGATATGAGATTATGCTTTAAACCATCAACAAGTAAAACTTTAAGGAGTTTAAATGATTAATTACCTATATCTCCAACTCTTATAATTTTACCTTTGTCATTGTTACCAAAAGTCATATCTCCACCCTTCTTCTTATCAAGATTTAGAAACAAGTTTTTCTTACCTGAATCCAAATACCAAGTACTTCCTCGTTCCTTCAATCTCTAATGAACTTTCTCATCCGAAGATTGGTCATTTAATTCTTTAGCAGTTTGAACACTAGCCATAAGACAATGAGTTTGATCATCAGTGTGATTGTTTGAATCTTCTTCATCACTTGAGGATTCCCTAGATGTTGCTTTGAACCTTTTATTCTTTCCTTTGTAATTCGTCTTGTTGAGAGGGCACTTGTTCTTATAGTGTCTTGGCTTCCTGCAATGAAAATATATAATATTAGAATCTGAATCAATCGAAGAAACTAAAATCAGAAATCGAACCATCAATAGTCTACAGTCAACCATCGATGATCAAGAGGACCATCGACGGGTTACAGTAAATAATCGCTGAATTCCAAAAATCAGAATTTACACAATCGATGGACTACAGTCAACCATCGATGATCGTAAACAACCATCAATGGTCGTGACGTGTTTTGGTAGATTTTTAGATTTAATCTCAGCTGTTCCTTGACCCATTTGATCTCCTATTTGAACTCTGGTCTGGGAATAACTTCCCTATCCTATCAAGACCTATTTAAGAGATGATAGAGATCAAATTAAACAATAAAGAGGTTGAAGAAAAAGTAGAGATTAATTCTAGGGTTTTGAGAGAGAATTTATTTTAAGACTTTAACCCCCAGAGCCTTGTTCAACTTCTTCTCATTGTGCTCAAAATTAGAGGATCATTTCAGCGAGAGGAAGTGCCCTTTGTGTTCAACTACAATATCGCTTCTTCACAGATCTTCAACATCAACGTTTTGGAGAGCGATTTACTTAAAGTGCTATAAAATCTTTTTAATTGTGCTTTAATTATTTTGGGTTGGTTTTGTATTTCAAACTTGTAAGTTTGAAAGCGTACTCAAGCCGGGGCAATTGAGGGTTGGCGTACCAGGTTAATTGAGGGTAGCTAGCTAGGGCTAGATTTCTTCTGGTCATTGTGAAGAGTTGGATATCTCGATTGGTTTCGAGTAGATTCCAGGGTTCTGTTTATAAAGCCTACTGAATCGGGTTGTGATTCAGGAGAACTTCGGTCATAGCGAAGAAAGCCCTTCACGAGAAGGAAGTGTGGACGTAGGATTTTGATCTAAACCATTATAAAAATCTCGTGCGTTCCTGTGTTGCTTTGCTTTTAGTTTTCATATTTTATTTTTGTTGCATATTCTGAGTTTAGTTAAAAAATTGTAGCAATCCTATTCACCCCCCCCCCTCTAGGCTTGCATCCCAGTTCCAATAAGTGGTATCAGAGTCTCATTATCCATCTTTAGGTATCACAACCTAGGGTAGAGATGTCAAGCCTTACCACTGCTTCAGCTTTTCCTGAGGGACACACCGTCAACTGTCTCCCACTCTTCGATGGCACCAATTACACATATTGGAAAGCATGTATGAGAGTTTTTTTTATTGTCCACTAGCTTAGTTGTTTGGGAGAGTGTAAAACATGGGTATAATGAACCTATTACTAAGGTAGATTGTGTTATTGTTATTGTACCTAAGGATAAGTGGACTCCACAGCATAAACAAATTTACTCTCATAATTCCAAAGCCATGAATGCTTTATATTGCTCTCTTACTGCTGAAGAATTCAACCATGTTTCAAATTGTACTACTGCATATGAAATTTGGAAAATACTTGAAGTCGCACACGAAGGAACTTTGCAGGTTAAGGAGGCAAAGCTCATAATGTTGGTGAGCAAATATTTTCAAGATAAAGCTCTCAAGGAGCATTTGGAAGATATTTACATATTTCACAGATATCGTGAACAAATCAAAAGTCTTAGGAAAGGAGTACGACAACAAGGAGCTATGTAGAAAAATACTCCATTCTCTATCTCGGGATTGGGAACCAAAGGTAATGGCAATAGAAGAACTTCAAAAATTTTCTAAACTTTCACTTGCTGATCTTGTAGGCAATCTCATCACTTACAAAGTCCGACTGAAAGAGAGAGAATATGCCTCAGAAGAAGATTCGAAGAAGAAGTCGTTAGCTTTACGAGCAAAGAAGGAGAAATCCTGATCGAAGAAGAAGATGGAGTCAGACTCAAGTTCAGAAGATGAAAATGATCAATCTGCGCTTATTACAAAAGAGTTCAAGTCTTTTCTGAAGTCAAAGAAAAACAAAAATATCGTCAAAAAAGATGAAATCAATTTACTAAACATGTAAATAATAATTCCTCAAGTGATTCTGAAACTGAACTTATTTATTTTCGTTACGGGAAACTAGGTCACTACAAGAATCAATGCCCTTTGAACAGAAAGGAAAAGAAGAAGGAGGGTAAGAGTCTTAAAGTTACAATCAGGGATTTGACAAATGAGGATGAGTCTGAAGTTGATACAAGTGAAGTTAATAAATAAGGGAATAAGTGTCTAATGGGAAGGACGCTTTGTTTTCAAATTCAGATCAGAGGAACTCAAGTGGTTCTGATGGTGAGTATACGGATGAAGAGGTATATCCTTCTTATGATGAGCTTTATTCTAAGTATAAAGAGATGTTAATTTATTTGGAAAATATAGTTGATAAATATGAAGAAACTAAAAGAAGAACACAAACTTGAATAAAGAAAATAAACTTTTATCAAAGAAAGTTAAATCTTCCTCTTCAAATTTGAATTCGGTTGATTCAACCGCTTTTGAGTGCTTACAATATTCTGAATTACAAATTCAAATTTCTTGTTTATCTAAACATCAAAAATATTCAATGTGAAAAAGAAAAATTAGTTGCTAAGATAAATGAGTCATTTTGTGATTTGTCATCCGAACAAATTAAGTTTGAAACTCGATGCACATCAATTATTTTTGAAAATGAACAACTAAAGTCTAAAATTAGTGATTTGGAAGAGGTCGTGAAGAAGTTTTCTTTGTGCTCAAAAGGTCTTAACATGGTCCTTTCCAATCAACGATTTACAAAAGCTAAAACTGGACTTGGTTATTCATATTTTGAAAAACATAAAAATTTTTAACCTTCTTTTATAAAGAGTAATAATCTTGGTTATTTTGATCCTATTCCCAATGGGACTTATCATTCTATATGCTCATCATGTGGAAAGACTGGACATGTTTAAATGAGTTATCGTATGAGATATAGAATTAAAACAATCAAACAGATTTGGATACTATTGACGTATGAAATCACGCAGTCACTAAACTTTATTGATTGAGTGGAGTCCGCCTTCTCTTCTGATACCCGATGGTGTTGTCAAACCGGAAGTTCACCTACGCCAGAAGAAGAACCCGCGGAAGGGCGGAGTTGGGATCTCCGGTGGTCCCTCCGACGATCAAGTTAGTTTATATGAAAAACATGAATATGAATGAAGCAGGCATTCACTAGGTTAGATTACTTACTTGTTCCATTGAACAGTTCTCTATTTATATGAGGGGTCAAAGGGTATTTTCATCTTTTCATTTGGTGAGAAAACTGGCAAACGGGTCAGCTCTTTCCTCCACATGTAGACCAATGGCTGGGCAGATGTTTTTCGTTGTCAGCTGTGGTGGCCTACCTTTACAGGTGTCAAGTCGTAATTTGATTTAAGAGTTAGTGTTGTTCACTCATCATTAAGGAGATGGGATTTGCGACGTTCGCAGTCAAAATCGTTCGAGGTGCCTTAATTACTGTGAGAGATGTAGGAATTAAGGTGCCGACAATGCATTTAATGCAACGGTGACCTGTTGTCGGGACCAAACTTCGTGTAACCGTCGTTTGAGTTGAGGGAACAAATTGGGCGAGTGAATGAGGTTGAGTGTCTAGGGGACCGACTAACACCGCCATTCGCGTCGTCCGTAAAGGCAGTCGACCTAAAAGTCAACTAGTACCACCTTTTGAGTCGTTCACCAAGGTAGGCGACCGAAGGGCTGACTAATACCGCCTTTCGAGTCGCTCAGAAAGGCAGTTTATCGTCATGACTTGGTTCAAATGAAGGGCGTGAGGCGTTCATTTGACTCGGCAGGCGAACCTGAGTCGCCTCCAATCAATAGACTAGAATGCTGATTTATTTGATGCATGGATTTCTCCGCTCTAATCAAAGATTAGTAGCTAATTAGCGTTCAGGACCATAACAGTTGGCCTCTTTCATTCAGAGTCGGCTTGAGCCGAGTGCGAGTGAAATAGAAATTATGGTTCTAGATGAACAGAGGCGTATTCCGAGAGAATCACGAAGGTTCTCGTGATGATCGTGTCGACGCCGAATCTGCCGCTAACGCTTCATTTCCTGGGTCCGATGGTAGGCCCTTCTTAAAGTGAAGGAGGAGGTTGCCCGATTTTCCAGGCAGCGATTCGTAGTTTTAATCCCGTTCGTTGATCATGGGTTGGCCCATCGATTGTGGGCCCCTTTATAAATACGAAGAATAGAGAGAGAGTAAACCCTTCTCTCTGCATTTTTCCGAAAGAAATCTCCGGCGATCCTTCGGCAAGTTACCCAAGCACCTTCCATGGATTCCGATCGCCGAAAGTAGTTAGATGAGTTTCGCTCAAAGGTGACCGATGTACAGATGCGGTCTCTTCATTCGAAGTTACATATTCCCAAGAAATTCAAACTGAGAGCACCGGCGATGTCAGCGCCGGTGTTTTGCCATGGTGAGGGGAGAGCTCCTCTATATATTAAGCATCTAGAGTGCAGTCTACGGTTGCCGCTACATCCGTTCCTCCGCAAGGTATTTGAGGAATTGGGAGTGTCTCCAATGCAGAAGAAGCCTAACTCCATCGCTACGTTGGTTGGCTTCATCGTCATCTGTTATTGGTTGGGGATTCGTCCCAAGCTAAGCGTGCTGAGTTATCTGGTTAGCGTAACAGTTCAGAAAATGCCCCACTACCACCTTCAGGCGACAGGGAAGTTTAAGATTATTCTTGACCTTCCTACATCGAATAAAGGGTGGAAAGATAGGTTCGTCTGGATAGAGGGGGACGACTCCAACTTAGGCTGTTCGGACTAGCCCGAGATAAGGAGAGAGGCTTTGGAGCCGAAGCCTTTGTCGGCAGATGGGCGAGAAGAATTAACGCAGATTTTGAAGTATACGGGGCCACGGAAGGTGGGCGTCCTACTCGAGGAGCCGGTCTTGCGACTTCATGGGATCTCATCAGTCCCTCCTGGCACTCGAAACCAAGCGAGATCTCACAACATAACTTTCGGAGGCATAGTTAGGGTCAGCGCCGCTGCTGAGTTAGCTTCGGATGAAGAGTTCCCTGAGGGACCTCAGGAGGGGGTAATGACTCGACAGGCTAAACAACAGAGGCAGGAGTCGGTCCCAGAATGGGTAGTTCCTACTCGGGGTCCAGATGAGATGGCGGCCATGGGTTGTGAGGAAAAGACTTTGGGTGCCGCTCCAACGATTGCCTATGGGTATAGAAGGACTTGGCAGAAGAAGACCAGTCATGGTCCGTGGGGGGCAAGACGACTGGGAGAGAGCGAAGCGAACCCGATAGAGGTGGAGTCGTTCGAATCCGAAGAAGAGGTTGCTCCCCAACCAACTGAGACAACGCCTAAAACCGCTGCAGAGGCGACTCCCAGCGGAGCTAAGGATCAGCCGGGGGTGAGCGCTTCGAGCTCTCGAGCAGAGCAATCTCACCGACAAGGCAAAGAACCGGCAAGAGATAAGGAGTCGGGTTTTAGGTCAGCAGCATGGCCTTCTCCATATTACATGGCCAAGTCCGAAGTAGGGGCTTGGACCGAGGCGAGCGAATTGTTGATAGGGAAGATCCCCTCTGCTGGCTGTTATGAGGAAGAGCCTAATGCAGAGCATCGATATAACCCGGTCCACCGTATGGATGTTCGCTCATCGGTGCTCCAATCTCATTTTATGCAGGGAAAGGCAGTAGAGCAGTTTAGCCTCCCTGGAGATGAAGAGTTCTTAAAAAAGATTCCCGACTTGGGTCTCCACGTAATCCTTCGGAGTTATTTGATTCGAGGGTGCCTTGTGGAGCGGGAGATATATCATCGCTTGGCTCAGGGTCATCATGCCTATGAAAAGCTCAGTAGGACATGTGGGGCCCAAGAAGTTGGCGAAAGTGATGAGTTCGACCAAGTCGTCAAAGAGCTCGGCCAAACAAGCCGAACTCGACGATTGGCGTCATGAGATGGAGGTGAAGGAGCAAACGATAGCTGAGCTTAAGGTGGCGAATGCAAAAATGTTGGCTGAGATCCAACGGCTAAAACAGAGATATCGAAGCAGCGCTGGGGGCATTGGGTCTACCGACGAAGCATTTAGGGAGCGAGACTTGGCCGTGACGCAAGCAGCTCTTGAGAAGCAAATCGCGCAGCATGCCAAGGCTCAGTTAGAGGAAGAGTTGGTTGCTAAGCGACAGCTCCTAGAAGAGTGTATCCAACTAAAAGAGTCCTTGCGCATGGCCGAAAGCAGGGTAGGATACTTGGAGTCTAGCAACTACCAGTCGGCGATTATCGAAGAAAGTCGACCTACAATCGTTGAGGAGTTTCGCCAAAGTGCGATGGGAAAATTCGAGGTTGCGCTAGCCTGTAAGGCTTGAAGTGACCACATTGTAAAGCAGTTACCTGCTAAATATCAGGAGTTCCCTGGTCGACTCCAATATCCTCCGAGCATAGCCAACTATATAGATCTCCTCTCCAAAGTAGAGAAAGCGGGAGGACGTTATAATGTAGATGGGGGCGAGTCCGAGGAGGAGACGGAGGAAGAAGCTGATTTGTCGGCCGACGGCTCCCCTAGCGAAGTCGACAAAGGTGTCGGTGAGAGTTCAGATGGGAAGAGGAGTGACGAGGTGATGCATGACCCTCCTTCGACTCCTCCACCGTCTACAAACGTCTCTTTGTCTTTAACCCCTGGAGCCGACATGGATCTCTCCTAGCTTGGGCTTAGACTTGAAAATATAACATAGCGATGTATTTGTATTCTTTTATGTATGTATTCAAGAAAATATAAATAACATTATTCTTTGTCGATCGACTCATTTTTTAATTTTTCTGCGACTCTGTTATGTTAACATCTTAGCCGTCTTAATGAGTCGATACATACGCTATCGGTGTTTTGCTGAATCTCTTGCCTCTTTTTAGAATGTTAGTGTAAAACTCATAGAAAGAGATTAGATTGAGATAGTGCCTTGCTAATTTGGAGTCAATTTTCCAAGTTTTGGCATTCTTTTAGTCATCTGTTTGCTGGGTCGACTGGTTAAAGTCTATTGGGCCCCAAACAGCAGGTGGGTTTAATTTCCAAAGCGTGACTGGAAGGAGTCACTGTAGAAGAAAAAGTGTGACGTCAGCCGTACTTTAGCCGCTAGTGTCGCTTCGATTTCTGAGTGAAGAGACGTGAGGTATTAAAGGCGGTTGGCGCTTTGGTTTTTGTAAGGCGGTTTGAATTCTAAAATCAATTTGAGTCGTTGATCTCAGTATGAATGGGCCATCCAAAGGCCGCTACGCATGTCCTTTGGGTGTCTATATATACTTTTTCTTCATTGAGGCGTCCCTCTTTACGCATTCTAAAAGATTTCACTCCTCTTTCTTGTGTTCTAATTTCAATTTTCAGAGCTTTCTTCAATGGCTGCTTCATCTGCTCCAGTTGATAGGATCAGTATCCTCGCCTCTCTACATACAAAGATGAAGGATGAAGAATTGGGGGGTCTCCACGAAAAATATGACCTTCCACCAGAGTTTAGGCTGTCTTTGCCAGAAAAGGACAGCTCAGACATGAGCACGTTGGGTCGAAGGCGCGCTTGTAATGAGTCCACTTGAGTACGGCTCACGCCTTCCCCTTCCTCCGTTTGTGAGAAGGGTTTGCGAGAGATTGGGGATTTCCCCAATGCAGTTCGCCCCCAACGCCATAGCAACGATAATGGCGTTCTTGGTGATATGCCACCGAGTAGGCGTTGAGCCAAGTCTTCAGCTGTTTAGCCATTTGGTTAGTGTGAAGACAACTAAGAAGGACGCTCATTTTTTCTTTATCAACATAGGCGGCAAGCTTGTGAATATTCCCGAATCCAATAAAGATTGGAAGGAAAGGTTCGTCTGGGTCTTCGGAGCTGACCCAATTCTGGCATGTCGTTCATGGCCAGAGATCGAGAAGGATGCATTGAAGCCTCTCCTTCTCTCGACCAAGGAGCGCCAGGATCTCGAGAAGATCCGACAGTATGCTGGATCTCGTGAGATCAGCAATTTGACAACGCCTCGCTTAGAATGGCGGGGCTGTTATTCAGCCCACAGAGGCTGATAAAGAAGAGGAGGCGAAATTGCTCAAAGTCGCCCCAAAACAATCCAAAGACCCAAAAGGTGGAGCTCCTAGTACGGGGAAAGTTGTCGCAGCTCCCTGTTCGACTGAAGTCATCACGTCCCAACTGCCCCAAAAAAGGGCAAGGAAAGGGTTGTTGCCCGTGGAGGAGCGACATTGGAAGCAGAACGTTGATGAGATGGCTGCTATGCTAAAAGGGTCGACTCTGCGTTGCAATTCGACAAGCCAGCAAAGAATAAGAAGAAGACGAAGAAGTCGTCTCCCAAGGAGACACCCGAGGGGGCCCCCTCTAAATTGATTGGAGCAACTGTGGGGGAAGCCCCAGCCACTGTTGGAGAGCTGGCTCCAAGGCCTGCTTCCCCTCTGCGGTCATTAGCAGAGGCCGTCAACATAGATGAGTCTTCTCTTGGCGCAGTTGAAGCTTCTGGTCGGCAGCTGCCGGAAGCTAGCCCCGCCAACACGGGAGCCCATGTCGACCAGGTAGTATCTGCTGGTCCTTCTAAGCCGGCTCCTAGGCCGGGTAGAGAGTCGACCATCTCGGGTGAAGCTGCGGTGGAGGAGACTCCTGGAGGCTCGTCTAGGAGTCCAGATCTTCAAATACCTTTCAGTCACCGGGTTGGTGAGATCGAAAATCAGAGGTGGAGGGAGCTCCGGGCCAAGCTCATTGGCAACCTACAGGAGGGCTATTCAACTAAGGGGGAGCCTTTCCGAAACTGACAAGTTCCTCTCCAACCACTTCCTTCATAAAGAAGATTCTATATTCCTATCGGTAAGAGCTCAACTCATTGCCACCGACCAGTTTGCTCTCCCGAAGGACTTGGATTTGTTGAAGGAGGTGCCATCGACTGGTTTGCGATTGGCCCTTCAAAGTTATCACATCCGGGGCTCTGATTGGGGAGGAGCTCTTTGGCCGCCTTGAACACTTGATGCGGGTTTCTGGCGAGTTGTCGAGGGAACTCGCCCAAGAGAGGAAAGCTTGAGAGGACATTGAAAAGAGAATCGCGATCCTTGAGGCAGAGAGGGAGGGGGTTGATGCCAAGTGGCGTAGTGAGTTGGAAGCGAAGCAATCTACGATCGCTAATCTTCAGATTCATAACTCTAAGCAGTCGGCCACTATCAAGAAGTTAAAAGATGAGGAGGTCAAAGTTAAGGGCACGGTCGAAGGTCTTCAACGGGAGGTGGCTGAATGGGAGAAACAAGTAGAGCATCTGGAGAAGGAAGTCAAAATCGAGAAGCATGAAAGACTGCAAGCTCAAGAGCAGGCTTGCTCGGACCAACTTGCTTCCCAGAGCTTGAAGGTTGAGTTGGAGGAGTTGAGGACGGCTCACCAGACGGCTTTAGTTGATGTCCAGCCGTTGAAACCCGACTCAAGTATGTGGTGTCTAAGGAGGGGAAGAGGGAAGTCATTGAGGCTTATAGGCACGGGCCAGTGGGGAGGTACGAGTTGTCGTTGGCCGTCAAGGCTGGCTTCGACTACTTGAAAGCCCAACTTCCCCCTAACATTCCTCCACCTTCAGGCCCCACCTACCCCCCTCGAGTACAGAGAAGTCTAACTGTCCTGCAGGGCCTTGAGGAGAGAGGGGCTGGAGTGCAGTTAGGCGCAGAGGACGAAGATGACGACGAGGACGAGGATGAGGACAAAGATGAGGATGGTGATGGCAATTAGGATATCGCCTAGCTGGGTTTATACTGTCTTACTTGTTTTTTGACTGCTTTTGTCTAGTCTTCTCGACCATTGTAAATTTATCGACTTCGTTAAATTATAAATGAAGATTTGTTTTACATTTTCCTCGTGTTACATGCTCCGAAATTTACTTTTTCTGCAGCTGTTTGATATGCAGTGTTAATCTCGACTCCGACTTAAATTTATATGCCAAGTAGATAACGTAGTACACGTAAGTTGGGAAATGATAACTGATGTTACTTTTAGTAAGTACCTGGACCCGCGTCTACTGAAAATTTTATATGAGTTGAGTCGGCCGACAAGGCAAGATAAGTATGATTTGTATACGAGTGAGCCGTAGTTGGGAGTCCTGGTCTTGACGTTGTGGATGCCGAGGACCTTGTTAAGCCAACCCATAGGTTGAGTGCCTAGGACTTACGTGGCGCCTAGGTCTTAATGAGTCGGCTCCAGAGGGAGCGACGACTCGACAATTGACAACCCGTAGGTTGGGTGCCTAGGACTTACGTGGCGACTAGGTCTTAATGAGTCGGCCCCAGAGGGAGCGGCGCCTCGGCAATTGACAACCCGTAGGTTGGGTGCCTAGGACTTACGTGGCGCTTAGGTCTTAATTAGTGTTGCCGAAAGATGCTTGTTACGCCAATAATCATTTTGACTTGGCAAGCAGATACGAGCATCTCGACTCAGCTTAACGAGGTTGAATAACCCGATATTGACTTAGTGAGTGGGGTGCGTTTGTTTGTCCGAGCGAGTTGGATCACCTATCGTGACTGGGTGAGAAGGGTTCCTTGACTCGATATGTCGAGAAGGGTCCCTTGACTCGGCCCAGCGGGAAGGGTCCCCTGAGCTCGGCTTCAACAAAGAGACTACCTCGACTCGGCAAGTGAAATTGGGTTGTTACAACTCATTTTTAGCGAGAAGGACGCTTTGATCTGTTGCAATGAATGGCGTGGTCTTTTTAGCGAATAGATCGTTAAGACGTTCCTTGCACAATTTAAAGCAGACAATAATAGTTAGGAGCGAAATTCTATTCATATTGAAAGATCTTGAACAAGATTTATAATGCAAATTTATTGAAAAAACTTCCTCAGATGTTCGATGTTCCATGGATGCTGTAAGATCCTTCCATCTGGGCTTCTGAGCCGGTATGTGCCTAGTCGCAGTTCTTCAAGGACGGTGTATGGTCCTTCCCAATTGGGTGCCAACTTACCACGCTTGGTGTCCTTGTCGAACATTGCCTTCCTGAGAATAAGATCGCCGACATGAAATCTCCTCGGTCGGACTTTACTGTTGTAATATCGGGCGACTCGTTGCTGGTTGACAATTTGGTTATGCAAGGCTTTAGCTCGGACTTCATCTACGAGGTCCAGTTCCACCCGAAGCCCTACAGAGTTTACATCTTTGTCGAAGTGTTGCATGCGAATAGTAGGCATGCTGACTTCTACTGGAATTCTTGTGTGTCTTCCAGTAGGACCATAAAATGCTTGGCAATTCTTCGACCCAGTTTCCGACTGCATTGTCTACTTTCTTCTTCAGGGCTTAGAGGATGTATTTGTTAGCGGCTTCTGCCAGTCCATTGCATTTAGGATGAGCCACTGAGGTGAATTTGACTTGAATACCCTATTCTTCACAAAAACCCTGGAATCTTTTGCTGTTGAATTGGGTACCGTTATCCGTGATGAATGAATGAGGGACACCAAATTGGTAGACGATGGACTTCCAAGCAAAGCTAGTAATGTTGCTCTCCCAAATCTTCACCAAGGGTTCAGCTTCAATCCACTTGGTAAAGTAATCAATGGCGACTATTAGGAATTTGCACTGTCCCGAAGCGAGAGGAAGAGGTCTCAATATATCCTGGCCCCACTGGGCAAAAGGAATGGGGCTCAAAATGGGAGTAAGCTCTGTGGCTACAGCCCTTGGGATTTCTACAAACATCTGACATTTCTTGCATGCTGACACAAGCTTCTTGGAGTCGGCAATTACTATGGGTCAGTAATATCCTTGCCGGATAACTTTCTGGGCGAGTGTTCTTGCTCCTGGGTGATTTCCGCAGACGCCTTCATGAATTTCTCTTAGAACATAATCAGCTTCAGCAGGCCGAAGACAACGCAGATAAGGTCCTACACCACTGCCATGATAGGACAATCGATAGAGCTGATTGTCAATTATGAGATAGCGGCGAGCATGCCTTTGTAGGCTTTTTGCCTCAACAGCATCTGCAGGTGAGACTCCATTAGCTAAGAATTGGATGATAGAATCCATCCAGCAAGGTTCTGGTGCTGCTTCAGTTTGCATGACATCCTCAGAAGCCTCAGTTATGCTAGGACTGCTGAGCGTGTCTGTGTAGATAGGTCTCGAGTTGCTCATGGAGCTGGTCGATGCGAGCTTCGACAAGGCATCTGCTCGAGCGTTGTGCGCACGAGGAACTTGAGCAATCTTGAAGTTGGCCAATTGAGATAACAGCTCCTTGACTATCTTTAAGTATTGAATCATCCTCTTGTCTTTGGCTACATATTTGCCGTTAACTTGATGGACTACAAGTTGGGAGTCGGCTAATACATATAAATTCTCAGCCTTGACTGCTAAAGTGGCTCGGAGGCCTACAATGAGTGCTTCGTACTCGGCTTCGTTGTTTGAAGCTGGGAATTTGAAGGCAATGGATTGTTCGGTAACTGTGCCGTCTGGATTGCGCAAAACCATGCCTGCTCCGCTTTCGGTTTTACTTGATGACCCGTCTACCTTCAAATGCCACTAAGAGGCAAATTTGGGTGAAGTGCTCTCAGGGGTGGAGCACATAGGTAAAGTCACCGTCTGTTTTTCTGGCTTTTCTGCAGACACCGGCTGATCTGAGGGAGAAGGCCCTGCAGGTTCGCCTTCTGGGGAGGTGGACTCTATGAGGAAGTCGGCTAAAGCTTGAGCCTTGATTATGGTCCGAGGTTCAAATTGCACATCATATTCACTAAGCTTGATCGACCATGCAACCATTCTTCCAGAGGTGGTTGGACTCCCCAGAGCTTTCTTCAATGGTAGGCTTGTCCGCACAATGATAGAGTGTGCCTGAAAGTAAGGACGAAGCCTACGTGCAGTTGTAATGAGGGCA
Organism: Asparagus setaceus; assembly: GCA_012295165.1. Classification (NCBI taxonomy): domain Eukaryota; kingdom Viridiplantae; phylum Streptophyta; class Magnoliopsida; order Asparagales; family Asparagaceae; genus Asparagus; species Asparagus setaceus. The sequence goes on along the minus strand of CM022704.1, from coordinate 27,739,405 downwards.
AAGGACGCCTTCTCGACCAGAGGATAGTTCAACTCTCCTGCTCTGAGAATCCGGCTGACATAATAAATCGGCTTCTGAACATGATGTTCTTCACGAACGAGAACGGAGCTGACGGCTTTGGGAGAGACGGCTAAATACAAATATAGAGTTTCCCCTTCTACTGGTTGACTCAATAGCGGCTTGGTGCTCAAGTATGCTTTGAGTTCTCTGGCGGCACAGCATTCCTCGGTTCATTCTAACTTCTTCTTGGGGTCTTTGGTACCTCTGAGTATTTTGAAGAAAGGGAGGCTCCTCTCAGCTGACTTGGAGAGGAAGCATCCCAAGGCGGCTATCATGTCATTAAGCTTATGGATATCTTTCATGGTGCGTGGCTCGGGTAGTTGTTCGATGGCGGCTATCTTCTCAGGGTTGATCTCAATGCCTCACTGGGTAATCATGAATCCTAAGAATTTTCTTGATTGTACTCCAAAAGCGCACTTCGTTGGGTTAAGCTTCATGCGGTAGCGCCGGAGGGTAGAGAAAGTTTCTTCCAAATCAGCTATATGGGCAGAAGCTAACTTTAACTTCACTAGGATGTCATCCACGTAAGCTTCTACATTTTGACCAAGTTGAGGTTTGAAGATTTTATTAACAAGTCTTTGATAAGTGGCCCTGGTGTTATTGAGACCGAAAGGCATCACATTGTAGCAGAATGTGCCCTGGTCAGTGATAAAGGCCATCTTCTCCTGATCATGTACCGCCATGTGGATCTGATTGTAGCCGAAAAAAGCATCCAAGAAGCTCAATAGCTCATGTCTCACACTTTCGTCCACCAATTGATCTATACGCGGGAGAGGGTAACTGTCCTTAGGACACGCTCTGTTGAGGTCGGTGAAGTCTACACACATTCTCCACTTACCGTTGGCTTTCTTCACTAACACCACATTGGCTAACCATTCAGGATATTGGACTTCCGGAATGAAGCCGGCTTTCAAGAGCCGTTCAACTTCCTCAGCCGCTGCTTTCTACCGCTCAGGGCCTAAATGTCTTTTCTTCTATCAAATCGGCTTGCTATGTAGGTCGATAGAGAGTTCATGGCAAATGACATTGGGGGAAATGCCTGGCATGTCCTCTGGTCCCCAAGTAAATACATCAAGGTTTGCCAAGAGGAAAGAAATCAATGCTCCTCGCAGCGGCTCCTGGAGGTTTGATCCGATCTTGAGTGTCTTCTTGCCCCCATTGTCGACTGGAATTTCATGCAAATCTTTAACTGGTGTCGTCCTCTCTCGCACCGTCTTCTTCTCAAACTGAAGGCTCGTCTTCTCAATGGGCATGGCCATGGCTATTCCCTTCCCCTTAGTAGAGAGCACATAACAGGTTCTAGCTTCTTGTTGGTCGCTTTTGACCACCCCAACTCCAGCCAGTATTGGGAATTTAATCATCTGGTGATAAATGGATGGGATAGCTCGTAAGAGATGAAGGGACGTCTGGCCCAGAATGACATTGTGTGCTGACTTGATGTCCATTACCACAAATTGGACATTAACAGTCGACTGGCAGGGGGGACGACCAACCGTTAGGGGGAGAGTGATCAACCCCTCAGGCAGTTGAGAGTGTCCAGTGAACCCAATGAGGGGACCCAGGGACGGCTGCAACCTCACCTTGTCAATGTCCATGCGGTTGAACGCATCTAAAAATAAGATGTTAACGGAGCTCCCTATGTCTATCATGATCCTTTTCACCTCGAAGCCATCAATGTTGGCTGAGATGACAATGGGGTCGCCATGGGGCGTCTCGACTCCTTCCAAATCAGCATCACTAAAAGAAATGGGCATATCCAGCCGCAGCTTCTTGTTACAACTGTTCACTCGTAGAGAATGCTTGGCATATCTCTTGCGAGCGTTATTAGATTCTCCTCCGAGAGTAGGACCGCCGCTGATGGTGTTAATGACACCTCGGCTGCCTTGCCCGACTTCTTGGTGGTTCGAGCCGGTTCACGATCGAGGTGATCAGGAGCCAGACCTTCTGTCGTCGCTCTTGGGAGGTGGATCCCTCCTGACCAAGTTCTTCAAAAATCCTCTCTGGATGAGGTCTTCAATGTCTCTTTGGAGGACACGGCAATCTCCAGTGTTGTGACCATGGTCCCTATGATATCGGCAAAACTGCCGCTCATCCCTCTTTCGAGGGTCTGACCTCATCTGCGGTGGGGGTGTAGTAAGGAGTCCCTCCTTTTAGGCTTTATCAAGGGCCTCAGAGAGGGATGTGTTGAGGACTGTGAAAACTGGGGGAGGAGCATCCACTTTTCTGTCGTCCCTCCTATCGAACTGACCATTACGGTTGTTATTCTTGGGGGGAGGGTTCCTTGGAATATTTTTGGGTTCTTCTCTTCGAGTTGGATTTTGGGTCGGCTGGACTGGTGAGACGGCCGGAGTGGTAGCTGGGGCTACAAATGGAGCCGGTTTGGTAGGTTAGGGGATTACTGGAGCTGCGTATGGGATGGTTGCCGAGGTAGGAACTGTCGTCTGGCTGGATCCTGCTGCTTCTGCTGTCATCTTGTATGCTTCGGCTTCTTTCATGTTCATGTAGGCATGAGCCTTGGCCATTAAGTGCTCATAATTCCTGATTGGTTTCTTGGTGAGAGCCTTGGACAGATCACCAGGTCATAAACCTGCTACTAGGGCCGCCATGGCGACTCGACTCCCCGGGTCTTTAACTTCTAGCCTCTTTGCCTGGAATCTTTTTATGTATGCTTTGAGGTCTTCGTCCGGCTCTTGCTTAGTTTGTATGAGTACATGGGGTGGCAGTTTGGGCTTGGAGTCAGCCAGAAAGTGGTGGATGAATTTTCGGCTGAGCTCCTCAAAGCTGCCTATGGACTTCTTCTCCAAGGCGTTCCACCAAAGTTTAGCGCTAGCCGTCAAGGTGACTGGGAAACAACGGCAAATGGTCTCCTCCGGTGCATGCATCATGATCATAGTGTCGTAATAATTCTGAACATGTTCTGCCGGGTCTCTTTCACCACCATACTTGTCTACTGTTGGCATCTTGAATTTCTCAATAGGTGCCTTCATAATGGAGTCGGTGAAGGGAGTATTTCCTCTAATGGCGTCGGCGACGGGTTGATATGCTTGGTCATAGCCGCCTGTGGGTTGATGGGCGGAGGGAGTTGGCGCTGCATGTTCTGTGCGAGGTCTTGGGGCTACAACTGTTGGATCCTTTGCACATTGGCTGGGGCTAGGGCTCTCATCAGTAACATCAAAGATTTGGTGGCCTGGGGCAGCCGAGGAGTCGATTGCGTCGGCGGTTGAATCATGCTCTGGTGGTCCCTTCTTGGCATGGCAATAAGAGGAGTCTCCGGAGGTGGCACGTGCTGCATGGAGAGTTAGTGAGCACCACAGGCGATAGAATAGCGGTGGCGGAAGGTTGGGCTATAAGCAGAGGTGGTTTCTTTGTCTTTGCGAGGCGAGGCGCTGAAAGTTCGTCGGCAAAGACCTTGAGCTTGGCTTACATAGTCTGTGTGATCTTCTCAGTAGATTCTTGGAGTTGGGCTTGAGTGACGTAGGCCACTGGTAGGTTCCCAATCTGGTCAGATCATCACCGCCGGACATGGTAGGAAGAAGAAAATGGGGCCCCACGGTGGGCGCCAAACTGTTGATGTATGAAATCACGCAGTCACTAAACTTTGCTGGATTAGTTATTGATTGAGTGGAGTCCGCCTTCTCTTCTGATACCAGATGGTGTTGTCAAACCGAAAGTTCACCTACGCCAGAAGAAGAACCTGCGGAAGGGCAGAGTTGGGATCTCCGGTGGTCCCTCCGACGATCAAGTCAGTTTATATGAAAAACACGAATATGAATGAAGCAGGCATTCACTAGGTTAGATTACTTACTTGTTCCATTGAACAGTTCTCTATTTATATGAGGGGTCGAAGGGTATTTTCATCCTTTCATTTGGTGAGAAAACTGGCAAACGGGTCAGCTCTTTCCTCCACGTGTAGACCAATGGTTGGGTAGATGTTTCTCATTGTCGGCTGTGGTGGCCTACCTTTATAGGTGTCAAGCCGTAAGTTGATTTAAGAGTTAGTGTTGTTCCCTCATCATTAAGGAGATGGGATTGGTGACGTCCGCAGTCAAAATCATTCGAGGTGCCTTAATTACTGTGAGAGATGGAGGAATTAAGGTGCTGACAATGCATTTAATGCAACGGTGACCTGTTGTCGGGACCAAACTTCGTGTAACCGTCGTTTGAGTTGAGGGAACAAATTGGGCGAGTGAATGAGGTTGAGTGTCCAGGGGACTGACTAACACCGCCATTCGTGTCGTCCGTAAAGATAGTCAACCGAAAAGTCGACTGGTACCGCCTTTCGAGTCGTTCACCAAGGCAGGCGACTGAAGGGCCGACTAGTACCGCCTTTCGAGTCACTCGCAAAGGCAGTTGATCATCATGACTTGGTTCAAATGAAGGGCGTGAGGCGTTCATTTGACTCGGCAGGCGAACCTGGGTCGCCTCCAATCAATGGACTAGAATGCTGATTTATTTGATGCATGGATTTCTCCGCTCTAATCAAGGATTAGTAGATAATAAGCGTTCAGGACCATAACAGATACCAAAAGGCCTTATTGCTAACCAACATGAACCTACGTGGATACCTAGATCATAATTATCTGCTTTTTTATAGACCTGCAGGTCGATCGAGGATTGAGGCAACACACGGTGGTTGCTTAAAGATTCAGGTTATTAAATCTAATCATTGGTCTACATTATGAGGAGATACAAGTTTGATATATTTTATATATTATCTTCTCTTGCAGTTAAGTTTTTCAAACCTTATATATATATATATATATATATATATATATATATATATATATATATATATATATATATATATATATATATATATATATATATATATATATATATATATATATATATATATATATATATATAGTTTTTCAAAATATTAAAAAACTATGATAATCGATGGTCGTATCCAACTATCAATGGGCAGATAAAAGGGGGCAGTTTTTATTGTTTACTTTTTACTTTTTAACCTCTTTATCTCTCCTCTCTAAATTTCTCTGAGATTTCTTAATTTTCTTGGTGGATTTTATTGTTTTTGTTGATTCTATCATTATCATCATCTTCTATTTCATCTTAGAATCAAATCAAAACAAGAAAGGTATGTTTTCTAAACCCCAAATCCTATTTTTTGAATAGCATGTTTTAATTGATATAAAATGCATGGATGAATGATTGATTGGTGTTAGAATAGTTTTGATCTTAGAAAATTGAGTTTGTTAATGAATTTTGATTGATTTAGGGCCAAAACTTGTCGGGTTTGGTTCTTGGACCATCGATGGTCAAAGAACACCATCGATGGTGTGTTCAAACCAACGATGGTTGACAGACATCCATCGATGGTCAATAGGCTAAAACTGCTTGTTTTGTTCCCATTTTATATTTTACTCAATTTTCTTTGTTTCTAAACTATCCTACGAATATTCTCTATACTAAAATGTGGTTATTTTACTTTGTAGAGAATGGTGTCCATGAAGAGGGCTCGTTCTTCACAGTCTTCTTCTCAAGATCTGCTTGAGAAGTATCAGAAGCTCAATATCATATATGAGCGAGGATTTGATGAGCGTCACTTATATCAGTACCGGAGTGTTTTTTGATTTCTGGATGTTGTTGGATTGGGATCCATGAAGACCAAAGGAGGAGAGAAGGACAACATTACTTGGGTTCGAGAGTTCTACATGAACTTCTACCGAGCCTATGGATCTACAGAGGCCAAGATTGTAGTCAGAGGATGAGAGATCATGATCAGTGCTGACTACATTCGTAGGATCCTTCGTCTAACTCCACCACAGCCCGGTTGCCACGTTGTTTTTTAGTTTTCTAAGAACATCATTATAGGTTCTCCAGAGTACACTTTCATGGCTGAGTACCTCTCAGACGGTCCTATATCAGGGGTATTCAACTCAGGTTACCTGAAACCTGAGTATATTCTTCCCAACCTCTTTCTCAAATTTGATCTTTCTCCTAGTGCTGCTCACACGACTTTGACTGTTAGAGATGTCATCCTATTATATTGGATTATTAGGGGTCAGTCATTTGATCCTGCTCAGATTTTTTTTTGTGGATGTCATCTGTGGCTACGAATGCTAGAGAGATGGTGGTGAAGTAGAAGAAGCAGAATGTGCAGCTGGTCTATCCCACATATCTGCAGAGATCAGAGGATTTCTAGTATGCCCTCTGATGAGATGGAGAAGGGGAGAGCTGGATTATATGATGAGAAGGCCAAGAAGAGTCTAGGGGCTAGGGGAAAGGGAGATTCCTCAGCTAGTCAACCATCAGGGTCCCAGCCTGCAGAAGGTGATGATGTTCCCGGCTCTTCAGGAGGTGGTGCTACTCAGTGGACTTTGGACACTTTGGGAGAGAGACTGGAGCTGTTGACTATGAGAGTGGAATCCATGCGATTTGACATGACGGCTCAACATCAGTACTACGACGCTTCTCTTTAGTATTTGATAAATGATGCTCATAGATCTGATTCTACCCTTCACACACCACTGGTATACGGAGATTTTGTGCCCGAGACAGCCCGTGAACATAGCCTTGAGGAGATGGAGAGAGACGACGACCACTGACGATGATGATTTTCTTTTTCTTTTCTAGGTCCAGGTTTATTTTATTCTTTCCTTATTTTACATTTATTTTTTTATTTTATTTTTGTTCTAGACCTGTATATTCAGATGATGCATCAGATACACTGCTCTGTACTGACTTCTATTTGCTTTCACTACATATTAGATTAGTTAGTATTTTCATGCTTACCTGAGTTGTTTATTACATATTTTTAGATTTTTTCTTGATTTTTATTGTTATTTGATTTTTATTTTTAGTTATTTTTATATATTAAAAATAAAATAAAATTATCTTTCTTTCTTTTTGTTTTCTTATGAAAACTAAAAACAAAATAAAATTTTCTTTTTCTTTAATTTTTATTTTAAAAAATTTAAATTAAAAAACTTGAACATGCCTACGTACATGCTTTTGCATGAAATATTCAAATATGGTTATTTTTGGTATATAAGCTTGAGTTTATCATAGTGGTTCACATATTTTTCACATCTATATATATTATATGAGCACACATACGTTTGTATATTTTATTGATAAACATGATGATTTACTTATATTCTTCATACTTTTTTCACCTTTGTGGTATTATCTTATCATATTTAGTCTTGTAAAAGTAAGAATAAAGGTTTTATATGTTGCTCATAAAATATTACATGTTGTTCATAAAGTATTATTGGATATAACAAAATAGGTTTGAGCTCAATCTACATTTGAATACAAAGACTAAATTTTTATTCATGTACAAAGTACATATAAGCTATAAAACATCAAGAATAAGAGTGTATTTGTAAAAGATGGTTAAAGACCAACACTCTATAAATCCACGGTAAAATTTGAGTGTATTAGTTAAAAGATGGTCAAAGACCCATACTTGTGGACATAGTCGTGCAATATTTCAAGGGCATCCATCCTATGCTAAATATTTTCTATATTTAGAGATGATGTACATCGACCTCCAAACACTATCGGTCTTCCTCTTAAAAATTCCTATATGGCTGAGGTGATAGATCAAGATTTTGGACCTTTTCTAAATATTGAGATAATTCAAGTTGTGTAACAAAAGAAAGCTCAAACTAGATAAGTTATATCTGAATTTATTTTATGAACTAATATAATTACTTTTATTATTATTTTTATAAACTTTTCATTGATATCTTCATAGTTTGTGTGTAAATTTTAATATGACTTATTATCGTGATTCACATGTTTTGAAGTTAAATATGTATCTCTCGTGCTATTTTTATAAAATTCTTTTGTGAACCGGTATGTATTTCTCTTCCTTTCACCTTTGATAATTCTTATTTGGATTTTCAGGTATATTGTATATCCTAGGTATGTTTTTCTTTTAATAAAAACAAAAGGGGAGAAAAATGAAATTTGAAACTTTGAGTTCTTTGTTAGGAGTTTTTGAAACTTTGAGTTCTTTGAAACTTTGAGTTCTTTGTTTTGAAGAGTTTTGATTTCATGATAGTTTTAAAAAGTTTTTGTAACTTTTGTTTTTTGCTTAGTTTCAGAGGGAGTTTCGAGTTTCTAGAATACCTGTATTTTTCATGTATGCATGTTTGTAGGGGGAGCTTTACATTGCATATCATACATGTTAGGAGTTTATTATGTACTGAATATATATCTCACCATGTTTTAAAATTGTGTATTTCAAATTTTGAGTTTGTTCGCGGTGAAAGTCGGGATCTTTTTCATTACTGAACTCATTATACCTTTATGATTTTACAAATAAACTCAAAGAAAATTCGCCTTTTTATAAGGCTGCTTACAATGAAAAAAGAATAAAAATTACAACTTTTTCACCTTAAACAAACGCGGGATCCGTTTATCGGCTCCTCACTTGCGTGGGTTCTTTGCCGGTGTCGGGGTTTATCCGTGGACCGCCGCTTGATCCGATCCGATGAAAGATCTACACGGTAAAAAGGGGTTATTTCACGAAGGAAATAATAGCCCAAGCGAATGAAATCGACCAAGCGAAATCAAATCTCTTCTCAGGATCAAAAGCAAAGTTTTGATCCGGAGGAACACGTGTAGATCTGAGATCCGATCTCTCAAACTTGCTAAGAGGATTATCTCACGAAGGAGGATAATAGCCCGAAGGGTTCGCCGAGATCTAGATCTGGTTGTCGAAGAAGATGATCATCGAAGAGCCTCCATTTCTCCCAAGTTTAGATCTGAAGTTAGAATTCAATTCGGCAGAGCTTCGGCTTCTCAAAAAATTTAGATCCTCCGCAAATGAGCCCCCTCCCTCTTATTTATAGGCTTGAAAGGCGGATACGGGTCAGATCTGTCCCGAGGCCCGCCTAGCCACTTCCAAGTGGCTAGGCATGGTCGAGCCACTTGAAGTGGCTCGGCCACCCCATAGGAGTGGCTTCGACCCGAGCCACCCTATGGTGGCAACCATGGTGAGCCACCTTAGAGTGGCTTCGACTCTGAGAGCCACCCTAGGGTGGCTCGGTTTTGGCCGAGCCACCCTCGGGTGACTTGGTTTTGCCGAGCCCCTGAGGGCGGTTCCGGGTCTAGTTTTCCAATTTTTCGGTATTTTCTGAGTCCGATTCCATTGATCCGAGTCTGATTTGCTTCGGAGTTGTCGGTTTCATTGATTCGGAGCTTCGCGGTTGGGTTTATTCCGTCGTTCACATGCGATTCGCCACTTCTTTAGCTTGCGCGCTTAGCCGACTCACTTCATGCGTTCCATTGACTTGCTTCGCTAATTTGGACGCTTTATCGACTCGCTTTATGCGTTTCGTCGATTCGCTTTATGCGTGTGCGTCACTTCATTTGTTGTCGCGTTGTCGACGGTTCATCGTTATATCGTCGGATGGCTCGTTAATCGTCAACTCATTGTCACAAGCTATGTTTGGGGTCGTATAGATAATTTTTGACGCCTACAGATCCCCTTTCCAAAGTGTTTCGGTCTCGCTCTTTTATAGAAGAAGCCGAAATACTTTGGATATGACAGGCCCAAACCTTCAGTCGATATGATGGGACCTGAAAGTGGCTTCAACTCTTAATTTCTTCAATTCATTCGGACTATCCAATGCTTTGTAGGATGACTGAAAGTGTCATGGTGCTGCATTTATTGTCTGACCGTCATCGAAATCTTGAACCGAAGCCGATGAATGAATTTTTTTTGCTTTAGCTCGTGTTGGTGGGTTGTCGTCGGACTGACCATCCAACTTCATGAGATTTAACCTTTAATCGGTGAATTCTCCATTGTGATGCTTGTCGTAGTACTGACCACAGCGGGAGGAATTTTTTCTGAGATTCATCCCTTAATCGGTGAATTCTCTATCGTGACGCGTTGACCGGTGTCAGAAATTTTTTCTTAAAATCCTATCCTTTAATCGGCGTTTTTCTATAGTGACGTGTTGACCGGCGTCGTAAAGTTGACCATAGTGGAAGGAAGTTGGGGGTTGTCGATTTATCTTCAAGAATATTTTATAAAGAATATTCTCCAGAAACTTCTCAATCAAAAATAGAAAATAGTTTAGACTCATATACCTTTTTGGAGTAGTCGAGTTATCCTTAAAATATAAAATATTTTTCAGGAAGTTCTCGATCAAAATAGGAAATAGTTTATACTCATATACCTTTTTTTAGAGTGAATATGAGGCCCCCACTTTCCTTTTTTTCTCTTTCTTCTCTTTTTTATCTTACCCTCTCCTCCTCATATTAGGGTTGGGCCAAATCAAACCCTCTTTATTTATTTCCCTTTTTTTTCTTTCTCTCCTCCTCTGGTCTCTTCGGGGCTCGGCTCGATCTGAGTGAGGAACACTTCAGAGTCCGCCAGGGCTTCCTGTAGGGCTTCTCTGGTCTCTTTTGATAACCGAAGTAGCTCGTATATGGTTATACTCGCCAGGATATTAGCTAATTGGGCCATAATGTCGAAGCGTCGCGGGGAGTTCGAACTTTTCGGTTTGTCTCTTCCAATCGGACGATTGAAACGAGACTGCTTCGGAATCTAAACCTCCTGGGGTTGCTTCTCTTTTAGTTTGGTCGTGTCCTCCTCGGTGATCGCCTGCTGCTGTAACTTTTCAGCACATGTAGGAGGGTTCATCGCCACTCCCAACTCCGTCGGCGTCTTAGCACTTGGATTCGGGGCTTAGGGATACTTGTACCTGTACTCGTGTCCTCTCCTAGTGACGAAGGCTTCATGTTCCTCTTCGGAAAGCTCGAATGCCACCATTTGTTCATCACCCTTTTCTAAGACTACTGACGTGGCATGACACTGTTTCCCCTTGCTCTTCGATTTCTTTTTAGACGAAGAGGCCGCCCACTGATCATCCTTGAGTAAGTCCGGGTGGACCCAAAGAATTTCGCCGTTCGGGACTGTATGTGGCACGAGCCCCTTTTTGCGTTGTCCATGAGGATCATCATTCACCATCTTCATCCCAACCTTCACAACAGGTGTTGGTTGAAACCAAGTCAAAGGCACCGATCCGAAGCTGATGGATATCGCGTTCGCCCCCACCTTCTTCTCCTTCGACGGCTTCGGGGTAATAACCCCTACATTGATCAAGGCCTGGATTTTATCCTTGAGATGGTAGCATGACTTTGTCGGGTGGTGAACCGCTCTGTGATACGCGCAGTACTTCGGGTCTGTAACCCTCTTTGCCTCCTCTTGATTCACAATCGGTGGCAGCTGGATTTTATTATTCTCCAGGAGGTATTTGAAAATACCGGAACCTCGTCATCCTTGAAAGAATAAGTCTTGGGGAATCTTGGTTCCGACGACTTCTGCTTCTGAGGCCGTTGTTGCCATTGAGGCTGTGCTTGTTGCGGCACTTGCTGTTGCGGCTGTTGTTGTGGTTGCAGCTGGAACATTTGATTTGCGTCCACCGCTTTTGCCTGCACCTTACCTTTACCCCGTGGGACGAAGTTTTGATTGCGCGCATTCGCCGTCTGCTGGCCTCTTTCCGCCTTCTTCCTTTTGAGGAATCATTCGGTTTGTTCCCCGCAAACCTTCAAGTCCTTCCATGTTTTGGTTGGTGCCATTCCCATTGCTTCGAGCACATCCAATGAAAGATTGTTGTGGCAAGTCTGGAGAATAAACTCCTCAGTTATCGGGTCCCGACAGTTCATTGCCTTATTTCGAAACCGTTTGATAAAGTTGTCCACCGTCTCTTTGTCTTTTTGCTTTTGTCCAATAACGTTCCGATGGATATCTCGGTATCGTCGTCAAAGAAGTTAGCAAGGAACATAGTCTCCATGTCATCCCAGCTGTTAACGCTCCCAGGCTTGAGACGGCGGTACCAATTGAAGGCAGCTCCTCGAAGGGTGCCAACGAATGACCGAACCATCAAGGACTCGTTGCTGGATATAACCCCCAGGTGGGACTTGAAGTAGATCAAATGCTGAGTGGGTGATCCCTTCCCGTCGAACGGCGTAAAGTTTATGAGACTGAACTTCGCCGGGTATGGGATTGATTCCCACTCCCTTGGGTACGGACAAGGTATACCCGTCTTCCTTACCTCTTGGCGGAAATCAAAGTGTTGATCTTGCTCTCGAGGTCCTTTATCTTCTCATTCTCACCTACATCTCCGTTCGAATGATTTTGAGGAGGAACTACAGTATTGCCACTGGTGTTCTATTCATTAGGGGGATTATCGGCGTTACGGCCTTCATCCCTGTCCGTGTCGCTGTCTGTCAGGTTGACGTTATTGTGACGACTTGATTCACCTTGGCGATTCATTATTGCTTGAATTTGCCGGTCATGCATCGCTCTCATCTGCTGCATGGCCAGCTCCATCTCAAGCTTAAAGTTGTCCTTTTGCTTGGTCAAGGCCTCTTCAAGCATTTTAGCCACCTGTTCCGCACCGATCATGAGCGCTTCACGGAGTTGTCCCTCACTGGAAACTATATTATCAGAAGCAACTGCAGAACTAGCATCCGACACTTCATCATCTGAAGGTAATCCCCTCTGCACTTTGTGATAATTTGGTCGCCTGATAGTCCCGGATCGTAATCGAGTCATTCGTTGCGATGCCCCAGGAATGGCGCATGACGACGTCCCTCTGCTGGTCATATTGATGGTGACACTCGGCAATTCCTCGCCTAGAGGCACCAATCTCTTCTTGCGGAAGTGCCTTGATCTGGGTTCTGGCATCTTGGCGCCAAGCCTATCAAAGACCGACACCTTCTCAGTAGCTGTTTTAGTGCAATTGCACTCTAATAATACCGCCCTGATCAATCTGGAGCATGAACAATGTGTGTTCAGCTCTGGGGAACTTCTTTTTTGAGATTTACTGGTACCCCTAGCATGATAGTACAACTCATCGGTATGAGTGTCGGAGCAACCCATCGTGTGTTGGCACGACTTCTTAGGTATAACGTCCTCATCGCCAGACGAGAACATCCCCATCTAAGGGTGAATTGCCTTACTAGGGCTTTCGAAGGTCACTCACCATGACGTACGCCTTCGCGAGTGTGAACTTTCGACGGGCTCTTGAACTTCAATGCGCAGTCCAGTGCGAGCAGCTACAGGAGTCTTCTTGTTAAGGTTGAGTTGGGTGCGACCCCCTGCACTGGGAGTGACCCGAGGCTTTCTCAATGGGCCCAAGCATTCTTTGATCCGAACTTCACCACGATCATCACGCAATGGGCCGAGGCGCTCTAAAATCGTCTTTTTGCTTCGGGATGAGCCGACGGGATCGACCGAAGTGGGAATTGAGGTGGACGACGATTTGGATGTGATCGCCGGAAGTGGAATTGGTGGTGAGGCGGACTTCCCTTGCCGGAGGCCATCCTGGGGTGGCCGAGCCTTTGTAGAATCAGCTTGGGGTGGCTGATTCTTAGTTGATATTTCGACCTTGGCATGAACCGTTGTTCCGGGTTTTGGCCTCCACACTTGGCGTGTCCTTGGCGGCTTCTTGGCCACTTCTTTCTTCAGCATCCGGGCCTCCTGAACTAGAGCCCGTGCGTGCGCAAGCAATGCGCGGTGCTTCCGGATGCGCTCCTGGAGTGTTGAACGGTTCCGTTTGACTCGGACCCATTCTCTTGCTGACGACTTAGAGGAGCCGCTAGCCACCTATTTTTGAGGCTTTCCGCCTCTTCTGGATTTGAGACCCGCCTCGTAGCGGATCCCGTCCACCGACTCCATAGCCTTGGCGAATCGGCATGCCAAATTTTGGCGTCACCACTGGCGGGCTCTCTTCAAAGAATTGGCGCGCCGTCGGTGGTTAACACCTGCACGGAGGAGTTCAGATCTTCATCTCCGATCGTCTTGGATGTGGGAGGGATGCTGCTTGCTGCGACTTTGGCAGTGGCGGATTGGAATCCTCGCCTTGGGATTCAAGATCCGATGACCAACGGATCCTCCTTGTAGCGGAGATCTTTCGAGATTTGCGGGGGGAGGACGATCTGGACGAAGCGAGAGGTATTCCTCGAACTTCTGTTAGTCGAACTCGTACTCGACCTCTTCTTTGACCGGGATCTGGATTCGCGGTTGCGACACGACGATCTCAGATCTGAGACCGTTGGCTCCCACCGTGGTCGCCAGCTTGTTCGATCCGAAAGTCGGGATCTTTTTCATTGCTGAACTCATTATACCTTTATGGTTTTACAAATGAACTCAAAGAAAATTTGCCTTTTTATAAGGCTGCTTACAATGAAAAAAGAATAAAATTACAACTTTTTCACCTTAAACAAACACGGGATCGGTTTATCGGCTCCTCGCTTGCGTGGGTTCTTTGCCGGTGCCGGTGTTTATCCGTGGACCGCCGCGTGATCCGATCTGATGAAAGATCTACACGGTAAAAAGGGGTTATTTCATGAAGGAAATAATAGCCCAAGCGAATGAAATCGACTAAGTGAAATCAAAGCTCTTCTCGACAGAGCTTCGACTTGCTAAGGGGATTATCTCACGAAGGAGGATAACAGCCCGAAGGGTTCGCCGAGATCTAGATCTGGTTGTCGAAGAAGATGATCGTCGAAGAGCCTCCCTTTCTCCCAAGTTTAGATCTGAAGTTAGAATTCAATTCGGCAGAGCTTCGACTTCTCAAAAAATTCAGACCCTCCACAAATGAGCCCCCTCCCTCTTATTTATAGGCTTGAAAGGCGGATACGGGTCAGATCTGTGCCCGAGGCCCGTCTAGCCACTTCTAAGTGGCTAGGCATGGCCGAGCCACTTGGAAGTGGCTCGGACACCCCATAGGGTGGCTCGGCCATGGCCGAGCCACCTTGAGGTGGCTCAGTCATGGCAGAGCCACCTTAGGGTGGCTTCGACTACCGAGCTACCCTAGGGTGGCTTCGGCTTAGCCGAGCCACCCTCGGGTGACTTGGTTTTCTTGAGCCCCGAGGGCGGTTCCGGTCCGTTTTCAATTTTTCGATATTTTTCGAGTCCGATTCCGTTGATCCGAAGTCGATTTGGTTCGAGTTGTCGGTTTCATTGATTGAGCCGTGGTTGGGTTTATTTTGTCGTTCTGGCGATTCGCCGCTTCTTTGGCTTGCGCTTAGCAGGCTTCGCTTCATGCGTTCGTTGATTAACCGCTAATTTGGACGCTTTATCGACTCGCTTTATGCGTTTCGTCAATTCGCTTTATGCGTGTGCGTCACTTCATTTGTTGTCGCGTTGTCGACGGTTCTTCGTTATATCGTCGGATGGCTCGTTAATCGCCAACTCATTGTCACAAGCTATGTTCGGGGTCGTATAGGCAATTTTCGACGCCTACAGAGTTTTGTTCTTATCAATAGGAGGAGATTGTTAGAACATTGTTCAGGGAGTAACATTGTTCGTGCAATATCTCTTGTTTGATTAATAACAAACTCTCATTTGTTAGTGATTAGTTTATGAGATGATATATTTCAGGAACAAACAGGTATGAACAAGTTTCAATTCAAAATGATGCAAAAACCAACACAAATAGTTGATTTCTTCCTTGAACCATCGATGGTCATGAAGCAACCATCGATGGTCGCGTCAACTCATCGATGGAGTAGAAAAATAATCAAAGAAACAGAAAACATAAATCAAATCATTGATGGTCTATAGTCGATCATTGATGATCAAGAGGACCATCGATGTGCTACAGTAAACAATCATTGAATTCCAGAAATCAGAATTTGCACAATCGATGAACAACAGTCAACCATCGATGATCAGCATCAACCATCGATGATCGTGAGTAATCATTGATGGTCACAATGCATTTTGGCAGATTTTCAAATTTAATCTCAGTCGTTTCTCAATTCGTTTGATCTCTTATTTGGACTCTGATCTAGGAATATCTTTCTTGTCCTATCAAGGCCTATTTGAGAGAAGATAGAGATCATATTAAACAACGAAGAGATTAAAGAAAACTTAAAGATTAATTCTAGGGCTTTGAGAGAAAATTTGTTTTGAGATTTTAACCCCTAGAACCTCGTCCAACTTCTTCTCATACATCGGAGGATCGTTTCAGTGAGAGGAAGTGCCCTTTGTGTTCAACTACAATATCGCTTCTTCACAGATCTTCAACATCAACGTTTTGGAGAGCGATTTACTTAAAGATCTGGAAGATCTTTTCAATTACACTTTAATGGTTTTGGGTTGATTTTGTATTTAAAACTTATGAGTTTGATGGCATACTCAAGCCGGGGTAATTAAGGGTTGACGTACTCAAGACAGGTTAATTGATGGTGGCTAGCTAGGGCTAGATTTCTTCAGGTCATTGTGAGGAGTTGGGTATCTCGACTGGTTTCGGGTAGATTTTAGGGTCCTATTTGTAAAGCCTGCTGAATCAGATTGTGATTGAGGAGAACTCCGGTCATAGTGAAGAAGGTCCTTCGCGATAAGGAAGAGTGGACATAGAATTTTGATCCGAACCACTATAAAAATCTCGTGTGTTCCTATGTTGGTTTGCTTTTAGTTTTTCACATTTTATTCTTACTACATATTCTGAGTTTAGTTGAAAAATTATAGCAATTCTATTCATCCCCTAACACCCTCTAGGCTTGCATCCCAGTTCCAACATGTTATTCATATTTCTATCTATGAAATTTTATATATGGAGGGTGTGACTTTGTTGTTATTGCTGTTATTCATCTGTTCATATGTATCTTTTTGCACTATAAAAATTACATGTATTGACTCTCGTCAATTTTGATTACTCGTAAGCTAACTCCATACTTAATCTTCTAACTGATGCTTATTTTCTTTGTAATTGCCTAATCCTATAAGAAAGTAACTAAAGTAATTAAGCCTCTATATGCATTTCTTTATATTTTAGTTATCTGCAGCATCTGAAATAGACATCTTGATGTTCTGAATGTATTATGTTGTTCTGTTAACCAGAGCCACTTCTTACTGAGAGAAATGATAGGCTTTAGTTCTTAACCCTGTGTGTTGTGTTTATCCAGTGACTACTTTTTTCTACATGTTGTAGGCCATAGGATGGTAAGCAGATATCACTCGAAGAATGACGTGTACCTTTTCCTCGCAATTTCCAAATGCTAATCCTCCACCCCTTAATTTGTTAAGAGCGAATACTGACCTCCGGAGCTGAGGGTGGGCCGTGTGGAAAACTAGCCTCCTGAGCTTTTGAATATATGCAAGTGAATGGGTGTATATTTCCAAGTTGGAGGAGAATTTGAACGATATGGAGTTTCTAACAGCGGGTGCAGAGGAAATTGTGCATAGCAGTGTACGTATGGGATGGGTTTCGGTGGTGTTTTAATGGTTGGTGAGAAGTTTAACAGCGAGAATAGGATGTTCATGTGAGACAACTGAGAACAGAGACATTGATTTGGATTATAAGATGTTAAGTTGAGGTCTTTTCAGCAATGTAGGAATGGGAAGTTTTTCGTTGTGGTAATAATTTATTTGTTCTTAGAGATTATTGTACATGGGTTTATGGGATTAGCAAGTAAACGGTTTTTGATTTTTTAAGTTCTCATCATTCCTCATGTAACTATTGGAGGATTTACATATCTCCAATTTTGTGTGACATTAGGTAGTTAGGTAGACTAGCTCGGGTTGTGATTCGGAAAACTCTGTTCATAGAGAAGAAGGCCCTTCGCAAGAAGGAAGAGTGGACGTAGGATTTTTATCCGAACCACTATAAAAATCTTGTGTGTTCTTATGTTTGTTTGCTAGTAGTTTTTCACATTTTATTTCCGCTGTAAATTCTGAGTTTAGTCAAAATATTATAGCAATCCTATTCAATCCCCACTAGGCTTTCATCTCAGTTCCAACATGTTATTCATATTTCTATCTATGAAATATTATATATGGGGGGTGTGACTCTGTTATTATTGCTGTTATTCATCTGTTCATTTGTATCTTTTTGTACTATAAAAATTACATATATTGGCCCTCGTCAATTTTCATTACTCGTAAGCTAACTCCATAGTTAATCTTCTATCTGATGCTTACTTTCTTTGTTATTGCCTAATCCTATAAGAAAGTAACTAAAGTAATTAATGTCCCTATATGAATTTCTTTATATTTTAGTTATCTACAGCATCTGAAATAGATATCTTGATGTTCTGAATGTATTATGTAGTATTGTTAACCAGAGCCACTTCTTACTGAGAGAAATGCTAGGCTTTTGTTCTTAACCCTATGTGTTGTGTTTATCCAGTGATTACTTTTTTTTGCATGTTGTAGGCCATAGGATGGTAAGCAAATATCACTCGAAGAATGACGTGTACCTTTTACTCGCAATTTCCAAATGCTAATCCTCCACCCCTTAATTTGTTAAGAGCGAATACTGACCTCCGAAGCTGAGGATGGGCCATGTGGAAAACTAGCCTCCTGAGCTTTTGAATATATGCAAGTGAATGAGTGTATATTTCCAAGTTGGAGGAAATTGTCCACAGGAGTGTATGTGTGGGATGGGTTTCGATGGTGTTTAAATGGTTGGTAAGAAGTTTAACGGCAAGAATAGGATGTTCACGCGAGACAACTGAAAATAGAGACATTGATTTGGATTATAAGATGTTAAGTTGAGGTCTTTTCAGCAATGCAGGGATGGGAAGTTTTTCATTGTGGTAATAATTTATTTGTTCTTAGAGATTATTGTACATGGGTTTATGGGATTAGCAAGTAAACGTTTTTTGATATTTTCTTCTTTGTATGTAAGTTCTCATCATTCCTCATGTATGTGTTGGAGGATTTACATATCTCCAATTTTGTGTGACATTAGCTAGTTAGGTCGACTAGCTAGTTAGGTAAGATATTTTTAATTGCACTTTAATTATTTTGGGTTGGTTTTGTATTTCAAACTTGTGAATTTGACGGCATACTCAAGCCGGGGCAATTGAGGGTTGGCGTACTCAAGCCAGATTAATTGAGGGTGGCTAGGTAGGGCTAGGTTTCTTCTGGTCATTGTGAAGAGTTGGGTATCTCGACTGGTTTTATGTAGATTCCTTGGTCCTGTTTGTAAAGCCTACTGAATCGGGTTGTGATTCAGGAAAACTCCGGTCATAGAGAAGTAGGCTCTTCGCAGAAAGGAAGAGTGGACGTAAGATTTTGATCCAAACCACTATAAAAATCTCGTGTGTTCCTATGTTGATTTGTTTTTAGTTTTTCATAATTTATTTCCACTACATATTCTGAGGTTAGTCGAAAAATTGAAGCAATCCCCCCCCCCCCAAACCAACTTGGGAATTCTGGGGTATAAATTATCTCTTCTTAAGTTTTGATGATATAATACGTTTAGCTACTATATATATTACGCACACATAATCTTCAATTCTGGATTCGGTTAGCTAGCTCAGGAGCTTGAAAACATGGCCTCGTCACTTACCGCATCTCTTTGCAGGTGAACAAAAGCCTTCGTAGCCCATATCTCTTGAGGGCCAAAACATGCCATTGTAAAATAAAATTTTCATACATTCTGATAAAAAAAAAGCCTTTGTACCCCATATCTCTTTAGGCCCAAAATGTGCCATTGCAAAATAAAAAAAATTCCATGCATTGTGATTGCACTGGAGTTGTAGCTGTCGGGTCCAAATTCGGAACAAAATAACCAAACTTCTGTGGTCCGGACCCATGCCAGATTCAAAACCCAACAGCAAATTGCAGCCACTGACACCCTTTATGTAGACATCATCACATGAGCTCCCGCCACCGGCTCCACCACCGGCCCTCAGTGTCACGTTTGTTAATCTCCGGTGGTGTCGGCCTCCCGTCAACAGTCCGTCCCACTTGCCGGTCCCACCGCTGTCCCCGACAAGCTCCGGCATGGGACAAACATCACGTGACTCAACAGCTCGTAACACATATACTGCTTTCAGGCTTCAACAGCCTCTCTCTCAAGTTGTCTGATGGAGAGAGAGGTGTAACACAATGGAAAATGGATGTCGGGTCGGTTTCGGGTACGGATCTTGGAATGCCTGCATCTGAACAGGAAGAGCTTCTAAATCGTGCCACAATAAAAGGGAAGAAAATTAAGGGTAAATTACATAAGACAACATGTACTTTGTAAATGATAGAAAAAGCTCTCTGAACTTGTCTGTCTTAAGTATCATGACTGACAACAGTTACATTAAACCTAGGGCTGTCCAAACGGGTTGGCCCGGCCCGGCCCGGCCCGGGAAATCGGGTCCTGGCCGAGCAAAACCGGGGCCCGGATCCAGATCGGGGTGGACCGGGCGGGCCGGGCACCGGGCCGGCCCGGTTATTTTCTCTTTTTATATTACAATTTTATTTTTTTGTTAAAAAAAATTCAAGAGTAAATAAATATAAATTAGACAAAATTTTGATAAAAATCAATCATATTATTAATCACTTGTAATTATATAATTTACAAATACAAAAACATAGAAATTAAAATGATAAAAATAAATTCTTTATTAATAATTAGTTAATCACTAACAATTACAAATTTATTTTGGAATTTGTCGCATCACAATAGATGAATACATCCCAACTAGGTTGGCACGTACTCATCTATATCACTATCATTTCCAACTCTTTCCAAAATAATTTATCACAAATTTTCACCTAAAAAATAAAAAATACAAACTAATTACTCTTTATCTCTATCTCCTATTCCAAAATCTTGAAGTTTGTCTTCTATGCTAACCATCCGATCGATGCCTTGAGTTCTCTTCTCGTACCTCCACCAATCTTGTAGGCACATTACCACCTGTACGGTAGACGAATCCAGCGATGTCCTGTGGTCGTCGATCAAACGTCATGATGTGCTGAAGGCGGATTCCGAAGCTACCGTTGAAACCTACACCGTTAGTAAATCACGAGCAATGATGAAAAGTATAGGATGTGAAACTGTTCAATATACTCTCCACCATTGCAAAATATCGAAACTATTATTTTGACTTTTAACTAAAGATGCAGTTAAATATTGATCAATTTCAGAAACTTTCATTGATGATGCAGATCCAGATCCAGATCCACTAGTTAGCTGAGCTATCAATAATTCCCTATCAAAACTCTTACCTTTGCCCCGACTTGACCTTGTAGAAGCAGAAGATGTATGCTTATGTGTACTTACACCATATATAGCTGCATACCCATCATATAATCTTTGAAAATAAGTTCTAATAGTATTATGATGAGTAAGAGCAGTAATAGTTTGACCATCATCAATATCTATTATCATGTTACCATACAAAGAATTTAACAAATTTCGAAAGCCAACATCCTTCAAACATTGATCAATAAGAATCCCCAAACCAAAAATAATAGGAATAGGCCTAAAGTACTTATTAAATTTACTTTCCATTTCAAAAATCATATTGCCAAAATAATTATCCATACGATAATTATTAAAAAAAATTGAATATTTAAAACTTGTAAAGCGGCTTGAATAATAGTTGGATAATAACAACCGGATAATAACATAGTAGCATCATAAAAACTTATAGCATCTCTTTTACATTATATATAACTAACCATTCATCCTCGGTTATTCCATACATACTACGAGCTAGAACTAGAAGTGTAGAAAGCAATAAAATCATTTATAATTTCTTTATATTCTATTGCTATATTTAACATTGCATAGGTAGAATTCCACCTATGGTCAACATCTTTGGAATTAACTGGTTTCAAATTTTTTCTTTTACATAATTGCTTTCATCTTTTAAGTCTTTGTTCGAAGCATTAAGAGAAAAAGTTACATCCCTAACCTTTTCTATTATGGGTTTAATTTCATTAAATGCACTTTTAACAATTAAATTTAATATATGACACATACATCTAATATGAAAAATATCACCATGACATGGCAATAACAAAGATGATCCGATATGATCTGACCACATTATTATTACTTGCATTATCTAGTGAAAGAGAAATTATTTTTCAAAATTTCTAATTTTCAAAGTTCTTCTATTATTAAATTTGCAATATTAATACCAGTGTGTGAATCTTCAAATGCAATAAAAGAAATAACTCTTATAAACATTTGCCAACTATCATCAATCCGGTGTCTTGTGATACATAAATAACCAGTTTGTGCTCTAGATATTCAAATATCGAAGTTAAAAAATTTACAGTTTAAACTTTGAAAATAAGAAATTATTTTTGCTTGTTCCTCGTGATAATATTTCAAAATATCCGTTGACAAGATTGACGAGAAATTTTTTTAAATGCGGGATAAAAACCATCTGTAATCATACCTTCAAATTCATCATATTCTACTAATTTAAAAGGAAGGTTTTTAAGAATATTAACCTGATGACGCATTTCCTGGCTTTAATTGCGTCATAGTTCCAACTACCGAGACTACCGGAGGATGAGTATTGGGAGAGTAAAGATTATCGGATATCACCTTGAGGCGTTGCCTGACCTCTGTTGTGCTTTTCTAAATGGCGTTTGAGGTGGTTGGTGCCGCTTTTATGATGAGCTTGGAAAATATGACCGCACAACGCACACTTAGCCTTCCGGTGAGAAGCCTACCGTGTTGATCCCTGGTAACGTCTATCTTCTCAAAGAAGTTCCACACATCAGATCTCGGCCTTTTAGAAGCTCTAGGTGCAGAATCGTCGCCACCGGAGTTGGGATCAACATCGGTAGGAGGAGCTGCAGCTCCTGCAGTAGGAGTATTAGGGTTCGTTTCAACATCGGGAGCTGGCATTTGCGCTTCATAATCGGCGGAGGAAGCCATTTGATTGTAGGATTAGAGAGTAAAAGCGAGAATTAGAGAGTATTAAAGAGAAATATATGAGTTTTGGATGAGAAAAATAAATGAAAACCCTCTGTATTTATAGAGCCAGCCCCCTAGCCAAATGACCAAAATACCCTCAAATTTTAGCCTTTTTTTACCTTTTTGGGGGTATTTTCGTCAAAACGGCCAAAATGGCCGTTATGGCCTGTTAGACCGGGCCGGGTCCGGGCCGACCTGGCCCGGCCCTGCTAAAACGGTCACAAATGTGACCGTTTTGACCGGGTCCGCCCGCCGGTCCGAAGTTGTTCGACCAATGGTCACGAAGTGACCAGTAGGATGGCCGTCCGGCCAACCCGGCCAAACGCGGACTGGCGAACCAACGGGCGCCAGCCTCCCGGCTGCCCATCTTTCGCCGGTCCGAGCCTCTACGCGGCCTCAGCCCTACCTTTATTTTCCAGCCAGTCGCCGGGTCCGGTAAGGGCCAACAGAGCCGGCTCGACCAACTCGGAACCTACGGCCAGATTTCATGCCAAGCCGGGGCCCGGGCCTTGGGCCCAATTGGATAGCCCTAATTAAACCCATGAATTTTTATTTTTTTTTGGAAAAAATTTGACCCCTTACTACTAAATATAACTTCTATATTATCCACTTATCAGGATTTTCAATATTTTAAAAAGATCTGCTGTAATTTTGAATGTCAAAGAGAATTTCCTATGATTTATAAAGTTCAAGGAGATTTTGTGCAAAACATCCTGAAGGTATGGTTGGCCTTCTGAAATTTATCCACAAAATAATTTAAAATTTTCCGAATTGTTATGTTTTATTTTCATTCATTTATAATTGGTTTGTACAATGTCTTGACGCAAGAAAGCCCGTAAATAGAGAAATTACAGATGGAAAATGATAATTACACTACTCACTTCTACATTACAGATTTGGCTCCTAAAAACTTAGCTAATTAAGAAACTAAGCTCTTGAATTAACTTAGCTGTCTGTATTTGTTAGGTATCTGTAGCTCAAACTAGCTGTATGTACCTATTAAATTTGATTGATGCAAGTAACAACTAGCAACGCCTCAATTGTCTGGTCTAAAACATAAAACATGACTTGCCCATAAGTAGAGTTTGGCCCTTACATCAAACAAGAATACCTAAAAAGCTTCTAATTAAATGATTGAAAATCTACCATCTAATTAGCTAATAACTAAGCTTACGGTATAGATGTCATTCAAATAACAAGTACCATTATTATACACACAAAAAAGAGTAATATAAATCTAAAACAAGTTTAGACCAATTTTTTCATATACCATCTCAGCATCAAGTACTCCATCCCTTCAAGACAAGAAGATCATTGACAAAAATATCGGTTCATTGTTTTGGTTTTTGAGTTTATTTAAAGTTTTCAGAGATGAAAGTGATGTAGGTGAAGTCTTGAAGAAGATGGTATGGCTAAGAGATGGAGAATTCAACTTTGTTAATGTTTAATTATGCTAACTATTTTTACTGATTAATATCGTACTTCTTGAGATATAAAGAGGAATTTTATTCAGAAAGGTGATATATAAGTCACATTACTGTATATCACATGATCCTGAACTTTGACCCAAAGGAGATAAATGGTATTTTTGAATAACTTGGGGACATCATTATAAAAGAAAAGAATTAACAAGCTTAGTAAAATCTTAAGAGGGGCATGCAGGTGCAAATAAAACTTCTTTTTTTGTTTTTTAGCTCTCTTTTTCTCTTACTTTCCTGACAGAGAGTGTGTTTAAGTATGTGTCAGTGTGCGGACTCCCATTTTAAGAAATAAGCATTAGGCCAACAAAGGCAGAACGTAGATGTGAGGACCACCAGATCTTAAAGTGGTCCAGAGAGCAAGATTTTTTACAGAGTAAATTACTACTCTACAACAAATGAGTTGGATGGTCTCACCCCTCAGTTCATGAAGTTCTCAGGTTTATTTGGAGTTATCTTCAGAACTGTAAAATAAAATAAATAAATAAATTATTTATCTAATTTTTTTATGGTGTACTTGGACCCTATCCATATAGGCTTCTTCTTATAGAGTGAGAGATAGCAAGCAAAGAGATACAAGTCACGAGCTATGTTTAAAGGTGGTTGCGGAGGAGCCATGAACAGTTTTGAGTCACTTCTCTTTGTGTGTGCCACATGGTACAGCAAACAGGCTTTGTTTTAAAAATAAGGGATGTATTAGTAAGAATATACTTGAGTTTCTTTCTTATTCTAAAAGTAAAGGAGGAAAAAAAAAGGGGGAAAAAAACTCTTGTAGCTTCATGTTGGGAAGCATTGTCAACTGGGGTGCAAACTGATCAGATACGAATTGTGGATTTGTCTCTGTAAGGAAAACTCATATCCATATCCGCTAAGGTCATATACAGATGCAAATCAAATGAAAGAAAATACATACAAATAACAAAATGAATATCATAAAACTAGATAAGATTAAAATATATATATAGACCATATGTACAAAAGAGCCAATTAATATGTTTGTTATATCTAAAAAGTTAAGATTATATTTCTAGATCATCGAAATTAACCTCAAATACACCAATCTAATGGTCAAAACGATTGCAACACTAAGATTAACATATATTCGGATATTTCGGATATGGATCCAGATATTTTATTATATAACCATATATGTATATATGTATATTGGATATAGATATTTAGTATCCATATCCATTCAGACAAATATGGATACATGTATATCCACGGATACAGGACTTTTTTTCACCACTAAGTCAAGGTTTCTTGGTTGTTGGTCTATTAGTTGAAGCTATACAATATGACTCAACCAGCTTAGGGTTACAAATCATATACCTATTAGGCAGTGACTTTTGGCGGGTATTCACAGATTTTTCTCATGATTTGAACCTGATCAGAGTATGACATTAGATCTCTTTCCTAATTGTTTCATTATTTGTTAATTACTTTTCCAATTAAAAAGAGCAAAATTCTTAGACCAACCTATATAAAATTAATTTCACAAATAACAATGGGCATGAGTACAAATTAACAGAAGAAAACACTGAACAATCTCCTATATGTTATGAATCTATTTATGGATGTCCATAAACTTATGAATTTATTCCTCCCCATTTGACTTTTAGAGTTATTTCTAAAGTCTTATAACTCTAATGTATATATATAGTTGTAATGCATGAAGCAAAAGTAGAAGTGAAAAGAAAAGTTCTCTAGCTCTCTAAATTCTCTAATCTCAAGGAATAAATTGTTAATTCTACAAAGTATTTCACAATATGTTATCAAGACGATAGTTTCTTTCGAGTTTTATCATCTAGTTGAAGGTATAATTTCTTTACTATGATTTATATGTACATACACACATATATTTACACAATGAACTCCATCATACTAACATCCTCTTATTATGTATTGTCACTTTAACTTATGTGTATACGGTTTTATTAGAGATAATCTATTATCTACATGTTTAAATATTATCCTAATTCATAACTAGTCCATATTTTCTCGTTTGTATCTTTTATTTGAATTTGGTCATTATTTTCCACATATTCTATTTTGATGTAGAAAGAATGACATATACATGTATGGATTGGAAAATCTTTAAGAATTGGTATCTTACAAAATAGTATATATTCAATTTTGTTCTTAATATTTATTAATTATGCTCCTAGCAATATCTTTTGTTACCATCATTATGCTTTAATGCATTAATATTATGTGTTTTATTAGACCTTGTTTAACAAGGATATTTGTATCCACAATCAAAAGAATTCAATTTGAATTCCACCTTTTCCTTAGGGAATTTTCAACATTTTATAATATATGTTTTCATATTGATTTGGACATCTCAAGAAGTAAGGTGAGCTTGTTTAATTAAATGCTTATTATTTTCTTCTAAGAAATAAGTATTATAGTTCACTACAAATAATATTTATAACTTGATTAAGTCAAATGAATTATTGAAATTGATGAAGCTTAGATAGACATGACAAATTTTAGCGTACATGATATGTTATTTATTCATACTTCATTCCCTGCAGTGAATGTGACTAATGGATAAAGTCATGGTCATGGTTATAGACACGACCGAGGTAACTATCATGGTCATGGTGGTCATAATAACAACTCTTCTACTCACAAGAATACATCTTACCACCAGAAATGGGACAATATTGAAAAGAATGGTAAAAGTGGATAAAACAAGTATTCAATGAGTTTAGAAAATATGTGTTATCGCTGCGGCATGAAAGGTCATTGGTCACGTACTTGTCGTACACCAAAACATCTTCTTGAGCTATAGCAAGCATCCCAGAAAGAAAAAGGAAAAGATGTAGAGGCAAATTTTGCCTACCAAAATGAAGATTTTGACCATGATGATCCTATTGATATAACATATCTGGATGTAGCTGATTTCTTTGAACCGTGAAGGTAGAATTAATCATTTAATTGGTGATGGTAATGTCCAGAATAATTAAAGTTTCTCTCCAGTATTTTTATTTTACTATATGATTTCTTATAAGTTTAATACAAAACTTTAAATATACTAATAATTCTATGTTGATTTACAATCTTTCTTATAATATATTTTACCTTCGTTTAATGAAGAAAAATATGGATATTCCTAAGTCTTCAATTGGATTTAAGATCAATCATGAAGATATGTGTCTCACAGATAGTGCAACAACACACACTATACTTAAAGCTAAGAAATATTTTGCTCATTTGATAATGGGAGAGGCGGATGTTAATACAATATCCGGAAGTGCAAAACTAATTGAAGGCTCTGGAAGAGCTATTTTACTATTCCCTGAAGGAACAAAGTTCATTATAAATAACACATTATTCTCTAGCAAGTCTCAAAAAATTTATTAAGCTTTAAAGATATTCGCCGAAATGGATATCATATTGAGACAGTAAATGAGAATAATGTCTAATATCTCTATATTACAACTACTGTTTTGGGTAAGAAATGTGTATTAGGAAAACTACCCTCATTTTCTTCTGGCTTGTACTACACATATATAAGTACAGTTGAAGCATATGCCATAGTTAACCAGAAGTTCACTGATCCAAATACTTTTATTATTTGGCATGACCGATTGGGGCATCCCGGATCAATAATGATGTGAAAAATAATTAAGAATTCACATGGGCATCCATTGAAAAACCAGAAGATTTTTCAATCTAATGAATTCTCATGTGCTGCTTGTTCTCAAGATAAATTAATTACCAGACCATCACCAGCTAAAGTTGGGATTGAATCTCCGCATTTCTGGAACGTATTCAAGGTGATATATGTGGACCTATTCATCCACCATGTGGATCATTTCAATATTTTAAGGTGCTTATAGATGCATCTACAAGATGGTCACATGTATGTTTATTATCAACTCGCAACCTGGCGTTTGCAGAGTGCTTGCTCAAATAATTCGATTAAGAGCACAATTTCCAGAATATGAAACTAAGACAATTCATCTTGATAATGCTGGAGAATTTATATCGCATGCTTTTAATGACTATTGCATGTCAATTGGAATAACTGTTGAACATCCTATAGCACATGTTCATACACAAAATGATCTAGCAGAATCATTGATAAAACGTCTGCAATTAATTGCTAGACCATTACTCATGAGAACAAAACTCCCCATTTTGGTCTGGGGACATGCTATTTTACATGTAGCAACACTTGTACGCATCAGACCTACAAGTTATCATAAGTTCTCCCCCTTGCAACTGGCTTATGGTCAGAAGCCAAATATTTTCCATCTAAGAATTTTTGGATATGCGGTATATGTTCCAATTGCTCCACCACAACGCACTAAGATGGGACCTCAAAGGAGGTTGGGAATATATGTTGGATATGACTCCCCTTCTATAATTAAATACATTGAACCAATGACCGGGGATATTTTTACGGCACGATTCACCGATTGTCATTTTGATGAGACAAAATTTCCAACATTAGGGGGAGAAAATAAGCAGCTGGTGAAAGAAATTACATGGAATACATCATCATTAATTCATCTTGATCCTCGCACAAAATAATATGAACTAGAAGTTTAAAAGATGATTCATTTACAAAATATAGTAAATCAATTGCCAGACGCATTTACTGACCCAAAGAGAATGACAAAGTCACATATACCAACTGTAAATGCTCCAATCCGGACTGATGTCCCAGTAGGACAATCCGTTAATATTATAAGTAATGAGTCTAGAGCATGCCTAAAGTGTGGTAGACCAATCGATTCTAAAGATTAAAATCCTCGAAAAAGAAAAGGAACAAATACTCAAGATAGCCCCATTAAAGAAGAAAGAACTCCATAAGAGAACCAAGACATAGATAAAACTCCAGAAGAGAACCATGACATAACTAATTATAAAACTCCAGAAGAAGTTCAGGTATCTGAAATTAGTGAAGATGAAGAGATCTCAATAAGTTATGTCACAACTGTAGGAAAATAGAACCGAAAAGAAATACTTGTCGACAACACATTTGCATATAATGTAGCGCTCACTATTATGAAAGATAGCGAGGATATTGAACCAAAATCCATCGAAGAATGTCGACGTAGGAATGATTGGCCAAAATGGAAAGAAGCAATTCAAACAGAATTAGACTCACTTTTAAAACGTGAGGTTTGACCAGTAGTCCTAACACCTGAAGATGTAAAACCAGTTGGGTACAAATGGGTACTTGTGCGAAAAAGAAATGAGAAAAATAAAGTCGTGAGGTATAAAGCACGACTTGTCACACAAGGATTTTCCCAAAGATCTGGAGTCGATTATGAGGAGACATATTCTCCCATGGTAGATGCAATTACATTTCGATATCTGATTAGTCTAGCAATAAAAGAAAGACTTGATATGCATCTAATGGATGTAGTTACAGCCTATTTATATGGCTCTCTTAATAACGTTATCTATATAAAAATCCTTGAAGGATTTAAGATGCCAGAAGCATGTAATTCAAATTCTCGGGAACATTATTCAATCAAATTAAAAATAATTTTATACGGATTAAAGCAATCCAGACGTATGTGGTATAACCGTCTTGGTGAATATTTGCTGAAAGAAGGTTATAAGAATGATATAATCTGCCCATTTATTTTCATAAAAAATCTGGATCTGAATTTGTCATTATTGCAGTATATGTTGATGACTTGAATATTATTGGAACTCCTGAAGAGCTTTCAAAGGCAGTAGAATATTTCAAGGAAGAATTTGAGATGAAAGACCTTGGAAAAATAAAGTTTTGTCTCGGCTTGCGGATCGAGCATTTAGTAAATGGAATTCTTATTCATCAATTAAATTATATAAAAAGGGTCTTGAACCGATTTTATATGGATAAAGCATATCCATTGAGTACCCCAATGGTTGTCCGGTCACTTGATGTGAATAAGGACCCTTTCCGACCTCGAGAGGATAATGAAGAACTTCTTGGTCCAGAAGTACCATACCTTAGTGCAATAGATGCATTAATGTATCTTGCTAACAATACACGGCCAGATATAGCATTCTCTATGAATTTGTTAGCAAGGTATAGTTCTTATCCAACTCGAAGACATTGGAACGGAGTTAAGCACATATTTCGATATCTTCAAGGAACAATTGATATGAGATTATTTTATTCAAAAGGATCTAGAGCACAACTAACTGGTTATGCAGATACAGGGTATTTATCTGATCCGCATAAAGCTCGATCCCAAACAAGATATATATTTACGTATGGTGATACAGCTATATCATGGTGATTTACAAAATAGACTATTGTTGCTACTTCTTCAAATTATGCAGAATTAATAGCAATTCATAGGGCGAGTCGAGAATGTGTGTGGCTAAGGTCAATGACTCAACACATCCAAGGGACATGTGGCTTATCTTTTAAGAAAAAAACTCCAACAACACTGTATGAAGATAATACTGCATGCATAGCACAGCTAAAAGGATGATTCATCAAAGGAGATAGGCAAAACATATTTCACCAAAGTTCTTTTTCACACATGATCTTCAAAAGAATAGTGATATTGATGTTCAACAAATCCGTTCAAGCGATAATCTTGCGAATCTATTCACCAAGGCATTACCGACTTCAGCGTTTGAGAAGCTATTGTATAAGATCGGGATGTGGCGATTAAGAGATTTCAAATGATATTTTTAACAGGGAGAGTTTATACAATGAATTATGTACTCTTTTTCCTTCACTAGGATTTTTTCCCACTGAGTTTTTTCCTAGTAAGGTTTTAACGAGACATATTCCTTGTATAATGGACATCCAAGGGGGGATGTTATGAACCTATTTATGGATGTCCATAAACTTATGAATTTATTCCTCCTCATTTGCCTTTTAGAGTTATTTCTAAAGTCTTATAACTCTAATATATATATATATATATATATATATATATATATATATATATATATATATATATATATATATATATATATATATATATATATATATATGCACCAACTTTTCTAACCACTCATCTTGCTTTGAGATCCGTGAAAGATATAAAGGCCACTTTGAGATTTGTGCATCACAAATCTCAAAGCAAGATGAGTGGTTAGAAAAGTTGGTGCACCACTATTCATTATGAACTTAAGTTCATATATATATATATATATATATATATATATATATATATATATATATATATATATATATATATATATATATATATATAAACAAGAGCTCTATGAACTTAAGTTCATAATGAATAGTGGTGCACCAACTTTTTATCCACTCATCTTGCCTTGAGATTTGTGATGCACAAATCTCAAAGTGGCCTTTATATCTTTCACGGATCTCAAAGCAAGATGAGTGGTTAGAAAAGTTGGTGCACCACTATTCATTATGAACTTAAGTTCATAGGAGCCTTATATATATATATATATATATATATATATATATATATATATATATATATATATATATATATATATATATATATATATATATAGTTGTAATGCATGAAGCAAAAGTAGAAGTGCAAAGAAAAGTTCTCTAGCTCTCTAAATTCTCTAATCTCAAGGAATAAATTGTTAGTTCTACAAAGTATTTCACAATATCTGTAGCATTAATCACAAAGCGAGTGCTAGCAAAATCACAATGCATTGCATGAAGACTAATCCTTTGAAGTATTTCTTAATAAATACACAATAAACAAAGAAACGTCAGGTGCTAGCAAAATCACAATGCATTGCATGAAGACCTATCCTTTGAAGTATTCCTTAATAAATACACAATAAACAAAGAAACGTCAGGTGCTTCACAATAATTCAGCAATATACAATTAATAAACAAGTAACATCTGGTGCTTTATGATAATTCATCAATGATTCCTCTGATATAATTAATTAGTTATGTTAATGATATCTATTTGTACTAACATATGTACGCCAAAGTTGGTATAAGACAAGAGTTTGGCTGTTAATTGACTTTGTTGTCTTAATAACGATTAGCATCAATGATTCCAATGTTTTGTTTACAAGCATGAGGAAATATGTCTGACATGATAGTTCAGTTACAAACAAATATTATAATGATTAACATCAAATTAAGAACTCTAAGCAAAAAGAAGAAAAAAAATTGATTGGTGAGGGTTTAAGCGAAACCTCTGACTGATGGTCCAGAATCAATAATATTACCCCTATACATATCTCATATGCTTTTATGTAAAACATATATAACTAAATAGAGGTACAGTTTCAAATACTTTATTGATCATTTGCAAATATTTTGGTCGGGGCTCTGCAATATGTAATATACACTACAAAAAACATTGGAGATAACAACACTTAACTATCTATATTTGTTTCAAATGTCGGTATTTACCGATGTTTTCAGAGAAAACGTTGGGAATTGCTAACATTTTTGTCTAAAACGCTGGGAAT
The DNA here is from genome assembly GCA_012295165.1 of Asparagus setaceus. Taxonomy (NCBI): domain Eukaryota; kingdom Viridiplantae; phylum Streptophyta; class Magnoliopsida; order Asparagales; family Asparagaceae; genus Asparagus; species Asparagus setaceus. Next base: position 27,706,809 of record CM022704.1, on the reverse strand, counting down.
TGCCAACATTTTAGATAAAAATATTTAGAATTGCCAACATTTTTTATCTAAAATATTGGGAATTGCCAACATTTTAGATAAAATGTTGGGAATTGCAAGATTCCCTCTAAAAGACTCATATCCATCTTAGTCCCACATCGGGTAAGTAATTAGATTTTCAATGCTTTAAAATAGTAAACTACCCACCAACTAATTATTGAAATCATTAGTGCAAGCTTACCACTAAGTATAGCCTTAAAGAATTGTGTAAGCTGTGGGCCTTGCAACACTCTTTGGTTCCAACAGTGTTCTATGTTAGCCAACCTGTTCTAAGTTCTGCAATGATTCTTTTGTGCAGTGCCAACGTTTTCAACGAAATGCTGGCATCTAATGCCCCCACTTGTCATACCAACATTTTTTGAAAATGTTGGTGCCCCGAATAACAACATTTCGAAAGCGTTATTGAATGCAATTATAAACGTTGTAACTTACTAAGTTTTTTGTAGTGATAATATTCTTAATTTAACTGATGAACTGCATATTCTAGCATTCTACGTAAGGATGAAATTTAATTGATTGAATAGAATTATCAAAATTTAAAGTTTATTTTTAAAACTTTATTCGGATGGTTATTTGAGCAAAATCAGACATTTGTCTACTGAATGCAGAATCGGATATTATCATGCACATGTTTGGTTCACTAAAATTTAAGTATTTGCTCAAAGATTGTGTATATAGTGTGTGTGTGTATATATACACTCGAAAAATTTTACCTTGATGGTGTTAATAATATTACTAAATAATCTCATACATCCCTAGTGCTTAAAATAGGAGAGTATGAGAGAGAAATTATACAACGTAATTAAGGGGAAAATGTGCAGAATTTGAATATTCACATGTGTGTCATGTTGATGCAGGCGTAGAGGCAGCATAGCCTATTTGGACCAGCTCAATCTCGTAACCGATAAACACGAAACTTCAAACTTGTCGAAATCATGCAAGTTACCAGCCAAGTCAAAGCCCTTGCAAAATCGTTGGGGACTATGGGTTCCCATGTTTGTCGGAATTGCAAGATCCTATCGTTCTGGGTGCAAGATGGCAGTTGAAGTTTTTCTTTCCTTTTGTGGTAAGTTTTGACCGGCAGATTTGGAGGGGTTAACAACATCCGTTTTCGCTATAATTTGATATGGATGATCCAGGAACAAAATAAAAGGATACTTTTTAGTTGTTGGAAATTTTCTATTTTTGATAAAAAATATATAATTTTACTTTTTTTCTTATTGCGAATTAATAGCAATTCATGGGGCGATCGAGAATGTGTGTGGCTAAGGTCAATGACTCAACACATCCAAGGGACATGTGGCTTATCTTTTAAGAAAAAACTCCAACAACATTGTATGAAGATAATGCATGCATATACGACTAAAAGGATGATTCATCAAAGGAGATAGGCAAAACATATTTCACCAAAGTTCTTTTCACACATATATATATATATATATATATATATATATATATATATATATATATATATATATATATATATATATATATATATATATATATATATATATATATATATATATATATATATATATATATATATATATATATATATATATATATATATATATATATATATATATATATATATATATATATATATATATATATATATATATATATATATATATATATATATATATATATATATATATATATATATATATATATATATATATATATATATATATATATATATATATATATATATATATATATATATATATATATATATATATATATATATATATATATATATATATATATATATATATATATATATATATATATATATATATATATATATATATATATATATATATATATATATATATATATATATATATATATATATATATATATATATATATATATATATATATATATATATATATATATATATATATATATATATATATATATATATATATATATATATATATATATATATATATATATATATATATATATATATATATATATATATATATATATATATATATATATATATATATATATATATATATATATATATATATATATATATATATATATATATATATATATATATATATATATATATATATATATATATATATATATATATATATATATATATATATATATATATATATATATATATATATATATATATATATATATATATATATATATATATATATATATATATATATATATATATATATATATATATATATATATATATATATATATATATATATATATATATATATATATATATATATATATATATATATATATATATATATATATATATATATATATATATATATATATATATATATATATATATATATATATATATATATATATATATATATATATATATATATATATATATATATATATATATATATATATATATATATATATATATATATATATATATATATATATATATATATATATATATATATATATATATATATATATATATATATATATATATATATATATATATATATATATATATATATATATATATATATATATATATATATATATATATATATATATATATATATATATATATATATATATATATATATATATATATATATATATATATATATATATATATATATATATATATATATATATATATATATATATATATATATATATATATATATATATATATATATATATATATATATATATATATATATATATATATATATATATATATATATATATATATATATATATATATATATATATATATATATATATATATATATATATATATATATATATATATATATATATATATATATATATATATATATATATATATATATATATATATATATATATATATATATATATATATATATATATATATATATATATATATATATATATATATATATATATATATATATATATATATATATATATATATATATATATATATATATATATATATATATATATATATATATATATATATATATATATATATATATATATATATATATATATATATATATATATATATATATATATATATATATATATATATATATATATATATATATATATATATATATATATATATATATATATATATATATATATATATATATATATATATATATATATATATATATATATATATATATATATATCTCTATATATATATATATATATATATATATATATATATATATATATATATATATATATATATATATATATATATATATATAGTTGTAATGCATGAAGCAAAGTAGAAAAGAAAAGTTCTCTAGCTCTCTAAATTCTCTAATCTCAAGGAATAAATTGTTAGTTCTACAAAGTATTTCACAATCTTGTAGCATTAATCACAAAGCGAGTGCTAGCAAAATCACAATGCATTGCATGAAGACCAATCCTTTGAAGTATTTCTTAATAAATACACAATAAACAAAGAAACGTCAGGTGCTAGCAAAATCACAATGCATTGCATGAAGACCTATCCTTTGAAGTATTCCTTAATAAATACACAATAAACAAAGAAACGTTAGGTGCTTCACAATAATTCAGCAATATACAATTAATAAACAAGTAACATCAGGTGCTTTATGATAATTCATCAATGATTCCTCTGATATAATTAATTAGTTATGTTAATGATATCTATTTGTACTAACATATGTACGCCAAAGTTGGTATAAGACAAGAGTTTGGCTGTTAATTGACTTTTTGTCTTAATAACGATTAGCATCAATGATTCCAATGTTTTGTTTACAAGCATGAGGAAATATGTCTGACATGATAGTTCAGTTACAAACAAATATTATAATGATTAACATCAAATTAAGAACTCTAAGCAAAAAGAAAAAATTTGATTGGTGAGGGTTTAAGCGAAACCTCTGACTGATGGTCCAGAATCAATAATATTACCCTATACATATCTCATATGCTTTTATGTAAAACATATATAACTAAATAGAGGTACAGTTTCAAATACTTTATTGATCATTTGCAAATATTTTGGTCGGGGCTCTGCAATATGTAATATACACTACAAAAACATTGGAGATAACAACACTTAACTATCTATATTTGTTTCAAATGTTGGTATTTACCAATGTTTTGAGAAAAACGTTAGGAATTGCTAACATTTTTGTCTAAAACGTTGGGAATTGCCAACATTTTAGATAAAAACATTTGGAATTGCCAACATTTTTTATCTAAAATATTGGGAATTGCCAACATTTTAGATAAAATGTTGGGAATTGCAAGATTCCCTCTAAAAGACTCATATCCATCTTAGTCCCACATCGGGTAAGTAATTAGATTTTCAATGCTTTAAAATAGATTTTCAATGCTTTAAAATAGTAAACTACCCACCAACTAATTATTAAAATCATTAGTGCAAGCTTACCACTAAGTATAGCCTTAAAGAATTGTGTAAGCTGTGGGCCTTGCAACACTCTTTGGTTTCAACAGTGTTCTATGTTAGCCAACCTGTTCTAAGTTCTGCAATGATTCTTTTGTGCAGTGCCAACGTTTTCAACGAAATGCTGGCATCTAATGCCCCCACTTGCCATACCAACATTTTTTGAAAATGTTGGTGCCCCGAATAACAACATTTCGAAAACGTTATTGAATGCAATTATAAACGTTGTAACTTACTAAGTTTTTTGTAGTGATAATATTCTTAATTTAACTGATGAACTGCATATTCTAGCATTCTACGTAAGGATGAAATTTAATTGATTGAATAGAATTATCAAAATTTAAAGTTTATTTTAAAACTTTATTCGGATGGTTATTTGAGCAAAATCAGACATTTGTCTACTGAATGCAGAATCGGATATTATCATGCACATGTTTGGTTCACTAAAATTTAAGTATTTGCTCAAAGATTGTGTATATAGTGTGTGTGTGTATATACACACTCGAAAAATTTTACCTTGATGGTGTTAATAATATTACTAAATAATCTCATACATCCCTAGTGCTTAAAATAGGAGAGTATGAGAGAGAAATTATACAACGTAATTAAGGGGAAAATGTGCAGAATTTGAATATTCACATGTGTGTCATGTTGATGCAGGCGTAGAGGCAGCATAGCCTATTTGGACCAGCTCAATCTCGTAACCGATAAACACGAAACTTCAAACTTGTCGAAATCATGCAAGTTACCAGCCAAGTCAAAGCCCTTGCAAAATCGTTGGGGACTATGGGTTCCCATGTTTGTCGGAATTGCAAGATCCTATCGTTCTGGGTGCAAGATGGCAGTTGAAGTTTTCTTTCCTTTGTGGTAAGTTTTGACCGGCAGATTTGGAGGGGTTAACAACATCCGTTTTCGCTATAATTTGATATGGATGATCCAGGAACAAAATAAAAGGATACTTTTAGTTGTTGGAAATTTTCTATTTTGATAAAAAATATAATTTTACTTTTCCTTATTGCAAGTCAATAACAAAATACCCTTTAGCTTGCTGCGGGGCAGATTAGTTTTGAAAACACTAAAATCCTAGTTTTTGTTGTGGTCTTTATCTTGTGCCTTCCCTTTCTTTGTGAGAATATGAATTCGGGTTGCAGCTTTAAGAGGACTGCATCACATCCGATCCACTTTTGGGGTAATGAAAGGTGGCTGGGAACTCATTATTTGAGGTACCATCCTTTATGGCAAAATAAATAAATAAATAAAAAGAAAGAAAACGGCATCACATGTGCTAACTTAACTACCCAACATCTGAAATGTTAATCGGCAAAAAAAATGTCATTTACATTATAGTCTCATGATATTTTTGTCCAAAGGTTGTCATACTGTAGACTGTTTTCTGAAGTATCCATTTAAACAGTTTAACATTAAGAGGGAGAAAGAATGGAGATTCCACATGAAGAAGAGAGGCCGTAGAGATGGAGATAGGGGCCCAACCTGAGCCTCCCTCGCTAGCTAGCTAGGATAAGCTCACCCACAAATTAACGGTTGGTTGATAGGCTGGGTTGGTTAATTTAGTTGCTACAGTTGCTGAGGCCCCCTAAATTTTGTGGGCCCACAACCGCCAGCAATGGCGGGGTTCAGGGGTCTAATTACTGCGGCTGCACACCACCTGTCAATGTCCATGCACACGTTAGCCTCTTCGGTCTCCTCCCTAGCTGTATATGCAATTACCTCATTAGTATAATTGTTTTTGCCAAAAGAAAAAGAACACAAAAAAAAAAAAAAAGAAAAAAAAGAAACGCCTAAGTATGCATCAATTAGATTTCGTGGATAATCATAACCATGCATTGCTCGTTGCAATAAAGTCTGACATAAATTCTTGGTGATCAGCTCTTGCTGTCTATATATATTTGTTTTAGGTCAGTGCGATGACAGTTGATCATCTAGTTTTTCTCTTCCAACAACTTATAATTGGTGCACATATATATTAAGAACTGACCAATCCCGAAAGATAGATATGACGTAAGTTCAACTCTAGAATAAAACGAACAAAAATATACAGAATTTTGTTTACTTTAATTTTGACAGTTTCTAAATTTGTTTTGTAGTCAACATGTGCATGTGTAAACTACTTCTCTTATAGATTGTATTTCTAGCCCGTCAAAATAAAAAGTGAGGGCATGTATCAAACATGGAAAAAAAGATAAATGGTTATTTATTTTAGGCTAAATAGCACTTAAACACCTCATAGTTTCACTCATATTGCATTTATATATCCTCACTAGTTTTTCGTGGCATTTATATACTCTAAATTGTTTAAAATTGACATGTTAGTAAAATCATGCACATGAAAATTTTCATGTAAATATCATAGGAGATCAATCGATGAAAACTTTTACGCTTATAATAGAGGACACTAACGTCAATTTCTAAACAACTGAGAATATATAAATATTATGAAAAATAAGTGATCATTCCTAAGTACAAAGTGAGTGAAACTAAAAGATGTTCCATTGCTATTCAGCCTTTATTTTACGAAGCAGAGTGGAACTAGTTTAATTAACCCACCAGTTGCCGAGCAAGAAGTCTGATTTCCCCTCTCTGATCACAGGGTCCACGCTATCTACAATTGGGCAGACCCATTTACACATTTGATTGGGTAATATTAAGACCCTATTGTTTAAAGCTTGGGTCAGGTCTCAATCCCGCATTAAGACATGGGAGTAAAAGCTCATGTGGGCTTGTAGGAAATAGTATTGTACATTGAAAGCAACCCATGTCATCCATGTTGCATGCATGTACATCCAGCCTCCCAGTGACTCCTATATATTTTACAAATTGTAGGGTCAAAGGTTAAGTATCACATGGATTGATGCCCAAACCCCAAGGCAAGAGCCCTTGGAAAAAATGCTATAGAGGATTCTCTATAGAAAATTATTATATAAAGATGAGAAAAATTAGAACAGAAGAAGGAAATAGATTAGACTACCGATTGGTACTCTACTTAGACCTATAGCTGACTCAAATAATAAATCTAATTTGAGCCGGGAGTCCATGCGTATTTAATTATCTACTCATCTTAGAGCAAGTCCAGCAAGCTTCGGTTGAGAGTCACAGTGTAAGCTCTCAAGAGCTCCCAAGCATTTTGGAATAAAAAATTAAAAAAATAAGCCTTGGGAGGCCCTCCTTATTTTATGGAGCTCCAACAAGCTCCTAGTTAGGAGCTCCAACAATATCAAAACAATCCTTCTTCTATTTTTATTTTTTTTACCCATTACTTTCAATTATATTTAAACATCTTTTATTTCATTTCTACCGTTGGATCGACGCCGAGGGCCTTACGGTCTTGAGGTAACCCGGTCTTTGAGCGCATACCACGGTCTTGAGGTAACCCGGTCTTGAGGAATGCACATGGTCTTGAGGTAACCCGCGGTCTTTGAGGTTGGGCACAAAGTTCGAGGTATCGCAAACATTGATCATTAACCGAATCGATTCCTATAAAATTTGATGCCTTCTCACCTCAACCCATCATCTCCCAAAACAAAATGTCTAGCTCATCTAGCTCTAGCGATGATGAAATGATGAAGACATTCTTTCTTGGGAGCTGCGTCGTCGAGGAAGAAGAACAAGAGAAAGGTTCAACTTCAGTTCAACACAAAAGGCGTATCGTGCTCCATCGAAACCGATTGGAAGGTCACAACCGATTGTATCAAGATTATTTTGCCTTTTCCAACCTATCCTCTTCATTATTTTCGAGAAGATTGAGAATGACCCGTTTGTTATTCCTTGAATCCACGGCAGCGATCGTCGAACATGACAAGTACTTCGTCCAAAGAGGAATGGTGCTGGATAGTTGGGACTATCTAGCCTTAAAAAGATTACTGCAGCTATGCGGATGCTTGCATATGGAGCATCCGCTGACTCCGTTGACGACTACGTTCGGATCGGTAAAAGTACATCGCTTGAGTGCGTGAAGAGGTTCGTTCGATCGATTATCAACATCTTTGGTAAGGAATACCTTCGTTCACCAACCAATGAAGACGTTGCACAGCTGAGGAAGGTTCACAACGAGGTTTTCCTGGTATGCTTGGGAGCATCGACTGCATGCACTGGACATGGAAGAACTGTCCAACCGCCTGGCAAGGTATGTATACTGGGCATTTTCATGAACCTACAATTATTTTGATAGTAGCTAGCAAAGATCTTTGGATATGGCATGCCTTCTTTGGACTACCGTGGTCTCATAATGACCTCAATGTTCTACATCGTTCACGGTTTTCGCACAACTTGCGGAGGGAAGAGCTTCACCGTGCAACTATCGCATCAATGGCCACGAGTACAATATGGGATACTATCTCAGGCGGGATTTACAGTGGTCCACATTAGTGAAGACTATTCCAGCACCTCGAGGAAACAAGCATAAGTACTTTGCTCAACAACAAGAGAGCACAAGAAAAGATGTTGAGCGAGCTTTTGGCGTGTTGCAAGCTCGATTTGCGATTGTTCGTGGACCGGGCGTTTACGGCAACCTAGTGTCTTTGAAGACATCATGATAGCTTGCATCATAATGCATAACATGATCGTTGAAGATGAGCGAGATTGTCAATTGGACAACAACCGACTTTATTGATTCGATATCGGTCGTTGAACCTTCTTATGTGAAGACGGTGCCTTTAACTGAGTTCATCCAAAATCATCATCGGATCAGGAACACACAAACACACAAATCACTAAAGAATGATTTGATCGAGCATCCGTGGCGACTCAAGGGATCCATCGATGAGGATTAAGTTTCTTTATGTCTAATGTAATTTCAGCAAAGAAATTTAATTGATTGAATAGAATTATCAAAATTTAAAGTTTATTTTAAAACTTTATTCGGATGGTTATTTGAGCAAAATCAGACATTTGTCTACTGAATGCAGAATCGGATATTATCATGCACATGTTTGGTTCACTAAAATTTAAGTATTTGCTCAAAGATTGTGTATATAGTGTGTGTGTGTATATATACACTCGAAAAATTTTACCTTGATGGTGTTAATAATATTACTAAATAATCTCATACATCCCTAGTGCTTAAAATAGGAGTATGAGAGAGAATTATACAACGTAATTAAGGGAAAATGTGCAGAATTTGAATATTCACATGTGTGTCATGTTGATGCAGGCGTAGAGGCAGCATAGCCTATTTGGACCAGCTCAATCTCGTAACCGATAAACACGAAACTTCAAACTTGTCGAAATCATGCAAGTTACCAGCCAAGTCAAAGCCCTTGCAAAATCGTTGGGGACTATGGGTTCCCATGTTTGTCGGAATTGCAAGATCCTATCGTTCTGGGTGCAAGATGGCAGTTGAAGTTTTTCTTTCCTTTTGTGGTAAGTTTTGACCGGCAGATTTGGAGGGGTTAACAACATCCGTTTTCGCTATAATTTGATATGGATGATCCAGGAACAAAATAAAAGGATACTTTTTAGTTGTTGGAAATTTTCTATTTTTGATAAAAAAAATATATAATTTTACTTTTTTTTCTTATTGCAAGTCAATAACAAAATACCCTTTAGCTTGCTGCGGGGCAGATTAGTTTTGAAAACACTAAAATCCTAGTTTTTGTTGTGGTCTTTATCTTGTGCCTTCCCTTTCTTTGTGAGAATATGAATTCGGGTTGCAGCTTTAAGAGGACTGCATCACATCCGATCCACTTTTGGGGTAATGAAAGGTGGCTTGGAACTCATTATTTGAGGTACCATCCTTTATGGCAAAATAAATAAATAAATAAAAAGAAAGAAAACGGCATCACATGTGCTAACTTAACCACCCAAAAAAAATGTCATTTACATTATACTCTCATGATATTTTTGTCCAAAGGTTGTCATACTGTAGACTGTTTTCTGAAGTATGCATTTAAACAGTTTAACATGAAGAGGGAGAAAGAATGGAGATTCCACGTGAAGAAGAGAGGCGTAGAGATGGATAAGCTCACCCACAAATTAACGGTTGGTTGATAGGCTGGGTTGGTTAATTTAGTTGCTACAGTTGCTGAGGCCCCCTAAATTTTGTGGGCCCACAACCGCCAGCAATGGCGGGGTTCAGGGTCTAATTACTGCGGCTGCACACCTGTCAATGTCCATGCACACGTTAGCCTCTTCGGTCTCCTCCCTAGCTATACATGCAATTACCTCATTAGTATAATTGTTTTTGCCAAAAGAAAAAAAACACAAAAAAAAAAACGCCTAAGTAAGTTTGCATCAATTAGATTTACTTTAATAAAACTGACCAATCCCGAAAGATAGATATGTCGTAAGTTCAACTCTAGAATAAAACGAACAAAAATATACAGAATTTTTGTTTACTTTAATTTTGACAGTTTCTAAATTTGTTTTGTAGTCAACATGTGCATGTGTAAACTACTTCTCTTATAGATTGTATAACCCGTCAAAAATAAAAGTGAGGGCATGTACCAAACATGGAAAAAAGATAAATGGTTATTTATTTTAGGCTAAATAGCACTTAAACACCTCATAGTTTCACTCATATTGCATTTATATATCCTCACTAGTTTTTCGTGGCATTTATATACTCTAAATTGTTTAAAATTGACATGTTAGTAAAATCATGCAGACATGAAAATTTTCATGTAAATATCATAGGGGATCAATCAGATGAAAACTTTTACGTTTTCATAATAGAGGACACTAACGTGTCAATTTTAAACAACTGAGGATATATAAATATTATGAAAAATAAGTGATCATTCCTAAGTACAAAGTGAGTGAAACTAAAAGATGTTCCATTGCTATTCAGCCTTTATTTTACGAAGCAGAGTGGAACTAGTTTAATTAACCCACCAGTTGCCGAGCAAGAAGTCTGATTTTCCCTCTCTGATCACAGGGTCCACGCTATCTACAATTGGGCAGACCCATTTACACATTTGATTGGGTAATATTAAGACCCTATTGTTTAAAGCTTGGGTCAGGTCTCAATCCCACATTAAGACATGGGAGTAAAAGCTCATGTGGGCTTGTAGGAAATAGTATTGTACATTGAAAGCGAGTTCATCCAAAATCATCATCGGATCAGAACACACAAACACACAAATCACTAAAGAATGATTTGATCGAGCATCCGTGGGTACCAAGGGATCCATCGATGAGGATTAAGTTTCTTTATGTCTAATGTAATTTCAGAAAGAAGTTTGAGTTGTTGTACTACGCAATTTCATTTTCAAGAAAGTAGTTGTTTTCATTCAATGCGAAATTTTTCAACTTCAAGTACAATCATAAATCTAATACAAGATAATATATGATAATTAGGAAGAACCCTTAGACATCCACCTCTCCAATATCTCACCGACGATTTCAAAGTATTGTCGTTGAACTGAATTGAGTGTTGAGAGATCCATCTTCATGATATCGTCATCTTGTTTCTTCGCTTCATTTCTATTTTTGATTGGTGGTTTGCTTCATCCAAGCTAAAGCCTCTCCCATGATGGACTTAGAAGATTGAGTTTTCCAACTTTTGTTTCCTCTTAAGCTTTGCCGCTTTCCTTCGTGCCTTGCTATAATATCATCCGAGTCGGTGTTCAACTCGATGGGGTCAGTGGCATGGAATTGTTTGGTAAGGAATCGAGTTTGTGGTTCTTCTCATTTGTGATCGAATCTTATTGTAAGTTTCCATTTGTTGGATCCACTTTTGATGATGACGAACTCAACCCAAAGAATTGCCAACATTTTAGATAAAAATATTTAGAATTGCCAACATTTTAGATAAAAATATTTAGAATTGCCAACATTTTAGATAAAAATATTTAGAATTGCCAACATTTTAGATAAAAATATTTAGAATTGCCAACATTTTAGATAAAAATATTTAGAATTGCCAACATTTTAGATAAAAATATTTAGAATTGCCAACATTTTAGATAAAATGTTGGGAATTGCAAGATCCTATCGTTCTGGGTGCAAGATGGCAGTTGAAGTTTTCTTTCCTTTTGTGGTAAGTTTTGACCGGCAGATTTGGAGGGGTTAACAACATCCGTTTTCGCTATAATTTGATATGGATGATCCAGGAACAAAATAAAAGGATACTTTTAGTTGTTGGAAATTTTCTATTTTGATAAAAATATATAATTTTACTTTTTTCCTTATTGCAAGTCAATAACAAAATACCCTTTAGCTTGTTGCGGGGCAGATTAGTTTTGAAAACACTAAAATCCTAGTTTTTGTTGTGGTCTTTATCTTGTGCCTTCCCTTTCTTTGTGAGAATATGAATTCGGGTTGCAGCTTTAAGAGGACTGCATCACATCCGATCCACTTTTGGGGTAATGAAAGGTGGCTTGGAACTCATTATTTGAGGTACCATCCTTTATGGCAAAATAAATAAATAAATAAATAAATAAATAAATAAATAAATAAATAAATAAATAAATAAAAAGAAAGAAAACGGCATCACATGTGCTAACTTAACCACCCAAAAAAAATGTCATTTACATTATACTCTCATGATATTTTTGTCCAAAGGTTGTCATACTGTAGACTGTTTTCTGAAGTATGCATTTAAACAGTTTAACATGAAGAGGGAGAAAGAATGGAGATTCCACGTGAAGAAGAGAGGCGTAGAGATGGATAAGCTCACCCACAAATTAACGGTTGGTTGATAGGCTGGGTTGGTTAATTTAGTTGCTACAGTTGCTGAGGCCCCCTAAATTTTGTGGGCCCACAACCGCCAGCAATGGCGGGGTTCAGGGGTCTAATTACTGCGGCTGCACACCACCTGTCAATGTCCATGCACACGTTAGCCTCTTCGGTCTCCTCCCTAGCTATACATGCAATTACCTCATTAGTATAATTGTTTTTGCCAAAAGAAAAAAAAAAAACGCCTAAGTAAGTTTGCATCAATTAGATTTACTTTAATAAAACTGACCAATCCCGAAAGATAGATATGTCGTAAGTTCAACTCTAGAATAAAACGAACAAAAAATATACAGAATTTTTGTTTACTTTAATTTTGACAGTTTCTAAATTTGTTTTGTAGTCAACATGTGCATGTGTAAACTACTTCTCTTATAGATTGTATTTATAACCCGTCAAAAATAAAAGTGAGGGCATGTACCAAACATGGAAAAAAGATAAATGGTTATTTATTTTAGGCTAAATAGCACTTAAACACCTCATAGTTTCACTCATATTGCATTTATATATCCTCACTAGTTTTTCGTGGCATTTATATACTCTAAATTGTTTAAAATTGACATGTTAGTAAAATCATGCAGACATGAAAATTTTCATGTAAATATCATAGGGATCAATCGGATGAAAACTTTTACGCTTATAATAGAGGACACTAACGTGTCAATTTTAAACAACTGAGGATATATAAATATTATGAAAAATAAGTGATCATTCCTAAGTACAAAGTGAGTGAAACTAAAAGATGTTCCATTGCTATTCAGCCTTTATTTTACGAAGCAGAGTGGAACTAGTTTAATTAACCCACCAGTTGCCGAGCAAGAAGTCTGATTTTCCCTCTCTGATCACAGGGTCCACGCTATCTACAATTGGGCAGACCCATTTACACATTTGATTGGGTAATATTAAGACCCTATTGTTTAAAGCTTGGGTCAGGTCTCAATCCCACATTAAGACATGGGAGTAAAAGCTCATGTGGGCTTGTAGGAAATAGTATTGTACATTGAAAGCAACCCATGTCATCCATGTTGCATGCATGTACATCCAGCCTCCCAGTGACTCCTATATATTTTACAAATTGTAGGGTCAAAGGTTAAGTATCACATGGATTGATGCCCAAACCTCAAGGCAAGAGCCCTTGGAAAAAATGCTATAGAGGATTCTCTATAGAAAATTATTATATAAAGATCAGAAAAGTTAGAACAGAAGAAGGAAATAGATTAGACTACCGACTGGTACTCTACTTAGACCTATAGCTGACTCAAATAATAAATCTAATTTGAGCCGGGAGTCCATGCGTATTTAATTATCTACTCATCTTACTCTTTTAATTTACAATGCAAGACTATATCGCATCTCATGCCTTTTTACTAACCAAATCCAAATGGATACGACACACTCTCTATAAATATCCACCTTGACCTACATTTAATTAAGTCTAACTCGAACCCAGAACATATGGCTAATGAAGATAGCATCTAAACCACTTAGCAGAAGAGAAGCTTCACGCCCAAGGTAAATGTGGCAGATTGTGCAATGCATTTGACCAAGTAAAACTAGGAGCTAGGAACAAATTAGTGTAACGTCATGTGCACTCCAACCTGAGCTCAAACTCATCATCATCATCATCAAAGTCTTTATCCTAAATGCCACATAATCTCGAAGCAAATACATCATATCCAACAAAAGGCTCATTAAACCATGGTCTCTGATACCAGTTAATAGGATTGGAAAGACCGATTCTCGAGATAAAGTAGGCTAATTTACGTGTGTCCCCTACTATATATCAATTTCCAATAATTATAACTATCTATATATACAATATAACTGTAATTAGAACAATGACATTTCATCAATATTAATGTATGAATACAATCAGAATATTGTGGTAATGCAATCACCATTAATGAATTGTGTTAATGAATAAACACAATCACCACTATTGCATAAATAATAGTAACGTGTCAATACAATTATCATTGTATCAATTCAATTCTAGTTGTATCAATGCAATCATAAACTTTAAAATAAGCATTGAGACACATACCCTTGTCTGTCAATTTTGTAGGGCAGGTGTAGCTTTCCAATTGCAAGGAAGCATGGAATACAAGGGCCCATGTGGGTTGCCTACAAGTAGAAGCCTTCACATTTTAAAAGCCCTCCGTTTTTCATTCGAGAAAGAGCCAATATTTTCTCAAATCCTCCATTTGCCAAGTAGTTTTCTAGGACCAAGGCCCTTCCTTTTAAGTTCCTTACCCTAGGGACCCTAGGATACTAGTCTCTGTTAGAATTATTGGTCAATCCTGG
Organism: Asparagus setaceus; assembly: GCA_012295165.1. Lineage (NCBI taxonomy): Eukaryota > Viridiplantae > Streptophyta > Magnoliopsida > Asparagales > Asparagaceae > Asparagus > Asparagus setaceus. The sequence goes on along the minus strand of CM022704.1, from coordinate 27,691,346 downwards.
GGATTAAACTGGTAAATCTTGTGGATCGCCAAAATTGTTAGTAAATATCTGTTCATTAAACATAATTTTATTAACTTTAATGTATTTAGTGAAAGATGAGGTTGGTCAAACATGTAGATATTATGTAGGGTAAATTACACTAAAACCCCAAGAAATTTCCACGTTTTGCAGTAAAACCCCAATAACTTTCAAAATTTTATGAAACCCCCAATCACTTTTTGAAATTGTAGAATGCCCTCGATAAGTTTTAGCATATTCCAGATAACCATAAGTAGAACCAAAAAAACAACATAAAAATTCTTTGAAAATTATTGGGGGTTATTATAATTAATAATTTACCCAAAAGATATCGGGGGGTTGTTTGCAAAAGCTATTAAGGGTTTAAGTGCGATTTTGAAAGTTATGGGTTTACCCAAAAGGGCTTGATGTGTTCTAAATAAAAATATTGCAAGTGCACAACTGAAGTGTGTAGCATGCAAGTGTCGATCCCATGAGGAATGGTCCTAAAGTGGTTCTTGGATTGTGATAGAAAAGAGAGAGTAGAGGTTGATTGTGTGTTGATTTATGCAAATAAAAAGGCTAAAACGAGAAGAAGAGAATAAAATCAAGAGAAGAATCAAATAAAAGCTAAAGAAAATCAAGTTATAAAACTAGGAATCTAGGAGTGAATCAACTAGTTAATTCCTATTTGGATTTAAGAACTACTCTCTTTTAATTCTCATATTACTAGATTTCTTAAGCATAAATTATCAAGTTATTTAAAACAAGCATAACCTATCAAATTCATATCTAAGCAATATCACCATTCATTGACAGAAATAAACAACTAGATAGTAATTCTAGAATTGAAAAAGCATAAATTATCAAACCATTTAAGATAAGTATAGCTTATTAAATTTTTTCTACCAATTATTATTCTAGTTGATTTTCCTTAGCAAGATCAGTTAAGTGCAAAAAAGGGCAATTTAAAACTAACTAGAAATTAAAGTAGCTTCATCTAACCCTACATTACTAAGGAAATTAGGTACTCATACTACTCCTAGAAAGTAAATAATAAAATACAAGAAAATCATAAATTACAAAGCATTAAACAAAGCATGAATTAAAAGAAAGAAATTAAATGCAAAACATGCAATTCTAAATAAAAATAAAAGGGAAGATGAAAAATTACATTGCAAGAGGTTAGCCCCTTATGAAGCAAATCTTCGTCAACATTGGAGAAGAAAAGAAAATTAAAAAGAAAAACTTTTATTTTATGCAAAATTAAAATTTTACAATTTAGAAAGCCTTCTCAAAAAGAGTAGTCCTCCTTTTCAAAATGGAGTTTATAAACTTTTTACATATCTCCCACATTCACTCTCTACCCCTATTTATAGCCTACAATAACCAACATTAGCCCTTGGATCAAACTTGGGCTCTAAGAAATCAAAATCAGTCATTCATTAGCTTCTGGTAGGAACTAATCGATTAGCCCATTGCTTAGCTAATCGATTAGCTCATCTATTAGTTTATAACAGAATTTGTCTTTTTTGTTGATTTGTTAACTCGTCTCCTCTTGAGCTTTTGGGCTTTGTGGGCTTTCTTTAGCCTTCTTTTAAGCTTCAAATAGAGGTGTTTTAGGCTTCTTTGATTTTTTATTTGATAATTTATTTATGTCCTGCAAACTCATAGAATACGCAATATTAGCAAGTATATTTATTCAATAAAATAGATAATAAGCATACAAAAGTCTAATAAAATGTGGTGATCAAATACCCCTACACCTAAACTTTTGATAGTCCTCTAGCAAAGAAAGAAAATAAAAAAAAAAGAAAAATTCTAGCTCACTTTTGCAGGAATTGCGGTTGCATTTAGCATATGCAACAAGCCTTTAAACCCCTAGGTTACCTTAGAGGATAAGTTATTGTCTCGTGAGGATTTGCAGTGAATATACTCACAAAATCCAATTAACTTGCTAATTTGAAGAAGTAAATATAGAATTAATTCACTTGATATCTTTAAACAATCTAATTAAAGCTAGTTTTTTACTCAAGAAAATATTTTTATGCATAACTTCAAAGTAAATTTCTTAGAAATTCCTTTCATTGTAGTTATACAAAACTAAGCTTAATTTAGAAATTTATTTAAAATTCTAAAAAAAAACATGCTAACTCTTTGTTTCAATCTATTCTCAAGCCACTTGACCAATTTATCAGGGTTTTTTAAGAGACTATGTAATGAGGTTTGGGCTAATGGATCCCAACCTAACTGAGATTAGGTCATTAAGTATAGAAATACTCCTCTGGCTTAATTGCTTAGTCAACTTAAGCTTAGTAGGATAGAATCACTTTGGAGTTTAAGATTTTTATTGGTGCTCAGTTTTCACACTCCTTTTCTTTTCTTTTGTGAGTTTTTGTGTGTGTGTGTGTGTGTGTATACACACACACACATACATATATATGTATATATAGATATATACATACATGCTGCAGTGTGTGTGTATTTATATATATATATATATATATATATATATATATATATATATATATATATATATATATATATATATATATATATATATATATATATATATATATATATATATAGGAAAAGTGTTCATAAGGTGCAACCTTAGATTCAATCTAAGGTAACGGCTCTTGATTCATGAATCAGACTATTCCATTTGATAATCCGCTCCATTCATCGTGATCTAAATATCTCAAAACATCTATAAAACAAAAATCATGATGATTAAATACTTCTAACACAAATTTTTCATTGTCTCTTTAGTTATATTGTTATAAAACCGTTAATTTTATAATCACTTGATGCATGAGTAACTACAACCAAATGTGGCTAATTTTTTATTTGTATACAATCCAAAACATATAAATTAAAATGAACGGAGTGAATCGAGTAATTTGATAGCATATAATGTAATTTTGAAGGCGCTACCTTAGATTGAATCTAAGGTGCCACCTTATGAACACTTTTTCCTCTATATATATATATATATATATATATATATATATATATATATATATATATATATATATATATATATATATATATATATATATATATATATATATATATATATATTATAGGAATTAAATAGATCCTAAGTTGTAAGTGCACAACTATCAAGTTATAGTATAAAAGTTATCAATCCCATGAGAAAGGTGTTGTAGGAATTAATCAAAATTGGTTCTTATATTGTGTGTGTGACAATTAGAAGTGATAAAAAGTGGTAGTGGAGAGAATTGAGAGTAGTTGAAAATATATGCAAATAAACATAAAATGAGATTGAGAGGGAGAAAGAAATAAAGGAATATAAAATCAAGGAACAAATAAAGAAAAATCAAGAATAAAGAGGAAAATCAAGAAAGTAAAGATGGAGGATTCAATTAAAGATATGAGGAATCTAGAATTGAATCCACTAGCCAATTTCACTTATAAAATATGAACTATTCTCTTATTATTATATTTTACTTTAGATTTATTAAGCATAGACTATCAAACCACTTAAGAAAAGCATAACTATCAAATTATCATCCAAGTAAAATTAATACTCATGAAAAAATAACAACTAAATAGTAATTCTAGAATTCATAAGCATAACCTACCAAACCACTCAAGATAAGCATAGATTATCAAATTTTTCTTCTACCAATTAGTTCTCTAGTTGATTATCCTAATCATGATCATTTTAAGCTCAAGAGAATGATTCATAAAATATAAAAGAAATTAAACTAGTTTCATACAATTCTAGAATTCCTACAAGATTTTAGTTCCACATTATTGAATTAAAAATAAAAATAAAAACTAGAGAGTATGAAAGAAAACTTAATTACAAAGAGAAAAATAAAAATAAAGAAGTAAAAATCTAAACTATGAAGATGAAAATAAATCTAAATTACACAAGTAAAAGAACATAAAAGTAAATCTAACTATGCAAGAAAATAAATCTATACTATAAAAAAAATACAAGAAAGTAATGCAAGAAAATAAAGACATGAAAGTAAATCTACTCTACAAGGCATCAAAATAAATCTAATCTATTAAAAGAAAAAAAAAAAATACTATAAGAAAATAAAAGATAAAAGAGAAAACTTACATTCCAATAGGGTTTTAGCCTCTTGATGAAGGCAAATCTTCATCTTCATCTCATCTTCATCTTCATAATCAAATAAAGAGAAGAAAAAAAATATGAAGAGGTGAAAATTTCTTTTATTAATTACAATAAAAAGTTATAAATTTAGAAGGTCTTCTCAATTAAGAGTAACCCTCCTCTCCAAATGGAGTTCTTATAAAAATTTTCACACTCAAACCCCTCACCCTCTACCCCTATTTATAGCCTACAGCAATGAAGAAAAACTCTTGGATGAAACTTGGCAATCAAGGAATTGAAATCTAGCCACAAATCTGATTCTGCCGCTCACCAATCGGTTGACCAATCGGTTAGCCGACCGGTTGGTCGACCGGTTGGTTTGCGCAGTTTTGATTTTTTTGTGATTTCTTGACCCGATTTCTTTATGGATCCTTGAGCTTTCTTGGGCCTTCTTTTATCTTCATATTTGAGCTTCAATAAATGGTAGAAAATCAGGGAGTTTGAGTCTTTTGGGCTTTTATTCATTAACCTGCAAATTAAGATAAAAATAATTTTGCAAGCCACCGCTTCAACACATTTTGACATGTATTCTACAGTCACTAGAATGTACAAATTTCAAAAAGAGTTTAAAAATGGACTCATGGAACCTATACTCCACTCATCAAAAAGCTCAACAGTCAGAATTGGTAGTGAGGGTATCATATTTCTTCTAGTAATTCTTCCTAAAAGCTGACAACGGTTACAATATTTACAAAACTCATAGGCATGTTTGAATAGATTGGGCCAATATAGCCCACATTGAAGAACTTTCTGAATGGTTTTTCTCGGATAAAGTGGCCACCACAAGCTTGTTCATGACAAAAAAAGAACACTCCTAGTTTCATCATTTGGAATACACCTTCTAAAGATGTAATTAGGATAAAACTTGAATATGTAAGAATCATTCCAGTAGAAATATTTTATTTGGGAGAGAAAACGAGATCTATCCTATTTAGATCAATGAGAAAGGAACTCTTTTGTAACCAAATAGTTCACAAATATCTGCAAATCAAGGTATGGACTGGACTTGTAGGAGTTATTCATCAGAAAAATAATCATTTATCATAATATTGAATGTTGGTGCGTGAGAGAGCCTAGACAAATGATCTGCTACAGGGTTATCTACTCCTCTCCTATCAAGAATTTACAAGTCAAATTCTTAGAGCAAGAATATCCATCTAATAAGCTGTGCTTTAGCATCTTTCTTGGTCAAAAGATACTTCAGTGTGACATGACCAGTATAAACCTTGATAAGGGACCCAATAAGGTAGGACTTGAATTTCTCTAAGGCAAAAATAACCACCATAGAAACTCCTTCAGCGACAAAAACCCCTTCTCAATGATAGAGAAGTTTTGTTGTGCATCATTCAGTGTCCTAGTTACATAGTAGATCACATGAGGCTTTCCATCCATCATTATTCTAAGACAGCACCAATCGCAAAATCAAATGCATCACATGAGAATTTCTTGTTTTTTATTGAGCTTGAATCCTTAGGGGCCAACGTCTAATGAATTTTAAAGGCTTGGGTTTGGGTAGTAATGAATTAATTAAGTGATTTTTGGGCCAAGAAAAGGGTGATGAAATCCATCAGCTTATCTTGATTTGGATTTTTACCCCTAAAGATATTTTCAAGTATGTGCACAAATCACATGCTCAATATCACTTTGGTGATTCCTACTAACTATATGGAAATGCAACCCTAAGAAATGAAAGCAACTACAAGTGGATGCCAAAATTTTTTTAATTAGGTTCAACAAACAAACAAATGTGAGAAAGAGAGCGCTTATTTGAATTATTATCTTATTTAATAGTTGTTCAAGTTATTGTTGGATTTTATTATGGTCAACAAGAAAAAATTTATTTTTAATTACCTAATTATCACTAATTGTGAGAATCCTATCTAGATGGTGAAATTAAAAATCACAAGAAAGAGAACTCACCTTTGTAAGGGGTTAACACCTCTTAAAGATAATCTTCTTATTTAATCTTCAATCTTCTTCTAGCTCAATCATTTACAATGAAACACACAAATCAAAGAACTAAAATAAAAAATTTCTAAATACAAGCGCCTTCCCTGATCATCACATTTTATTATACGTTTATACCCTCATTATCTATTTTATTTGAATAAATATATCCGCTAATAATATTTTCTATCTTAATTTGCATTTAGTGAAAAAAAAATTGAATAAGAGCTCAAAGGAACCATGTTCCCTCATTTTTCCGGCCCAAATTAAAGCCTAGAAGCAGCCGAAAAGCCTAAGAAACATTGAGTCAACAAGTCAATAGAAGAAGATAAATTCTGTTACAACCTAATCGATGAACTAATTGATTAGCTAATCGATGAACTAATCAATTAGTTAATTGATTAGCTAATCGATTAGTTCGTAATAGACTTTCATCAAAGGCGATGTTGATTTTCTTAGAGCCCAAGTTTGACCCAAGGGTTTTTGTTCATTGCTATAGGCTATAAATAGGGATGGAGAGTGAGGATTTTAGGATGTCAAAAATTTTATAAACTCTATTTTGGAGAGGAGTGTTACTCTTAATTGAAAAGACCTTTCAAATTGTAAGCTTTTTATTTACCATAAATAAAAAAAATTCTCTATTTTTTATTTTCTTTCTTCTTCTCCTTTGGTGATGAAGATTTTCTTCTTAATGGGCCAACCCCTTGTAATGTAAGTCTTCATTTTCTCTTTTTATTTTCTTATTTTAGAATTGTATATTTTAGGATTTTATTTTTTTCTTTTATTTCATATTTGGTAGATTAGATTTATTGTGTAGTGTAGATTTATTTCATACTTTGTAGTGCAAATTTATTTTCTTGCCCTTTTATTACTTTGTAGTGTAGATTTTATTTTTCTTTCTTTTTATGCTTTGTTGAGTAAATTTTCTTTCTTTCTTTATTGTTTTGTAATTTAGATTTACTTTCTTGTTCTTTATTATTTTCTAATATAGATTTTCATTTTTTATTTTGTAATATGAGTAGCTAATTCTTAAGGAAGTCTAGGATTAGATGAAACTAGTTTAATTTTCTTTCATATTTTTAAATTATTCTCTTTATGCTTAAAATAATCATGTTAAGATAATCAACTAGAGAACTAATTGGTAGAAAAAGTTCGACAGTCTATGCTTTCCTTGAGTGGTTTGATAGGTTACGGTTATTCAATTCTAGAGTTATTATCTAGTTGTTTATTTCTTTTCATAAGTGATAATATTACTTAGATATGATTTTGATAGGTTATGCCTATTTTAAATAACTTGATAGTTTATGCTTAGGAAATCTAAGAAATATGTGAATAAAAAGAGTGTAATTCTTAAATGCAATTTGAAATTAACTAGTGGATTCAATCCTAGATTTCTATTCACCTTTCTTAATTTCTTCCATCTTTTCATTCACTTCTTGTTTTGCTTTGATTTTATTTTTGATTTGCTTTTATTTTGTTCTTCTCTTTCTCTCATTCTTTCCACTTATTTTAGCCTTTTACTTTTTGTGACAAACATCTACCCAAAACACACACCACTTTTATTTACCACTCTCTTTAGTTTCCTACACAATTCAAGAATTCACCTAGATCTATCTTTCTAATATTCTCCTACCCCGTGGATCGATATCTTAAATACTATAACTTGATTGTTGTGCACTTGTAACTTAGCATTTTTAATCCCTATCAAGTTTTTAAATTGATTAGCTAATTGATTAGTTCATCGATTAGCTAATCGATTAGTTCATCGATTAGTTCATCGATTAGGTTGTAACAGAATTCGTCTTCTTCTGTTGACTTGTTGACTCGATATTTCTTGGGCTTTGGGCTTTTGTGCTTCTTCTAGGCTTCAATTTGGACTAAAAAGTAAGGGGAAATAGTTCCTTTGAGCTCTTATTCGATATTTCTTCATTACATGTAAATTAAGATAAAAACATATTACTAGTAGATATATTTATTCAAATAAAATAGATGATGAGGGTATAAAAGTGTAATAAAATGTGATGATCATTCCCCAAGCAACGGCACTAAAAACTTGATGTGTTCTAAATAAAAATGTTGCAAGTGCATAATTTGTGTGTGTAGCATGCAAGTGTCGATCCTGCGAGGAAAGTATGTTCTAAAAAGGTCTTAAAGTGATTCTTGAATTGTGATAGAAAAAAGAGAGCAAAGATTGGTTGGGTGTTGATTTATACAAATAAAAAGGCAAAAACAAAAAGAAGAGAATAAAACCAATAGAAGAAGTAAATAAAAAGCTAAAGAAAATCAAGTTATAAAATTAGGAATCTACGGTTGAATTCACTAGTTAATTCCTACTTGCCTTTAAAAATTATTCTCTTTTAATTCTCATATTACTCTTATTCATAGATTATCAAGTTATTTAAAATAAGCAAAACCTGTCAAATTCATATCTAAGCAATATCACCATTTATGAATAGAAATAAATAACTAGATAATAATTCTAGAATTGAAAAAGCATAAACTATTAAAGCATTTAAGCTAATTATAGTCTATCAAATGCTTTTTCTACCAATTATTATTCTAGTTGATTATCCTAACCATGATCAATTAAGCACAAAAAGAGAGCAATTCAATAACCAAATAGAAATTAAACTAGCTTCATCTTATTCTAGATATCCTAAAGAAATTAGCTACTCATACTTCTCTTATAAAGTAAGAATAAAATGCAAACAATCCTAAATTACAAAGCATAAAACAAAGCATGAATTAAAATCAAGTAATTAAATCCTAAAATATGTAATTCTAAAAAATTTAAAAGAGAAGATAAAACTTACATTGCAAGAGATTGGCCTCTTGTTAAGTAAATCTTCATCAACATAAGAGAAGAAAAAGAAAATTAAAAGAGAAAAAAACTTTTATTTTATTGACAAACTAAAACTTTACAATTTGGAAGGCCTTCTCAAAAGAGTAACCCTACTCTTCAAAATAGAGTTTATAAAATTTTTACATATCCCTCACCCTCTCTCTACGCCTATTTATAGTCTACAGTAACCAACATCAGCCATTGGATTAAACTTGGGCTCTAAAAAATCAAAATCTGTCATTCATTAGCTTATGTTAGAAACTAATCAATTAGCTCATCGATTAGCCCATCAATTAGCTCATCGATTAGTTTATAACAGAATTTGTCTTCTCTGTTGACTTGTTAACTCGTCTCCTCTTGGGCTTTCGGGCTTTGTGGGCTTCTTTTAGGATTCAAGTAGAGGTATTTTGGGCTTCTTTAATCTTTTAGTTAATAATTTTTTTATTTCCCACAAATTCATAAAACACACGATATTAGCAAATATATTTATTCAATAAAATAGACAATGAGGGTACAAAAGTATAATAAAATATAGTGATCAGCTAAATTACCAAATTGGTATTCTAACATGACCCTCTTAACTGATGGGTTATTTAATGCTGCTCTGGTAACAATGAGGTATTTTAAGTTGTACCCCGATGACAATTAGGTCCTTTTTTGTTGCCAACAGCCAAAATTTTCTAGCAAGCCCTCTCACATGCCACACGCATGATCACTTAACCTGATATGGCTAGCTAATGTGGCAGGAGTTAGGCAAGGGTTTTAACTACCCTAAAATCCCAATTCGACCCCAAAATACCGAGATTCCCCCTTTTCACCAAATTGATACAAATTTTAGACTCGAGAACGAGAGAGGGAGCAAATTTTAGAGAATGGAGAAGTTATCATACCTGATTTTAGATATTCCTTTTAGGGAGAACGTGATTTGAAGCAGAAGACTAGAGTAGAAGGACGAAGATGATGTAGAATCTCACTGAAATTTGGCAGATCTGTCAACCAAGGGCCAAAAAGGTGAGAATCTTTGTACTTTGCTTAGATTTCATGTGGGGTTTGAATGGAGATGGGTTATTTGCATGATTATGTTGAGATAAAGTAGAAAGCAAGGTTTGTGCAAATTAGGGTTTTTTTTTATTAATTACAGTTAGGGTTTTTTTGAAATTCGGTTGCAATGTATGTGAAATTGTGAAATTCATGAGTTATTTATTATTGATTTTAAACTATGCAGATGACTAGTAGTGTTATGATCAAATTTAGACATGGTGGGAACTTTGATTTTGGTCCAAACGTGAATTACATAGGGGGTGATTTTGGTATTGAATTTATTGATGTGGATTTGAATTGAAACTCATCTTTAATAACCCTAACTACCTAAGCCACATCAGATGTCCAGTGCCACATCAGTGATAAAATTATAATTAAATTAGGTCACGTGACTCGTGAGGGGGCTCACCTGAAAATTTTGAATGTAGACAACAAAACAAACTTAATTATCGCCCGTATACAACTTAAAATACCTTATTATAGCCGGAGCAGAAGTAAATACCCTATCCATTAAGAGGGTTAAGTTAGAATACTAATTTGGTAATTTAACCACTCCAAAAGGCTGAGAGTTCTTCGAGATTTAGTGTCATTTGCCCATATATGTACATATTGTTGCATGCTCGGTCTAGAGAGTAGAGTAGAATATAACATGCCTTGGATTAAATAGCGAAGAATACATTGCTCACAGAAACTGAATGGTAGATATTGGCTCTAGACATGATGGTTGATATCTAATTGGTTATAATAGAAAAATATCATTGTTTTACTAATTGAAATAAATAAATATATCAATGTCACACTTTTGGATTATATTAATGTGTTTAGCTAATCAAATCTTAACTCATAATTTTGTCCTAATACAGTGATGATGTCACTTTTAAAGTTGCTATGTATAAAACAAATGTTTTGAACTGACAAAGAGTTGCTACTGACTTGAATAAATAGAAAAATTGCTTAAAAATGACAATATGTTAGATATTATTCATTCTTCCATGGCAATAGAATCTCATAAATTTAAAAGTTATCTTGCATCCAGAACTACAATACTCCTTATAAATTTGTTACAAGGTTCAAATCACATTCATTATTTATCTAAATTTTCATGGAAATTAAGTAATAAAACCATACGTGGTTTTGCATATATACCCTCAGAATCTATCCTATTTGCATATTGATCCACCAAATCTTACCATTCACTAATTAAAATGCCTCTATACTCTGAGATTGAATTACGATAACCCTAGATGGAACACACTTAGTATAGTAGTGAGAAATGAAGAGAGAAGGATATTTTTATCAAACTATTCTTTCTTTGTTAACACTATGAGATGAGAGAGGTGTTTAGAATGCGAGGTAATTAGCAAATAGTCAGTTTTTAGGATAAACTTGCAAATAAGATAGACATGGAGGGTGTATAAGTAAAACCCCAAAACATATAGATTTAAATCTTGGAATATCTTCAAATAAAAATAGAGTAAATTCTATATGCAAATAATAAAACAAGATTACAATTTTAATTACAATAAGTAAACATAAGCATTTTCAAATTATATGGTTACATGTTCAAACTCACCTAATTTTAAGGGAAAAATGCTTGTAGCCCCCAAAATGGAGAATGGAATCTCCCACCCCCCAACCTGCCCTCCAGCAAAGACTTGATCAACAATAAAACAAACAACTGAAACCCAAGTTTTTATCGCTTTAGCCCCCTCTAGCTAACTAAAATACCACCGATGTACCATATTTTGATGTCATGATGAAAATATCCATGCCATCTAACAATAGAGAGAAAAATATGCATTTAATAACGATTAGAAAGGTATTTTGGAGGGAAAAAACCAAAGTTCCCTCCAACTTAATTCCTACCTAAAAATTAAACAATCATCTTCTACCTCATTCAAATCTCTCCATCTTCTCTCTCTCTCTCTCTCTCTCTCTCTCTCTCTCTCTCTCTCTCTCTCTCTCTCTCTCTCTCTCTATGACCATTTAATTCTCTTTGTAAATACTCTTTGCTTCTTCGCGTACTTTTCTTTAAATGACTGAAAAATCCCTCCTTTGCATGGTTACAAATACAACAAACAACAAAGAGGGTGAGGGTATTTTCATAGTTATTAATGACTTTATCGAATTCATTAGCTTGAAGTATATAGTGTCGCAAAGGCTTAAACTCCCCTTGCAATCTTTTTCCTTAAAACTCAAATCGGAAACGGAAAAAAATGCAGTTTTGCAATTGAAAATGATAACCCGAGCTTGATGTTCAAGTATTATCTTCATAATTGATTTACCGACATTAACTTGTATGCTACCACAGTTGTAGATTCTTCAACTTCTCAGAACAATCAAAGATCTCCAGAAAATGTGTAAGCAATCACATTTTTTATAGATGTTAATAAAGGTATAGGTTAGATGTTAAGGTTTTAGTTGGTTGTTAACCTTATAGGTTAGTTGTTGAGGTTATTATTTGGCTATTAACCTTATGAGATAGTTGTGAATATTATAGTTAGTTGTTAACCTTATATATTAGTTATTAAGGTTTTAGTTGGTTGTTAACCTTATGAGTTGGTTATTTATATTTTAGTTAGTTGTTAACCTTATACGTTAGTTGGGAAGGTTCCGAGTTAGTTGTTAACCATATTAGTTAGTTGTTAAGATTTATAGTTGATTGTTAAGTTCCAAAGTTGTTTGTCTATCGTATTAATCTAATACTATCTTTTCACCTTTACAGGATAATTTGATAGCGATTTCCCAATGCACATCTAGTATGCCCAATCAATCATGTAATGATGTGCGTATTCCTAATGACAATCCTTCTAAGGACACTATCATGATGATCGATGACATGATTAACAACCAACTAATATTCCAGTTGAGTGGCACCCAGCCATACTTAAAGAGGGATAGAAATTTAATAGTGCTGCTAAAGTAATATTAGCAATTCAATAATATTTCATAGCAAAAAGGTTCGAGTATAATTTTTACCATAATGAACAAAAATGTATAAGAGTGCATTGCCGATATAAGGACACCCACAAGTGCCCTTAGATGTTGTTTGCTCTTCCACTTTGATTGATATACTATGTCTATAAAGAAATTTCAAGCTATTCACACTTGTGGTCAACATAGAGCTAATGCAGGTAAATCAAGGGCATCCCGCAGATTCATTGCGACCCAAATATAAGCTATTTTGAAGGTTAGGTTAGACCTTCGGCCAATTGATATCAAGAATGACTTTCTATCACTGTACGGCAACAAGATTAATTACAGTAAAGCATGACATAGTAAAGAGAGAGAGCACAACTGGAGCTATTCGGTATGATGATGAAGCCTACGATTCACTAAGATGGTAACACTTATCTTCTTAAATACTTATGTCTTAGCTATTATGTTTATGTATTAGTTGTGATGATTAATAGAAAAATGTTAAGGTTAGCCATTAGTTATTAAGTTTACTCCTTAGTTAGTAAGGTTACTCCTAATTTGTTAATATTACAGCTTAGTTGTTAAGGTTACTCCTTAGTTGTTATGTTTACCTATAAGTTTAAGGTTACAGTTTATTTATTAAGTTTACATATTATTTGTTAAGGTTACGATTTAGATGTTAAGGTTAATGCTTACTTGTCAACCTTACTGCTTATATGCTAAGGTTACTGTTTAGTTATTAATGTTAATTATTACTTGTTATATTTATACATGTATGAAACCATGGTTAAATCTACAAATCCAAAAATCTATATTGCCATTGATGAGGTTGACGGCAGGTTTAGGCGTTTGTTCATAAGTTATAATGCATGTATTCAAGGGTTCATAGCTAGATGTAGGCCTCTTTTGTTCTTGGATGAGACATTTCTTAAAGACTGGTACAAAGGTATATCACTTAGTGCCATAAGATATGACATGAACCAAGGAATATTTCCTCTTACTTATTGCATATGCGACCAGGAGAACTAGGAAAATTAGAAGTGGTTCTTACAAGAAGTGCGGTATATATTATATGATACGGAAAATACTTACAATACCCCACATCAACTAGTCATTATTTATGATGCCAATAAGAGTATTAGAGCAGCGATCGAAGAATTCTTTCCAAATGCACTAGATTCTAGGTGTGTCCTCCATCTAGTCGAGAATTTAAAAAAAGATGAAGGAGTTGGGGTATAATACAAATCACACTCAAATATTGGGTGACCTGTTACAATCCACAACTTATAAGTTCACAATATCCGAATGGGATGATTACATAAAAGAATTATCCTTGATAGATTAAAGAACTTATGTTCTTGCAATTAATTACTCCTAGAGATGGGCAAATGCTTATTTCCCTAGTATAAGGTATACTATTATTTATTTTAGTTTGTTGTCAAGTTTCTTGCTTACTTTTCAAGGTTAGGTCTTAGTTATTAAGGTTATAGTTTAGTTGTTAAGCTTACATTTTAGTTGTTAATGTTACGGCTTATATGTTAAGGTTATAGTTTAGTTATTAATCTTACATGTAAGTTATTAAGCTTATAGTTTTGTTGTTAAGTTTAAGTATTAGTTGTTAAGGCTACATGTTAGTTGTTAAAGTTCCAATTTTGTTGTTAAGTTTATGTATTAGTTGTTAATGTTACAGCTTATATGTTAAGGTTATAGTTTAGTTATTAAGGTTACATATTAGTTGTTAATGTTACAGTTTTGTTGTCAAACTTATGAGTTTTTTCCATGTAATGTAGAGGTATGACCATGTTACTTTAAATCTTGTTGAGTCGACCATTAGTTGGATAAGAAAGGCACGAATGTCATGAATCTTACTTTTGGTGGAGACGATATCAAGCAAATCATGGAGCGCATGCATGATAGGCTTTGGCATCGAAATGGACAGGATATTTATGTCTAGAAGCTAAGGTAGTGTTGAGAGATAATATTCATCAATGAAGCTACTTACATGTTAAACATTCAACAGAAGATATTGTGAAAGTTCAATCTAATAAAACGTGCCATGTAGATTTGAAGAAATGGACATGTACATGCAGGTCTTGGAATACCACACACATTCCTTGTAAGCACGCTTGTGCTGCAATTACTTGGATGGGATAAGATATTTATCATTATTGTGAGTGGTTTATGACTGTTGAAGCATTCAAAAGAAGTTATGAACCAATCATATTTTCTATTCTAAATTATGAGAAGCGTGTTGTATCGCCAGAAATACGGCAGCTATAGCCTCCCCTTACTAGAAAAATACGTGGAAGACCATGTACTAGATGAAAGAATAATAGATCACTGAATACCCGCCCTATTTAGTGCTCTCGATGCCACATTGAACGTCATAACCAAGCAACATGCAACGAACCAATCTAGTTTTTAATGTTCTATGTTAGTTGTCAACCTTTTGTATCGGTTGTTAACCTTTTACGAGAGTTGTTAAGGTTTAGAGTTAGTTGTCAAACTTTTATATTAGCTGTTAACCTTATGAGCCCGTTGTTATGTTTACTTTTTGTTGTTAACCTTATGTATTAATTATTAACCTTATGAGTTAGTTGTTAAGGTTACAAGTTAGTTGTTAAGGTTAAAGTTTAGTTATCATATTTTTATTTAGTTATTAAGGTTATAAGTTTGACTTATGTTAAAACCATGTATTAGCTGTTAAACTTTTTTAATTGTTGGTAACCTTTTGTTGCCAAACATACAAAGAAAATAACATCATACCATAAACAAATAAATATTTATAAACATAATATTTACAACTCTTTAAAGTGTTTTGAGAACCATTTAAAATTATTTTTAAAGGTAGACATGCCTATAATCCATCTATTTGTGCGTCATCATATTTTTTATCAAATCTGTCCACATCGTCATCGTCAAGTTGATCAATCGGTTTTTTCTTTATTCTCCCTTCGATAAGTAGATAAGCGGCTAGATTCACCTGTATTATCCATGTTGAATGATCTTCTAGAGTGAGGTGCAGGACATCTTTGCCTTCAAATATAGTTTTTATATACAAGTAGATGTAAATCCCACGGTCATACCTATAAAAATAAATGAAAATTATTAACAACCACTTTGTAATATTAACAACTAATCTGAAACCATAACAACCAATCAGTAAAATTAACAATAAAACTATAACCTTAACAATCAAACTGTAACATTAACAACCAAA
Organism: Asparagus setaceus; assembly: GCA_012295165.1. Taxonomy (NCBI): domain Eukaryota; kingdom Viridiplantae; phylum Streptophyta; class Magnoliopsida; order Asparagales; family Asparagaceae; genus Asparagus; species Asparagus setaceus. Next base: position 27,675,227 of record CM022704.1, on the reverse strand, counting down.
CCGTAACATTACCAACTAAACTAAAACCTTAACAACCAATGAAATATTAACAACTAAACGATAATATTAACAACCAACCTATAGCGATAGTACTAAATTGTAACCTTAACAACTACTTTGTAACATTAACAACTAAACTGTAATATTAACAACTAAACTGTAATCTTAATAACCAATCTATAATATTAACAACTAAACTGTAATCTTAACAACTAATCGTAACATTAACAACTAAACTGTAATCTTAATAACTAAACTGTAATCTTAACAACTAATCGATAATATTAACAACTAAACCGTAACATTAACAACTAAACCGTAACATTAACAACTAAACTATGACCTTAACAACCAATCTATAATATTAACAACTAATCGTAACATTAACAACTAAATCATGACCTTAACAACCAATCTGTAACATTAACAACTAATGTGTAATATTAACAACTAAACTGTAACATTAACAACTAATGTGTAATATTAACAACTAATCTATAACATTAACAACTAATCGTAACATTAACAACTAAACTGTAACATTAACAACTAATGTGTAATATTAACAACTAAACTGTAATCTTAACAACCAATCTATAATATTAACAACTAAACTGTAATCTTAACAACCAGTTTATAACCTTAACAACTATCACAATAATCTTAACAACTAATCGTAACATTAACAACTAATGTGTAATATTAACAACTAATCGTAACATTAACAACTAATCTATAACATTAACAATTAATCAGTAGCATTAACAACCAATCTATAATATTAACAACTAATCGATAATATTAACAACTAATCGTAACATTAACAACCAATATGTAACCTTAATAACTAACTGTAATATTAACAACTAATGTGTAATATTAACAACTAATCGATAATATTAACAACTAATGTGTAATATTAACAACTAATCGATAATATTAACAACTAATCGATAATATTAACAACCAATATGTAACCTTAATAACTAACTGTAATATTAACAACTAATCGATAATATTAACAACTAATCGATAATATTAACAACTAAACTGTAATCTTAACAACTAATCGATAATATTAACAACTAAACTGTAACATTAACAACTAATGTGTAATATTAACAACCAATCATTATACTTAATAACTACCAACTAATATTAACAACTAATCGTAACATTAACAACTAATCGTAACATTAACAACTAATCGATAATATTAACAACTAAACTGTAATCTTAACAACCAGTTTATAACCTTAACAACTATCGCAATAACTTTAACAACCATCGCAATAACCTTAACAACCAATCTATAATATTAACAACTAATGTGTAATATTAACAACTAAACTGTAATCTTAACAACTAATCTATAACATTAACAACTAATCGATAATATTAACAACCAATCTATAATATTAACAACTAATGTGTAATATTAACAACTAATGTGTAATATTAACAACTAATGTGTAATATTAACAACTAAACTGTAATCTTAACAACCAGTTTATAACCTTAACAACCAATCTATAATATTAACAACTAATCGTAACATTAACAACCAATCTATAATATTAACAACTAATGTGTAATATTAACAACTAATCGTAACATTAACAACTAAACTGTAATCTTAACAACCAATCACTAAACTTAACAACTATCATAATAATCTTAACAACCAATCATTATACTTAATAACTACCAACTAATATTAACAACCAATATGTAACCTTAATAACTAACTGTAATATTAACAACCAATCTATAATATTAACAACTAAACTATGACCTTAACAACCAATCACTAAACTTAACAACTACCAACTAATATTAACAACTAAACCGTAACATTAACAACTAAACTTTAAGCTTAAAACTAATGAATAAAATTTACAATAAGTACAGCTTTAGAAAACTTACGATTCTTTTACTCCTCACCGAACAGTTTCATCTTGAAATACAAGGTAGACATTCTTCTCGTTGAATCTAGCTTTCATATAGTTAAAGAATTTGATAATATTTAGTACAAGTTATCTATGTTTAGAACGGCCTTTGATGGAGCTGTAGTGTTTGGCGATATTGTTTTGAAGATCAACTTCAAGAAGATGCCAATGATCATATTGGACAATGGAAACTAGTAGGCTATTAACCCCACTCGATGAGCTCGCCCACATGAGTCCAACGTCGCCTATCAGTCAACCACATGCGTGCGCCAAGCACGCAAGGAGTTCGCCCGACGCGGTGGCGTCACTCACGCCGGGGTCCACGGTTGGCCCCACTTGTTCGACAAGCTCGCTGAACAGTTAGAACAACTCTTAAGCTCGCCTGCTCGCCTGACTGAACGGTGCCAATGGCGGCTTAGAGAAGCGGGCCCACCCGCTCTCATCACCCCTATAGTGGTCACATCCCGCAGCTAGAGGGCATGGCGTCCTTCACCAATTAGCGGTCACATCCCGAGTGGGGAAGACCCGTTAAACTTGTCAAAGCCTGATTAGGAGAACTTCGCCTATGCAAGTTCAATCACGCAGACGCTTCGCCGCCACTTAACCGAAAGCGCGCCTAAGAGGCCGCCGGCTTGACCTCGTTCGGCTTCGCCGTAAAGCTTCGCTGAGCACTTTCGGCGGGCTCGCTGCTTACCCACTCTGCACATCCTGGGTTAGGATAAGGCATGGTCTTCATTACCTCATCAGTGGTCACATCCCACAGTTAGAGAAGAGTATGGTACCCCTTAACTGTCAGTGGTCATATCCCACAAATCAGGGAAGTGGCCATGCCTCTCCTTGCCTATTTATAAGCCACCATCTCCACATGAGAAGGGGCTGGCAATCAGGTTGTGAGAAACCACCACTGAGAAGAGAGAGCAAGCAGAAGAGTTACTCTCTTGTACCCTCAACTCAGTTCTGAGCAAAGGCTTGGATTGTTGAAGTAGACTCCATCTGATGTCACGCCCCGCTTCCCAAAATACGAGAAGATGCGTGAACAAGCCCGCGACGTATTAGGTTGAGAAGAAATACAAATAAAATAAAATATTTCCTCTCAATTTAATACGCCAAGCGTCAAGTAATAATAATAATAATCGATCCACGGATCGATCCACGGCCGGTAAGAATAAATAAACATCCAGAACCGGAAGTACATATCACCAGAATAAAATAACATCGCAGACTATAAAAGAGTCCACATGTCTAACACAATACATGTAGCTAAAACTAGAGAAGCATAAAACAAATGTCAAGCGAGCTAAAATGAAAATACTGAAAGAAGTCTAAGGTTCATCAAACTACTGCAAACAAAAGGAAACTAAGCTTCAGCTCGATTTACTCCATCGTCTGGAAGATTCTCCTGCTGAGGAAACTCCGGCTCAGGTGCATCTTCATACTGAACCTGTCCGTCATCTAAATCTGACGTACACCAAGAGAATAGATGCGTCGTGTATAACACTGCGGCAAGATCCCACAAGCAATAGCGATATAATAATAATACAAGCGAATGCAAATGTCGAAGCTGCGATTGATACCGCATTATAACAATACGATTAACCATCCATGTAAAGATCCTAGTGAGATTAATATTAAGAAATCTACAAAGCGAGGCGTGAATGCGTCGGCGAAATAATCAAACAAGGAAACCCTCATGTATATACCATATGTCTCGGATCGTAAATAACGAAATACTAACCCCAAACTATACGGATGGAACATACAAGCTGGAATTAAAGCATCGACATGTGCATCTCGGTGTCCGTACAACCAGTGCCCTAAGCGTCAAATATCTCTACTCGATGTCCAGATCTAGCCATCCTATAACAGGTCACGGATCATAACTCTCACAGAGTCGAAATTCATATCACCGGATAGCGGTGTTCACAAATCCTCGTGCATCCAATGCGCTACACAAATCGGCCGAGGACTACCGCATGGCCCGATTAGGCTGTCGGACACAAGCGGACTTCGGTGAATACACAAGTACACTGACTAAAGTGACTACACAAATTCAAACTTTAGCCCTACAAACCAACCCCAGTGACTACACAAATTCACTGGTGCGAGTCTGGAAGATACATCAACAGCCATATCCGATCACATGAACCAAGACTTTCCCATCCCACGGTCTCAGGTAAATCAAGTCAACGATACCGATATATCAAACACGGGTTCACCTCCTAACATGGTCAACACACACATGTCACTAGGTCATGTTCATGACACACAAGTCCTAAGTCATGAACCACTAACGGTTCTCAATGCAGCAAGATAGTGAAAATGTGACCGACTCTACGCAACATCAAATAGCATAACAGGTGCATGAAAACATCCATAAAATGATAGTAATAATTATGAACAAAATACGGTATGCGTGAACAATATCTATGAATAGTTAAATACACGTGAAAACCGAAATCATCAATACCTCACTCCTCAAATCTCGAAGCGTCTCATAAAATTATCGATAACCGGATAACATGTAGCTTAATAACGGTGTCAAAGGCAACTGAAAATAACGTACGTTTCATACATAAAATGTCACGTTTTATAATCATTATTATGCGGTCATAATTAAATAATTCAAAAATAATCCTTTTACAAAATAATCCTTTAAACATTATTTTTCTCACGGTTATTCTAAATAATATTTTGAATAAATCCTTTTGAAAATAAACTCATTTTTATAAATAATTCCGAATTTTTCCCTATTTCAATAATATCTCACATAATCACGCTAACATCAATAAAATCATCATCAGGCAATCCCACGCAGTTCATAAGGCATCATAATTATCCGATACATATAATAATTCATAAATAATCTAAAAATATAAAATACGAGTCAAAAGGTAGTAGGATCTTGCCTACGGGTGTCGTCGAAACGATCAGCAGCAGCTCATGCAGTTCAACGTCGTCGGTGTTCTTGGGTTCAGCAACGGCAGCGTCGGCGGGCTGGCGAAAGCAGATCAATCTTGTGTGAGTCAATGGCGATCTGAGGCGGAGCTGCTTCAGGTAGTGGCAGCTGGCGGTCAGGCGAAGTGCAAGCGTGGCGGAGTGGAGTGAAATCTTGGCAGATGAAATGAAAATGATCGTCATTAAAATGACCAGACGGTCTGTGAGAGGAAATTAGTATGATGAAGCGTCAAGCATAGTGTAGTGATCAACCGGCTCTGAGGGAAGCGGTGTCTGATGGCGGGTCTCGGCGCGAGAGGATCTGAAAGAAGAGGAGAAATCTGGGATGGGAGAGAGAGATGGGATGGGGTGTCACGGGTTTGGTTTTGATTTTCAAAATATGTATATATATAATAGCTAGGGTTAGGGTTAAGGGTTAGGCTATTATACAACATATAAAAAGAAATTAATTATTATAATGATAATTAATAAGAGTGATAACCATAAAAATTATCACACATATATATGTATTTTGTGCGTTCAAATACCAAGCTCAAGTTTATAAAATCATAAATAATATCAATAATCAAGATTATGGTGAAAGTATTTATCGAAATTATTAAATTTATAATATAGCTAAATCATAAACATAAATATAAAACTCTATTTTGAATTAGTAGAGAATCACGAAAATTTGAGAAAATATTAATAATACTTTTAGAAAATAATATTTAATATTAGAAGAGCAATATTAGAAGATCATTATCAAAATATTAGGAAAATAATATTAGAAAATACGTATCGAAATATTAGAAAATACGTGTCGAAAATTCACGGGTGTTACATCCTACCCCTTAAAACAAATTCAGTCCTCGAATTAAGACAACAAAGACAGAGATATGGATTAAGTGAAGGGTAATGAACCACAACCTAAAGTTAATAAATCTTGAAGCGATAATATAAAGAACAAAATTATGCTACGATAACAAGTTAGATACAAACATAACAATTCAAGGCTAAAGACAACAAACAAAAAGTAAATGCAATATTTAATGACTAAAGTTAACAAACCCCAACATAAGGGTAAAAAAATAATAATAATATATAAGACAAACAATTTAATGACTTAAGATGACAAACCTCGATGGAAAATAAAAGTAAAGATAACATAATTAATGAAGGGTAATAAACCGCATCTTAAGAATAAGTCAAAAGTGGTAAGGACATAAGTGTCAAAATTTAACCCAAAACTATCAAATTAAAATAACTCAAATAATAAAAAAATTTATTTCAAAAGGTAGCAAACATTGACCATAATATACAAAATCTAAAGTGTAAACAATATTAAAAGGACACAATTATGCTAAAGGTAACAAACTTCTACACAAATGTATCGGACTCAAAATAAATATCAGTTCTTCTAATGGTAAAATAAAAAATAGACTTGACATCAAGGTAATAATTCTCAAAACTCAGAAAAGGAAACAAATATAAATAAAGGTAACGGTTATACCAAGGTTCGGTGTGATACTCACCTTAAAGTTAACGAAAATTCAAAGTGAAAATAAATATAACAAAATATGCTAAAAGCATAAAGTTATAAAGAAAATATCAGTTCATATCTATAAGTAACAAAGTTTAAAGTGAATATAACAATTAATGGTTAAAAGTTATAAATTTCAACAAAAGGTCACAAGATAAAGGTAACGACTATGACAAATGATCTAAAAAGACCAAGCGACAATTAAGCCAAAATCATAACCAAAGATAATAAATCTCAACTTAAGGATACTAAATCTCGACTTAATGATACCAAAATCTAAAATGGAAAAAAAATAAAAATATCATCTTGTTGTAACAAAGTGTAGTAGACAACCATTCAATAAAAGAATTTATACCTAAAGGTAACAAAGTTCAAGACTAGTAATAGTTAATAGCTAGAGTTAACACAATCCAACAAGGTAATAATTCAAGGTTAAAGGTAACAAGGTTCAAATCAAATTTGATAAATTTTGACTCAAAGATAACAAATAGGAAATAAGCATCGTGCGATTAAGCCAAAAGTTAATAGCTAGATGTAACAAACACCAACGTAAAGGTAAGTAACAATGCTTAGCGAAAGTGATAAAACTCAAAACAAAATGTATTTTATCTCAAAAGTATCAAATAAAAGAAAATTTAAAGGTAACACGATTAAGTGGAAGGATTATGGTGTAATTTGTACATCTCAACTTAAGGATAATAAAATTAAAAGGCGACAAAATAAGAACAACTATGCGAGAATATAATAAGTTAGACACCGAGGTAGCAATTGAAGCAGGTGAGAATAATAATCGTAGGGGCAACATTGAATAACTAAAGGTAGCAACATCGTCAATACGGTAACAATCATAAATAAAGGTAGCATAATTAGCTAAAAGGTTCATAGCTAAAATTGACAAACCAAGATGTAGAGATAAAATATAAGGGTAAGAAATTAAGGTAACAACTTACGTTAATAGTAGCAAGTACACAAAGCCATCAATTAATCATATCATGTTTGTATAGCAATCCGCGAAGCATTATATCAATATAATGCGTAAAATATGTATATAGTACTTATAAATCGTAAAATAGTGTCACATATTCTGACCAAAATAAATAAAAATGTTGTAGCCAAAGAAAAATCAATAAAATATATATATTGGAAATTAAATCATGCAAATCAATACAACATATCATTAAGCATATAAAAATCCATATTAAGCGCAAAACACAATTCTCATCACCAACATACATAGAAAAATATATAAAATTAATAATGTTTATTAATTTTAATTGAATTCTGATTGTTTATCAAATTAATAAGGGCATATATATAATCAAGCAATTAAGATTTACACAATCAAAAAGTATTTACGTAAATCATATATATATGCATAAAATAAATTAAGTATATAAATCGAATAATAACATAGTCTAAAATATACGATATAGCACTATGTGTGATAATTAAAATATTGTAATAACCAAAGACGAGGAAAGAGAGCTATAGGAAGAGTGTATAGTCGTGAAGCGATGGGATAACAAATAGTGAAAAGCTCAGGGGTCCAAAAGTGATAAGCGAGGAGCGGAAGAAACAAGAACCTTGCCTAATGCGGACAAGATAAATACGACTAAACTTAGTACTCATAAGCATGTCCTAGCATGGTTCTAGAGAAAAGACGGAAATCAAATTCATTCGAGGGAGAACAAGGAAATCGAAGTCAAAATCAAAGTCGAAATTGGGTAAGATAGAGACTAAAATATAACCCTCTGGGATAAGGGTCAAACATAGTCTTATGGATGAAATAGTGATACGTGTCTAAATTATTTATCATATTCTTCTTGTGAAAACTTCGGGCGTGGTGAGATTGTGACTAGACACGGCGGTCGATTCGATTACGACTGCATGGGCCACCACCAAAAACCTGTCACGCCCCGCTTCCCAAAATACCCGGAAGCGGTACGTGAACAAGCCCGCGACGTATTAGGTTGAGAAGAAATACAAATAAAATAAAATATTTCCTCTCAATTTAATACGCCAAGCGTCAAGTAATAATAATAATAATCACAGTCACAGATCCCAGTCACAGCCAGTAAGAATAAATAAACATCCAGAACCGGAAGTACATATCACCAGAATAAAATAACATCCCAGACTATAAAAGAGTCCACATGTCTAACACAATACATGTAGCTAAAACTAGAGAAGCATAAAACAAATGTCAACTGAGCTAAAATGAAAATACTGAAAGAAGTCTAAGGTTCATCAAACTACTGCAAACAAAAGGAAACTAAGCTTCAGCTCGATTTACTCCATCGTCTGGAAGATTCTCCTGCTGAGGAAACTCCGGCTCAGGTGCATCTTCATACTGAACCTGTCCGTCATCTATATCTGACGTACACCAAGAGAATGGAGTACGTCAGCGTGTATAACACACGGCAAGATCCCACAAGCAATAGCAGTATAATAATAATACAAACGAATGCAAGTAATCAGAAACTGCGATTGATACACGTATAACAATACGATTAACCATCCATGTAAAGATCCTAGTGAGATTAATATTAAGAAATCTACAAAGCGAGGCGTGAATGCGTCGGCGAAATAATCAAACAAGGAAACCCTCATGTATATACCATATGTCTCGGATCGTAAATAACGAAATACTAACCCCAAACTATACGGATGGAACATACAACTGGAATTAAAGCATCGACATGTGCATCTCGGTGTCAGGTACAACCCGGGTGCCCTAAGCGTCAAATATCTCTACTCGATGTCGTATCTAGCCATCCTATAACAGTCCTTTGGATCATAACTCTCACAGAGTCGAAATTCATATCAGGATAAGCGGTGTTCACAAATCCTCTACGTGCATCCAATGCGCTACACAAATCGGCGGAGGACTACCGCAAACTGATTAGGCACAATGGGTTTCGCGGACTTCGGTGAATACACAAGTACACTGACTAAAGTGACTACACAAATTCAAACTTTAGCCCTACAAACCAACCCCAGTGACTACACAAATTCACTGGTGCGAGTCTGGAAGATACATCAACAGCCATATCCGATCACATGAACCAAGACTTTCCCATCCCACGGTCTCAGGTAAATCAAGTCAACGATACCGATATATCAAACACGGGTTCACCTCCTAACATGGTCAACACACACATGTCACTAGGTCATGTTCATGACACACAAGTCCTAAGTCATGAACCACTAACGGTTCTCAATGCAGCAAGATAGTGAAAATGTGACCGACTCTACGCAACATCAAATAGCATAACAGGTGCATGAAAACATCCATAAAATGATAGTAATAATTATGAACAAAATACGGTATGCGTGAACAATATCTATGAATAGTTAAATACACGTGAAAACCGAAATCATCAATACCTCACTCCTCAAATCTCGAAACGTCTCATAAAAATTATCGATAACCAGATAACATGTAGCTTAATAACGGTGTCAAAGGAAACTGAAAATAACGTACGTTTCATACATAAAATGTCACGTTTATAATCATTATTATGGTCATAATTAAATAATTCAAAATAATCCTTTTACAAAATAATCCTTTAAACATTATTTTTCTCACGGTTATTCTAAATAATATTTTGAATAAATCCTTTTTGAAAATAAACTCATTTTATAAATAATTCGAATTTTTCCCTATTTCAATAATATCTCACATAATCACGCTAACATCAATAAAATCATCATCGCAATCCCACGCAGCTCATAAGGCATCATAATTATCCGATACATATAATAATTCATAAATAATCTAAAATATAAAATACGAAGTCAAAAGGTAGTAGGATCTTGCTCACGGGTGTCGCCGAACGATTCGACCGCTCAACCCGCTAGCTCAACGCCGCCGGTGTTGCCGGAGTTCGACGACGACGGCGCCGACGGCGGCGGCGAACGGTCTGTGCGAGGCGGGTCGACGGGCGGAGGAGGAGGACGCGCGGCGGAGGCGGGCTTGGCTCGGTGGTGACCGGCGGCGTTCGGCGGGTGGCGCGGGCGAGGGTAAAGCCGAAGCGGGCGGCGGTGATCGAGGCGAAGGCCAATGAGGCGAAGGATCGGCAAACGGCGGGCGGAGGAGTTGCCGGGTGAGAGGCACGCGGGTGGTGCTGGCGGCGACGCTCATGGGAGGCGGTGGCGGTGGCGCGGTCGCCACCGGGTGGATCCGGGCACATGAGAGGAGAGAGAGAGAGAAAGAAAGAGAAGGAGAGAGAGAGAGTACTGGATGGAGAGAGAGATGGGATGGGGTGTAATGGTTTGTTTTGATTTTCAAAATATGTATATATATAATAGCTAGGGTTAGGGTTAAGGGTTAGCTATTATACAACATATAAAAAGAAATTAATTATTATAATGATAATTAATAAGAGTGATAACCATAAAATTATCACACATATATATGTATTTTGTAATGCTCAAATACCAAGCTCAAGTTTATAAAATCATAAATAATATCAATAATCAAGATTATGACTGAAAGTATTTATCGAAATTATTAAATTTATAATATAGCTAAATCATAAACATAAATATAAAACTCTATTTTGAATTGTAGAGAATCACGAAAATTTGAGAAAATATTAATAATACTTTTAGAAAATAATATTTAATATTAGAAGAGCAATATTAGAAGATCATTATCAAAATATTAGGAAAATAATATTAGAAAAATACGTGTCGGAAATATTAGAAAAATACGTGTCGAAAATTCACGGGTGTTACATCTGAACTCTCGGGTTTGGAGGCTCTCGAGCTCTTTGCAAACTCTTGCATCGTAGCCCTTTCCAAGCAAGCTCGGGTAGAACCAGAACTCAGCAGCTCAGAGCTTCTCTGCGTCTTGGCTTGGCCATGACGTCGATCGGATCGTCCAAGGAAGCAAACTTCGACTCAAGCATCGAGGGCGTCCTACATGCAAGCGAACCCACGTTAAACAAGAAGGGCCTTCCCTTACGGCACGTTGTAAAAGCCAATTCTTGATTTGTAACAAACAACTTCGACCAATACAAACCGAGAGGATATTTTACACCAAGCGAAGATGGCGACCACAGTGGGAGAAATCGTTTCCTCAACGGAGATGGTGGTGGCGCAATTCGACGACATCGCGGAAGGGACAACAGTTGAGTCCCTGGTGATTGAGTTCGACCAAGCTAGATGCGAAGAGTATTTGTCTTCGCCCTCTTCAGCGGTAGGACCTCCGGCGTTGTCGCTGAGGTTGTGGCGCAACTAGCGTCGGCGGCAGTAAACTGCGCCCAAGTGCTCTACCCTAATTTCAGCAGGGGGTTCTATCTCCCCCAAACCAGCCAAGGCCGAACCAATGGCGAGGAGTGCAAGTCAAACAACCTCTTGTGGGGTTGCCACGCGATCCACTTTCGACCTGCGGCGAGGATGATCCGCCTCGGCGCGATCACACCCTCACCGTCGACGGACTTACCCCTCTCCAAGAGGGCCAGCGGCAACGGCGACAAGCCCTTACTGCTGAGGAAGCAAGCTGCTTCCACCTCCTTGAACGGTTTGGATTACTATTCAAACCCAAAAAATCCTTGTTGGAACACACAAGCCCGCGTTACGGCGGGCTCCTTCATCGGCGGGCCCCACATGCAGGCGAGTCTCGCTCTAGCGGCAAGACCCCCAAAATTGGCGGACTTGTACTTCCTCCAAGCGGCGAAGTCCCTCAAGCAGGCGAGCGCTCAAGCGGCGAGCTTCAATCATCAAGCTTTCACCAAAGCGCCCGGCGAACAAGTGGGCGGCCATAGCGATCGGCTTCGCCCGGGAGTGTGAGTCTCGCCCGAGGCGCGATATCTCGCTTGGCGAATCAAGACCCTTTGCATCCCACACTTTCGGGGCTCCAAAGCGTTCGCCCAGAGCTCCTTTGAACTCACAGCGCCCAGTCGCGGCGATAATCCTTCGATCGCGAGGTTGCCATCTCCAACCCTCGGGAGACCTCGAGACCATCGATTCACAAGCCTGCGATTCGAGGCCGAATCTCGGTGCCCTTGTGAAAAGCTTATCGGCGGTTCTCGCGTTGTCGGTTGCCTTGGCCATCAGTATGGGAAAGGCTTTCTCAACCACATCAGAGAGTAAGGCCTTTTCGTCGAAGGCGCAATCGTCGAAAGGAACAGGCCACTAGTGGTCCCGAGCTACAAATTGCCTCCGTCAACATGACAGGGAAGGATAAAGCTAGATACCAGTTCTTGGACTCGAGTTTGCTTTGGGGCCGAGCCTCCCAATCGGACGTGAAGGCGTCTACCAGCACACGCGTCTCCAAACTGGCGCAGCCATCCCATTTGACTACGCACGGTTAAACTCCATCCGCGACGAGGAGGAAGAGGCTTGTTCAGCAGAGGCGACATCTCAAACATCAAGCTCGGCTACGGTAGGCGCGAGTGCACATGGCCGGAGAGCTCAGGCGAGTGGACTAAAAGGTTTGAGGCGACAAGCGATCTCGACGGCGAGCTGCCCTCGACTCCATGAAAGAGATGATGGGACAACTCGCAAAAGAAGAAAAAGCCTTGCGAAATTGCGAGAAAGTCCGGAGGAATCAAGCGAGACCTCACTCTTCCGCGGCAGGCGAGGAGGATGAGCATGAGTCACCCTCAGGTTACTCCTCGGATCTTGGGGAAAAGCCTCCCAATCTGGCGGCATACCTCGGGATAAAAGGTTCGGCGAGTTTGAGAATCATTTCGGCGCCTTGAAGCTCGAGAAAAGCATGAACGAGCCGGGGTAGTCCGACCTTACCCGGCCGAGTGGGATCTGATCCCTTATCGGCAAAGTTCAAGCCTATGGGGCTGACCCATTTGGCGGAAAGGATCTCCTCCCAACCGTTTACTACTTCTGTCCCAGACGGGATTTCTTCTTGAAATGATCCCATCCTCACGCTGTTGTTCATTGGCACTCACGAAAGGGTAGCCTTTGAATGGTTCATAAACTTCGAATTTCTGACTTCGAGGAGCCTGAGACCATGGAGCCAAGAGGCTGGCGCTTCCCAATCATTGACTATGTCGCTACGGTATGCTACCGAGGGCGCTAAGGAGCGGGATTCTCTCATGAGCCAGCGCCAGGAGTTTACTTGATTCGGCGGCGAGAACATTGTATCGAAGGTCGATGCGGCGGCATCTTTGCTCCGATGCCGCGCCGGCGGAAGCACGGGAGGCCCTACAGAAGCCCATGATGGTACTGCGGCCTGCCCGGGGACCCAAGCTGCGGGATGCCTACGAAGAATGGGCTATGCGGCCCAAGATGATTAGCGATCTTTGTTGCCTATGCCAAGCGGCGCCCGCGTGTCAAATCCGCGCTAATTACATCGGCGGCCGCCACGGTTGCATCGGCGGCGACCTCGTGGCCATTCGAGACATGGGGCATGGATATTGTCGGGCCAATAGCGCCACCGTCAGCAAAGGGGCATCGCTTTATACTGGCGATAACCGACTACTTTTCCAAGTGGGCCGAGGCGGTACCTCTGCGAGAAGTCAAGACTAGCAGCGTGATAAGGTTCATCAGGCACCATATCATATACCGGTACGGCGTCCCCAGACGCATCATCCACGACAACGGACCGCAGTTCGTTAGTCTCGCGTTCACCGATTACGTGACAAGTTGAATCTGAGACACATCATCGGACTTATAACCCATCGATAGCGGGTTAGCGAAGCCTTCAACAAGGCGATCATCAAGATCTAACTAAGCTAACATCCCATAGCAAGCGGGATGAAAAGCTTCGAGGAAAGCTTATGGTGTCGCTTTTCTGATCGTGTACTCACATTTTAATACTCATTAGTATCACGGTTTATGGCCGTACTAGATTGGTCCGATCCTTGCATTATGGCTTCGCGGCGGGGATGGCAGTGAAGAATCATCGCCCGGCGTCGAGCTAGAGGCATTAGACGAGAACCGGCTTAAGGCTCAACAACACATTGAGTTTTACCAAGCCCGGATTTCCAAAACCTTCGGCAAAAGGGTCAGACACCGGTCTTTCCAGAAGGGCGAGTTAGTCTTGGCCGTCCGGCGGCCAATGATCCTCAACTCCAAGAAGAAAGGAAAGTTCCAACCCAAGTGGGAAGGTCCGTTTGTGATAGAAACAGTCTATTCAAATGGAGCCTATCGCCTCGTCAAGCTGGACGGCGATAAGATCATGATGCCCATCAACGGGAAATTCTTGAAGAAGTACTATCCGTAGTCTTCTTTCAAACTCCCACTGAATTATCATGTTAACAATCACCTCTGATAGTTCCCTCCAGATTTCCTCCGTCGATCCTCCCCAATAGGATGACGGGACTACTCTCACTGTCATGTTAACATTACACCTCTGACAAAATCAGCTTACCAATCCTCGTCAATAGGATGGTGGGTCCTCAAAGTTGCCCAGATCGCAACTAACTCCAGTCATGTTAACACTAAACCTCTGACAAAACCCCCCTCCAATCCTCGTCAATAGGATGGCGGGACTACTCTCCTTGTCATGTTAACATTACACCTCGACAAAATCGGCTTACCAATCCTCGTCAATAGGATGGTGGGTCCTCAAAGTTGCCGGATCGCAACTAACTCGGTCATGTTAACACTAAACCTCGACAAAACCCTCCAATCCTGCGTCAATAGGATGGCGGGTCCTCAAAACTATCATGTTAGCGAGTACCTCGGATAGTTAGATCGATCGTCACACTCACCGTCGAGCGAGCGGCAGTCCTTTCGCACATTCTAATTCTATTAGAATGATCGAAGATGGTAGCCTACCATGCAATGAGCTACTATATCAATCAATGCGTCACAAGCAGTGCATACGGGCGATTTGATTATCTAACACCGTCATTCGCGAATGGCGTTGTCGTCGACATTGGCCTACCAAGTGATGTGCCGCCGACATTCATCCCGACCACTCTGCGGTGACCAGGTCGACGGTGGCTGTTGCAATCGGCAACCGCTGACGATTACGACTTAGGTTGTAATTAACAGGCGCCTCATACGGGTAAGGGTAGAGAAGAAATTTTAGCATTGAGTCTAAAAGAAACTTCGACAACTCATCATCTTGAGGGAATAGTATGGCTAGTCCGATTCAAGCGGTGTCGGTAAAGGCAAATCAAATCGTTAACGGTGAGGGTTTGCTAAAAATCCTAAAAGTCGGCCGGTCAAAAGATGAGAACCAAGGACGGCGTTAATGCGAGTCATTGAGACAAAACAATCAAGTGACATGAAAGAAACGAGTCGCTTCTCATTTATAATAAAGGAAAGGGGCGGATTACAAAGAGGAGGTACACTCAAATTGGAGGTCAAAATCTCTTAAGTCGCGACTTCGGCATCGAATCGCCCTCTTGTGCTCCTCCTCGAGTAGTGAGAACCTTTGCGGATGTCCTCTTCGGTGAGAGGCGGCATTGTGGAGCTCCCTTCTTGTCTTTTCAAGACCACCTTTTCTCCTCGAAATCGGCAATAACCAATTCTTTGTTGACCCTCGAGCTCCTCGGTTCCTTCAAAGCACGCTCACGGTGGCTCTTTGTGACTAGGAAGGCACTGCGGTTTGGCAATGGTTTCCTTAAGCTTCCGATATGGATTTGGTGCGTCGCCCGAGGCGAGGGCCTTCAGGCTCCTCTTCCATCTTTTGCCATCGGCGGAAATCCGTTCCCTACTGCGGTCATTCAAACCTGCGGCCATAGTGCAGTCCAGGCGCCTGCTCCTCGGGATGGATTGCGTTGAGGCCAAGTCCAAGAGATTCTTAGGCGAAGAGCAATCAACTCTTGGCGTCTCTTTCTGCCGATGCAGCCCGTTGAAATGGCGGCCGCATCAGCGCCCGTCAAAGTACTCGGGTTACCCGGTACATTTGCGGCATGGGTTTGAGCTCACCAAAGCGGCCTCCATCAATACCGCTTGGGCGCTATCATGAAGAAGAGTCGAAGATCCTTGATCGTAGCCTCCGCGAGTTTGTTTGAGGCGGCGGGAGGAGAGAGAGGAATATCCTCTGTAGAAGACCAGTCTTGGCAGCGGCGACCATATGAGTCGACACTTCCCGGAGCCTCCTCTACAGGCGGACCCCTCTTCACCAATGGCGCCCCTCCACGGCGGCGCCTCATCTTGAATAGCCGCCCCTCTTGACGGGGATGCCGACTTGGGCGATTCCTCGCCCGGTCGGCGCAAGCGTCTCCTCAGCCCTCCTCCCCTCATGGGATGAGACCGCCGGGATCGGCGTGTCCTTCTTCATCCTCGAAGAGACATGGCGGTGGCGCCCGGTTGTACGAGAAAGAAAGGAAAAGCCGAGTTAATCACACGCAACTTATCAAACAAAAGAGGGACACGAGCATACCTCGAAGCAAGCGGCCGGGCAGGGTCCAGCGCTGTTGCTCGTCGCGTTACCACCAAGACCCGATGTGGTTACCGCAGCTCAATGGAAGGAGAAACCTCTTCGTGGCGGACCCTCTTGGCCACCCTCTCACCGGCGGGACTTATACCCTCCTCCCTCGGGGCCGGCCGAAGGTGAAGGAGTGGGGGTGTGTCGGCATCTGCGGTCGGCCGGCGGTGGCATCCCTAGCCCCTCAAGCGCTCTCCGGCCTAACCGGTTCTTGAGGGACCCGCTCGCCCGCCCGAACCCGAGGGGCGAGTGGGGTGCGTAGGGAGTGTGGAAGGACAACATGAAGTCATCACCCAAGCCTCGGTGAAAGCCCATGTCGGCTAGCCTGGAGGACTCCTCGGTCGGAAGTGCTTGAGACCCCTCGGCTGAGTCACCCTAACTTCCTCCCTCGAGATCGTCGGCCTCCTCAATATGGTGATGTTCCCCTGGCGAGGTGTCAGAAGCGACCTCTCGTCGGCGTGTGCGCTCGGTCAAACATGAGGTATATAGGTCGAACCCCTCAGGAAGTACTCGCGCCCGATACCACTGCGATGGGTGAGCAGTGGCGAAGAACTTCGGTCCCTCAAGAGGCGACTCGAAGCGCACCGGTACAACGGCGTCGTCCAAAACCAGCGGCGCTCGTCTACCAACCCCTTGATTTCGGTGAGGGTTGATATTCCCGACATAAATACAGTGCATATCAAATTGGTAGCGGCTAGGAAGGTAGGGTTCCAAGAGGCATGGCCGACCCGTCGCGAAAGAGATGGTAGCAGTCGTATATTGACCGACCACTGAAGCCACCAAGAGTTAAGAGGGTGTCTTGTCAAGTAGTGGAACCATCAGGAGAGACTTCGCCCGTGACCCGCTTAGAAATAGGAAACAGGAAGAAGTCGTAGGCGCCAAAGAAGGGCGCCTTCCTCATTTCCACGACATCCGGAACTTCGGAACAAGTCTCGAGCATTTGGAGGAATGGAGCGGTCCCGCCTTCTGGCGGCGCGAGGGGCACTCATCAAGCACTCGCGGTGCAACACGAACCATGCCATCGTATGTGTATGGCAAGCTGATCCGAGGGTTGGGGGTCTTGGCAATCTCCTCTCCTCCGTCTACTTCAACAAAGGAGACGCGACAAAATTGCGCCGACAACCTCCGGAGTCCACTCAGATGCAGCCGCCATGGCCGACACCGGTCATATATGATGCGTAGGCGGTAGGACGGCGGGATGGCGACATCCAGGGATGCGCCTCGAGCGAGTGCGTGGGCACCACACACCTCTTCAACCACAACATTAAATAGCCAGCAAGCAGGGCCTTGGATGAGATCGGAGTCCCCGCCTGATAGTGGTAGGATGCAAAAGTAGTCCCCACCGGGAATCCCCCTTCGCCGTGATCTATGGTCTCCGATTAGCCACCCTCGAACAGCAGGGCGGATCGTCTCCACGTCGCCTACGACCAGCGGAGAATGGGCCTCTTCTGTCTTCGTTATGAGGGAGCAGGTAGTCCGCCCAATTCTTGTGGCGATCCGTGATCCTCTTCTTCTTTGCCTTTATGGTCTCTGAGACCGAGGGTGTCGAGGCAAATGTGGTAGTGGCGAGCTCCCATAGGGTTTCCACCACTTGAGGGAAATGGGTGGAAAGATGATCGAGCTCCATTTGGCGAGGCATTACTCTTCATATGGGAACTCCCCATGGCCGGACCCGATGCCGTGCATCTCGTGAAGAGCCAACCCTAACTCCCGTTAGTATAGAAGGTACATTTGTCGGACGGTAGAGTTCGGTATGCTTTGGCGAGGCGTGAATCTTAATGCGTCTTTGAGTGGCTCGATGGCGGAGCAGTCACGAGATCCTTGGAATCGAATTCTCCGCCCGAGCGAACTTCGGTGATCCTATGCCACCAAGGGCTTTGCCCGGTAGATGAATGTACCCACCAGTGGCGGAAATCCTTTGGAGAAGCTGTCCTCCGCTTTGAAGAAGCGGTGGCGGAAGAGTCTCCGCCCGTGTCGGCGTTTCACCCATAGGGAACTCATTTCGCGAAGACGGGATGAAGAAGCGGTCCGCCTTGATGGGAGCCGTCGACCCCATACCGACCTTGGAACCCGCGGAAGGTTCCGCAAGTGACTCCATCTGAGCGAGTCAAGTCAGTTCATCTTTACGAGGCCCGAAAGAGGCGTGCTTCGACTAAAAATCCAGCGTCATCTTTGGGAAGAAAGTATCGCCTCGCCAACTTCACGCAACCATTTGCTTCGCCAGGGCGTGGTGAAGGATCAACTATGGCATCGCCGAACATGAAATCGGGCTTCACCATTTCGCTCTGTTGATCGCTTAGCATCGCCCGCATCGATGGTCAACTCTCGCGGCGTCGGATAGTGTCCCTCGGATACGTCGCCCATAAGTCCGGAGTTCGATCGGCATGGAAAGGCGGCACGGGTCAAGGAAAGGAAACACAGGAGAGCGAAACCCGTCTGCCGCGAGGCGATAAGCCGTACTCTTGGGAAGAACTTCATCGAAAAGGTAGCCGCAAAATGAAATGAAAGAGTGTTAAAAGACGACAACTCTTTGAAGCGGCGAGCCAACTTCGCCAAACTCTTTGAAGCGGCGAGCCAACTTCGCCAAACTCTTTGAAGCGGCGAGCCAACTTCGCCAACTCTTTGAAGCGGCGAGCCAACTTCGCCAAACTCTTTGAAGCGGCGAGCCAACTTCGCCAACTCTTTGAAGCGGCGAGCCAACTTCGCCAACTCTTTAAGCGGCGAGCCTTTTAAGTGGCGAAGCAATCGAGCTCGCCTAACAAAAGGCAAAACCGCTGAAAGCAAGACCGTTTGTCGTGGCGAGCCTCGCTAAACAATCGAGCTTCGCCAAAGGCAAAGGCGTAAGTCCGCTTGTCAGCGACCTCGCCCGATATAATCGGACCTCGCTGAATAGACAAGGCCCGCGAGGAATGAGCGAGAATCTGTCGCCCTAGTTCCACCACCTTACGGCCGGCGGCGGCGGCGGCACCGGCGGCGGTGATGGCGGAAGAGGAAGCAAGCCCCTTCCCTTTGGAGGTGGTCTTCTTCGACTTGGGAGCCATTACGGTCAAAGTGGAAATCTCGGGTTTTTC
Source organism: Asparagus setaceus (assembly GCA_012295165.1). Classification (NCBI taxonomy): domain Eukaryota; kingdom Viridiplantae; phylum Streptophyta; class Magnoliopsida; order Asparagales; family Asparagaceae; genus Asparagus; species Asparagus setaceus. The sequence continues at coordinate 27,655,379 of CM022704.1, read as the reverse complement.
TTCGAAAAAGCTTGAGCGGAAGATTTTTGGAAGCACGGTGGCCTCTTAACGAGAGACGGCTTTATATGGCCCGAGTCTCTCACGGTCGAGATTCATCGGCTTAGATAAATCTCGGCGGCCGGGATTCATCGGTTGAGCACGAATTTCGGCACGATCCCTCGCCAAGCGAACGGGCCGGATCAAAGGCGCCGCTCAATCTGCGGCTTCGGTCGGCGTGTGAAGGCGAAGCCCGTCGGCTCACATTTAATGCGGTGACACACCACGTGCCCCATCACGGGAAGAGCGTGGCTGCTATCGAAGAATGAGCTTCGCCACCCAAATAGCGTGGGCTGCGCCCAAGAGGCTTCGCCCACCAAGCGGATTGAGCTCGCCCAAGGCGAGCTTCGCCACCCAAATGGTTTGAGCTCGCTTGAGAGAGGCTTCGCCCACCAAGCGGATTGAGCTCGCCCAAGGCGAGCTTCGCCACCCAAATGGTTGGAGCTTCGCGAGGCAGAGCTTCGCCCACACGAATGATTTGAGCTTCCGGAGTTGAACTTCGTTTGGTGACCTTTTGCACAAGATCCACGGAGCATCATAAAGCGACATCGCGCCACCGGGGCTAAACAACAATACATTGAACAAAGTTATGACAACACATGCAAAGCGAAGTCATAGCAATGTATTGAAGCCTAAACAACGTCAAAGACCGAACCGCACGCTACCTAGATTCACTTGCAAGAGGCCTAGTCGACATCGAATCTTCACTCGTAGAAACCGGGGTCCTTCTTCAAGCGCCACTTCAAGCGAGCGGTCTTGCGAAAACGCGGCACTCAAGACTCCAGCGTCCCTATCGCGGTCCGGTTCGAGCCATCGATTGATTGAGAACGATGCCCTCAAGCATTCCTTCTCGGTTAATAGTAGTTCGGTCAGCGGCGGAATATCGCGGAGCTCCTCAAGGGATGACCACGAGCTTGGAGTCGACTCTTGGCGAAGTCTCGTGATCTCACAGCCGATTGAGAGGCACTTCCGACCCGGCAGCGGCCAGTGACCATAGGTTTGCCAAGGGAAAAGAAGAAGATGAGGGGTGGCAAAATGTGGGTAAGATGATCCACCATTTATAGCCCCTTCAAGTTGGCGATGGGACCTAACAAAGAGGCTACATCCTAGCCTCAAAATTCGGTCAAAGCCTCAACAGAGGGCACTAATCAAGAGGCTAACCAAGCCTCCTCGAGATACAAGCTTCGCCGACCCATGGCTCGAACTTCGCCTAAGGATGGGCTCGCCTCAGCGGTTTGAGCTTGCCTAAGGCGTAAGCCCACCCAAGTGATTGAGCTCGAAGCATGAGCTCGCACATAGCGGCACGAGCTTCGCCAAAGATTGAGCTCGCCTAATAATGAAGTCAGCTCGAGTTTCATCAAACCCTCTCGAAGGTGCTCAAGACAATAAAGGGATAAACAAACACAAAGCCACATTCATCAAGTGATTTTGAGACAATACATTCGAACAAAGTTATGACAATACGTTCAAAGAAACAAAAATGTCCCAAAATCAAGAAAGGGCTCCAGATCTAGTCAGCGCAATCTAACACCGTAAAGGAGGCCAGTTTAACCTTGAGATCAGCTAACTCCTCCGCCCGATCTGCCCGGACTGAGCTTCCGCGTCCTTCTCGAGCTTCTCCTCAGAGAGTGCAGCAATGGAAGCCTCCTCTTCGCGATACGGCGTGGAGGACTTGCAACTCTTTGGTAAAAGCGCGATGAGCGGCACTCTCCGTTGAAGGTCAGAAGGGTGGCCCCGTCTTCTTGGCTGCGTGCCGTTGCCTCGCGAAAATTGACAATGGCCTCTTGCTCGGTATGCGTTTACATGCCCGGCTTCGTTCCGCATTATTTCGAGCCCTATGAGGCGCCACATATCATTGCGCGGGTCATCAAAGGCCAACCCCTCAAAGCGGTCCTAGCTCTCGCAGGCAAGCTTCGGTCCGGGCGCATGGCGTAGTCACGCGACAGGAACCTCCCTAAGCGGCTTACCAAGGGAGAGCGAAGACATTAAGGGTTCCCCATCCGAGACCAATGGCGGTAACCACGTCTTAAAGCATTCTCTAGCTGGCGGAGGACACCCCTCCGCGATCGGGGTGGGATCAGCGGACCCACGGCGGAACAATTGCGGCGAGAGGTTGAATCGGGGAGGGGCCGTCGTGGTCAACGGGCGGCTTCCATCCGTGACCTCAATCTTGGCCGGATCGGGGAAGCCGAGGCTTACTTGTGGTTGGGGTGTACGACCCGGCGGCGTGGAGTTGATTCGCTCTTCCCCTTCATCATCTGGAGAGCACGATGGGTTCGAATTTGAAGGCCTAGCGGAAGAGCCTCTCTTTGCGCCAACGCCTCAAAGCGGTCCGCCTCCTCCCATGATTAGAGGCCTCTTCCTAAGATCTCAAATTGCGAGACCTACCAAGGAGGACCTCCTCTCGAGCCGCACAAAAGCGAAGAGAGTATTAGTAACGTCAAAACGAAGCGAGCTGACGCGCCGCGTCGGTTACAAAGCGAGCTTAGCGCATGAAGGCGAGCCAATAAAGCTTCGCCTAATCGGCAAAGCTTCGCCGGCGAGACAAAACTTGCGACAAATCGGCTCGCTGAAAACACAAAGCCGCTGAGTGAAATTAAACGAGAATCGAGACTTCGCCCGAAGAGCGAAGCACCTAAATGAGCGATGAATGTTCATCTCATCTCCAAACTTACCGAGGGAGTTCGAAAGTGAGCGCCATGGCAAAGAACGACGCCAAGATCACGCGAGGAAGAGGAGTGGACCTCCTTCCTTTGACACGGTCTTCTTGAAAGCCATGGCGGGAGTTACAGTTCTCCTTGTAAGAACTTGGCGAAGAAGAATCTTGAGTACAATGGCCTCGACAAGGGAGGAGATCGACTCTTATAGAGCGATCTCAATGGTTGAATCGCGACGGCTCACTTGATCGACCGTTCACAACGATCCTATTCAAAGCGATTCCGATCGGTATTAGGAATGGCGGGGCGGTTAGCATTATACGAATGGCCAAGATTTGGCGGTTCCAAACGATCTCGCCCAAACTACGGGCGCAGATCCGAGCCGCTTAAATCAACGACTCGATTGAGTGCATGAAAACGGCATCGCCGCCGATCACATTCAATGCAATCGACCATACGCCCGCTGGTAGCGAACAATCCGTGGCTTGTCTGCTGTCAAGCGTCGAGCTTCGCCCGGCCGAAGTTCGCCAAAACTCGCCAGAGCCGTCCAAGAGCGCAAACCCGGGCGAAGATGGTTAGATGCATACGGCGGCGTGGCCAAGCACATTCATTCAAAGTGTTTCGCACCATATCCAAACTTGATTTAGGTCCGAAAACTTTGAAGGGTCTTAATGGCGGAAAAATTACCAACCCGCTTGATCAAAGAGATGAACTCTTACGAGCTCAGCGGCTTATTGGGCGAAGTTCACCTAAAACTCAAGAGCCGCTGTCCAACAAACTTCGCCCATACGAGGTTGTCGCTTCGTTGAGCTCTCCCGAGCTCGGCCGCTTGTTTAACGCTTCATGCAAGTCGTTGCTTCGAAGAGCTTCGCTGCAAGAGCTTAAGAGCCTAACGAACTTCGCCCGCCGAGTCGCCCGTTCAAGTGAACTTCGCTGCAAGAGCTCAAGTGCATTTCGCTGCGAGTCGCCCCACTCGATGAGCTTCGCCCACATGAGTCCAACGCCGCCTATCAGCCAACCCCGCTCAGGCGCCAAGCACGCCGCAAGGAGTTCGCCAAAGACAAAGGAGCTAACTCACACTCTCGAGGGGTCCACCAGCTTTCCCCATTGTTAGAAGCTCACCGGTCAGCTAGAACAACTTGCCGCCTTCGCCACCGACCGAACGGTGCTAATGGCGGCTTAGAGAAGCGGCCCACCCGCCTCATCACCCCCTATAGTGGTCACATCCCGCAGCTAGAGGGCATGGCGTCCTTCACCAATTAGCGGTCACATCCCACGAAGTCGAGGGAAGACTCCGCTTGTCAAAGCCCGCCGATTAGGAGAACTCGCTTATGCAAGTTCAATCATACCGACGCTGGCTGGCCTTAACCGAAAGACGCCCGCAAGAGGCCCGCCAGCTGACTCGCTCGGAAACTCCGCCTGAAGTCGCTCAGCACTCGACAGCTCGCCGCTACCCACTCGCACATCCCGGGTTAGGATAAGGCATGGTCTTCATTACCTCATCGCTGGTCACATCCTACGCTTAGAGAAGAGTATGGTACCCTTAACTGCCGCTGGTCATATCCCACAAATCGTGGAAGTGGCCATGCCTCTCCTTGCCTATTTATAAGCCACCATCTCCACATGAGAAGGGGCCGCAATCGTTGTGAGAAACCACCACCGAAGAGAGAGCAAGCGTAAGAGTTACTCTCTTGCACCCTCAACTCAGTTGAGCAAAGGCTTGGATTGTTGAAGTAGACTCCATCTGAACTCGGGTTTGGAGGCTCTCGAGCTCTTGCAAACTCTTGCATCGTAGCCCTTTCCAAGCAAGCTCGGGTAGAACCGAACTCAACCGGCCCGAAGCTTCTATCACAGACCAGTCTGACCAGGACGCCGATCGGATCGCCCAAGGGAAGCAAACTCGACTCAAGCATCGAGGGAGGCCCCACCGCCACCGACTTAACCCACGTTAAACAAGAAGGGCCTTCCCTTCGCACGTTGTAAAAGCCAATTCTTGATTTGTAACAAACAACTCGACCAATACAAATCAGAGAGGATATTTTTACACCAAACACTTAACAACTAAGAGATAACCTTGACAACTAAGCAATAAGTTTAACAATTAATGACTAACCTTAGCAATTAATTTTAAATATAATGCAATAACTAGTAAACTAAACATATAACCTAAATACTTACTTATTTTAATCAGAATACAGAAATGATTGAGAATTTTATTCTCCTCTTCTTTTAGTTTGGCCTTTACATCTTCTAAAATCGTATAATTATGCAGAACTGTGGGATAATCATCATAGAATTTGATCACAAAGCCTTTAGGAAAAGGAATCCCTACGTTTAAATCATCCAGAAATTTAATTTATTTTTAGAGCATAGGGGAATATATAAAGGTCTTTCAAATTTCAATGGGATGACGAAGTAGCTTGGCAGGCTCAATATCCTTATCAAAACCCACTTCCACTCTTTCTTTATCCTCCTCATTCTGCTAATCTTTTGGTTCGTCTTCTTTGCAAGTGTAGTTCCTCATTTGTATTCCTCTTTCTATTATTATGTTTTATTTCCTCCATCCTCACACTCAAAGGAACTTCATCGTCTTGGTCTTCATTTCCTCTATCATCAACAACAAAATCGGTGTCAATTCTGCCAAAATCATGGTCTTTCACAAAATCTTTCTTCTCAAACTCTCCGGTAGATGGAGGGACTGCCTTCTCCACTGCTCTGTTAGTTGGAGTGTATGTCTTAAGTGGAATGGCTGACATAAAAAAATAAGTTGTCATCAATAAGGAAAATGATTAAAATATAGTAAACTAAACAATTATCCCAATAACCTTAACAAACAATCATTAAACTTAACAACTTCAAAGTAACACTAACAATCAATCAGAACCTTAACAACTATCATAATAATCTTAACAACTAGTTTGTAACCTTAACAACTATCGCAATAACTTTAACAACCATCGCAATAACCTTAACAACCAATCACTAAACTTAACAACTACCAACTAATACTAACAACCAATCTGTAACCTTAACAACTATTTAAATAACCTTAGCCTATTATTAAACTTAACAACTATCACAATAATCTTAACAACCAATCATTATACTTAATAACTACCAACTAATATTAATAACCAATCAGAACTTTAATAACAATCCCAATAACTTCAACAATCAATCATTAAACTTAATAACTATCAACTAATATTAACAACCAATCTATAACCTTAACAACTATCCCAATAACGTTAACAACCAATCATTAAACTTAACAACTACCAACTAATATTAACAATAAACACATAACCTTACCAACTATCGCAATAATACGCACTAATCTTTGGTAGGGTGCTGGACATCCTTCACCAAATCTTTCTTTTTTAGGGTCTCTTTCTCCTCCATCACTTTTGAAAGCTTATTGGTCTTCTTCTTCAAATCCTTCTTCTTCATTACTCTCCTATGTACCATTTTGTTTCGTGAATGTGGACGGTTAGGCTTCTTTGTGGGCATATTCAGAATACTTTATGGTGTAGTTCCATCCTTAGTTCTTCTATTGTTTTTAAGTTGATATTCAGATTTAGTGCCCTCAATTCCTTGTTTAACCATCTTATTTCTTCAGATAGAATAGCTATCTCTTATCGGTGGGAAGCTCTCTATTCTTTATATTTTTTCTCCAGATTACGATGTAATTCTTGATTTAGCATCGCGATCTTTTTCCAAAACCTGAGTTGATTAGGCAATTTTAACTGGTCAATTGCCTCATCAAGTTGCCCATCGGCTTCATCAATATTATAAGCAATGCCCTGAGTAATAGTAAATGAAATTTGTCAGTAATAAGCTTTTTAAGTAAAAGTAATAACCTTAATAATTAACCTTAACAACTAAACTCTAAACTTAGCAACTAACAATTCACATGAACTTTAGATTCAAAAGTTTAATCAGTAACAACTACAACGCTTACCCATGCAGAAACATTATGCACATCATTTGATCCTCTTTTGGTATTTATTTGAGGGGTATCCTATCTTGGGCTACGTGCTTTAACAGTCTCAACTTTCTCCTTCTTCTTCTTCTCTCTCCATTCTTTTCTTGCTTCTCTATCAACTTTTTCCTTCTTCTTCTCCTTCTCCTTCTCCTTCATCTTAACATTCTCGTTCTCCTTCTCCATCTCCTTCTCCCACAAATTTTTTCATGGTTCTCTATAAACCTTGGCCTTTTCCTTCTCCCTCAAGGCAGCTCTAGATTCATTCAACATCTTTCTTGGATATTCTTGAGGGATTTTTGAAAGTTTAATCGTAGCTTTCAGAGCTTTAACTTTAACTATTGAGGCTCTGAGTGAACCACCGACATCTCCCAGTCTCACCCTATTTGTGAGAGGAGGCCTTAGTTTAAAAGAAGTTACTGGCTTCTTGATACCAGTGAGTTGATAGTATCAAAGCTGCATATGAGAAATATAAGATTAAGAAGTAAGTAGAAACCTTAATATAATAATTAACAAATTACCTTAACAACTAATCAAGAACTTTAATAAATAATCGGTAACCTTAATAATTAATCAAGAACCTTAACAACTAATCAATAAGCTTAATATTTAACCAAGATACTTAACAATTAAGCAATAACCTTAACAATTATACAATAACCTCAACATCTAATCAAAAACATTAAAATAAGTATTAACCTTCACAACCAAGTTGTGCTTAACATATAATCAATACATTTAGCAAGTAAGAGGCAACCTTAATAATTAACAAATCACCTTAACATCTAATTAAAACATCAATAAATAAGCATTAACCTTCACAACCAAACAAGAACTTAACGTCTAATTACTAACATTAACAAATATACTATAACCTTAATAATCAGCCTTTATACTTAAAAGGTATGCAATAACCTTCACAAGTAACAAATAACTTTAACAAGAGTGTTATAACATTGACAATAGAAATACTTATAGAAACTAGCTGAATACATCCTTGAAGGTATAGAATATTCTTGCCTCCTTCTAGACCTTTCAAGCAGCTTCAATTGCAGCATTTCTTTCATCATAAATATAGGTCCCCCAAGTAGTGTTCTTCACTTGTTCAATACTATCTACAAACTTGAATAAGTGTCTTGGAATCCCAAGAAATATACCGGACACCAAATCATATTGAGCTGATAGAGAATCTGAGGTAATACAAAGTTCTTTACCTCATCACTCTTCATAGATCGTACGAGCCTTATGAGAAGAGCCACAACAATATGTCTGGTCGGTGCTAGAGTGCATCATTCTTGTCATCCTCTTTCTTCGTAAAATATCATTGCCAAATTCGATTCCTTTTATCTCTATTGGGGCCAAGAAAATCTCCCTCAATGGAGAACCATGTATGGTTCATAACCCATTCGATGTTGAATGAGCATTCTGTACCTTCACCTGCATTGAAATCCGTTAAGACAAACTTTTTTATGGTCTGGTCCCACTGCCTCAAGACATGTTTAAGCGTGGGTAGATTGAGCCCGTTGGGGCCAAAATTAACGTAATGTTTGAACACACATTCTTCATAGGCATCCCAATGCCTTTTATCCATCAGAGAAACTAGCTCATATATAAACTCATAATATGCAGTAAAGCTCGAGGTAGGACGTAAGTCAGATGCAACCTTTTATCCGAAAGGCAAAACAAAAATATGTAATTAGTTTGTTATGTGAAATATAACAAAAGAATAAATTATCACTATTATATAAACTTAAAAACTAGCATATACTCTTCACAACTAATAATTCACCTTAGCAACTAACAAATAAACTTAACAACAAACTATAACTGTAACAACCAAACTATAACCTTAACAACTAACATCGATATTGTAACCTTAACAATCAACCTATAACCTTAAAAGTAATCGCTAACATTGACAACTAAATAACATTAACAACTAATCATTAACCTTAACAACTAACCAATAACCTTAATAACTAACAAATAACATTCACAACTGAACATTAACCTTCACAACTAATGCATATCCTTCAAAAACTAAGCAAGCATCTTAACAACGAACAACTATCAATCACAACAAGGCAGAAAACTTAACAACTAAAATATAAACTTAACAACTAAAGTATAAAGTAAACAAACACTACATAACCTTAACAATCAACCTATAACCTTAAAAGTAATCGCTAACATTGACAACTAAATAACATTAACAACTAATACTCATCCTTAACGCTCAAAGGGTTATGTTTAAAAACTCACTTCTTCAGAGATGGTTTCTTGCTTGCTAAATCTTTCTTCTTTGCTCCTTTTCTTAAATCTAACAGAGCATTGTTTGCATCATTTGTGCTGCCGCCTTGATATTGAGGATCTTCTTCCACACGATCAATAGGGCTTTGGGGTATGAATGATTTACTGTGATGTCTTGGATCCTTTGCATCATTTCCCCAACAGTCGTGGGTTCCTCAGCAGTCAAGTCGTCTAGATGTTGAGGATCTTCTTCCACACAATCAACAAGATTTTGGGGTGTGGGATGATTTTCTGCGATATCTTGGAGAACTGTTTCAATTATTTCTTCAACAGTTATGGGTTCCCCATCAGTCGACTCCATGCATAATTTTCTTTCCATGACTTCATATTGTGTGTCTCGTCATTAATGTTTTCAAGGAGGATATTGTCTTTAGTTGTGAGTCGTCTGCCATTGTTTGAAGGGATGGAAGCACGACTGAGATGAACGAAAAGATTGTGTTACAAGTTCTGTTGGAGCTAGGGCTTAGAATTGAGAGTGGGAGAGATGAGAGAGAATAGGTAGGGACACGGTTTACGAGTATAGGGAGTGGAGTGGGGAGCGTTAAATCAAAGGGTATTTTTGGATTTTTTTTTCAAAAACCAGTTACATGGACCTATTTTTAAGGGGTTAGAGGGATAAAAACTTGGATTTTGGGTGTTTTTGGGTTGTTGACCAAGTCTTTTTGGAGGCGGGGGGGTGTGGAATTCCAGTTTATACTCCATTTTGGGGCTACAGATAGTTTTGCCTATTTTTAAAGAGTAGAGATAGAGAAAAATATGTGTCCTTCCTTGAAAATTGCCATCAAATTTTATGAGGCGCTAACTAACGCAAACTTTTGTTTCTTATAATACGAATGTAGTTTGAGATTGGCAAGGTTTGGTCCCCAAAATCTTTCATATTTAGAACTAGTCCTCAAAATCTTGATATTTTGAAATTGGTCCCCAAAATATTTAATTGTTTTGAAACTGGTACCCCATATTTTGACATTAGTCCTCCATTGGATATTTTTTTAAAAGGATGGGCCATTACACAGACCCCAGCCTATCTATTTATTACTATAGTTGTTACATAATAGCAAGATGTGGGGGACTAATTTCAAAGTATGAAAGATATGGAGGACTAATCTTAAAAAAAAAACCTTTTTTAATTGGATACTGGATAGTAGATACTGACCAATGAGACAATCCTCAAGAGTACTGCCTCCTAAATCACGCAATCACATGATCCCATTAATTGGTCGTGGGCTAAGGGGGCGTTTGGTTCATTTTCTTGAAATTATAGGAAATGTTTTCCACCCAAATTATAGGAAATGTTTTCCACCCAAATAAAGTTTTGAGAAGTAAAAAAGTATAAATTTTCCTTTTCTTTTGTTTGATTCAAAACAAGAAAATGGGTCTTGGTACTTTATAGAAATGTCAAGTTTTCCTTTTCTAGGAAGTTGTTTGGTTCAAAACAAGTAAAAAAGTACGGGTTTATTATTTTTTTAATAGTATTGTCAGTTTTCCACGAGATTTCCTCTCAAAATTCTAGGAAGTTGTTTTTCCACTATTCTGTACTTTTTAAGAAATGTTTTCCATAAATCTAGAGTGAACCAAACACATGAAAACTCAATTATAGGAAAACTTTTATTTACGAAACTGCCATTTCTCAAAAACTTTTCCTAAAACTTGTGAACCAAACACCCCTAACTATGTAGAGGCTCTACGTGCCCACTCTCACACCCTAATCACGTGTCCATCCGCGTGGCACCGGTCACCACGTCACCAGACGGGGGTTCCACTCGCACGGGACCCGGGCCACCACGCGTCACCCTTGGTTCGGATCCGGGCACAAATTGCGGGTTAATTTAAGGAGTCCGTTAAATAAAGCCAAACTCTTAAGGAGAGACATTAGCCATGAATGATGTACTAAAATAACAAGGTTTTGGATCTTGATCCCCTAAAGTTTCATTAGTCTAAATTAAGAGTAAATTAAGAGAGGTTCCCAGCGGACAAGACAAGTTACCAGACGTGACCAAGGCCCTTCAAAATTTGAGACACAATGCAGACAGCATCTTTTTATAGGGTACTACGTTAAATTAATAATTAAAATATTTTATAATATGCACAAGCTTCAGTTGTATCTTTCACCCTCAAGGGTCACATACATTCAATTTTTTTATGATTAGAACTATATAGCCTTATGTTGTGTATATAGATAGAGACAAAAGGAGATGGTTCAAACCCCTTAATTAAGTCCTAGTTAGTGTATACCTCATTATGTAATTATATTTTTAACATCTTTGTCTCCTTAATGTTCCAATTTTCTTATTTACTCTAGAAAATCTAGTATATAATCTGTAATAAAATATTAGTCAAAGTTTTTCTAACTAGTTTATTCTAAAGTGTTGCTTCTTTCTCTTTGATGATCACCACCAAGTGAAGAGCAAAGACATGAAAGACACATTTTTTGAAGGTACGGTGGCGTTTTCATGACATTAATTGAAACCCTTCATCTATGCAACAATTAAAGCATGATGCAACACCAAAGCCATGTGAATTCCCTCAATTGCTCAGCAATTCACGGCATTGGCATACTGAAACTGCATAGCACCCCAAGCAACGGTCACCATCTTTGCAAAACAACAACTTTATAGGACTTTATATGCCAAAAATACTAAGGTCTAGTTAAAGAGTTTTGAGAGTCAAAAGAGTTTGAGAGCTAGAGACATGTGAACCTTTGGGTAGTACAATGAGCCCATGGGCTTGTTTGGGCCTAGTAGACCTAAACATAACAAAGGACAAAGGGGGACAAGTAGGCCCATGAATCCTTCTTAATGTATGTTCTATCTAACTTATATGTTATATCTAACTTAATTTCCTTTCTCATCTATCCCCAACTCTTTCCTCACCTCATTTCCCCTATAAAACCCTTGCTCTCCCTCACTTCCCTTTCTGTCTCTCTCACACTCTTTTCCTCCCTATCTACTTCCATTTTGCAACAGCTACTTCTTCCTCCTCCTCCTCCTTTTTAATCTTAATAAACATAAAATGTCGAGCCGAAGGACTAGAATTACCGAGGAGGAGATGAACGAGCTCATCTCCAAGCTGCAATCTCTCCTCCCTGAGAGCCACCGCAGAGGCTCGGGCAGGGTAAGTTAAATTAGCTTAATTACACTTAATGTTGAAATTTTTAGAGTTCAAACTGTATCAAAACATTCCGCATGCGAGCAAACTATTCTGAGCCATTCAGAGAACAATAGGGATAATATTAATTTTATGGCTCTGAACAGCTCATTCACATGTGGGATGTTTTAATTCACATGTGGGATGTTTTAATAGGATTTATAGTCGAAATGTTACAACCAGCTGTCAACATGGAGATATTAGCTAACTATCTACATGCATTTCAGGCATCCGCGACGAGGTTGTTGAAGGAGACATGCAACTACATCAAGGCCCTACATCGAGAAGTCGACGACCTCAGCGACAGGCTGTCCGACCTCATGTCGACCATGGACAATGGAAGTGCGCAGGCGGAGATTGTTCGGAGCCTTCTTAGGTCAAATTAGGGTTACCTTCTATTATTATGTGTAACTATATATATGTTAGCGCTCCTGGTAGCTAGAAGTATTTGCATTAGAATTTGGGTGTTTTTTTTTAATGTGCATTTTGTTATCAGTAGGTTATGGCTCGAGTTTGTTTCCTCGATGGCAACCGACCAACCACTAGGACTGTTTTCTATATATCAATGTAGTCTTCTAATTAGTACTTAATTAATTAGTTTACTTTTCTATCTATTTTATTATTTACCTTGAATATTCTTAAAGCTGTACTTCGATCATGTATGTAGTAACTAGTGTGAACATCAGTTCTGGTGGCATGCCGGAACAAATTAATATTGTGGGGGTGGTTGGGTCGCTGTCGGAGCTGTCTCGAGTGGCGGTGCGTCTGCACCGGGCCTCCGATCTATCCGTATCCCCTGCGGGGTCCACTTTGTGTCTCCGTGTGGGTCCCATGAGAGGCAACGAATGCTCCCCTTTCTCTCACTTGCGGTTACGAGTTAGTTAAAGTGACGGTTGGATAAAAGAGGGGGTCACGCGAGAGTGGCTGCGAGCAAAAACAGAAGAGGAGAGAGAAGAGTTAAAGCCAGTTTCCCATAATGCCCCTATATATTGGGAAGTTTCCCGGAAATTAAAAAGAGAAAGTCACCAGTATGTTTTACGCCACAATGTCGATGTGGATGTGCACGTGCATGGACCACACAAACTAATACTAGTCCAACTACGGCCCTGCAAATCTTTATTTATTTCCTAAAATGCCCCTACTCTATTTGCGAAATCAACACGTGTCGAGTTCTCCTGCGCTGATTCTTCCGCTGCTCATAACGCTGCGGCTGTGAGGGATAGAGACGAAGGATTAGAAGAGCACAGACGTCATTCCCAAAACAGTAGAAAACAGTGGAAAAGACAATTCTATCCCCCTCTGTTGCAGCATGCAATTTTGGAAACGCGAACACCAAGTGAACCTGCAGTTACTTTAAAATGGAAACCGGAACGTTACTCTAAAATGGGAACCGGAACGCCTTAATCCTCTTTTTTTCCCCCTTCGAAAAATCTAACGCGACCATGCGCATGATGAAGAGAGAAGAAAAACCCCTCAATGGGAGGAACAACGTGGTTGAGTGATTACCAGACACGTGTGCTAGCACCCTCCTATAACGGGCCTAGTAACTTAATTCAAATGTAAGGACCACCATGAGTACTATTCCTATCAAAATCACCCGTATACAACCGGGCGGTTCTGGCCTTTGATCCGTAAAATATGGAGGGCAAATTGATAATTTGCCCCCTCATTGATGGATCAAAATCACCTTCCGTATGTTGGTGGTTCTAATAAGATATGTAGTCCACAGTTTGCATGTAACCATTTACCAAAGCAATAAGATCATAACAAAATTAATTATTGTAATACTAATAAGCAAAACTTTAGCATTGGATCAAGGGCGGAGCCAGAAAGTTTAACTTGGATGGGGGCTAAAAATCCAAGATGGACACTAACTACAAATCAAATTTGTATGCTTCCATTCAAAGATATCAACTCAATAGCATTAAGATACTAAATACCAACAAAAAAAATACAAACACCCTTATGCAGCATCAACTGATATTGATTAAATAAGTAAATTGACAAAAGTACATTCCGAGATTAGTCTCACGTTATTAAGCTGTACAATTTGTTCGATCTTATCAAAGAGATTCCTCAATAATTCATGAATTTCAGAGATTACCATTAGAATTTTCACCTGAATAAAAGAAAGACCAAGTTGTTAAAGTTCAAAGAATTAAGAAAATTTCAAGATGATTAAGGATAAAGTCCTCCTTCCAATCTCTAATTTTATTTGGAGACGGCTGTGCCTTTAATTGTAATGAGGAACTTTTTGGGCCTTTAGTTATACATGTTGAGTTGGCTTGACTAATTTTGACCTGGGCTCATCTTGAAGCTTTTTAACACAGGTAGTAAACTCATTCATATATAAAATTAGGATGTGCCCTTTTTTGTTTTTTTTCTTCTTCTTGGAGTTGGTTTGGCGGCTTTTTTGGGGAGGGGGCATCCCAAAGCTTGAACCCGGCTCCGCCCCTACATAGATCTCTAACATTTTAGCCTGATTTTATTTGGGTCTTAACGAAACTCATCAACAGAGGTCTCTAACGTTATTCTCGTTATCAATTTTGATCTTTTAAAATATTTCAGTTAATTGTTGATGATGTGATAGCCCCTCTTCTCACATCATTCACAAATTAAATGGGTACGGCTTTGTTTCGCACCCTCTGTTCCCAGATCAAACATCATTAAAAAAGCTCCTCTTTCACAAAAACTCAACATCAAAGAAAAATCATATCCAAATCATCCTCAAATCGCACCAAGTTCAAATTTTGAACTCTACCCATTCAGAAGATAGGAGGGCGAGTGATGATGGGTAATTTGATCGGATCTGGTGGCGATGGACAGGATTTTCAAAGCTGTGATTGGCAACATTTTAAGCATGCAATTCCCCTCCTAAATCGAGCACACGTAGGATCAAATTGGTATTACTAGAGCTTATAATAAGTTACTTATAAATTGCTGAAAACAGCTATTTGGTAATCAAATATAGAAAATTGTTTTAAAAAATTTAAGGTGTTTGGTTGAACCATGCTTAATGATCATTGTTAAAAGGTAAAAAGTGTGTCATATATAAACTTAAAAAGCAGAAGATGTGTGATTTGTAACTATATTATTTTTCTCAGTATTGTTTTCAAAAACAATTAAGATAGGGTTAAAGAGATAATTTTACCCTGAAAATGGAAGTTGCAGAGATTTTGAAGGTAACAGTGAAGAGGAAGGATGGGGGTGTTTTGAAAATGGAAGTACCGAAACCTGGAAGAAACAGAGATTTTGGCTTTTGATGCTGAGATATTCGAACTTGCTCCTTCATTACATGCTGTAGAGGTTAAAAAGACTAATGGATTGGAGACATATTGGAGTATCAGCAAATGTTTAACTCCATTATGTGACATGATATTTGGCTTTATTATACCTTCTGTAATATTAGAACTGTAATGGCGGGAGCCCCGCGCACTGGAACAAACCATCGGTTCTGCTGCTTAAAACTATTTTCGTTAAATTAATCTGAAAGTTTCTGATAAAAAAGTTCATCCCTCTTTAGCCACAGTAAGTGATCAATTCCACACAAAAAAAAAACAAAACAAAAAAACAGAAAAGAAAAGATGAACATATTCTTAACATAAAACACGAGAAATATTTCACTGAAAATTTATGTATTTACAGCTGGATAACAAAAGGGGAATTCGTCAGATCAATAAATTCTGAAGAAACTTGAGCTTTCTTCTTGCATTTTCCAACAATGCAGCTAGATGGCGTCAACAAATCTATGATATTCCCTTCATCTTGAAACAATACACCATATGTTGTTCCCATCTCATTATTGAAACATCTTGGGGAGTATTCTTGTTCAGTGCATGAAATTTTACTGAATGCGGGCTTCGGAGACTCATACCCAATATTATTGAATCCCATCCCATTGAATGCAGTATCTTTCACTCCCATCTCTTTATTGAAACATCTTGCAGAGTATTCTTGTTCGTAGCATGAACTTTTATTGAAGCCAGGCTTTGGAGACTCACCAAGGAACTGATACTCGTACCCAAAAATATCGAATCCCTTGTCATAGGGGAAATCACAATAAGATGATCTTTCAAAAGAATCGTTATCTTCTTTCACTTCCTTATCGTCCTCAAGACAGTCTACTTCATCTATCTGACCTTCGACATAGCATGGGAGTTCGTCCACAACACAAACATTTACTTTCATTTGATCTGGTAATTTTGGACAGCCACCAATATGCTTCATGTATTTGGTTGAGAAGAAATTCACTGTGTGGTTTAAGCTGGTAGAAATAAATGTTTTGAGTTAAATTCTTAAAAGAGAGGAGAAATATGAGCTATATAGAAAAGGACTTACTTTTCCCAGGATGGAAGATTGAGCATTGTGTAAGCCATTTTGATTTTGTTAGCTATGCCGGAAAGGGACTTGAAATTTGAAGCAGCTTTTCTCACAGCTAGAGACTCTGTTGGATGTTGCCAGGCCCATTCAAACTGCAAGCGTTAAGTTTCGAAACTCAAGTGTTAGCTTCTTAGAGAGACACCAAAAACAATTTGACAAATGCTCCAAAATTTCCACTCAACACTTTATATTCAGCAATACACGATGACTACTATTTATAATCTTCATCGAAAGAACCTAGTAACCAGTAGTAACTAACAATCCAGTCTAAAAGACGAGTTCAGATGTACAAGTCAAGAGAAAATAATTGAAAGCCTAGAAACTCAAGTAAGGAGAATGACAAGAACAAGCTTAGGTTAAGATCTTTTAGTTGTTTCATGAACATTCTAAGAATCCATGAAATTTATCTCGGGAGTTCAGGAAGAAGGCACCACAATCAAACAAACATTGAAGTCTAGAAACTCAAGTATTAGAAATTTAGGGAGTTACCAAAACAATTAGAAAAATGCTCCAAAATTTCCACTTAACACTTTATATTCATCAACACACACTGACTTCTATTTATAATCTTCATCCAAAGAAACTAATGCACTAGTACTAATCTAACAATCTAGTTTAAAAGATAACTTCAGGTAATTCCAAAGAAGATAATTGACAAAAAGTCTTTCCTGAACCAATACAAAACAAATTGAAGAATAAAGAGAATAAACAACAACAGACTTCGATTAGCATCGAAAATTGTCTCAAGAGTTCACCAACAATGTACCACAACCAAGCATTGAAGTGGCGCTATAACTTTATATACCTATCGATAAACAACATAGAACTCGACTATACCTAGATATTTCATTGTAGGTATATCCTATTGATACATATCATTTCCCTTTTTTAAGTATCATAGTGTCTATAGTTTCAATTTGACAATGATGATTAAAATCTATGACCTCCTAAACATTGGAGTCTTCTGATTTCTTATCAATAACCACTTTAAATATTTTTTAATAATCCAACCCAGAATCAAACCCAGGACCGTAGGAGTCACATTGAAACCTCTTTATATAAAAAGATATGGCTATAAGCATAAAAATAACATAATTATTAATGTATAATAACTCAAGGGCCGAGATCATAAAGTCATACTTCTCCTAATGTTAAAGTCATCTCACAGTGCCCACCACGACTACAAGATTCACCTACCGTTCACTCATATTATATTGTGTAAACTTGTGTATATATAGTTTGTAATTTACCCAAAATATTAATCAATGAGAAACTCTTCAATACCAGATTAACATGGTATCGAGCTCTATTCAATCTCTACGCTCAATCCCTAAATCAATTCCAATCCTACAATCAAATTTAGCCACGAAACATTCCTAGCCGGTGGTCTTACTCGCCCCACTCCATGATACTACAATGCCCTCATCAATCAAACTCGTAGCCGCCGATTCGTTGCCCATCTTCCCTAATCACTCCTCTCGCTACCCTAGTTCTGATTGATGACCCTTGGCTCAACCTACTCGCTGTAGTATTGCCGCTGCTGTTTCTCAGCGAAGTTAGCCAGCAAGACTGCCGCTTCAGTACCACTACCACCGCTGCCGCTTTCTCAGAAGAAGAAGTACCACCGCTGCTTTACTACCGCCGGCTCGCTTTCTCAGATTCATCACCGCTCGCTTCGTTAGCATTTACCGCCGCTGCCGCCTCCGTAGCTTACCTCCTCGCTTTGCTTTAGAAGAAATTCGCAAGATTACAACTGGCTGCCGCTTTTGCACAAATTCACCAACTCGACCAGATCCCGGCCTCCTTGACTCCCAAACGAGATCTCAATCAGGCCCATCTTTTCGTCCATGTGATAAATCCCATTCATAACTCGATTTTTTATTTAAGTTGCCTACTTTTGGGCCCACGCCAAATCATTGGTATTTTTCTACCATTTTAGAGTTTTCCATCGACCTCTTAATATTCTCTTTGATAACTATCATTACCATTCAACCCATAATGGACAAGAAAGGACTCTACACCTTTCCACCTCTTGACGGCAACTTACAAGTGTTGAAAATTACTGCGTGGTCTCTTACTATGCAGTATAATCTTCGAGCTTTCGCACTTTGGGGTTACATTGACGGATCTCTTTGTTGTCCATCCAAAACTGTTATTGTGCCTTCATTATCTACTTCCTCCGTATCAGAGGTCACTTCTAGTGATTCAACTTCTGATGAGTCTCGGGTCACTTATTCTCAGTGGATCCGTACTGATCAACAGATCATGGCCTATATTATGCGTTCTATAGCTATTCCTATTCGGCTATCTCTTGGACGAGCATCTTCATCTCGTGAGCAATGGCTAGCTCTCAGCCGCATGTTTGTTCAGACCGGTGCTGCTCGTGAGTATCAACTTCACCAGGCTCTTCAGGATGCACGTCAGAGTGATCGGTCTATTCAAGACTTCTATTCGTTACTATCAGGTTATTGGGAAGAATTGCAGACAATGGAGGAACCTATTCCTGAAACGCTTTCCGAATTTGCCATTGCATTTCGAGCCGTGATGATCGCCGATTATATCACTTTGTCATGCGCCTTCGCCGGAGTTCAAGGCTTACGTGGACACATTCTTCATCGCAGCCCTTCCCGCCTTCGAGGCGGTTGCCGAAGTTCATTTCAAGAGACCCGCCTTCAAATGCTTTCTCCTTCGCTTATTGTAACTCAACTCGCATCATCATCACATACGATCCTAGTCGCCTCTCAAGATTCTTCTTATCAAGTCCCGCAATACTTCGATTCCTCACGACAACTTTATCACATTATTGCAAAAGCCAGACACCTTATTGATAAATGTCGAAGAGACCACCTCGCTCGCATTCGAAGAATCGACCCCAAATTGCCGTGATCAACCGGCATCGGCCCCGCTTCCGTGAGCCGCAGACTGTTCTTTCTTTACGGCGCCTATCGAGATTACAAGATTGATAACTAAGAACCTTGGACTTAGTGGTGCTTCTTCCAACTCGATCTCACGCCTTATGCTCATTCAGGTACTTCTAATCCTTGGTTTTTCGACTCGTGCATCTCATCATATGACTTTCGATAACTCGTTTACAAACTGTTCACCCACTCCTAATTCATTATGCATTTATATCGCCAATGACACTCCCTTGCGGTTACTTTCGGATGGGTGACATTACACCAAGTTCTCGATACTTCGGTCGCTTAACACTATCATCTGCTTTTCATATTCCACAACTATCTATGCAACTTTTATCTATTGGTAAAATAGCGATTCTCGTTGTACTATCTCATTTGACTCTAAATCTTGTGTTGTCCAGATCACATGGGTCAAGATCGGGACAGTCGTAGAGTCAACGGACTTTATCGCTAGAATCTTTACATCTTTCTTCTCCTTCCAAAATTGGCCATGGACTTTCTCGCTCGACATGTGGCATCGCCGCTGGTCATATTTCCTGCTCCCGCTTAAAACTTTTGTCCGAATCGGTGTTTTAGGAAATTTAAGATTCTCTTCTTTATCGAATTGTACCGATGTCGATTAGCTAAACAAACCGCATTACCATTCTCATCTAGTAATAATACGACTTTAGCCCCATTTGATTTAATCCATTCGATATCCGGGACTCCCCATTAGCATCTTTATCCGGTTATCGATACTATATTAGTTTTATTGATGACTATTCTCGCTACACTTGGGTATATCTCATGCTCGCTCCGATATTTTAGATATTTACAAAGATTTTACAAACATGATTTATACTCAATTCCATAAGCGTATAAAGATATTTCGCTCGATGGTGCCTGAATATAACTCTTCTAAGAATGCACCGCTTTGAAATCACATGGCACTCTCTCACAATCTTGTCCACACACTCATGAACAAAATGGTGTTGCCGAAAGAAAACATCGCCACATCCTCGATACTACTAGAGCTCTCCTCATATCAAAGATCGGACTCGATTTCCCAAGCGTAGCACTGACCGCTCTATCTTATCAATATTACTCCATCTTCAGATATCGACACCTCTCCACATTTTCGACTTTTCAAGTCTCAATTTCATTATTCTCTTCTTCGCACTTTTGATGTGTCTGCTTTTGTCCTACTTCCAACTCATGAACGATAAACTATCTCCACGACCGCACGATGTATCTTTCGCTATAGCACGCTTCACAAAGGGTATCGTTGTTATGAACCCACGATCAAGGCTTCAGATTGCCCGTCATGTGACCTTCTTTGAGAATATTTCCTATTATACTATTTCGATTCGGATTCTCCTTTCTTCAACCCTTCATCGCATTCCACTACTATACCGTATCATTGTCACTGTACCTTCGCTCCGCCACCGACTCCCACCTTCACTCCAATGGCATCCAACGATAGTGCTCTTGATTCATCCACACCTTCGGACATCCACCTACTACATCACTTTCGCTGCAAGATACTCCTACCGATGTCCCTCTATATCGTGCGGCTTCTCCCGATGTGACTCCTCCTCGCCGCAATCCTCCACGAGATCGTCATCCCCGCCGGTATGCCTGTGTCACTAGCACATATTCTCCGAGTTTGTCTCTTTTCTTGCTTCTATTCACTCTATACATGAACCTAACTCATATTCTCGAGGCGCTAAGTATCCGTAATGGCAACAAGCAATGACTAAGAGTTGGAAGCTTTTCATCGGACTAATACTGGGATCTTGTTCCTCTACCTTCCTGTTAAACCGTAAGTCGGAAATGGATTTATAAGGTCAAGACTCGATCCGACGGTTCTATTGAGAGGTACAAAGTTCGCCTTGTAGCACGGGGATTCTCACAAGAGTATGGTATTGACTATGAGGAAACTTTTGCTCCTGTTGCAAAAATGACATCCATTCGCACACTCATTGCTGTTGCAGCTGCAAAACACTGGCCTTTATATCAAATGGATGTTAAAAATGCTTTTCTTAATGGTGATCTGTCTGAGACAAGGTGTACATGCGTACCGCCTCCCGGCTTTCTCCTCCCTCCGGACATGCCCGCTGCCTTCGCTGCTATATATGGTCTCAAACAGTTCTCGGCTTGGTTTGAGCGTTTTCGCAATCTCTTCTTTCCATTGGTTTCATTGAGAGTCTAGCCGACTATGCTCTATTTTATTGGTCCTCACCGCACGGCCATTCTATTACTTTATGTTGATGACATGATAATCACCGGAGTGATTCCTCCGCTATTACTTCCTTAAAGCAAAGATCTTCAACGCCAATTTGAGATGAAGGATCTTGGATCCCGTTACTTCTTGGTATTGAGGTTGCTACCTCCTCTCGTGGCTATTTTCTCTCACAGTACATTGCGGACATTCTTGGCGTGCTACTCGGTGATCCCTCCATTGCTACCACTCCTCTCTCCACACCAATGGAGATGAACTTAAAGCTTCGACATGATGATGGCAATCCTTTATCTCAAATTTCTACTCGAGCATCGAACTTGTCGGATCATTGATTTATCTTTTCAAGAACACGTCCGGATATTGCCTATGCCGCATACATCTTGAGCCGCTTTGTCAAGATTCGACTTCCACTCACTATGCTCTCATTCGAAGTTCTTCGATATCTCCGTGGCACTATATCCCAATCATTATTTTTCCCATCGACTCTTCTTTGTCTCTTCGCATATTCTCGATGCTAGATGGGCCGATGATCCTGACACTCGACGCTCCACTACCGGCTTTTGTATTTTTCTCGATCATCTCTCATCTCTTGGCGTAGTAAGCGCCAAGCCGTTGTCTCCCGCTCCAAAGACAGAGTCGAGATAGATGTTGGCATGCACACCACGCTTGAGTGAAATGGCTCCACACTCTTCTCATGAGATCTTGATGTCTTTGTTACTTCCCTATCACTTTGTACTGCGGATAATCGAGTGCCATCTCCATCTCCATAAATCCTGTTTCATGAGCGCACCAAACATATTGAAGTAGATTGTCATGTAGTTCGACAAGAGCATGTTGATGGTAACATTATTCTCTCATATGTTGCTTCTAAAGATCAAGTCGCAGATTTGTTTACCAAGGCTCGCACTCAATTCCCAATTTCGTTTTTCTTATCCAAACTCTCGCTTTTGATCCACCGTGAGTTTGAGGGAGGTGTTAAAGTCATACTTCTCCTACTGTTAAAGTCATCTACATGTTGCCCACCGGGACACAAGATCTACCTACCGCTCATTTCATATTATATTGTGTAAACTTGTGTATATATAGTTTGTAATTTACCCAAAATATTAATCAATGAGAAGCTCTCTTCAATACCAGATTAACAGAGACATTGGAAGGGAAGCCATAGATGCAAAGAATCATCTCCCATGGCCGTCCTCTCTTCGTCCTCCACGCACCACACCTGAGTTCTCCATTATGTTGACGAATCCTTCGCCTAGGATTCACAGTAAACCTACAGAATTCACACTCCTAATCAGAGCCAACTTCAAAAACATTCAATCGTCGTACCAAGTTTGAATCTTTATAGGTCCTCAAATATTGTAACCCCCAAAACATAAGAACTTTTCAACCAAATGCTACCCATGGCTTGATTAAATTCAATTTTTACCAGTATCCAATACTAATTCATCGTAAGAGCACATAATTTACAGCAGGCCCAATTTACAAAAAAAAAAAACTGCTTACCAAGTTTGAATCTTTATAAGTGATCAAATCTTGCAACCCATAAAAATTTAAAAATTTTGAGCAAATCCTACTCAAGGATTAATGTAAAAGTTTGCCAAGTACCCAAATCTAATTTCCACAACACAAGCGCATCTTGATCTGCTCAACAAACTAATATATGGAAATAAAAAAAAGCCCAAAAGTTTAAATATATTAAAAAGAGAAAAAATGATGAAGACTCAGATGTTTAATTACCCAATATAGGTGTGGCCTTTATGGCGAGGGCTCAGAGAGCAGAGGAGATAACAAGCGAAGAAGAAGCCGCCGCCGCCTCCGCCGCCGCTCTCTTCTTCTTCTTCTCTCTCTTCATCTCTTTCTCTCTCCTCCACTTGGGTTTTCTCTGATTTTCTCTTTGTTGATGTTCTTCTTGCCATTCTCTCTCTCTCTCTCTCTCTCTCTCTCAAGGGTGGTCAAATATTATGACCGTTGGAGATCCTATTATCTAAAGGGATCAATAACTTATTTTGTAAGCTGGGACCCAGTTTCAGTGAGAGGGTGCTTAAAAACTTCAAATCTATTCTATTTGCAGATTTACCCTTCAAGGGTAAAACATTTGCTAATATACCCTTTACATTCTTTGACATTGAGTTGAATTACTCCTTCACATTAATACTCTGAATTTCAAACTGAAAAGGAATAAAGTTACAAATTCCAATTTCATTCAAAAAAAAGTTACAAATACCTCACGTCACGTCAGCGACTGACCCTTTTAAAATAAATGATTCTTTGTCGATATAGACCGAAATCTACTCTATTTACATGTTTATTCTCTGAAGGTCCATATTTTGCTAAGTTACGGCTGTGATTTTAACGGTGTTAAATGAGGGAGATATAAAATTCAATTTGGAAAAATATAAATTAGCAAATATGCAAATTTGGAGATAAATCTGCAATTAGATTTGACGTGAGGGGGGTATATAGGCAAAAAAAACCCCTTTCTGACTTAGAGCCAAAAACAGCTTCAAATTTTCATTTGCAACTTATTAAATATATTTAATTAGCTTTAAATAAAAAACACCAGCAAATGAATCAATCAATTCTGCACAAAAGCCAGTCAGATTCTAAGACAATCTCCTTATTTTAGACCAGACTTTTCAATTTTTTGAGACATTTTCTCCATTTTAAGACATTTTACAACACTAATCTTGATGATTATGACACTCTCCTTAGTTCGGATCCCACTGCATTTTGAAGTTTGAACTCAACCAACGTTCAACTAATTGAAAAATAATTCTTTACTCGTGTCTCTCTTCAGTCCGTTCCTCCAATGAAATATGAAAACAAAAGATAATGCTCTTTTTAGCCACCTCAAGAACATCAATACAAACCCACAAAGAGTGATCACGATGGTTGCGATGTTTCAACATGGTTCCCACGGTATTCGATTCAATTCCGGACTGAGTTATACAACAACAAAAAAAAAAAAAAGAGGTAAAAGTGAAGGGGAAAAAAAGGAAAGAAAGAAAAGATATTTGACGCTGCATTTCAAGAAAATGATCATATATTTGTTGAAACAACTCAATAAATAAACTGATAATCAAACCTTTGTGTCCCTTTATACATGTGCACTATCTCAAGTTAATCATTCAACAAAAGAATCATCTCTTTGCAGAGTGAAAAAGATGATATAGATACAATCATGTATCTTCAATCAAGCAAAAAACCTTACATGGTATTCTTTTATTGGACAAACAAAATTAAGCCCCTGAATAAAAAGCCAACCTGCAACGGCATAAAATGCATTTAGTAAACTTTTTAGCTACCGCAACCACAAAATGAAATGCAACCAAATTGACTGCAAGTACAAAAGCACCAAAAAAGTGGTACATTTCACATAAACAAAAACTTCTAAAAATGTAAAATAATACCGAAAAAGTTTTGTTAGATAACCCCAAAAATTGTCAGATAACCACCGATAAACATTTTGATTTTTTTAAAGGAAAATACGCCTTTGGCGCGTAAAACAACAACACCAACAACCACCATTATTGCACCTTCGGCACACATGGAAATTGACCTCAGGCTCCCCCCGGGGAAGCAACATGGCTTTGCCATGTGACCTACTGGGCTGCCCCAAACATTTTCAGTGTTTTAAGTGACAATTCTAAGGTTTTGATGTTATCTGAAAGCAGGCCAAAGTTTTTGGGGGTTAGGCGAAATTTACCCCAAACAATTGGGCTCCTTGCAAGTGCAGCTGCAAAATAAATGTGTTGTAGCAAAATGAACAGTTGCAAATGTAACCACAGATACCTTTTGCAATTAGTAACTGTAATTTTCTACACTCTAAACAAGCCCCAAGTGTTTGTTCTCTCATTAACAGTAACCAAAGAATGTCAATTACATCACCTTCTTGGCATTGTCAATTACCTCACCTTCTTTGCATTTGCTTGCAATATAAGCAAGATTCCGGTTAGTAAGCAAGATTCCGGTTAGTAGCCAACTGCATAAACCCAACAGTCAATCAGATGACCTGGTCTTGCTCTGCCCATCAAATTATAAGCATGATATAGACCAATAAGAACAAAAGTGTTTGATTTTGCAATATCAATCATAAAAAGGTATTTTTGCCTCTTATGGCTTGATAAACCGAGTTATCTTTGAAAGAACAGTTCTCAAGTGGCAGACGCCAGCTCCAGACTTGGAGCTCACCATCATCTGCATCCAACAACAAATTAATTACATTAATAATTAATGTCACATAATTTTCTAAGAGTTTAGTATTCTTTGAGATGATTCATGGAGCGGGGGAAACTCACAACGGGATTAACTATCGACTTGTTTTTCTTGAGGCTCTGCCACATAATTAAAATGATAATGATTATAATGTAAAAGCTATATGCATACTTGTAGTAAATTGAGCATGGATATTTACCTCTTGAATTTGCATAGCACGGCGAGCAACGTCTATAGGGAAAACTAAATCGGTCTTGGTTAACACGATTTGGTAAGGTGTTCGAGATCTGAGGAAATAAATGGGACATAATCAACATTAATGATGATATCATAGAACTATATAAAACAGACACTAACAAGAATGTAAGCATCTTCATATTTATTATTGGGGAACACTGAAACTAATATAGATTTTCACAACATATTCCTTCCAAATACATTCAAATGCTAAACCATGCTCATGGATCCTAAAAGAATAGGTGTAATTATATATTATACCTTTCCATTAAATCAATGAGTTCATGGTCCCTTGGTTTCATACCCCATTTCGTGTCGACAAGAAGACAAACTCTATGTAGACCAACCCTTGTGGACACATACTCCTTCACCTACAAAAAATTCAAAGATTTTATCAAAAGGGTAGAGTATTAAAGGTCAATAGTGATTCAACAAATCAGATGTTTATTCAATAAAGTGATAATAACTTCATAGCATAGTACAAATCACCATGAAAAGTGTACTAACTTGAAACTAGTCTCCACTCAGACAATAAACAGAATATGGACCAAGTTGGAAAGGATGAAAGAGAACATCAACAGAAATGGAACAACGATGACATGATGGAACAATGATAGGAAAACCACAATCTATTATGTCTCTCCCTGCTCTTTTAAATCCGCTTAAACCAATTCAACTGCATCAGGCTGCAATTACCTCAAAATTCCATGCCAAGATAATTTATTTTTCTAATCATAGTATATCATTAGCCTCTCCATCCTTTTGTTACATATCCAAGATAATTTGGTTTACTCTTTGGCGGGTCTTTTTCTTATTTTGCTATGTCCTTTAGCCACTTATCCAGGTTTCATATTAGAGAGTGCATGCTTTTAGTTAGTAGAAACCTGAAAGACCAGGATGATTTTGAAACTGGTTTATAATTTGATATGAAGATATGTCTTCTGTGATGGGACTTTAATGAAGCAGAATATAAATATTTTGCTGTAACGTATTTTTTCAAAGGATCACGACATTCCTGTATCACGTAAAACATTCTTTAAGCATGATGAGAAAGAAACAATGGAAATTGATGTTCTTAAAACAAAGAATTCCAAATATTGTTAACAGAGAAGACAGAGGGTTAAACATGATCACTTAAAATTAGAAGAAACTAGACATAATGAAATAATAGTTGGTACTCACCAGCTCCTCCCACGCATCTTTGACTTCTTCCTTGGCATAAGCAAAACCATATCCAGGCAAATCAACTAAACAAAGCTTTGAAGCAAGCTTAAAAAAATTGATGGTCTGTAAAAGTTCATAAACAGTTAGTTGTTATGTCGAGTAACACAAGGTTTAGATTATACCCAATTAGAATCGTAAATGCATCCTACCTGCGTAAGGCCAGGCTTATCTGATGTCCTTACTACTCCCCACTGTCTAGTAAGTGCATTTAGCATCGACGACTTTCCCACATTTGACCTGCCTAAATGGCCAATTAAACTTGTTATGAAGATGACAATTAAAGTCATTATATGAAAAGAAATGGAAATATACGCAGACAAAATACACAGGGATAGGCTGACTTCTTAAAAGATTATGCATGTAGCTTCAACACCCAAAAAACAGCAAGCTATCAAGCCAATGTAATTTTCACAATCATAGACATGGACATATCTGTTGCACTGGATTGTGCATGTTTTGTAATTGTCAATTCCATGGAGCTGTGCTGCTAAACCAATAGATTCCAGCTAAAGAAAGAAAATAAAAGTCTTAGATTATAAGTCATCCAAGCAAGCTCTGACATCTTATACTTCATGTATAGGAAATTTAGGTAGTGTATTTAGGTTGCACTGGATTGTGCATGTTTTGAAATTGTCAATTCCATGGAGCTGTGCTGCTAAACCAATAGATTCCAGCTAAAGAAAGTAAATAAAAGTCTTAGATTATAAGTCATCCAAGCAAGCTCTGACATCTTATACTTCATGAATAGGAAATTTAGGTAGTGTATTTAGGTTGCACTGGATTGTGCATGTTTTGAAATTGTCAATTCCATGGAGCTGTGCTGCTAAACCAATAGATTCCAGCTAAAGAAAGTAAAAAGTCTTAGATTATAAGTCATCCAAGTAAGCTCTGACATCTTATACTTCATGAATAGGAAATTTAGGTAGTGTATTTAGGGTAAGGGCAAATATAATACTCTTACCCTACCTTTCTCCTGCCCATTGCCACAACTAGATTATGATAAATGAAATATATTGATCTCTCATGCTAACATAACTAACTTCTGAATGAGCAAAAGTCAAACATAAAAGATAGATATAAGTGTACACAAGCATCAGCATTGATGACCAAATTAGAATAGAAATATACAGCAACATAAGTTTTCTTATATAATTATCTTTTAAATACAACATGAGAATAGATATAAAAATCATATATTTATTTTGCTTGATAACAATATATGCAACACACCTGCAAATGCTATCTCTGGCAATACAGGAGGTGGAAAAGATGAGGAAATCTTTGCAGCAGCAAAAAATTCCAACTTATTTCTGAATACCTGTGGAAAAATATCCCACCAAGTAAAGAAATAATTATGTGGCAATGAGAAACTTGAGAATCAAATATGAAAAGATATAAATAAGTAGCACTCAATGATGCAAGAAGGATCATACATTATCTTCAATCCGCTCTCTTTCGATATTGGTAGAAAAGGGAACATTATCTAAAGGTGCAGACAGCTTAATGTTGTATCCAGCATCCTTCAATTCATTCAATCGCCTACGACCCAAGAGCTGTTGTTGGCATTGATAGTAATTATTATGACATGTTTTATAACATGAGACACTAAAAACAATTTAAAAAGAAAGTTCAAATGCTGTGTGTATTTGATATACATTATCTTCCACAAATGAAAGGATAGAAGGGCTTGGTTGTATAGCACGGAACTGAGCATTCTTTGAAATTTCAGATTCGTTCTCTTCGCTCTTCTCAGCATGATCTATGAACATGATAGCATGAACAGGAGAAAAAGGAGATTAAATTTGAAATGTATGATTATACATGACTTACAAGCACAAAACAAAATTCTTCACTAACAATTACTGTACCAAATTATTATGAAGAAACAATCATGATTATCAAATTTCAGTTCCCTATGCTCATTTTGTTTTGACTAATTTGAATCTCCACTGGATGAGACAGCTTCTATATATATAGCATGAAACCCGCAAGAAAAGTAAGCAAAGAAAACATGGAAAAGTCACACAATTGTACACAGAAAACAATGTACTGACCTTCGGTAGGAGTGGAATCATCAAGTCTTTTGTTTGAGATGTCACATGGATCTATCTTGATAACTCTCTTCTTCTTCTTCAAAGGAGCAACTCTCTCTGCGGAGCCATCATCTGAACTCTTTTGCTCAACTCTTATTTTCTTCCCATATTTGTTGAGAACTCGTGTTTGACGCCTCACAGGCTTTTGCTCCACAACTTGATCATCTCCGCCTTCACTTTTGCTATTCTCTTTAACCACTTTCTCCTTGCTATCGCCCTTATCAACTCGTTTCCCTTTAGTTCGGTCACTTCTCTCAGAAATAGAAGAATCTTCATCAGGATCTTTGTGTTTCTTATCCATCTTTTTCCATTTTAACTTGAATTTATCAGATGATGCCTCAACAGAATCACTGTTTTCATCCATATCTTCTTCATGACTATCGTCCCTCTTCTTCCTATTTCTCATCCCGAATACTTTTCTTTTCTTCAGACCGATTTTTTCCCCTCTTGATCTAAGCTGATCAATTACTTCACTTCTAACAGGTATTCTCTCGTCTCTCTTTCCACGGTGACCCCTCATTTCTCTGCTAGCTCCATCACTCCTTCTACCTTCACCATATTCATTTCTAACATAACCTCTTGGTTCTCTTCCAAATTCCTTAGCATCACCATCTCCACCTCTTTTACTAAACTTTTCCCCTCTTTCACTATATCTTCGATAAGAATCATTCCTACTTGAATCAAAGCTACCACCGCCCTTCACCATACTCTTTTCTGCCAAAACTTCTTGGTTTGGTGTAACCGGTTTTCTACCAATTCCTTAGCATCACCATCTCCACCTCTTTTACTAAACTTTTCCCCTCTTTCACTATATCTTCGATAAGAATCATTCCTACTTGAATCAAAGCTACCACCGCCCTTCACCATACTCTTTTCTGCCAAAACTTCTTGGTTTGGTGTAACCGGTTTTCTACCAATTCCTTAGCATCACCATCTCCACCTCTTTTACTAAACTTTTCCCCTCTTTCACTATATCTTCGATAAGAATCATTCCTACTTGAATCAAAGCTACCACCGCCCTTCACCATACTCTTTTCTGCCAAAACTTCTTGGTTTGGTGTAACCGGTTTTCTACCAATTCCTTAGCATCACCATCTCCACCTCTTTTACTAAACTTTTCCCCTCTTTCACTATATCTTCGATAAGAATCATTCCTACTTGAATCAAAGCTACCACCGCCCTTCACCATACTCTTTTCTGCCAAAACTTCTTGGTTTGGTGTAACCGGTTTTCTACCAATTCCTTAGCATCACTACCTCCACCTCTCCTACTAAACTTTTCCCCTCTTTCACTATATCTTCGATAAGAATCATTCCTACTTGAATCAAAGCTACCACCGCTCCCTTCACCATACTCTTTTCTGCCAAAACTTCTTGGTTTGGTGTAACCGGTTTTCTACCAATTCCTTAGCATCACTACCTCCACCTCTCCTACTAAACTTTTCCCCTCTTTCACTATATCTTCGATAAGAATCATTCCTACTTGAATCAAAGCTACCACCGCTCCCTTCACCATACTCTTTTCTGCCAAAACTTCTTGGTTTGGTGTAACCGGGTTTTCTACCGAATTCCTTAGCATCACCATCTCCACCTCTTTTACTAAACTTTTTCTCGGTGAACCGAGATCTCCTCTCCCCACTTTCATCATGTTTCCTATGAGAATCATTCTCATTTGAATCAAAATCGTCACTTTTCCTTCTAGCAAAAGATTTGCCGCCATTGAGGCTTTTCTTCAAACGCACTCCGAGCCCCATTCTACAAACACAAAGCAATCATTTTGACATCATCGTCAAATAATATTGTTATCTAAACAAACAATTAATGGTTAAAATGTGAAGAATAATTGAAAAGCAAGTCCATTTTAAGTTAAAATTGAACCAAAAGAAAAAAAAAAAAAAAAGAAGCATACCAAGAAATAAAAATGACTGCAGCCTTAACCCCTGAATTGCGAGAGTGAGTTGAAAAAGGGTTTGAAATTAAATATTTTTGAGTTTTTTTTTTTTGTTTGTCTGATCGATCACTCTCTGGCCCTAGTTTGAGCTCTTGTGCGGCTTTGAAAAGTAAAGTTGGTATTTTATTCTTTTCCGTGCAGGCGAAAAGCGATTGCAGAATGATAATTATTATCTCCCGTTTATAACAACTGCAATTTGAAAAGTAAAGTTGAAGATGCACTTGCAATCTTTCATTTCTACGCAACTATTTCTAAACCCAGATGCCAAAAAAAACAACATTAAGCGAAAAGAACTGACACTCAAAAGTGAGTGTCATTTTTGCCGTAAAAAAAGGACTCGTTTTAAAAATAACAGTAACAAAAGATGCCATTGCAAACAGTCAGATATAACTGCAATGGCAACTATTTTCCTCTTTGCGAATCAAATGGTCGATAAATCAAGAAAATCTGCAAACTTCAGAAACCATTACAGACAGGAAGAAAATAAATTTGATTCACTTTTTAACATAGAGCATACCTGTCCTGGAAATACAGGTCTATGGTGCCATTTCTCCCATTTTCATGGTTTAAGAAGCTGAGGAGCGATTCTAGGGTTTCGTTCTTGGTTTTTGGAAAAAGAGAGAAACCCTAGATAGAGATGGAGGAGCTAAAACGGAAGCTGCTTGGGTGATAAACGGGTCCCTGTCCAACTGATCAACTCGAACCCGACCCGGTAAATCAGGTTATCCATAACAACCCTGAACTTTGGGAAGTTTTGCGCATCATCCCCTGAAGCAATAAATTGGAACGAAATGGATTTTTTTTTTTTCCGAGTGGAAGTGTTCAAAATATTTTTCTCCCATGTGATTAGCATTGGGTTTGATTTTAGGGGGGTTTACATATTAGTCCATTAAATCATCAGTTTTTTGATATTAGTCCCTCAAATCTTCATATTTTAATATTAGTTCCTCAAATTGTATTAATATGCTCATATTAGTCCCTCTCGTTAGTTGGGGTTATAAATGTTGCGTATTTCTTTAATTGACAGCTATGCCTCTCAGTCCTATTACCCAAACCCACAAACCCTTTAAACGTAAACCCAATTAGAGCAAAACGAACATGGTTACCCGACCCGATCCGACCCATTCAATTATCTTCAGTAGTAATCCCCAACTACACAACCCCGACTCTTGTGAACTCTTTTATTTATACTAGTATGCAATACGTCCCTTGCACGTGATTTAGTTATAATTATTCATGCAGACGTGATTGTTTTATGTTCTAAATTGACTATAAAAGAATTTATATGCAGATAACGTGGAAAAAGAAAAAATCATAGAAAAAAAATGAATTTATAATAATTAATAATATATAGAAATAATTATTTATGATTTATATGCATAATAGTTCTAGATAATATTTTGGTTCAAAATATTTCAAGTACAAAGGTTTGGCATATGATTGAGCATTAAAGCGGAAAGTGTGTACTTATGCAAAAGTTAAAAGAGATGTAAGGAACATCTTTTCTTTCAAAATTTGCTTCTTATGATGAAAGATAATATCAATCTATTTTCTTTCACAACTGTTCTCATTGTCACTAAATATTTTTATTAGGCATATAGTATGAAATTCTAATCTATTATAAGCTCTTCTCCATATCTACCGGCTTTAACTCTCTAAGAGATCGGTCAATGTAAGCATATTCATATGAACATTAAGAAAAAAATTTATTTTACCCCAAAAATATGATTTCATGAGACTCTTGCAGTGATTACATTTGTTCCTTAGCATAGGTAGTTACAGATAGGACTTGGCAGAAATCTCCTCTAATGAACTTCCTTTCCACTAAAAGTCTTTGATTACCCACAATATCTCTTAATATTCTTTCGATGGTTTAAATTGTAAATCTTTTATCATCCGTGCTTTATCCCATAAGATACATATGAACCTTGAGATTCCATCTTGTTAATAACTAATTATAATAAACTTTGGGTTGGGATATTTTCTTAATATTTCTTAAAAAATTTAGCCAAGTGTATTTGAATTTATATAACCATATAATATTGGGGTTTTCTCATATCAATCTCTTGAATCTATCGTATTTGGAAATTAGTCCTTCCAATTACTAAAATTGCTATTAGATCCCGATTCTTAACTTATTTTGAAAATAGATGCTTAGATAATTTAAATTACTATCGTCCTCAAATTCTTAAGTTATTTTAGAGTTAGTCCTTGAATCAAGAATAGAAGTAGCAATTAATAGATATTAATTTGAAACAATTTATGAGGACTAATTTTAAAATATGAGAGATTTAAGGGACTAATATAAAAGCCTATAATATAATTATCTAGTAATTTAACAAATGCCTTTTATAATTTTGTTTCATATAAATATTACCTGTTAATGTGTTATTCGTATGATAGTATATTTTGATATGTATATATAAAAATATATTATTTAAAAATATAACATATATATTATAAAATAATTTATTATATTATTTATAAAATTTCTACATTATTATAAATATTATAAATTATTAAAATATTACAATCGCATTATTTATATTATATTTTTCATGACATATTATAATGAAAAGTAGTATATTATATTAAAATGTTATATTTTTATAAAATATTATTTATAAATTAAATATTTATAATATTTATAATGTGTTAGAATATAGTACAGATTTGTAAAATATATATAATAGATACTTATAAATAATACTATATTATAGTACATTATTGTAATATGTTATTATTAGCAACATATATAATATTTATAATATATTGTAAAAATAAAATATTATAACATTTCTATTATAAGTATTACAAACATAATAATTTTTGGTACTTCTAGTTATGTCCTTGAGCAAACGGTGCAATGCATGAAACTTTATTTTCTAATGTTGTTGTCTCCATAATATCTTTACAAATTCTTCATATCTTGAGAATCAATGTATACAAATAAAGAATTCTGCAGATAGCCAAACAATGGGACTCTATGAAACCATATAGGAATTAGATTAGATTACATATAGAAGTTAGAGTGCATATGGGAATTAGATTAGATTAAATATAGAAATTATCAAATTTTATGACGGTAAAGAGGCGATCAAGTAGTATAGATAATGTAGGATGCCACGTGGTAGAAAAGCTATGATGTTGGCGTTATTTAAAATTTTTAATGTTTTAACGAGTCCATGCTGATGAATTTATATGTTACATTAAGATCTTATTAATTCAACAAATGAACACATATGATGCACAACTTTTATTAAAAGAAATAATGATTGTACTTGTAGGAATAATTTGGTGTTTCTTTACTTGTAAGAAAGTTAGTGAATTTTTTGCTACAAAATTATTTCCTTAGTTGACTAACTAAATTCTAGTGA
This sequence comes from Asparagus setaceus, assembly GCA_012295165.1. Classification (NCBI taxonomy): domain Eukaryota; kingdom Viridiplantae; phylum Streptophyta; class Magnoliopsida; order Asparagales; family Asparagaceae; genus Asparagus; species Asparagus setaceus. Next base: position 27,620,632 of record CM022704.1, on the reverse strand, counting down.
GGTGAGAAAAGAAAAAAAAGTTACTATCTATTACAAAACTACCAACGAAAGCAAAGTCATTTCTATTAAATAACACTCCATTAATATCGTGTATATCCCACAAAGCGCACAACCTACATCAAATCAACAATAATTTTTTAACCGCCACAATGGTAGTAGCATTCGCAAGCAGAGCAGAAGCCTCTGGCTCTGTATATTGGCACCATAAACCCACACAGAACGTCGTAAAACCTACAAAGAACGTCGCTATCTTCAGCCATAAATTCGATAGAGTCGAGCATTGACGGCGCACCGCTACGTAATATCCGAACAATCCCGCAGAATAGAGGGTGAGGTGTGACTCGTTGGTGACAATGAGGAAGATGATCTCGCAAAGCTTGATCAAGATTGCGGCATTATGTTTTAGCAAAGGTAACGGCATACATTATCCTTGAGGTTTGTCGATATGCAAGGCTGGGAAAACTCGGCTTTGTGGAAGGAAGGTCATGTGCTATAGAGTGGCCCAAATGCAAGCTTTTGCAAGAAAAGAGAAGCAGCAGTTTGGAGTTTCACTTTTGAAAATAGAGAGATTTTTTAGATGGAGAGTAGGGCATGAGGTAAGACATTTATAGATTGATGGGTTGGACAATTGTAAGAGACAAATAGGCTTGATTAATGATGAAGAGGCTAAATATGGTACTGAAAAGGTCTCTTTCATTATTAACGCTATACATGAATATATTTAGGCATGAGACTAAAAAAGACATGCTGTTACGCCATGTTATATAAAGACATATGTTGTTATTTCACGTAATGCTATGAGGTGGCCGACAATTAAACCATAAGCTTCTAAAACTATTGATGGATGTCACCAAGTTTCATTAATAAAGATAATATTATTTTATATCGAATATATTTTAATATTTCAATAATACTAATATATTATAATTGTACTATAATATATAATAATGTTATCTTAATATGTAACATATCTTTCAGATAGATTTAGTACCTATATAGTATAATATCTACATAACATTTTTGTCTATATTCTATAGTATTATGCTATAAATTATATTTTATCTATGCATATACATATAATATAAGAATATATTAGTACTGGATTAGATTATTATATTTTACTCTAGTAAAAATAATATTCATAAATATTAATTATTAAAATTAATTAAATATTAAATTTAATAGTAAAAATTTAATGAAAATAATGAAAGTTTACTGATATTTAATGAAGCATTTGGTGATTATGAATGAATCTCAAAGGACATTTTGGGAAAATTGTTTTAAAATAGTATTAGATTAGTTAGTTAATTAGAGACAATTGGCATAATTAAGAATTATCAAAAATTAAAAGAAATTAAGAGGGCAAAAGAGGAATTCAAAAATTTTAGCACCCCAATCCTCTTTTTATGTAGTATAGATAGATAGATTAAGTGAACAAGCCCTAGTCCAATAAAAGAGAACCACCGCATGTTGTGAAGATGAGGTTTGCCCATAACTCAAATAATCGCCTTATTCCTACTTAGTATTTACTAGTAAAGTGCACGCTGCACGTGGGCATACTTGTTTAATATTAAAAATTTTAAATGTGGACCGTAAAATGATGAAGTGAATCGATAGAGAACTCTCGATTCATGTACTTAAGTTGGTTTAGATTTTACCAATATTCATGAAACCTAAATAAATGACGTAATAATAGATTTGTGTGCTAGGACTCTTAGATAATTAGATTGGTCAATAGCTAGAAGGACCTGAATGTGTAGGGTAATGAGACAACAAAACAAGGAACCAATTCATATCATGTTTCTAATTTAATTACCTTATCAAAGTCTATGTTAATCATCACATTTGAAGTGAAACAAAACACACGACATAGAGGGTGAATTTACTAAATAGCCGATATCTAACATGGATTAATAGGGTGAAAAAATTATAATCCTATGCATGAACAAACTTATTCTCAAACACAATAGCAACATTAAAAGATGCTTTAATATTAGAGATGGGAGACACATCTTTGCTCAATTTACACTAAGGTTCAAACTATTTAAGGAACCGCTAATTAATAAGAGCTTTCCCAAATAAATTTCTTAAACTTAAAGCTAAAATTGACATGTTTGGATAATGGAGATATATCATGCAGTGGACTTGTCACTTGTCAAGTTCCGTGACAATTACAAGAGAGACCGATTATGTCATTCATATGTCTTTCATCAATCTCTAGTTCACAACTTGACACTAAATCATTAGATAGCATTTCCATAGAAATCTATTCCATCTTTAATGTCATCCCAAGCACTTCATTTCTAAATAGAAGTCGGATGGTTGGAAGGAGAGGAATAGAGAGAAATAAATGAAAAATAAATGTCACATATAAAAATGAGTTATTAATTAGAAGGTAAAAAGCCAAAGCTGAAGAAGATATCACTTTATCAATCAGGGTTTATTTATAATAAAAATATAATATTTATTTTGGATGCATGTAAATATGATGCTTGTTGTAGTATTTATTTAACTATTTTTGTCTGAAATCACGGTAAGAAAGTTTATTTTGCATTTCTCACTGTAACATCAAAAGGATAATATAATTAGCCTAATGCATTCCTAATCGTGCCCCTACTTCATGATATTAGCATCATAGATTTCTTTGGTACAATGTGTTTTCAAATTACACCGTGAAATACGTTTAGGGGGTTGAATTTCAAAAGTATTTAATCTAATGATATTTTTAGATACATTTGTTCATTTTAGTCTTTTTATAATACATTTTGAAATTCGCGTGATACCAATGTCTCCAAAAGAAAACTAATCACCAAATTGATTGTAGCAATTTAAATCGTACCAAATTGACTCATTTCTACAATAATCAAGTCTTGAAACACATTTCAAAATTCTAATTGAATTATAGAGGAACATACTACGCTAACACGTGCTTGAGCAAAATTGATCCTCGAAAGAAGTCGACATCTTGTGCTCTGCTAAATTTCCCATTCTAATCCAAATAAAGTTCTAGTTGAGCTCTTCTTTTTTAATTGTATGAATTTGGCGTAGTAGGTATTATGTGTTGTGCGCAGTGAAAATTTCGGCAGCACCTCTGCCGAGAAACAACCACAACAAGAGAGTAAGATCACAAATAAATCCCTGTTTCACAAAGGAAACAAGAATCGATAGCGAATATCTCAACAAAGTGGGATATACACTCTTCCTCTCATCAGTTCTAGGACTGACCTATCGAGGGAACCTAAACAAGCTATTACAAATCTCAACAGCAAGAACAAAACAATTTTACGTGGTTCGGCAAATTGCCTACGTCCACGGGGCAAGGGGTGGAGAGATTTTACTACTAGAGAGAAAGAGAATACAAATAGGGTTTACAATCACTCAAGATCTCACAAATAAACCCTCAAACCAAACTCTCAAATCTCTCACAAATTCTCTCTCAAAAGGGATCCAAAAAACTCCTTCAGAATCCTAGCCGCCAGCCTTTTCACCCTCAGCCTCGCACACAACCCTAGGTGCTCCTGTATCCCTATTTATAGGGTTTCAAAACTCAAAACGTGGCCCAAAATGAAATGCGTGGAAACGCTGCGGGCTCATTGTAAACTGCTCGCAGCCGAGCACGCGACGAAGCCTCGTGGTGGCTCCCCACCGCGTGAAAACCTTTCACGCAGCTTTGTCGCTCAACCACGAGTAAAATTTGTGGTCCCCACATGGTCCCCACCCACGTGCTTCGCAATTCTCCACCTCGGTGAAGTTTTCCCAAACCGAGCCGACACCAATACTAAATAACCGCCTCACTTGTTGCATCTAGTAGTACGAAGTAAAACCATTCACGACAACGGACCTAATCCACAACAAGTCGAGACCCAATCGAGAATGAGAACATTCTCCAAACATCGGTATCAACTCACCAAATCGGCTGCATCATAACTGATTGCCTACATATCCTCTTGCCCAAGGAATCAAGCCTTCATGTAGTTCAACCAATGGCCTCCAAAGGCCTTCAATCAACTAGAAGAGTTTGCAACTCTTCTCCAATATCATGATCAAATCTGCGGCTGATAGCTTTCTCAATGGCCCCAAAGTGAAACAAACCGAACGCCTCCACCTGAGGTGAACCAACGGCCATAACCGAATCCAAACTATATCCATCAGCAGCATTCGAATCAACCAACTCATCATCTGCATCCACAACAACATGATCCCCAATCTGTGTCACCTCAGCTGGAATCCCAAACGATGCAGTATGATCTGGAGAACGTGGAGGAATCTCCACCCAACGTGAAGTAGCATCACCCTTCACCCGCTGTGATGTCCTAACGATCTGGTCACCACTCTCCACCTGCTGAGAGTTAAAAGTGACATACCTGCTCAGAACAAAATCAGAGTCTCCCGAACCTCTGAATTTCGAATGTGCAATCGGATCAAATATCACATCCTCGATGTGACCAAATGCTGGGCAACCAAACATCCGACGCAACCCAAAATCTGAAGCAGCTCCACCAGATCCAAAATCCCCAAACGCAGCCGATCGACCTATGACTAAGATGACCCAAATATGTCGGCTCAATACCAAAGCCAATGCTCGACATCAAACGCCGATCCTCCGTAAAGGAACGACCCACCAAATTTATCATCTCATCTCGCCGCCCCAATATTTCCTTTCCAATGAAGTGTCTCCAACTGCCATGAGCTCGGCACAAATGCAGAAAAGAATTCCTACCACCAACTGAACGACGTATTCCCTTTCTGCTAATATACTTCTTCAACTTGTTATTGACTACTAGGACTCCAACCCAACGGGACTTGGTTGCAACCCACAAATGTCTAGAACAGTCACTAACAAAGGAAACCAAATACTGATTACCTCCCAATGATGCCTCTTGGGAAGTCCCCCAAATGCCTGAATAAACACCACCTAAAAGACCCCTCACTATAGGAGTGTTGAACTTCATCTCGGTCTTCTTGGTCATACCAACGTGCTCACAGGACTTCCAATTGCGTGTCAAAGCACTCCTCACCAAACAATGCATAGCACTAATAAATAAATATCCCACCTCAACAATCACCACATCTAACCAAATCCAAGGAAGTCGCCTCCTCACCAATCACCGTGCTTCCAATCAAATAATACAAATTCTTCGTCTGACGCTCCTCATCATAACCATGGACCCCTTCGTGACCTTAAGCGTTGCATTCTCCAAGATCCCCGATTCTTAACTTATTTTGAAAATAGATGCTTAGATAATTTAAATTACTATCAGGTCCTCAAATTCTTAAGTTATTTTAGAGTTAGTCCTTGAATCAAGAATAGAAGTAGCAATTAATAGATATTAATTTGAAACAATTTATGAGGACTAATTTTAAAATATGAGAGATTTAAGGACTAATATAAAAGCCTATAATATAATTATCTAGTAATTTAACAAATGCCTTTTATAATTTTGTTTCATATAAATATTACCTGTTAATGTGTTATTCGTATGATAGTATATTTTGATATGTATATATAAAAATATATTATTTAAAAATATAACATATATATTATAAAATAATTTATTATATTATTTATAAAATTTCTACATTATTATAAATATTATAAATTATTAAAATATTACAATCGCATTATTTATATTATATTTTTCATGACATATTATAATGAAAAGTAGTATATTATATTAAAATGTTATATTTTTATAAAATATTATTTATAAATTAAATATTTATAATATTTATAATGTGTTAGAATATAGTACAGATTTGTAAAATATATATAATAGATACTTATAAATAATACTATATTATAGTACATTATTGTAATATGTTATTATTAGCAACATATATAATATTTATAATATATTGTAAAAATAAAATATTATAACATTTCTATTATAAGTATTACAAACATAATAATTTTTGGTACTTCTAGTTATGTCCTTGAGCAAACGGTGCAATGCATGAAACTTTATTTTCTAATGTTGTTGTCTCCATAATATCTTTACAAATTCTTCAGATGCGAATCAATGTATACAAATAAAGAATTCTCAGATAGCCAAACAATCGGACTCTATGAAACCATATAGGAATTAGATTAGATTACATATAGAAGTTAGAGTGCATATGGGAATTAGATTAGATTAAATATAGAAATTATCAAATTTTATGACGGTAAAGAGGCGATCAAGTAGTATAGATAATGTAGGATGCCACGTGGTAGAAAAGCTATGATGTTGGCGTTATTTAAAATTTTTAATGTTTTAACGAGTCCATGCTGATGAATTTATATGTTACATTAAGATCTTATTAATTCAACAAATGAACACATATGATGCACAACTTTTATTAAAAGAAATAATGATTGTACTTGTAGGAATAATTTGGTGTTTCTTTACTTGTAAGAAAGTTAGTGAATTTTTGCTACAAAATTATTTCCTTAGTTGACTAACTAAATTCTAGTGAGGTGAGAAAAGAAAAAAAAGTTACTATCTATTACAAAACTACCAACGAAAGCAAAGTCATTTCTATTAAATAACACTCCATTAATATCGTGTATATCCCACAAAGCAGACAACCTACATCAAATCAACAATAATTTTTTAACCGCCACAATGGTAGTAGCATTCGCAAGCAGAGCAGAAGCCTCTGGCTCTGTATATTGGCACCATAAACCCACACAGAACGTCGTAAAACCTACAAAGAACGTCGCTATCTTCAGCCATAAATTCGATAGAGTCGAGCATTGACGGCGCACTGTTACGTAATATCTGAACAATCCCGCAGTAATAGAGGGTGAGGTGTGACTCGTTGGTGACAATGAGGAAGATGATCTCGCGAAAGCTTGATCAGCATTGCGGCATTATGTTTTAGCAGTGCACGAAGCATACATTATCCTTGAGGTTTGTCGATATGCAAGGCTGGGAAAACTCGGCTTTGTGGAAGGAAGGTCATGTGCTATAGAGTGGCCCAAATGCAAGCTTTTGCAAGAAAACAGAAGCAGTTTGGAGTTTCACTTTTGAAAATAGAGAGATTTTTTAGATGGAGAGTAGGGCATGAGGTAAGACATTTATAGATTGATGGGTTGGACAATTGTAAGAGACAAATAGGCTTGATTAATGATGAAGAGGCTAAATATGGTACTGAAAAGGTCTCTTTCATTATTAACGCTATACATGAATATATTTAGGCATGAGACTAAAAAAGACATGCTGTTACGCCATGTTATATAAAGACATATGTTGTTATTTCACGTAATGCTATGAGGTGGCCGACAATTAAACCATAAGCTTCTAAAACTATTGATGGATGTCACCAAGTTTCATTAATAAAGATAATATTATTTTATATCGAATATATTTTAATATTTCAATAATACTAATATATTATAATTGTACTATAATATATAATAATGTTATCTTAATATGTAACATATCTTTCAGATAGATTTAGTACCTATATAGTATAATATCTACATAACATTTTTGTCTATATTCTATAGTATTATGCTATAAATTATATTTTATCTATGCATATACATATAATATAAGAATATATTAGTACTGGATTAGATTATTATATTTTACTCTAGTAAAAAATAATATTCATAAATATTAATTATTAAAATTAATTAAATATTAAATTTAATAGTAAAAATTTAATGAAAATAATGAAAGTTTACTGATATTTAATGAAGCATTTGGTGATTATGAATGAATCTCAAAGGACATTTTGGGAAAATTGTTTTAAAATAGTATTAGATTAGTTAGTTAATTAGAGACAATTGGCATAATTAAGAATTATCAAAAATTAAAAGAAATTAAGAGGGCAAAAGAGGAATTCAAAAATTTTAGCACCCCAATCCTCTTTTTTATGTAGTATAGATAGATAGATTAAGTGAACAAGCCCTAGTCCAATAAAAGAGAACCACTGCATGTTGTGAAGATGAGGTTTGCCCATAACTCAAATAATCGTCTTATTCCTACTTAGTATTTACTAGTAAAGTGCACGCGCGTTGCACGTGGGCATACTTGTTTAATATTAAAAATTTTAAATGTGGACCGTAAAATGATGAAGTGAATCGATAGAGAACTCTCGATTCATGTACTTAAGTTGGTTTAGATTTTACCAATATTCATGAAACCTAAATAAATGACGTAATAATAGATTTGTGTGCTAGGACTCTTAGATAATTAGATTGGTCAATAGCTAGAAGGACCTGAATGTGTAGGGTAATGAGACAACAAAACAAGGAACCAATTCATATCATGTTTCTAATTTAATTACCTTATCAAAGTCTATGTTAATCATCAGCATTTGAAGCTGAAACAAAACACACAGACATAGAGGGCTGAATTTACTAAATAGCTGATATCTAACATGGATTAATAGGGTGAAAAAAATTATAATCCTATGCATGAACAAACTTATTCTGTAAACACAATAGCAACATTAAAAGATGCTTTAATATTAGAGATGGGAGACACATCTTTGCTCAATTTACACTAAGGTTCAAACTATTTAAGGAACTGCTAATTAATAAGAGCTTTCCCAAATAAATTTCTTAAACTTAAAGCTAAAATTGACATGTTTGGATAATGGAGATATATCATGCGGGCAGGGACTTGTCACTTGCTGAAGTTCCGTGACAATTACAAGAGAGACTGATTATGTCATTCATATGTCTTTCATCAATCTCTAGTTCACAACTTGACACTAAATCATTGCGATAGCATTTCCATAGAAATCTATTCCATCTTTAATGTCATCCCAAGCACTTCATTTCTCAGAAATAGAAGTCGGATGGTTGGAAGGAGAGGAATAGAGAGAAATAAATGAAAAATAAATGTCACATATAAAAATGAGTTATTAATTAGAAGGTAAAAAGCCAAAGTCAAGAAGATATCACTTTATCAATCGGGTTTATTTATAATAAAATATAATATTTATTTTGGATGCATGTAAATATGATGCTTGTTGTAGTATTTATTTAACTATTTTTGTCCGAAATCACGGTAAGAAAGTTTATTTTGCATTTCTCATCTGTAACATCAAAAGGATAATATAATTAGCCTAATGCATTCCTAATCGTGCCCTACTTCATGATATTAGCATCATAGATTTCTTTGGTACAATGTGTTTTCAAATTACACCGTGAAATACGTTTAGGGGTTGAATTTCAAAAGTATTTAATCTAATGATATTTTTAGATACATTTGTTCATTTTAGTCTTTTATAATACATTTTGAAATTCATGATACCAATGTCTCCAAAAGAAAACTAATCACCAAATTGATTGTAGCAATTTAAATCGTACCAAATTGACTCATTTCTACAATAATCAAGTCTTGAAACACATTTCAAAATTCTAATTGAATTATAGAGGAACATACTACGCTAACACGTGCTTGAGCAAAATTGATCCTCGAAAGAAGTCGACATCTTGTGCTCTGCTAAATTTCCCATTCTAATCCAAATAAAGTTCTAGTTGAGCTCTTCTTTTTTAATTGTATGAATTTGGCGTAGTAGGTATTATGTGTTGTGCGCAGTGAAAATTTCGGCAGCACCTCTGCCGAGAAACAACCACAACAAGAGAGTAAGATCACAAATAAATCCCTGTTTCACAAAGGAAACAAGAATCGATAGCGAATATCTCAACAAAGTGGGATATACACTCTTCCTCTCATCAGTTCTAGGACTGACCTATCGAGGGAACCTAAACAAGCTATTACAAATCTCAACAGCAAGAACAAAACAATTTTACGTGGTTCTAAGAAATTGCCTACGCCCACGGGCAAGGGGTGGAGAGATTTTACTACTAGAGAGAAAGAGAATACAAATAGGGTTTACAATCACTCAAGATCTCACAAATAAACCCTCAAACCAAACTCTCAAATCTCTCACAAATTCTCTCTCAAAAGGGATCCAAAAAACTCCTTCAGAATCCTAGCCGCCAGCCTTTTCACCCTCAGCCTCGCACACAACCCTAGGTGCTCCTCAGATCCCTATTTATAGGGTTTCAAAACTGAAAACGGGTGGCCCAAAACCGAAATGCGGAAAACGCTGCGGCCCATAAACTCGTTCTCGCGTTTCGTGAGCACGACGAAGCGCCTCGTGGTGGCCCCACTCAAAACCGCGTGAAAACCTTTCACGCAGTTTGCTGCTCAACCACGAGTAAAATTTGTGGTCCCCACATGGTCCCCACCCACGTGCTTCGCAATTCTCCACCTCGGTGAAGTTTTCCCAAAACTGAGCCGACACCAATACCAAATAACCGTCTCACTTGTTGCATCTAGTACGAAGTAAAACCATTCACGACAACGGACCTAATCCACAACAAGTCGAGACCCAATCGAGAATGAGAACATTCTCCAAACATCGGTATCAACTCACCAAATCGGCTGCATCATAACTGATTGCCTACATATCCTCTTGCCCAAGGAATCAAGCCTTCATGTAGTTCAACCAATGGCCTCCAAAGGCCTTCAATCAACTAGAAGAGTTTGCAACTCTTCTCCAATATCATGATCAAATCTGCGGCTGATAGCTTTCTCAATGGCCCCAAAGTGAAACAAACCGAACGCCTCCACCTGAGGTGAACCAACGGCCATAACCGAATCCAAACTATATCCATCGCAAAGATTCGAATCAACCAACTCATCATCGCATCCACAACAACATGATCCCCAATCAGGTCACCTCACCGAATCCCAAACGATGCAAGATGATTCGAGAACGTGGAGGAATCTCCACCCAACGTGAAGTAGCATCACCCTTCACCACAGGATGTCCTAACGATCGGTCACCACTCTCCACTGCCGAGAGTTAAAAGTGACATACCGCCGTAACAAAATCGAGTCTCCGAACCTCAATTTCGAATGTGCAATCGAATCAAATATCACATCCTCGATGTGACCAAATGCTGGGCAACCAAACATCCGACGCAACCCAAAATCTGAAGCAGCTCCACCAGATCCAAAATCCCCAAACGCAGCAGTCGACGACCTATGACTAAGATGACCCAAATATGTCGAAGCCTGAATACCAAAGCCAATGCTCGACATCAAACGCCGATCCTCCTCCAGAAAGGAACGACCCACCAAATTTATCATCTCATCTCGTCGCCCCAATATTTCCTTTCCAATGAAGTGTCTCCAACTGCCATGAGCTCGGCACAAATGCAGAAAAGAATTCCTACCACCAACTGAACGACGTATTCCCTTTCTGCTAATATACTTCTTCAACTTGTTATTGACTACTAGGACTCCAACCCAACGGGACTTGGTTGCAACCCACAAATGTCTAGAACAGTCACTAACAAAGGAAACCAAATACTGATTACCTCCCAATGATGCCTCTTGGGAAGTCCCCCAAATGCCTGAATAAACACCACCTAAAAGACCCCTCACTATAGGAGTGTTGAACTTCATCTCGGTCTTCTTGGTCATACCAACGTGCTCACAGGACTTCCAATTGCAGGTCAAAGCACTCCTCACCAAACAATGCATAGCACTAATAAATAAATATCCCAGCCTCAACAATCACCACAGTCTAACCAAATCCAAGGAAGTCGTCAGCTCCTCACCAATCACCGTGCTTCCAATCAAATAATACAAATTCTTCTGTCTGACGCTCCTCATCATAACCATGGACCCCTTCGTGACCTTAAGCGTTGCATTCTCCAAGATCACCCGATAACCAGCTGCTTCGAAAGTTCCAAGGGAAATAATATTCTTCGTCATCTGCAGAACGAACCTTACTTCCTTCAACTTCCGAATCACCCCGTCACACATACGGATTCGAACTGTACCAATACCACCAATAGGGCATACGTGATCATTACCCATGAACACGACATCCCCTCTTTCCAACTCCTCAAAGCTAGAGAACCAATCCCTCCTAGGGTAAATATGGTATGTAGCTCCCGAATCCATCAACCACTCCGTAGAGTCGGTATAACAAACTGACGGTAGTGCGGATAACGAATAGCCTGAAGAATCTGAATCTGAATTGTTGCCAACAGCTTTAGCAACATTCACCTTTGAAGCTTGTACAGCTTTCCCTTTATTCTTCCCGGCTTGATCTATCAACTTTGGGCACTCGTTCTTCCAATGTCCCTCTTCTTTACAGAAGCGACATTGGTTCCTACCAACACTCTTATGGCCACCTCTATTCTTCAATTTTGAGCGGTTGGACTGCCAATGGTTTGGAGTACGACCTTGAACTACTAATGCATCTCCCGATGCCTTCTCGGAGGATTCACTATCACTCTTTCTCAACTCATAATTTACTAATGCTGAGATTACCTCCTTATAACCAACAGTAGTTCTCTCATTTATCATAGTGAGGACAAATGTACCGTAATCATCCTCCGGCAATGAACACAAAAGCAGTACCACCTTGTCTTCATCCTCAACCTTGATTTCCACATTGGCCATATCCGAAAGCAACTTCGTGAAGTTATTTAAATGCTCCCTAATGGAAACTCCCCTCTTCATCTTGAACTGGTAACTCTTCCTCTTCAAGTGAAGCCGATTCTCAATGCTCTTAGTAAGATACTTTTCATTGAGCGTTTCCCATAGTCTCTTCGCGGACCTCTCATTCATCACATCATAAATAAGATCCTGCGTCAAGCACGACCGAATAACTCCACAAGCTCTGCTATTCATCTTCTTCCAAACCTTATCATCCATATCTTCAGGTTTCTCTTGTAACTCAAGAGTCTCCTCTAAATTTTGCGCATCCAACGCATCCATCACCTGACATCTCCACAAACCGAAATTGATCTTACCGTCGAACTTCGAAACATCAATCTTTGTATTATTGATGCTCAGACTTTGTATCGCCTTCGTAAGAGACGATCCCGATGTGCTTGTTTCACCCATGTTGTAGATCTAACTCTTCAAATAAGAATCCTTCAGCGAATCCTTCGAACAAGCCCCAAGTCAAAACCCGAAAGCTCTGATACCACTTGTTGTGCGCAGCGAAAATTTTGGCAGCACCTCTGCCGAACAATAGCCACAACAAGATTGTAAGATCATAAATAAATCCTCATTTCACAAAGAAAATAAGAATCAACAGTAAATATCTCAACAAAGTGGGATATACACTCTTCCTCTCATCAGTTCTAGTACTGACCTGTCGAGGAAACCTAAACAAGCTATTACAAATCTCAACAGCAAGAACAAATAAATTTATGTGGTTCGGCAAATTGCCTACGTCCACGGGGCAAGGAGGGGAGAGATCTTACTACTAGAGAGAAAGAGAATACAAATAGGGTTTACAATCACTCAAGATCTCACAAATAAACCCTCAAACCAAACTCTCAAATCTCTCACAAATTCTCTCTCAAAAGGGATCCAAAAAACTCCTTCAGAATCCTAGCCGCCAGCCTTTTCACCCTCAGCCTCGCACACAACCCTAGGTGCTCCTGTATCCCTATTTATAGGGTTTCGAAAAACTAAAAACGGGTGGCCCAAAAAACCGAAACTCGTGAAAACGCGTGGCCCACAAACCTGTTCTCGTGCTCGTGAGCACGAGACGAGCGTCTCGTGGTGGCCCCCACCCGAAAACTGCGTGAAAACCTTTCACGCGATTTGCTGCTCAACCACGAATAAAATTTGTGGTCCCCACGTGGTCCTCACCCACGTGCTTCACATTATGGTGAGTGGAAGAAAATGTATGAGCTAATTTATACTCAAGAGATGAAAGAGAAGTTATATAAAGAGAAAATAAAAAGGGTTGTTTGTTAGTTAATTGGGTTCATAGTTTATGCATTGATTCAATTGAATTTTAAAAGTCTAGACTCTACATATTATTATTATAATTATTTGATTAACTTTATCTTATACTATTTTGTGGCTGATTGGGAAGAAATTTATAGTCTTGAGCTGAAATTTTGGACTCATTAGCAGCTGGTGCTCAAAAGACCCAAAGTGATAAAGAATGAGGTGCGCCATTTTCTAATTCTACCTTAGGTGGTCTCTACAAAAATCCGGTCCTCCCATGGCTTAAACTTTGATGTCCCTCCAATGTAGTCATTTCAACTTCTTGGAGAGGAGAGTAGGTCGCAAAGTCCCCCGACATGCAATTAAGGTAGCCCGAAAAGTAAACATTGACACTCGAAAATTCTAAATATAGATATAAGCATTTGTATGTAGTATTAGATTATAAACTATTGATAATAATTATATTCTTGACCAAATATTTTGGGGAGAGTAGGAGGTGCATTTAATAAAGAGTTATGGATAATTATTTAAGGATTAATTATAACTAATGGTATAATTGTGAATTATCAAAATTTAAAAGGGCAAAATAGAAAATCAAAAGTTTTGACATGGACATTCTCTTTATAAGTAGTAATAATAATCTATATCTATACTACATATAAAAGAGGATTGCCTTGTCAAAACTTTTGATTTCCATTTTGCCCTTTTAAGTTTGATAATTCTCAAATATGTCATTAGTTGTAATTAATCATTCACTAATTATATATAACCTCTTATTAATTATGTATTTCCTCAATTTTTCAAAACCTTTGGTCACACTATTATTTTATTATTTAATTATGTTATTTAATAGAATATTTAAAATTTATCCCTCATTTATCTTCACATAATATTTAAAATTCTAGAAAATTAAAAATAATAAAAATTCATTAGGTTTATGCCTAATGCCTTTGGATTTCACGCCTTACTTGAGGACTACCTATTACCTTTCATCTTATTAGCCTTTTAAAAGTATGATAATAGTATGAAAAATAATTTATATTTATTATAATTGTAATAGTATTAATAGTATAATGATTTTAATAATATTTTTAAATTAATACATTATATTGTAATTTAATAATTATACAATTTAGTAAATTATTTACTAATAGTGTAATAAACTAATTATGAAATTAAAATGTAGTTACTAATAGTATTATAATTATGCTATGTATAATATTATTATATTTAAATGAGAATAAATTATTAAATATATTATAATTATTTTAATAAATTATGAATAAATTATAACAATTATCCAAACTATAATAATTAATCATATAGTTCTTTATACACAATTTTATCGTACAATTTATTCATTTAAAAAATTATAATTGTTCAAAATTTGTATTGATATACAAGTCATTTCAAGATTTTGCAAAGGAACAAAAAATTCAAAAACATAAAACAAAACAGGTATGCTCTCGTGCAAAGCACGTGCACTATAATAATAATAAGTATAGATAGATCAGGTTGAGTTAGCAATGGCCCAGGATTCTACTTCAACTAGACAGCTTGTTCCTACATTGACCATTTTCAAGTAAAAAGATACATCAGGGGAGGGGAGAGAGATTTTTGTTGGGTGGGGGAATTAAACCGGGATATTTTAGTAATTAACCACTCATGGTTAGTCTAAACCTAACCATGGTTGAGAGTTTTGGACACTAAATATAACAGAGGGACCAATATCAAGATATTAAAGCAATTTATGAGGCTAATATAATAATATGAAGATGTGGGGGACTAATACAAAATACTGATGATTTAAGGGACTAATATCTAAAAACCCCTTGATTTTAATTATCCACAATGTGTAGAAAAATTTCTAATGATAGTTGATTGGCGTGTGATGGACTGAGGATACCACGTCTTAGAGATTAGATGACAAACATGTTGTTGGCGAAAAAGAAAATTAAAGTAAAATTATGTCATTATTTCAACTACAGCAATGGTTTTTTTATTGGTGTGAAAAAGTAAATTGGTGCAAAAGTAAAAAAACAAATATTAATCGACTCTCCAAGATGGCAAGTAGTAGCGTAGCCATCCTATCAAAACACCCCATCGTGAGGGGTGATTTGCACCGTAGAGGGGGGCATGAAAATTACCATCATGCCTCCCATCACCTCAAGTATGCGGTTCAGAACACCCCCACATCAACAGGGTGTTCTGATAAGATTGTTGTTCTGAGTAGAGAAGGGAAGGGGAAGGGAAATTTGGATTTACCTTTATCTGGGAGTTCCATTTAGAAGGATAGAGGAGGAGAATGAGGGAAAAAATTGAACTAAAATCTTACCCCTGAAATTGGAGGGTAAAGAAGGGGAAGGGAAGGCAGGGTAGGAAGGGAAGGGAAGGAAGGGACCCTGCCTTCCCTTCCCTAAGTCATCTCCCAAACACACTGGTAAAGTGAATAAGAGACTGACCCACTAGTAAGTGAAGTCATTGTAAAGAGGAGGAACTGATTCTCTGTTTTGAGAGCGAACATTTGGAGATAACTAAATAGAAAGGCAAACGTCATCTTTTACATCAACACATGCTTCCTAATTCCCTATTTCATGTTCTGATTGTTCCTAATAAATCCTTTCGGACATTGCCCAATAAGAAAGAGTCACATGAGAAAGGAAAGTTTACATGTACTCCAACACCAACGCTCCTTGATCTCGATAAAATCGAATGCGTTCTGTATAATTTGTGTTCCTTCATCATTTTACAGTTTTGCATTGAATTTGTATACTCTTTGCACTCATTTAAAATTGATAATGAAGCACAATTAACCTCTGCTCGCCCTCTATACGAACGTTTCACCCCGGGAAGCGGCACAATAACAACCACTTGATGAAGCCAAAATTAAAAGAAAAAAGAAAAAACTGGAAGCATAGCTAACAAATAACTTGACAATAAAAAACTGGAAGCATAGCTAACAAATAACTTTACAATAACCTGATAAGTAACAATTTCCATAATCTCATTCTGCAATGGCTTATCGCCTGCACGGCAAATACTAGTTATTTGTAAGATCCAAGAATAAAATACCAACTTTGGAGATAATAATTATCCTTTTGGAACCTCTGGCCTTTCAAAACCATGAAAAAACCCCAGGTACCCCCCAGTCAATTAGATGGAAGAAGTCTACATTAGCCGGCTAGGCATCGAATGCTCTTCTACTCACCATGAGATAAATGGAGGGGGTTAAAGTGGGACTCATATCTCTGGGAGTTTACTTGGTCTATAGTAGGCCCAACCTACGGATTCGAACAAGGTTTCCTCGATACCAAAAAGAAAAGGTAAAAAAAGGGAAAGAAACCGAAGTTTACTTAAAACTGAAGTTAACTTGCATATCTTATAAAAGCTTCAACCAGTGGAGATCATTAGCTGATGATCTTTTCGATACCTTACAAAAGGTAGTTTTACGATCAGAACATTCTTTCTTCCTTCTTAGCCCAGCTGAAGGATAAAAATCTAACATCTTCAACAATAATATACTTTACACAGAGCAATTTAAGGACTGTCTGCTGACTCCATAAAATTAATAAAATACCAGATAAACTCCTAAATCTGAATACAGAAACAATAGAAACATGCACATAACAATGCAAACAAGTAGACCTAACCTGGCTATACCTGCAACTCAACAGATCCTTTGGACCACATACAACTGAAAATGCAAATGTGAAGGCAGAAAAGAGAATACTAACTGATGTGTGATTATATATTAACTGAAAATTTGTATCCCAAAAGGAAACCTGTGGTTAAACGTGCTATATGAAAAAGGCCAAGAAGCATGAATTCATGCTGCATCTATATATATTCATGCTAAACAAATGACCATTTCATTTTCATTAAAAAGAACTTACATTTAAACTAGTTTTTCTTCAGCTTTTTCCCCTCAGAAAAGCAACTATGCTTGCTTTTCTTGCTTATATTTTCTCCTATTGGTGGTTAAAAGACCAGACTGACTGTACATCTGGACCAGTCGAAAACAGGCCGCCTACATTTGGGGGTTTCACAGGTGGTGGTGAATTTGTGACTTCTGTCATACCCTTTGTTGCCCTGCAAAAAATAGAAAGTAGAGCAGACAGTTATTAGTATTTACTGGATATAGAAAGATGAAACAACAGTAATCTGTTAATTTTGCAAGGACTGAAATTTAACTGCACTACAAGGTCACATTTTTGTCTAGAATGAGGTCGGTACTATAAAAGAGAATCAAGTTCTTGAAGTCAAGCAAATGGGAAACATCTGCCATACAGCAAGTAAAATTCAGTTATTCAAGAATTGAAATACGCCCAGTTAATAAACCCCCAAGTTGCACGCATGTATGTCTGTTTCCTTCATCGCACAAAAGTAGAGGCTTTACACGAGTTATAGAGTGAGCACATGAATCCTTTTTCTAACCTGATAATGATGAGATAAATGAGTGACAGTTCTCTAAGCACAATAGATAAGGTGAAAAATGAGTGCACCTGTAAGAAAATAGCAATGTTTAAAAAGCACCTTATATACCTTGGTTTTTTGTGTTACCTAACACAACAGAAGCCTCACGTTACATAACACGAGATAAAAACATTGTTAGTGTGATGCTTCATTTTCCCTGAAAATGCACATTGTGAAGTGGTGTTTCCATAGTGTGCATCTTTTGAGCGCTACAAAACACTCCCTCTCCATTTAAGCTGATGACATGGGTGACATACCGTCGTTAAAATGTCCCAATTAATTCCATTCATTTATCTCTGGTACCAGGATTGCATAATTTCTTGTACAAATTCATGCTCAATGTTTTCAATAAGTTAATTAGTTTCAGTTTAGCAACTTATTATTTTCCCTGAGAATGTTTTCTTATTGTGCTTCATAATTCTTCGATATAATTTTTTACACATTTTTTTTGGAACAAAAGCTTTGTAGGACAAAACATGTTAAGCTACATTAGGCATTACGTTATACTATGTTTTACAAAAATTATACGTAATTGTCATCTTCAAGATTGGAAAATAGTAGTTTTAGGATGATGGAGGAGAAAAACATTCAGATGGTTTTTGAACACGTGCAACAAAGGCACAAAGTGCACCTGTTCAAAGTAATAGTATGAAGATTACATAGGTAATGGAACATAGACAACTAGATACAGCCTAGAAGAACACGGAGTAGGATCTAGTAATTAAGATACGACATCTGTTAACTAAGGTAACCTTAAGAGCTAAAAGGGAAGAAAAAGATTCACGTAGCAAACCAACAGATTAACACTTATGGTTTTTCCTTCTTGATGTTGTTTGGTTGTGTGTGAGCCATCTCATAGCCAAATTCAGGAAGCATATGTTCTAGGTTTGTTGCGACTACTAGGAGCTCATTTTAAGCTACTATTTCTCTTTAAATTGGCACTCCCATCAGCCTCTACTAAACAAGCCAAACTGTAACAAATAGAGTCATGCAAGAGTAATTGTCGGAAGTCTTGTCATCTCATACTCTTGTGGTAGATAAATCACCAAGAGAAAAAAGAATCTCAACCTGCTTCCCTTGCCTCTGCATTATCTTCTGCAGATCTGATGTGGAAAAATCAAACTACAACCTTGTCCAGCATTGCAATCTAATTCCAGCAAGTTTTCAACGACCCAAGTCACCCAACAAGATTGTCCAACGAGTTACTCATGCCCAAGCTACTTCTTCATCTGACTTCCATCAAAAGATCCAATTTCAACCAAGTCAGAGTAACAGTCTCAAAAGACAATCTTTAACCTTCAACCAGAGTCCAGACATCTAATTCTCCATATGCAATCATCTAATTCCCGAACATACAATTTGCATACTATCACAATCAACGAACAAAAGAACAAACTTTTTCCAACACTAACATAGTAACACTAGGCCTAAATCAAACAAACATAACAATCATCATCTGAACCAGTTTCCAAATCTGTCAGCCTAACCAAGGGAACAATTTATCGTTATCTATCTACTAAAGCTATTGGGCTTTGTACTGTTCATTCTATAGTATAAAACCCAATAGCTTTTTGTATATACACATATCGTTTCCTAAATAATTACAATTGCTGAGTGGCTCATTTAGTTAGATCATTTAACCTTCAAGAGAAGGTCATGGGCTCAAGTTAGATCATTTAACCTTCAAGAGAAGGTCATGGGCTCAAGTCCTGACTCTTTCACAATTTTTTTGAGACCCTAGCGTAGGCCTGTGCAAGCTACAGTGCACCTAACTTTAGCATATAGACTAAAGTAGGGATCTAAATGAAGGGCATTTTGCCTATAAACTCAACTTATAACCAATTTATTTTTAAGCCCGCCAACTTTCAAAAAGAACTCTTTTTTTCCTCTTAAAGACCAAAATACTCCATGTTTAATAAAATGATATAATAATAATATGAGTTATAATGAAAAGGTTTCTTTTGCCTATAAATTCAAATTTTTACACCCATTATTTTTAAATTAACCCGCTTTTACTTACAAACCCAAAGTCTCACCCCATTTATTTTTAAATTTGTTAACGTCTAAACTCACTCTTAGACCCGAAATACTTCACCAGACATTTTATTCTATTTTTTCAACATATCTACTTCTAAAAAGGTTTTTGCCTACAAACCCAAACCTTTACCCCCATAAGTTATTTTCGTATATAGTTTGTATTTAAGCAATTTATTATTTAGTGCGAGTTGCCATGTCGCGTTATAATTTGCAACTAAGTGGCTCGGTATATAATGTATTTTTTTAACTAAATATTTAAATCATTTTTTCTATTTTCCCTTTTTCACACTAATGCCAAGGCAACAAATTGTAGATAATTTTTAATATTGCGCTATGACTTGCAACTAAGTGGTTAGGTATAAAATATATTTTAAACTACATATTTAAATTATTTTTTCTATTTTTCTTTTTTCACACTATGTCAAAGCATCAAAAATTGTAGATAATTTTTGCCTATAAACTCAACTTATAACCAATTTATTTTAAGCCCGCCAACTTTCAAAAGAACTCTTTTTTCCTCTTAAAGACCAAAATACTCCATATTTAATAAAATGATATAATAATAATATGAGTTATAATGAAAAGGTTTCTTTTGCCTATAAACTCAACTTATAACCAATTTATTTTAAGCCCGCCAACTTTCAAAAATCACTTAGTCCCAACTACTCCTCCAAATTAATTTTAAACTATTGTATTTCAATACTTTGATATTCAAGTAAGGTACTATATTATATTGTAACTTTCTATTTTTATCTAAGTTGTTATGTATGCGATGTATATTTTGAACCAAGTGCTTAAACTATTTGTTTGCCTACTTTCTTGCACTAATGCAATGGGATGATAGATAGGTTTTTAACATACAAACATAAAATTTGTCCCTATTTAATTCTATAATCATCCACCTCCAAAAATGTTGCTTTGTCCATAAACCAAAAGCTACCCATACTTCCAAAATAACTCTTAGACACAAAATATTCAACCAAATTATTTTTATGACTGAATATCAGAAACCCCCCTTAACCTTGGACAATTATCATATAACCCCCATAACTTTCAAAGTATCAGAAAACCCTTCTTAAGTATAGGGATTCAGAAAATCCCCCATTAACTTTAATATTTTATCAAAAATCCCCTTTTAATTTTGAGATTTTATCAGGAAACCCCCCCCCCCTTAAAATCGATGGCTTTAGGGGGTGTTTTGATGAAATCTCAAAAGTCAAAGGGTTTTTTTCTGATAACCCATAAACTTAAGGGGTTTTCTAATATTTTCAAAGTTATAGGGGGTTATCTTATAATCATCCAAAGTTAGGGGGGTTCATAATATTTAGTCTACTTTAACTCATTCTATTTCAACAACTTGATATACATTATACGGTGTAAATTGCACTATTTTGTTATTATATGCTATAGTTTTTCTTAAGTGATTAGATATGCGGTATATTTTTAGACAAATACTTAAATAAGTTTTTGGTTGTTTTAACACAAATGCCATACCATCACACAGGTTAATTTTGCTCGTTTTCACCTTTTAACAAAATAATTTTTCAATGAACCAATCTCAAAATCGCGAAACGAACCTTTTTTTTTTCTTTTTTTTTGGGTGATGGATTCAAACATGCACTAGGCGCGGGACAAGGAATTGGGATACTAATGGTGACGAGGAGGCGTTGTCGACAGCTCCTCTTTTCTTCCTTTTTTTAAAAAGACTACAAATGATGGTTAGGGTGTTAGTGTTATTTTTTGTTTCTTTTTAAGTTTGTAATCTCATGTAAGGAAATCAGTAATGCCAACAGATTCGAAGAAAATAAGAATAAATATTCCATAATGACTTAAGTCGTCAAGGGGAAGCTTAATGCCGTGGTAGATGGCGGCAAAAAACCCCTTGACATCTCTGAGGATAATGAAGAAGAAAGAGGGACTAGCTTTAATAAAGCTTTAATGAACTGGCTCTGGTACTATGACAAGAAAAAGATCACTTTATCGTTGAAGGGGTAATACATTTATATATCTATTATATAAAGGAGATCATAATATAGAAAGATCCTAAAAGGATAATACTCTTAAGTTTTTATGTATATTGAATTATGCACTCAAATAACACATAACATTAAATATTTTTCTCTGAATAAAATTCTTCAACAGATCCAGCACGTATAACTGCACTCAATGTCTCCTTTATCCCAAAATCATGTTAGAATTTTGCAGAGTTCGTGGTCCAATTATTTATCCTAAAGAGGGACCTTACTGTTTATAGAAGGAATGCAGTCCACGAGAAACATATGGGGGAAAAAAAGGATCACCGAGCAGAAGCCAGTTTATAGTCCTAAATCTAGCCAAGCTATTTGCATATGTACAAATAGGTGTTTTCAATTTAAACTAAATGACTGATACATTCTAAAATAGGTTTTGAGAAACATGAGTTGTGGCATGGCTATCAATAACATACAACAAAAACATCTAAATGATATCATCTTCTATTAACTACAGCATATCTCCCATGTGAGAATATTCATGTGCAATACTACTAGAGTTCAAATACCACCCTCACAAATTTCTAAAATAGAACATGCTACGAAAGTTGGACCAACATTGAATCCAAAATGCTAATTCAATTGACAACAAAATTGAAATTTTGAATATAGGTTTCTTACTTAAACCAGCCATTAGCTCGAGGCACCTCAAAATGATGTACAGCTGCTCCACTAGTCGAACTACCATATGTCACCTCATTCTGAGCAATATTGTCCATGAGATCCAGAGGCAAGAAGTGGTTTTCTCCATCAACCGGCAATGGTGATGGGAATGGAGAATTCTGGACCCATGGATCACGGCCATTCAACAAACCAGGACCAAGAGGACCGAATGTCCCACCATTCTGGAGAGTACCAACAGAAGCCTTTTGAGGAGTAAGTATGCTAGGCAGAGGGATTCCTGTTCCAAGTTGAGATACTATAGGATTGTGTCCCAAAGTACAGGATACATCTTGGTTAGATTTGCTTTGTACCAAAGGTGAAAACCAGTTGGAAGGTCCATCTGCAAGACCCAGTCCATCCCAAGCCGATGGGGTGCCCCACATTTGCCATGTTCGTGTCCCTTGCATGTCATTCGATTCATTTGATTTTGAAGAATGCAACTTCTGTGACTTTGGAGTACATGAAACTAGTCTTTCATCTCGTGACCTGGAGAGAGGGGACTCAATAGGTGAAGGCTTGCTCACTTCAGCTGAAGCAGATGCATTCTTGAGAACACGAGGAGTCTCCACCTTACCCGTTTCAATAAATCCATTCCCAAGGTCCAAAGGGAATTTGTCAAGTTGATCAGAAACAGGCCCTAGTAATGATAGAGGATCTGGAACATAACATGGGTCTTCAAACAGCTCAGAGTCTTCTACTGATCCATTGTGCATTGGTTCTTTAATAGGAGGAAACATAGAGTCAGACGTAAAGTTTGAAGCCAAACTTCCATTTGATGAGTTTGGTGAAGAGTAGCCAGCAAGAGGCAATGATCGCCGAAAATTGAATTGATTGTCAACAGAATAACTAGGAAATACTTTCTGGTCAAGAACACTTCTAGCTTCCGGTTGGCAATTAGGATTTCCAAATGTAACACTATTTGTATCTGGATCTGGAGAAACAGCAGAAGAACGAGTAAATAGCTGATGCCAAGACTTTTTCGAACAGTTGCTCGTGGCAGTACATCCGTCTCCACCTGGGAAAGAATAGTAGCAGAGCAAAAGGATGCATAGAAAAATAGGAATTAAAATCTTTGATGCTTCATTAAGACAGGAAAAATAGAGCGGGAGCGATCAGTTTTAACAAATAATAACTCACAGGTCGATGGTCTCCATTTGGAGTAGATTTCCCAATTGCATTCCCTGAAGAATGAGTATCCTTTTTAATCCCAGAATTCTGACCATTATCTATGAACTCACCTGCCGGTTTACTAACTTTGGTAACAGTGACAGCAGTCTGAGCATTCCTCCCAAAAAATGATGAACCATTGAAACTTCTAGAAGACGATAAAAGAGTTCCTTTCATCCTATCAAAGTACCTGGTCTTATTCCCTACCACCTTATTCCCGTTACCTTCCAACGATTGTGACTTTAAACTCTCTGCACTAGCCTTTGTTCTCTCTATCTGGCTCTTCTTATCAAACTCCCGCTTCTTCTCATTCTCTCTGCATGTCCTCTTCTCAAGATCTTCCCCATCAGAATTACTCTTACTTGACCCTTTATCTTTCTCCCGCCTCCTCTCACGCCTCCTCCGCTCCGTCTCCCTCCTACTACCTCTTTCCCCATCAACACCCAACGTCTTTGACCGTGATCTCTCCGCTTCCAACTTCTCATCCCTCAATCTCCTCCGTTCCTCCACCAATCTAGCAACCTCCTCCCTCTGCTTCCTCTCCTCCTCCTCCAACAACTCCCTTTCCAACCTTGCCAGCCTCTTCTCCTCAGCCTTTCTTCTAGCTCTCTCTCCTCTGCTCTCCTGAAAACTCCCTCCATTCTCTCCTCTCTTATTAGACAATCCTTTACCCTCTCCATTCAACAAATCATCTTCTCCCGATCCAACCCTAAAAACCTTTCTCCATACCCACCTCACTTTCAAAAAGAACGATCCCACTAATCTACACCCAAAAACCAACACTCCTGAATACGATTTCTCCGTCAAACATCTCTCATCACCACCACGACCACCATTAACCCAAAACCTCGGTGGCCCTGAAACCGACTCCCCAGACCAATCTTGCCACCCGGGCAAATCCAAAACAGGCCTTTTCGAAATATGCCCGCAATAACTACACATAAATTTCCCCCCACCGGGGTTTTGATCCCTGTAAGGAGTAAAACAATTACGACACCTCCGGGTAGCTAATCTCTTCAGCTTCTGAAGCTCGATGGCCTGGGTCCTCCTCTCCTCTCTAATGCGGGCAGAGCGCCGAGCTCTCCAAGTAGACAACATGGGCATCAAGATCTCGTACCAAACTAGGGTTATTAGAAGAACAACAACGCAAGCTAATCTAGGGCTCGTGATCTCAAAACGAAAATTTGGGGGCAAGAGCAGGGACAGAGCCCAGATGAGTATGAGGGGGATAACAAGCCACGGAAGCATTGTAGCAACTCGACGAGACCACCTATGGACAACGCAAAGCATACACATTATCATCCAAACCCCAAAAAAATCAATGGGGATTTAGGGTTTCAGAAGATAGGGGGAAGATGAAATTGGCAGCAATTTCTCGATTCCTTGAGCTGAAAGACGACGACTTGGGGCTCAAAATCTTCTTAATTTGGGAGAAAATGGGGATTTTGAGAAAACCCTAGTTTTGGAATAAAAATGGCGTGAATCTACCGTAGTTTTAGGACCTGAGGAAGGAAAGGATCGATTAGGGCTAGGGTTCTTAGAGAGAGAAAGAGAAAAAGGAGGAGAGAGAAAACTTACGGATTCGGATTATGGCGAAAACCCTAGCGACGGTGACTGGTCCTCGTTCATGGCTTTTTTCGGGAAGAAGAAATTGGGGGAAAAAAGATAAAGGTCCGTAATAGTTTTGCTTTTTAATAATTGATTTTTTATTTGGCTTTTTTCATTTTTATTTATTTATTTATTTGCTTGTTTTGTTTTGTTTGTTTGTTTATTCTTATCAAGTATCATCTGGTTGCTTCTAAAAATATCCACATAAAAATAAAACGAACTGATAAGCGTAATAAGGTCAAGTAGCATTATTATTATCTGCTTAACTTACAGAAAGTAGTTAAGTTCAAATCTATGAGATCATTTTTCCAAGCTTCTCAGCCCTTAGAACATGAAAGCGGTTAAGTTCAAATCTATGAGATCATTTTTCCAAGCTTCTCAGCCCTTAGAACATGAAAGTAGTTAAGTTCAAATCTGTGAGATCATTTGGAATCAAAACAATACCAAACTTAGCCCTTAGAACATGAAAGTAGTTAAGTTCAAATCTGTGAGATCATTTGGAATCAAAACAATACCAAACTTAGCCCTTAGAACATGAAAGTAGTTAAGTTCAAATCTATGAGATCATTTTTCCAAGCTTCTCAGCCCTTAGAACATGAAAGTAGTTAAGTTCAAATCTGTGAGATCATTTGGAATCAAAACAATACCAAACTTAGCCCTTAGAACATGAAAGTAGTTAAGTTCAAATCTGTGAGATCATTTGGAATCAAAACAATACCAAACTTAGCCCTTAGAACATGAAAGTAGTTAAGTTCAAATCTATGAGATCATTTTTCCAAGCTTCTCAGCCCTTAGAACATGAAAGTAGTTAAGTTCAAATCTATGAGATCATTTTTCCAAGCTTCTCAGCCCTTAGAACATGAAAGTAGTTAAGTTCAAATCTGTGAGATCATTTGGAATCAAAACAATACCAAACTTAGCCCTTAGAACATGAAAGTAGTTAAGTTCAAATCTATGAGATCATTTTTCCAAGCTTCTCAGCCCTTAGAACATGAAAGTAGTTAAGTTCAAATCTATGAGATCATTTTTCCAAGCTTCTCAGCCCTTAGAACATGAAAGTAGTTAAGTTCAAATCTGTGAGATCATTTGGAATCAAAACAATACCAAACTTAGCCCTTAGAACATGAAAGTAGTTAAGTTCAAATCTGTGAGATCATTTGGAATCAAAACAATACCAAACTTAGCCCTTAGAACATGAAAGTAGTTAAGTTCAAATCTGTGAGATCATTTGGAATCAAAACAATACCAAACTTAGCCCTTAGAACATGAAAGTAGTTAAGTTCAAATCTGTGAGATCATTTGGAATCAAAACAATACCAAACTTAGCCCTTAGAACATGAAAGTAGTTAAGTTCAAATCTGTGAGATCATTTGGAATCAAAACAATACCAAACTTAGCCCTTAGAACATGAAAGCAGTTAAGTTCAAATCTGTGAGATCATTTGGAATCAAAACAATACCAAACTTAGCCCTTAGAACATGAAAGTAGTTAAGTTCAAATCTATGAGATCATTTTTCCAAGCTTCTCAGCCCTTAGAACATGAAAGCAGTTAAGTTCAAATCTATGAGATCATTTTTCCAAGCTTCTCAGCCCTTAGAACATGAAAGCAGTTAAGTTCAAATCTATGAGATCATTTTTCCAAGCTTCTCAGCCCTTAGAACATGAAAGTAGTTAAGTTCAAATCTGTGAGATCATTTGGAATCAAAACAATACCAAACTTAGCCCTTAGAACATGAAAGTAGTTAAGTTCAAATCTATGAGATCATTTTTCCAAGCTTCTCAGCCCTTAGAACATGAAAGTAGTTAAGTTCAAATCTGTGAGATCATTTGGAATCAAAACAATACCAAACTTAGCCCTTAGAACATGAAAGTAGTTAAGTTCAAATCTGTGAGATCATTTGGAATCAAAACAATACCAAACTTAGCCCTTAGAACATGAAAGTAGTTAAGTTCAAATCTATGAGATCATTTTTCCAAGCTTCTCAGCCCTTAGAACATGAAAGTAGTTAAGTTCAAATCTGTGAGATCATTTGGAATCAAAACAATACCAAACTTAGCCCTTAGAACATGAAAGTAGTTAAGTTCAAATCTATGAGATCATTTTTCCAAGCTTCTCAGCCCTTAGAACATGAAAGCAGTTAAGTTCAAATCTATGAGATCATTTTTCCAAGCTTCTCAGCCCTTAGAACATGAAAGTAGTTAAGTTCAAATCTGTGAGATCATTTGGAATCAAAACAATACCAAACTTAGCCCTTAGAACATGAAAGTAGTTAAGTTCAAATCTGTGAGATCATTTGGAATCAAAACAATACCAAACTTAGCCCTTAGAACATGAAAGTAGTTAAGTTCAAATCTGTGAGATCATTTGGAATCAAAACAATACCAAACTTAGCCCTTAGAACATGAAAGTAGTTAAGTTCAAATCTATGAGATCATTTTTCCAAGCTTCTCAGCCCTTAGAACATGAAAGTAGTTAAGTTCAAATCTATGAGATCATTTTTCCAAGCTTCTCAGCCCTTAGAACATGAAAGTAGTTAAGTTCAAATCTGTGAGATCATTTGGAATCAAAACAATACCAAACTTAGCCCTTAGAACATGAAAGTAGTTAAGTTCAAATCTATGAGATCATTTTTCCAAGCTTCTCAGCCCTTAGAACATGAAAGTAGTTAAGTTCAAATCTGTGAGATCATTTGGAATCAAAACAATACCAAACTTAGCCCTTAGAACATGAAAGTAGTTAAGTTCAAATCTATGAGATCATTTTTCCAAGCTTCTCAGCCCTTAGAACATGAAAGTAGTTAAGTTCAAATCTATGAGATCATTTTTCCAAGCTTCTCAGCCCTTAGAACATGAAAGTAGTTAAGTTCAAATCTATGAGATCATTTTTCCAAGCTTCTCAGCCCTTAGAACATGAAAGTAGTTAAGTTCAAATCTGTGAGATCATTTGGAATCAAAACAATACCAAACTTAGCCCTTAGAACATGAAAGTAGTTAAGTTCAAATCTATGAGATCATTTTTCCAAGCTTCTCAGCCCTTAGAACATGAAAGTAGTTAAGTTCAAATCTGTGAGATCATTTGGAATCAAAACAATACCAAACTTAGCCCTTAGAACATGAAAGCAAAACAATACCAAACTTAGCCCTTAGAACATGAAAGTAGTTAAGTTCAAATCTGTGAGATCATTTGGAATCAAAACAATACCAAACTTAGCCCTTAGAACATGAAAGTAGTTAAGTTCAAATCTATGAGATCATTTTTCCAAGCTTCTCAGCCCTTAGAACATGAAAGTAGTTAAGTTCAAATCTATGAGATCATTTTTCCAAGCTTCTCAGCCCTTAGAACATGAAAGTAGTTAAGTTCAAATCTATGAGATCATTTTTCCAAGCTTCTCAGCCCTTAGAACATGAAAGTAGTTAAGTTCAAATCTGTGAGATCATTTGGAATCAAAACAATACCAAACTTAGCCCTTAGAACATGAAAGTAGTTAAGTTCAAATCTATGAGATCATTTTTCCAAGCTTCTCAGCCCTTAGAACATGAAAGTAGTTAAGTTCAAATCTGTGAGATCATTTGGAATCAAAACAATACCAAACTCAGGCCTTAGAACATGAAAGCAAAACAATACCAAACTTAGCCCTTAGAACATGAAAGTAGTTAAGTTCAAATCTGTGAGATCATTTGGAATCAAAACAATACCAAACTTAGCCCTTAGAACATGAAAGCAGTTAAGTTCAAATCTATGAGATCATTTTTCCAAGCTTCTCAGCCCTTAGAACATGAAAGCAGTTAAAGTTCAAATATGTGAGATTATTTTTCCAACCTTGATTGGCTGGCTGCGTTTAGAATGAGCTACACCTTAAATATTCATCTTAAATATTCATATGTATCATGGTAATTATTTGACGCAACGCGAAAAAGAAGAGTTTCGTGCGATGGGTTTTTGAGGAAGGAGGTATTTTTTTTCCTCTATTTTTATTTGAATTGCGAAGGGAAGAGGAGCCTACAAATAGGGTTGAAGTTTTGCATATTCATCGTAATACTTATCTCGAATTCTCAAAACAATGGCACCCAAAAGGAGAGGATGCAATTCAACACGGTTTGTGATATGACAAGTTCTACTTTGAATTCTCACATTTCCATCTGAGATTTCAACTCTGAATTTTATACAAATTTTAAGGACAACTTAAAAACAAAATAACCTCAAAAAAATGAACAGAACCGCCAGTATGGGGGACATCTCCAAAGTGACAGATTAGAAAACAAGGTCAATTTATGATGCAATAAGAGGCAAAATAATGCAATAATGAGCCAATGATAAACATAGCGGGATGTACCAAACACATCCAATTATCCTAAAAAGGCATAAATATATCAACTAAAACAAAAATACTTTTAAGAGCCAACATCAAAACATCCAAAATGCCACCTAATAGCTCACAGAATGATGCTCAAACAGAGTTAAAAGTCCTCTAAACCTAACTGAAAGAAAACACGATATGGCATAATTCCCACCAGGTCCAAAATAAAAAGAGAAACCTAAATAAGAGCTTCCCTTGATATTTCTAAATATATTCTGGCATATCACCATCACTCACTCCTCATCCTCCTCTTCGCCGCCCGCTTCCTTCTTCTCAGCTGCTTTCTTATTCTTGCGCTTCACTCTTCCTTCTTTTCCTCCACCGAATGGGCTTGACAATGCAAAATCAATGTGCTTGGCCGACTCAAGCTTCACCAAGAACGATGGAACATTCACCACTTGCCTCCCAACCCTGCATCAACACAAAGATAGCTAAGCATCTAAACTTAAGCTCAAAGTAAAATTATAGCAACATAAGTTGAAGCCACGACAATTAAGAAAGAAAAAGCAAGCAATTAAGAATGATTACTTAAGGTCCACATGAAGTGGACTTTGATAACATTGTCTCTACATTCTTTCTATAGAAAGAATAGCAATAGAAATTTAAATAAAAGATTTAGGGATTAAAAAAGAGCAAAGAGAAAAGAATAGCCATCAGAGAGATAGGATGTTGGTATCAACATAAACACAAAATAAAATGTGCCTCAGATGACCGTCGTGAGAAATAATCCTGTACTCATCATATGGCTTGAGAAATGGTTCAACTGCAAGGAAATCTGAGGGCCCAACAATTCAATATGCTATGGCAAGAAAGCGAACAATAAATTGATAATGAAATGAACTAGAAGGAAAAATACATGGTAAGAAGAACATGCCGATTGTAATAGGCATGGGGAAAGAAGCAAAAAAAAAGGACATTAACATTCCTAGTATAAGGAATTAATTTAAACTGCTTATTAATTTTAAAATAAGAATACAAAAACAACAATTAATATTTTGAAAGAATAAAAGAGAGGACAAGAAAGCATTGAACAAGAACAACTGGTGTCACTGTCTGATAATGGCATACTCTTGATGATCATACAACAGTCAAAAATTAGGATACAGTTTATTTAAGAATTTGACAACAAATCGGGTAGAAAGAATAAGCTCAATCATAATAACAGATAAAATATGGTCTGGGGGCGGCTTTAGCAAAAATTGGTAGTATATATAATTATACTATAAGGATTAATAAGTTGTGATTCGTCAGTAACATGTGTACATCAACCAACCTGAAAATTCCATCAATTAGAGTTCTTAAATATGACTGCGGTAAAATTGGTTAAGCTATTGAATTAATAATGATTCTACATAATTCACATATCTTAAATTTAGATACACTTGATATTATGATAAAATGCACTGGCGTTTGTTAACCCAACAAATGCTTATCTATTAAGACTAAGCAAAAAAGCATCTAGCTCTACATGAGAGAAAATCAAAAAAGGAAGAAAAAAGAAACAGAAATATAAAAGCAATAGTAAAGCTGAGAAAACCATTTTAGGAAAATGGAAAAGAAAAAAATGCAGAACACAAACACCCTTACTTCTGAGGCTCAATGCAAATGCAACACATATTGGAAACATGCTTGAGGGTCATCAGATTATAAGTCTTAATAGTATGATCTATATTCTCAAAGATATAAGCACTAAAATGAATATTCTGGACACAAATAAAATCAAAGCAAAGGTAAATTTGAGAAAATTTATGAAAACAAAAATTTCAAAAGACGAAACCAAACTTCTGAAGTTCAATGCATATACAACAATTAATTAATGGACAGAATTGAAAAAAAAGAAGGAAAAAATCATGCATGAGGGACATGACATATAAGTCTCAACAGCATATAGTTGTTCCCGGATTCATAGTCGTTAAAAAATAAAATATGAAAACAATGGGCACTCAGAATGAAAAGGACTTGTACTGTTGCTCATAGTTCAGCGAAACTCATATGAATAATTTCATTTCCTCATTGTACCCACCTAATCTAGGAATAAAGCTGAGAAAAACATTATAGGAGAAAAAAATTCAGAAGACAAAACCTGCAAGGAGTATTTACTGGACAGATATGGGGAAAAAAACAAAAGCATCACAGATGAGGGAAATAACATTACAAGTCTCAATATCACATACTATTCCCGAAGTCATAGTTATTGAAAAATAAATTTCAAACGTAAAAAAAATACAAACTCAATGGACACTTAGAATGAAAAGGACTTGACCTATTGCTCATAATTCAGAAAAACTCATATAGGAATAATTTCATTTCCTCATGGTACCCAGCAAATCTAAAAATAACAAACAGACCATAAAAAGCAGCTATCTCTGAAGACATGTGGAAGATGGCCTCCAGAATTGAACTAAATGTAATGTATATTCTCAGTATCCTTCTGAAAATTTTCTTACTCAAAACAGACATAGAATAGCAAAAATAAAAATAAAACACCCAAATAGCATTCCTTAAATTTTCTGTAGAAGCTAGTAATAGCAAATTACAGGAAAGGACTTTCACCAAGAGAATAGCAGAAAACTTTTTTTTCTCAAATGACAAAACATAATTAGAGGTGATCCAGAAAACATAATTAGAGGTGATCCGTATGAATCCAATACAAATTACATTGCTTTTATTCCATGTTAACATATTCATGTCAATATGATTTCAGATAATCTCCATTATAGGTCAGGAGGAAAGAAACTTGAGAACATTAAAGAAAATTCTTGCGTAAATAAAAATGGCTATGTTTTAATAAAATGTTGGGAAAACCATAGCGACAAATTAAGCAGCTTATCACAAAACATCAATAAAATAAATTCATGCGCCTTGATTTCTTATAAACTTCTAGGGAGTTGCTTATCATGTCCACTTGTGGGCTATAATGCAGTAATGCACTACTATGGTCTCAAAACTATTTTGTTGCATAGCATGACCTAAATACACATATTATTAATAGAGCTCTCATTTGCAGATGCATGTGCTCATATTGTGTTGGGTATGTGTATGTGACGTGACCCTATATGTGGCGTGACCTTAACAATGACATAGACATCTGATAAATTTTGCATTCAATAGTAGCTCATTTGATATCGTTATCTACTATCTTGATCGCAAGGACAAGAATAGCTGAAAAGGTATTAAAACTGTCCTTATTCAAGGTTTGAAACTATAAAATGATACACAAAAAGGGAAGCATAAAGAAACTTGAACAAACACATCACAAATAGTATTGAATTATAGTCATTGCATTAACAATTCAAACTTGTAAAGTAACTCAGTGCAAGGCCCTAATTCTCTTGGTCATCTACTTGCAACACAACATGTAACAAACAACAATGAGTGCAATCGTAAAATCTATAAGGAACAATGAGCAAAGGAACTAATATTCCAATGTGGTTGTATTGTCCAAGAAAAACAATCAGAGATTATGGTTGTTACTTTATTGCAAAAGCAAGTCCACATATAAATAGAACATAACTTAAAGAGTCGAAGTTTTACCTGATGTGACGCTGACGTATGAGGACTCGAGCATGGTGAATTGATTTAGCCATGCCTGACTTGAAAACCTGAGTCTGCAAGCGGCGCTCCAAGAAGTTCTCAACAGTGAGGGCAAGGACGTAATCAAGCTTGTTCTGCTCCTCATCAAGAAGCCCATACTTGTGCATCCTGCGAAGAAGAGCCTCACCCTCAAAGATACGGCGAGGGTCCCTCTCATCCAGAGTGAGGAGCTGCCTCGCTGCATTACGGATTCTGCTAAGAACATATTGCACCCTCCAGAGCTCTCTCTTGCAGCGAAGACCATACTCTCCAACAAGTTTCAACTCAGCATCAAGTCGTTCCTTTTCATAGGGACGACGGGGTTTCTTAAAGGTCTTGCCATCTGCATATAAAATTTGTATGTAAAAATTAGTTTTTTGCTTGAATTATTACAAATATATTTTAAAGTTTCAAACTTTACAAAACATGTAGTTATTCTACTCTTATCCTTGAAGAAATATTACCTGAAACAATCCATACCATGGAAAAAGATGCCAAAATAGAACAAGTTTAACACAAGAAACATTCATAAAGTAACTCATGTGACACAATACAGACCAAGTGTAACACAATACAGACCAAGTGTCACAAACTTCAAATTATCAACTAAGAATTATTTTTGCACATCAAGATATTTTTTACCACCAAATAGTGACATTGATTTAGCTAATCAATTAGAGATCAGAACAATTAAAACCAAACAAGTAATTGCTGTAGTTCAATGTAATCATCATAAAAATAATGCTCAAATACTCTAGAAAATTTCTAGACCCAAAAATCAAACTAAAAGAATCACAAGGTCAGTGTCACTATTTGGTTAAATCCACCAAGATTTTGTTAAATAAAATGGCGCTTATATCAAAATAAATTTAACAATGAATCTAAATGAATCAATTATCTAGTGAAGATTGAACAACTATAGCTATACAAAGCTACAATTTTGGAACTTAGATTATCAAACTAATTATTGCAGATAAAAAATCCTTAAAAAAATACCATCAATCAGTAAGAGACGAAATTAATTAAAACAAAAGATTAAGAGAGAGAGGATCGAGATTGTACAGTTTCGATAGAAGGAGACGTGCACCATTTTGGAAGCAGTGCCCTAAAAGATCACCTCTTGCGAGTCGCCGTCGCCGCTCGCTGTCTAAAAGGAGGGGAGGGGAGAAGAAGATGAAACCCTAGGAAAACATTTGGGCTATATAAGGGTTAAATCATCACGTGCACGGCGCGTGTTAGGGCTAATGTAAGTTGAGCTTTTGAGGTATAATAACTAGATGGGCCGTGTTGGGCTGCAAACAACTAGCGCGTTAGGTAGACATAGGCCCACGGTTTCTACTTCGATGAAATTATAAGCATAAATTTCATTTTAAAAAGCTTTTTGATTATTAGGAATTTTGTAAAGACAAATTACAATAAACTATTTGATAAGGGAATATTACTATATATCATACCGCAAATATTTCATATGCGACGTCACTGTCCACATGTCCTCACATGACCAGCGTGTGAACGGAAAAGAGTGATTTGCACACAGTTGCACAGGACTCGGATCGTTCCGGTTCATAGGATGGGTACAGGAGAGCGGTATGTCACTTATTAAGAATTAGGTATGAGGAAGATAGGCTTATATGCTAAGCCAGAAAATATAGTACACTATAGGTTTAGTTATTAAATGTAGAAATTAGAGGTTCTCAGACTCAATTTTAAGAAAAATGCTAGTTGGTATTAGTAATGGTAAGAGAATCTTGAGAATCATCATGTTGCAATTAATGTATACATACTTTATTTGCTTAACTTCTCATATTTTTATTGTTTATTCTTTTAAAAAAGAGTTATGTTTTTCAAAACTTTAACCAGCTTGAATTCTAAATCGGGTGGCTGGAGATGGTGAATCGGATCGTGTTTCACAAATATGGGACAATTGAACCCGGGTCGTGGTTCTCTATAGTGTTCCACATTCCCGACTTCTATTGATCCACAAGCCACCCTCTTGCTCTCAAAGAGAGCTCAATAATGAACTCCTCCATAAAGAGCTCATGATAAAACGGACTCAGGAGTCGAGCGCTATTTTCGAGAAAGCCTCTTTTGACAAAAGACTGTTATCCAACCAGGAATATTCTTTTGTATACGTGCATGTCTTCTGTAGTCTCATCATTTTTAGGAATGAAGGACAATGGTCAAAGAATAACCGCCTCAAACAGTTAATGTGATGACGACACCTATTCTTTCTCTCATCCGAAATGTACGAACCTTTATATAAAGTGATCAACGGTAGTAAACTTTCTCTGACCTAGCTTTTCTAGGATTTTTGTTGCTTCTACTATTTTTAAAAGAGATTCTCATTGAACCAACAAAGGGCGTATCAGAGCCCCACTCCCGGGGATTTCCTCTAACACCGTCTAACGGTGTGCTACCATGCACAAGTTAGAAAAAGAAGGAGGAGTTTATCCAGTCAACGGATTCACGAGGGTCATTTCCCAGCACGTCCTGCATTGAAGCTAGAATGACTCAACAAATTCTACTTCTCCCTGAAACATTATAAATTCAACAGAAAAAAAACCACATATTTTTTTCGGTATTGTATTAGAAAATATATCATAATTTCAAGAGAATACCTTAAACTAATAATAAAATAAAATACTATGTATTTTACTGCCTTTAGTTAAAAAATCATGAAAATTTTGTAAAATGTAAATAAATTTTTCTGGTGTTTAATTCATAGATAATTTTTGGTATTATGTGGTCTTTAATGATGATTTGAAAGTTTTGATACCTATCTTTCTCTAATAAAAATAATTTATGATTTTCTTGTATGAATCCCTAATAATTAGTGCTAATTCTTTATGTCGTTTGGTAAAGGGTTAAAGGAGAATGTTTAAATTAGTTAACCCATGGTGAAGGGTTAAAAATAAGTAAATTCTGTTTGGATTCGATAGCTAAGGTGAAGGGCTAACGTTTTTGTTTGGTAGTTAAAGAAGGGTTAAGAAGGTTAATCTTTTAAAATTTTTAATTATACCAATTTTAACCTTATTAAAAGTAGAAAAATTAATAATGATTACTCAAAAATATGTTCCTACTCCTCTCTAAAATTCAAGCACTCAAAAATAAATTACTACACATATTCATAATTTACAGAAGGAAAGTATTTTTTGTCAAAACTTTAATAAGGATGATGTATTCTTATAGTATAAATTGTACAAGCCATATTCATCTCCAAGTTAAAGTGAAATAACAGATAATATGTCTCAAGTTAACAAGAATTAGAACAAAAGAATAGCTACAATGAGGTAGAAATTGATATATTGAAATATTAAAATAATAATAGCGCCTGGTTCTACAAACATACCTTAAGAAAATTGATAAAATAATGAAATATCAAGGTAGTCACTGCAGTGAATATTGAACATTGGAATATCAAAATAGTTCTATGCGGATCCAAGTGGAGCAATAGAGAAGTAAAATAATGAAATATTAAACAAGTTAATTATATCATATTGATATATCAAGCCTCTAAATTACAGCTACCGCCATTGTCAAGGAGGCGGGCTAAAAATACGACGGCTTCCCTGGAGGAATTGTAAACCCGTCAAAATGAGGGGTTAAGATCGGCTAAGTGACCTTAACTGCTTATCGAGGTTTAATAAACCCCTTATTGATAAATTAGTATTTGGCAGATTAGTGAAGGATTAAACTCTTTTTACTTTTCCATTAACCCTTTGCCAAATGGGGCCTTAAATTTTAACACTACTAGCATAACAACTAGTTAAAACGTATATACACATTTTGTAAGACAAAAAAGCCGTGTTTGGCAAATGGTTAGTTGAAGGGTTAAAAGAGTGTACCCCTTCATTAACCCGCCAAACACTAATTTATGAATAAGGGGCTTGTTAAACCTTGATAAGCAATTACGGTCGCTTAACCAACCTTAACCCCTCATTTCACAGGGGTTCACAATTCCACCTACTAACCCGGCATAACTTTTCATCCACCTCATGCAGAGGGCACGTCAGGCAAATGCTGTAAAATTTTAACTATTTCAATACAGCTAACTGCTTTATTGCTTCAATATTTAGCTTGTCTGAACTACCCAATTGAATATTTTAATATTTTATTCATATGACTATCCTTGAGTAGTGTACATTGCTTAATATTTTAATATAGGCTCTTATACATTTTAATATTTAGATATTGAGTTGGGGCCATCTACATGAATATTTTAATTCATATGGTCACAAAACAGAGCTACATGGACGAGTCGGCCATTGAAACTGTGGCTGTATTAATACTTCACTGTCATCGTGTGACTATTCTTATGATTTGATTTTTGTTAACTTAATAGAACATGTTTATCTATTATTTTATTTTCACCAAGAATGAATATAGATTTATTTGTACAATTTGCTTCACAAATTTATAGAATATCTATTTTTGCAATACTTTTTTTTAAATTGTGAATGTGTCAGTAAATTCTTGTGCAGTTGCATTTTGAACAGGGAGTCAGAACATATTTTTTGAACAAGCATTAGTAACTTCTTCTTTTTTTCTATAAGATTAAAATTGATATTCTAAAAATATTGATCTACATAATTAACCTTCTTAATTTTTGTTTCATTTCCAAGCATAAAAAAGTTAATGCTTCATCTTAACTAAATCCAAATAGAATTTAATTATTTTTAACTGCTCGTGATAGCTAAACTAATTTTAATCCTTCTACATAGCCCTTCTCTCTTAACCCCCTGTCAAACGGCACCAAAATGGTTTTGTAACGCAACTCTGTGGGCTTCTAAATGACAAGATGTAGGGGGCAAAAGAAGCTACATTATGAGGATTGAATAAGATGTTTTTGGGGGTTGCTCAAGTGAGGAATCAGAAGCTGGATGATATGCGCAAACAAGCTAACACATCAAGAGGGCAAGGGTCAGGTTCCAACCAAAATCTTCAGACACTCAAGTTGGAGGATTATAGTTCAAATACAAGTTGTAAATGGCTAAGAGCTTTGAAATATTGTTAAAGAGATGTTTTGTGTCTAATGTCTATTTTTTGGGCATCTTCACTCTTCCATTTTTTTAATCCCTAAGATTTGGTTTGGGGGTGGGTTTGAGGAGGGAAGGTGAGAGGAGGTACAATAAGGTGAAAGGATGGACATCCTTTTTAAGTCTTTATGTTTGGTAGGAGGGGGAGGAAGGAGAAATGTCTGCTTTTATTATTTATTTTCTCTCTATTCTTGTGTCCTTTCAATTTGGAGGATTCTTCTCTCTCTACTTTTTTATTTTATTTTGTAGTGTTCCCTCCCTCCCCTCCCCTCCCCTCTCTCTACCTGTCCCTCTAAAAACCCCCTAACAAAAGCAAACTAAGTTTTGTCCCTCTCCTCCCCTCATCTTCCTTCCTACCAAATGAAGCCTTAGGGAGGCCTCTTTTTAGGCGGGAGAATGGTGATTTTTTGTTACTTAAGAGCAACATGACCATGGTGTCAGAATGGGATGTGGAAGTGGTCTTTATATTTTACAGAATGGTCTCCAGCAGTGATAGCACTAGCATAATAGCTTTTAAATCGGTGAAATATCTTGTTGAAGGTTATTGTTTGAATTATTGTGAGAAAGAAATTGTTGTTAGGGTTACAAAAAGCATATAAACGAAAACCTTCTTGTTAGGATGAAGTCCATACAATAGCTCTTATTTGATTGATAACAAACTCTCATTTGGTACTAATATTTATTTGAGATGATATAATACAGGTGAAAATAGGTATACGAAGGAAATGAGCCAAAGTTAAAATCGAACCATCGATGGACTAAGGAAACCATCGATGGTCCCTTGAACAATTGATGGTGTACAGTGAACAATCATAGATTTCTAGAAACTTAAAATCAGACCATTGATGATCTACATGCAACCATCGATGGTGCTCAGGGAACTATCGATGGTCAGGATTGCCCATTGATGGTAACAACACATTTTGGTAGATTTTAAGAGTTAATCACAACCGTTTATTGATCCCTTTTATCTCTAAC
This sequence comes from Asparagus setaceus, assembly GCA_012295165.1. Classification (NCBI taxonomy): domain Eukaryota; kingdom Viridiplantae; phylum Streptophyta; class Magnoliopsida; order Asparagales; family Asparagaceae; genus Asparagus; species Asparagus setaceus. The sequence continues at coordinate 27,580,991 of CM022704.1, read as the reverse complement.
TACTACTATGATTATAATGTCTTTTTCCCTATTTATCAGAGGCTATATAAGACAGGAAGAGATCATATTTTGGAGAGGTTCTATGCTTTAAACAAAAGGAGAGTTTTTTAAGAGATAAAAAACAGAGAATTTATTTAGGGTTTGTGAAGAAGATTTGATTTATGCTTCGAACCCCCGGAGCATCGTCAAACTCTTTCTCGTCGCGCTTAGCATCTTCAGATCATATCAGTGATGAGAGTTGCCCTTAGATTCAATATTATCGCCGTTTCTTCATCAAGCTTCGCTTCAATCTTTTGAAGAACGGTTTACTTAGAAAAAAGGCTATAAGATCTTTTCAATTTGTGCTTAAACTGTTTTGATAGTTTTTGTTTCATCTTGTTTTCATGGCGTACTCAAGCCAATAATAATTGAGGGTTAGGACTAGCTAGGGCTAGGCGTTACTTATCTATGAGGAGTTAGGTTAGACAACTAGCTCTGGGTTGATGTTAGGGTGTGGTCTTTATAAACGTACTGAATCAGGTTGCGATTCAAGTGAACTCTGGTCATAGTGAGGAAGCCCCTTCGTGATAATTATCCAAACCCCTATAAATCTCACGTATTCCTTGGTTGATTTTCGGTTTGGTTACTTGCTTTTATTTTTCTATATTTTCATGGTATATTTTGTATAGTTAGCGAAAAGCTGTAGCAAACCTATTCACACCTCTCTAGACATGCATCTCAGATCCAACACTTCTGACCAATTTTTATTTCCTCTTAATTCTGAAAATATTTAGTCTTTATATGTTATTACAATACCACTTTTTTTTTTGAAATATTACGCTATTATATGTCTAAGATGGTCAAGAGACTCGATATATATAATATTCAACTCATGTTAAGAATTTTCTCTAGCTTCGGTTAGTAACTCAAATGCATCAAGTTGGGGGGAAAAGAAGATAATTCAAATTATTGGACAAAAATAGACAATATAGAACTGGAGTCATTCCTGTTCAAATCACCGTTATGTTTACAGCTCAAGAAAATAAAAAAGATAAAGCCCCACACTTTTTATTTTGTCAGTTTTTTCTTGGAAACCACCTTATCTTTAAATTCAATTCACAGAAACCACCTTATATTTTAAATTTCTATCTAAACCACCTTATATTTATCTTTTTGTTTCAATTAACCACCTGACCTCATATTTTTATCTCAAATCCCAAACATACCCTCATAAGAGCTCACGTGCTCTGTATGTGTCATCTTTTAACCTAACTCCTAACGAAACGAGGTAAAATAGATCCCACCTTTAATAAGTTTGACAGAGACGGAGAAAAGAAGAAAAAAATTTCTCCGCTCTTCTTAAAAAAAGGGGATCCCCCTTCAACTCAAACCCTAGATCCATAATTCCCCAACTACCAAACCCGAGATCTATTAATTCTCTCCCATGAGGAAGTAAAATTAATAAAATTTTAGATTTCATCTATAGATTGAAGAGAGATATCAGATGATTCACTCTCCCAAGACATTGTTGCTGGTGGATCTTCTTCTTCCCATGAAAACTTTATCGAGTTGTACAGCAAATGCAGATTTAGGGCTTCTTTGCTAACTTCTCAAACTGAAGCTAATCCTAGGAGAAGATTTTACAGTTGCCATTTCTATGATCATTCGACGAGAACCAAAAGATGTGGCTTTTTCCAATAGTTTGATGAGGAGATTGTTAGTAGGCTAAAAGTGATGATACATATGCTCATATCTAACAAGAAGAAGATGAAGGCTGAGCTAATTGAGATGGTTAAGAAATATGTCGAATTGGAAGAAGAAAGAAAGATGATTGAATTTGAGAATGAAATACTTAAAGATGAGAATTTATAATTGAAGAAAGATATTCAAAGAATGAGGATGTGGGGTAAATGTTGTAGCTTCTTAAAGCTTTTACTAATTTTTGGTTGTTCTATCATTTATGAAAGGTTTTGGAGGGAATGAGAAATAGAGATTAATATAATTTTGGTTGTGATGGTTTGTAATTTTGTGAAGGAAATGTAATAGAAATGTTTGGAGATCAATGTACTTTAACTTGATAAAATGAGTTTTGTAATGGATTAACATGAATGTTTGGTGAAAAAATCTTTTTGTCGTGTATGAAAATTTATTTAGCTTGGTGAAATATCTTATTTCAATGGATCAATATGAATATTTGGTGTAAATTTATAGAGGCTATGATTTTGTCTTTTGTAGAAGATATCTAACTTGTAAAAACATTCATTAAAAAAATTTGTAGGAGAAATCTAATTGTAAAAAAAATTATTAAAAAAATGAAGACAGTTAGTGATGTGAAACAATGCGTGTGCAGGTATGAAGATCGTCGACAACAATGCTTCACCAAATCGGCGATCGATCTAGGCAGGAAGCTCAAAAATAAAGCGACGCTAACGATCGTTTTTAAGCAAAAGTTGCAATGTACTTAGCTGAGGCCTTTGTAAATTATTCAAGAAAATTGTAATATAATTGATTCGTTCTTGTAATAAAGGTTCGAGATGTAATATTTAGATAAGTAAATATACTTGGCAACAGATCACTCGCTCACTTAATCAAACAGCATTTAGCACAATCGCAACTGATAATAAAATTGATAATAATATGCACGCCATAGCAGTTCCGAAAATATTAGAGCGAAAGAAAGTAAACCTTCATCGAATTGAACTGGTTCGATGAGGGGAGCTTCTGAAGGCGGTGCGACGACTCCGAATAAATCAGATCCAAGTGAACCAAGTCCAATTGAGCCAAACTAGATCTAATGGAACCAAGCCACAGTGAACCAATTCCAATTAAACCCAAATAAACCAAACCAAATAAACCAAGCCAGACCCAATGAACCAAGTCTAATAAATAGATCTATTCACCAACAGATCATCCACTCCCTTCTCAACCCGATCGATCAAGAGGGGGTCTTCGACGTGACGGCGGGAGGCGGCGACGGACGACGGTCCATGGCGACGACGCGCACGGCGGAGTGGGCGCATTTGTTTACGGCAGGCGGGTGACAAAGGGATCGTGGAGGGCTCGAATGACGGCATCTGGACGACGCGAGGGCTTCGGACGGCGGCTCGGATCGGCGAGGGTTGGCGACGAGACCAAGGGGTGTGTCGGCGGGGCTCAGCTGCTACTGTTGATGTTGCTGTTCAGTGGGGCTAATCAGAGGCGACTTCGACGGTGAGGTTGTGGAGGCAGGGTGGGGTTGCTGGCGGCTAGGGTTTCACACCCAGAGAGGAGGCGGCTAGGGTTTCACACCCACGTTTCACACGTTACAAGGTAATTAGCACCAAATTTTTTTTTTCATTCAATAATCAATAATTCTGATTCTGATTACAGTAGGTTTTATAGGAGATTAAAAATTTAGAAATAATCTCACAATCAAATCTCTCACAAATCCATCAGATTCCAAATAATTAACTGCCAAATTTAAACCAAAATTCGAAATTCAAATCTAATCTACTAAAACTGACAATAACTACTAAATTAAGACCATATCACAGGAATCCGATGCATGGCCGAACCTTGGCGTCTCCTGTGCTGATAAACTCGACGAAAATCTCGTGGGTACGTCTGGATGTCCTCATCAGTTAGCTTTGAAGCTAATTACAAATAGTTGGGATTTTGGAGTTAGCTTCAAACCTAACTGCAAAACACTAGTCCCGGGTGTTTTACAGTTAATATCAAAAAAAAAATTTTGAACACTTTCATCAATATACCATGTGATAGAATTTAATTTATCAATAATATTGATATATAAACAAGAACGCAAGAAACACAAAATGCATAAGCTAACTTGTTTCAAAGTGCTATCCATAAGGCATCAATCACAACTCTACCATCAATACGAACACTTTCATCAATCACAAATATTGACAATATAAATCACCCTACCACGTGATGCATTTCATTCCCCTTTTATCAAAAGACATCATGAACTTCATTGTTTAAAGTGTTTTCCCAAAATATATAAAAGAAAATCCAATAGACATTATCAAATCCATCGTTTGCAAAATACATGTCATCATTGAGTTTTTACAAAAGATAAACCCAAAAATACTTGTCAACATGAATTCATGGTTTCCACAAAGCTTTAATTGAGCTTTCTTCCCCTTGTCCTATTGCAACTATGGCTGCTTCCCTGAATTGTGCTCTTGTATAGCATATGTTTCTTCTATCTGTTGCTCTTAGAATGTTGAAACCTCTCCTATGTGGTACACTTGGTGCTACTTCAGTATTTATCACATGGGATGATGTAGAAGGTGTAGGAGTTTGTTGCAATGGTGTTGAGAAGTTGCTTGTGAGGGGATTGGTGCTGAGCCAATATTTACTTCACTTGTTTCCACCTGTAAGTGGAATAGAAAAAACTCGTAGTTAGATAAAGCGGCTTTTGTTGAAGTCCAATAAAATAAAAGTTATTTATATATAACTGAATATAACTTAAGCTGGTTTCTATGTAGATCATATAAGATGAAGGTGGTTTCTATATAGGAAATATAAAGCTAACTACATTTACTCACATGAGAAGATCCATATGTACTACAGCCTTGATTGTTATCACCTGCCTCCACCCTCATGTTGATTACCTATTTCAAATCCATCAACATTGTTAGCCTTCTTTTCAAACCCAAAAAATTTAAATTAAGCATAAGTTCTAAATAGCAAAACAAGAATATACATACTTGTTTTCTCTTCCTATTAGCACCATTATATGTTCTTGTAGTTGATATTGCTCCGGAGTTAGTAGAAGCTTTTTGGGTCTTCCACCTTCACTTAGATCTTGAGCAGCAGATGGTTGGTTCTTACAAGCTTTTTTTATTGTGACCATTTTCCCATAATTTTTGCATTTTTTCGCATTTTTTTCTTGTAACTCTCAATGAAGCTACAGCCTGTTAACCTACTTCTCTCTTTCTTGTTCTTTTTGGTCTTCCAGGCATGATTCTGGTTGAAGGAGGACTTGGCTGAGGGTATAGAGTTCTTTGCCACTATTTCATTCCATGAATAGGGGTAACATTCTGACCGTAAGCAAGCATGTAAGTATCTTTGGTGTATGCGTCATGGACATATCCCTCTGGTACGACCTTTTGCTTCACCATAGCAACAACTGCATGTATACAGGGGAAGCCACTTAGTTGCCATCTGTTACAACCACAAGCCCATTTATCCAAGTTCACAACATAAATCTCCTCTTTATACGTCACTTTCAAATTTGTTGTCTCCACCAAATTCAGTACTACATTATCTTATCTCTTCTTTCAATACTTCAAGTTTGTGCTCTGCCTTTGGAACCAATCTTCCTTGATGCTTTGCAATACATTGTTGTTTGAAAACAAACCTCTTTATGAGCATCCTTCTAATAAACTTCAAGCATGTACGTATTGACTTTTCTCTTGCTTCTAGAATCATTTTGTTAAATGATTACAAGTTGTTTAGTAGACAATCAGATTTGGTAAAAGTTCTGAATGCATGTCTATTCCAATGGCTTGGATCTTCAGCCACGAGATATGCAAATGCATCCTCATTCTTGTCCTTTATATCCTTCATAGCTTCATCAAAAGAGGCCTTGTTGAAGCTCGACAAGCTTTCTATATTGCATCTTTGAAAGCTTTTCCTAGAAATCTATTTCTAAAATTAGCATGAATATTTCTACATAAAAATCTCACTTCTACAGTTGACAGTATTCAATGCATCAATCAGCCCCTATACATGGAAATATAAACAAGTAAGTCCAACTTAATTCATAATGCATATAATTAACATGAAACACTAAAATTAAAGTAAAAATTAATAAAGATATACATGATGATACCTTTGCCTATCTAACATGAAAGCCCATTTATGTCTCTTAACAGGCCCCAGATCACCAATCAAACAGCGAAGAAACTAAGTCCATATGTCCTTGTTGTCCACCTCCACAACCACATACACAATGGGGTATATATCACCATTCCCATCTATTCCCACTGCATAAATGTTTGGCTAATGTAAATCCCTTTCAAATGACAGCCATATATCTCAATAATTAGTCTGCATCCTCTCTTGAAGCCTTATTTACAAGCTGATAGACATACCTAAAACCTCTAAAATGAAGGTGTTCGTAGCCTATTGATATTATCAACTCTCACCAAAGTTGAAGAAAGATTTGTTGTTATAATCTGTTAGCATAGTCCCATACTCTTTGGTGTTGTTCAGTTACAACACCATAAATATTCAGCATTGCTCTCTCTTGCTTTGTATACCAAAGGCTTACCAATTATAATTCCATAATCTCTGTTTACTCACTCAGTGAAACCTGACAACTTTCACTGAGGATCACCTCTCCAATTATCCTCGTATCTTTTAGCTAACCAATCAGAAAAGACATTGCTATTATGATTTCCAACTCTCCCATAATTTTCATGTTTTAGCTTCAGTGTTTTGATTTGAAAGGTGGCTTCATCTAGCAGTTTTATTGCATGAATCTTGAACATGCATATATTCTCACAATTTTGCATGCACCTCATTTTGCTACCATGCTTGAAATCCTCTACACATTTGCATCTATACCTACAATAAATAGTTATCCCTTCTTATCATTGTGTAGGTAGTAGAAATCAAAATCCTATTGAATTACATACAATTTGAAAGCATTTCTTAGAATGTCATTGCTTGCAAACATAAGACCATTCTTGAATTCAATTGGCTTAGTGGATAGGAATCTTCATCAGAACCATATAAGCTATCTAAGTCCTCTGTGTTAGTATCACTTTCCTCATCAACCTTGAAACATATTCATCCTCTTCATCCACCTGAGCCTTCTTTGATGGTTATGTTTGAATAGGATCCTTTGTATTAGCATCAACATATACATCATTGTCATGTCCATCATCATAATCTGAATCAGATATTTCAAATTCTGATACATCACTTGCATCCTCCTTATCTTGTACATCTACATCCACAAGACCGTCATTAAAATCATTTTGAGAATGTGGAGGAACATTAACATTAGGTTGAGAGGGTGGAGGATCATTGACAAGAGATTGAGCAGATGGAGAATCATTCATGTTAGATTGAGGCGGTGGAGGATCATTGACATCAGATTGAGGCGTTGAGGACTCACTGATATTAGTTGAAGGAACTTGAGACTCATTGTCATACTATCTCCTCGTCAAGAATACATTCATCAATTTCATGAATAGAATACACAGCTACTTTTTGGTTTGGACCAAGAGAACTAATCATATCTAATATGTCTTGATCATTAACTATTTGTCTTGCTCCTTGTGCCAAATTAGTGCCAGGAATATTATACCACACTTCTGCAATACTATTATAATTCAAGCCATCTTAGAGAACTGCTTTTAACTTCTAGAAAGACATCTTATATTGAACATGATCATACTTTCTTAAAATTGATCATCCAATATATTTAAGTATCCCTTGTGAAATGACCACCATGGTGATACTCAATTGTGAAAACAACATCCATCCTACAAATACAGTTAGGCATATTAGCACACTATCATTCCAGAGAGGCACATTAAGAAAAATAACTACTGATCTTAGCTTCGTAGTAAATAAAATCATGTATGACTGAAAAATAGCAATAGAGAGGGCACAGACGCACGCGCACTAACACAAGTGTGAATGCTTTTCACTTATTCAGACGTCAAAATTCAGTTCAATATGATTGAAACCCCTTAGAAGTACCTCAATGGATAATTATCTTCTTTAACCACTTGCAACAAATCAAGGGAACCTATAATGCACAAATCAAAGTGAATGATCCTCCCAAAAGGTTGGGAAGTAATAGCACCAACTTCCAAGTCAATAATATATGTATTATAAGAGCTAATATATTGACTTCACAATTCTCGCTACTCTATCTAACATGCAACATTTATAATTTTATATGAAGAATAAACATGATACAACAAGGCCTATACAAGCAATCAATGCATCCATTATGGTTTTTCCAAATATTTTGGTAATTTTAACAAATAACTATAATTCGTAAAGCATTTCAAGAGGATTAGCACTAGAAGAGCTAATGATCATGTTGAATAATCACGGTCAATGAAAATTATTTGACTATTTATCATGGCAGTTTTAAGCATGAAGCCATGAATTATGTTGTAATGTTTACAGTTAACCTAGAAGAAACAAGAATGATGAATAAGAAGCAAACAAGACCCAATTAATTGTTGCAATGAATGCACACACTCTAATACAGATAAACATGACATGAACCACCATCACCAGTTTGATAATGGTTGATTGGAACAAAAAGATAAATACAACGTGGTTTAAATAGAAATTAAAATATAAGGTGGTTTCTGTGAATTGAACCTAAATATAAGATGGTTTTTCGAAAAAAATCCCTTATTTTTTAAATAACTGTTTCAATACTTCTTCCCTCAAATCTCTATATTCCAAAACATTACTTATAAGCTAATAAGTCAATCATCTTTCAAATCATGTGTTGCTTACCCATCTCGTTAGTTATTAAATCTCGGAATATACCAAAGGCTCACTAGAACCTTTTCTCCTTCTTTTTCCTTTTAATAAAAACTTGTAGTGGTTTTCTGATCCTTTGATGTGAGAGAGGAAGAAATGCCCTTATAAAATTAGGACGAAAATAAATTAAGATGAAAGAGGGCAATTTAGGTAAATAACTTTTCAAAATATTACTTAACTTAGGATATAGGCATTTTGTCTGTCTTTTTACTCATAGTGACAGATAATAAAATATATAACGTACTAATGTTCAGCACGTCTTCATTTCTACCAATTCAAAACCTTTAACAAACCAAAATAACGTATCAATATATGCTTCACATTCTTTCAATTAACGTATAGCAATACAGCAATTTACAAGTATTAATAACTCTTAAAAGTCTAAACTTATATATTACAATTCACTTGCATAGTTCAAATTTACATGATGCAATCAAAGATAAAAGATGAAAAAGAAGAATTTTAAAACTAATTTTGATCAAATAAAGAAAAATTGTAGCTATTAGATTTTCGTGAGGTTCGTTGCAGCTAGGGTAAGGGCAGGGTTTCTTAACAGCTCTGCACCTATTTCACATAGGAGCTCTAGAGCTCATCTCAACCATTCATTTTCTTAGAGATTATAATAGGAGATATTATTTCCTCCTTACATATTCCTATAGAAAAAATAAAACAATAAAGGCATTACAATATGAGCACTCTCAAATTCATTACAATAAAGATGCAACAGAAGGATGAAACCATAACAAGGTTTGCAATAGATTGCAAGTCTCTTACTTCCTCTTGTAAACCTAAATAAAATACAAAACTTCTTCAAAACTTCTAGTAATCATCAGAATCCGGATCTGCATCAACAATGTCTGGCAGTGAGTCGATAGATGTCGAATCAGAATCATAAGATGTTAAATCCCTGTCCTTAAGGCTTATACCCAAGCTTTCCAAACTATTATTGCTTGTGCCTTTGTTGAGATTCAAGTCACTGCTTGAAACCACAATATTTTTTACTGGCTCCATCTTATAGCTCGAGGAACTGCCAGGAATTATGTTCTGTCGAGAGTCAAGGTTGTTGCCTTGAGATGAACTGCTTGCAAACTGCTCATCTTGTTTTCTGCCTTCAGGCATGGAAACCAAAGCTGGCTCTTGATGAGCATCGATGTTAGCTTCCCTATCTGTGGATGCCATCTCCACATCAGCAATTTGCATCTTCTCCTGTATGTCTCCCGCATTCTTTTCTGCTAAAGCCTCTGAGACCCTCAAAAAATCCTCTTGGTTTTCTATCTGCTTAGTTGCATCATTATTATCTATGGCAGGTTCATCACCAAGCCAGCTATTATATAGGTTGTCATCGTTGTCATCATCATCAGCTAGGTTATTGAAATTACCTAGACCAAGTGAGAATATGTTGGGGTTTTGATGTTTGGGGTTAACTCTCTCATCAAGTGCAGAGCTTTTGGCAACTGGAGCATCCACAAGTGGAAGGGCCCGTGGATGGATGAGGATCTCCAAAGCCAGAAGGGCATGTGCACAGAATGCAGCAAGCTTTGTTCCAGTTTCTTGCTTCCCTGGGATAATAATTTCAAGCAATTACTTACAGAGTATACAGGGAACTTATATATATACACACGTAATAATCAAATACACTTCAGGTTTTGTTCATTTTACTGAAAGATATGGGAGAAAGGCAAAAATAAATTGATGGCTTTTCAAATTCCTATTACACATCATGTATGTCTTTGCACAGTTGTTTCAGCTTGCACAACATAATTGCAGTTGTTTAAGCACCACCACATGTTGTTTACTTTGGACATAGTTTAGGAGGAAGTATCGGCCAGAGTGGTCAAAGACACTGAATATACAAAGAAAACTACATACATGTGCATATCTATACACAGTAACACACACCGTTTGGCTAGTAGAATAGTATTAGTGACACAGTTTAGGTTTATGTATTATGAATAAGTGGTTTGCCACTTTCAATGTCACTTTACAAAGTGCTTATACAAAATACAACATTATAAGACCAAAGACTTGAAATCAAGAGCTATGAATATTGACTGACAAGAATGGTTTACTCAAAAACTTTAATTGTCTCTCTACAAGATATTTAATAGTCATTAATCAGCCCATCCATTAAAGCACTAGTTCAATTCAACTAGTATGATAAATAAGCACTGTTCTTAATGAACTAAAATAAATAGTTCAATGTTTTAAACCAAAAAGAACCTTAAGCTTCCATCATACCATTATGGTATCAATTACCTTGATAGCTCCAAGATAAGATGAAATAGGTAAAAACTAACTTTCAGAGTCCTCAATGTTCTTTCCATAACATGAATGAGTATCGTTCACCTATTTGCTTCAAAAGTCTATCAGTATTGTTCACCTATTTGCTTCAGAAGTAGGGGTGCCAAACGGTTCGGATATATCCGAACCGATCCGCATCCGTATCCGAACAGATGCGGATATGGTAAGCTATTTTCAAAACCGGGCGGATACGGATTCGGATACGGATATGAGAGTAAGATTCGGATGCGGATACGGATATCCGCAATTTAGTTAACATATTGGATTCGGGTCTATTTAATATCCAAAGTTCTAAAACTGTAACCGCTAACCAACCCAAGTGACTGAAGTGAGTAAAAAATCCTAGCTTCCCCATCGTTTCCTCAATTCCCAAATTCCCTCAACCCGACACTTGCTCCAGCAGCTCCACCGAGTCGGCCGACTCCTTCCATCTTCGACAGGCGACGCCGCAACAGCCCTCCATCTTCCACAGCTCCACCGAGTCGGCCACCGCGCCCTCCACCGCCGATTCCCTCCCTCCACCGCCACTCCCACTCCCTCCGTCGCCGATTCCCCTCCTCCCCCGCCACTCCCTCCTCCCCCTCCACTTGATTCGACACTCGACAGGATGTCAATGTAATAATCCTTGTATCTGTGATTGATGCAGGATGTCAATGTGTCAAATGCAGAAAAGAATACCCCCCTTCATTGGGCATGCCTCAATGGTCATATTGAGGTGAATATTGTTCTTGCATTTGGTTTTAATTTATCTGCTCTGTTTAATCACTGAGATGAGAAAGAGAACACTTTCAGGTAGTGAAGGCTTTGATCCCGCACGAGCTCTTGTAAGTCTTGTTGAACAGTAACTTCGATCACATTTCTTTTGGTTAAATATGAAATTGTTCATTTGGTTTGATAATTTTGACATTTTCAAAACTTGGATACTTATCTTTTTGTGTAGCTATGAGCGAACCCCAATGGATGAAGCAGTGAATAGAGGAAAATTGGAGATAGTCGATGCAATCAGCACTGCAGTAGCTCAAGTGGAACTCGAAGGGGTTAGCGTTTCTCAACACAGTGAGCTATGATTATGTGAGAACATCTACCAGCTTTATCTGACTTAAAAGAGTTAAAGAGGTTTTTTTTTGTCCTCAGGACTGTTATGTATGAAATGTTCATTTTACCCCGTAGTACAACCAGTGGCGGATCCAGAAAATTTTTTTTGGGGGGCCGGACTATAAGTATCTATTTATAGAAATTCAAAGATGTGTAGCTTGTGATATGAATATTTTAACAAGACAATATCAAAACAATTAGCAGCAGGCTGGAAACATGCACAAAGGCTGAAACTTGCACGGTCGATAACTTTTGACTCGGTTATCGGAATCACTATTATAATATGTTTTCAGAAAGCTCTGAACATGATCTACAAAAGTAAGATCTCTAGGGGTGTAGCTGCCCACCCCAGGCACCACTTGGATCCTGCCCTAAGTACAACCACATTCATTTACCCATTGGATTGTAATTTATATGTAGGTGTACTAATTCATATCCGATTCGTATCCATTTGTCAAATATCCGTTTCATATCCATGACCGTATCCGATCCGATTCTCTAATATCCGAACCGTATCCGTTTCCGATGAGTGCGGATATGGCTAAAGTTTTTTCTTATCGAAGATAATCCGTATCCGTATCCGTTTATAGAAAGCGGATATGGTTATGGTAAGTGCCATATCCGAACTGTATCCGCTCCGTTAACACCCCTATTCAGAAGTCTATCAGTATTGTTCACCTATTTGCTTCAGAAGTCTATCACCTTGCAGTCATTTAAACACCACCATCTGGTAGTTTTGTTACAAACTGATATAAGTGGCGTGACAAACATAATAAAAGGGATGATATATCCACTGAACCCAAAAGAAACATATATAGTATTTGATGTTAGTTATTCGGTCAAAATTTATGAATATATCAGTGTACGCTTCTGTGCAGACTAATCTGAGGATTTGTGCAAACATAATACTATAAGAACCAAAAGGGGACTGCACAACCATGTCAGGTATTGTGAAGATCATTACATTTAATGGGATAATATATTTAGCTTAGATCTTATAGATAAATCCGAACCCACATAGAAAATGACATAAAATGGTCACATAAAACTGAAACTAGAAATGTAACCATTGACAAACAATCAACGGTGGTGGTAAACAGAATTACTAATAATAATTTCCTTTTCCTATTTTCTCATTCTTAGAAACACTAGAAACATTTTTGGTATGGAAAAGCTCATGGAAATAAACTGGACCAGCAGAATATTAAAGTTTGAACATCACTTTCAATTGAACAGATAGAAGGAAAAAGACCAAATGGTGGAAAGGTCACCAAAATTTGTATCCATTGTTCCATGAAAATGTATCAGGTGCTCATGGATTAGACGCCCTAGGAAGCTGAGATTCTACCAAGGAAGACATACCAGAAGAATCTGATATATGAAACCTTCAAAGTCTAGGAAGGGCACAGGAAGACATCTTCGTGACTTACATATGTTTCTAAGATGCTTATCTGACAAATTCATAAATGAAAATTCAGACTCGACTGTGTTCTATAGGAAAAGCCAAACAAATAATTGGTGATATCACCAACGTGTGACAATCTGATTAGATGATGATATCTCACATGTTTTAGATTCCAAAAGGGTCAAGGACCTCTGAAGTGTTTGCATAATGATCATTTACAAAATCGGAGAAAAAACAGGACTCAACTTTTTTTTTATCTTAATACTGTTAGGAATCTTCGGATATGTGCTAAAAGATTATACCTCTGCGGAAAAGTTCAAGGCCTTGTGATAAATATGGAGGCCGGACATGGGCTGAGGAAAGAAGAGATGCTAGCAATGCTTCTAGTGCGGCAAGCTGGAAATCTGCCCAAGAGACAAATGATTCATCTTTTAAACTGGGATACTTTCCTTCGCTGGCCCATCCATCACATGCATTTATTGCAATATTTATAATAAGTGAATCCACACCAGACCGCCAACTCTCTGATTTCAAAGAACCGCCCTGTAAAATTATTTCAAAGAGAGTGTTTTGTAAAATTATTCCAAAATTACTCCAAAATCATGATATCAAGTTACAAACAACTCATGTATTACAAATATATGCACAAAAGGCTCTATTTGATTGCTCTTGGATATATTCACACAATTAATTAGTTGCACAAGGAAATATCCAAGTTTACTAACAAGGTGTGCATAGCCCGCAAGTATATCAGACTATAGTATTACAAATATATGCACAAAAGGCTGTATTTGATTACTCTTGGATATATTCACATGATTAATTATTTGCGCAAGGAAATATACAAGCTTGCTAACGAGGTGTGCATAGCCCCCAAGTATAGATTACTTTCGCATTTCTACCTTAAAGGATATAAAGAAAAACCTCCCATTATTTTTTTTAATTAAAACCTCCCAGTATTATACTTATACATACCACAGTAAAAAGAGCTTCCAGTGCTTTCAGTGCAGCTATCTTAAGAGAGAGAGGAGATGGCATTTTTCTGTCAAGTGCCTCAGTTTCAACATTAACCCCATTTGGCCGCTCAATTAGTGATCCAGAAGAATGTTTCCTTTTTCTGTGGGAAACTGGTATTGGTTTTGATGAAGAGTTACCAGAAGACAATGCGCCAACCTCCTCGGCATTATTAAGGTCCATGAAAGCATTGTCGATTACCTCTTGCGCAAGATATAGGGACATACCTGAACAGGAAACAATCCTGTGGATCAGTAGCAAAATTAATGTGATTATAAAGAGGCATGAGCTAGTTTAAATTTAGAGAAGATGAGAAAAATCACCTTCTAGAATACTGGAAACCTCATAATTTGGAGTGTTTGAAAAAAAAAATAGCAAAGAAAAGGCAACAAAAGCTTCAGACAGGTTTTTGGATATAGATACAAGCAAGCAGTCTAATGAGAAAATATGTAAACGAGTACTATGATTCATGATATGCTTTATGGTTCACAATTCAGGTTGCAGCACACTTGAAGCGTTCGACTGTCCGTTTGTGCACACATACACAAACATTATTAACATTTTAACATATTTGAATCACTCACCCGATAATTATTCTAAGGATAAAACACCATTAACAGCATATAAAAAAACATGATAACAGCTTTGATCAAATTAAATAATCAAACTCCAAATCTAAACTTAATGGCAATAGTCTAACTGCCGGACACAGTAAATAACTATATTAAAGAAAACCAAAAAGCTAAAGCAAAGTATAACCAATTAGTCTTCCATCTATCTCATCAGTTTTCAGGTCTCTGGTTGATATGTGTCAGGATATCACAGAGAATGTCATCTACGTTGGTATCCCGTAGGTTTTGAAGTGAATTAGATAATACTGATATAAACAATACCAGATTGAACACAGTTACACAGGGAATAGTCTAAATCAGTAATTAAAAATGTAAAAGAAATGTAATGGATACAACCTCCAGGCAAATTTTGTGCTTTGCTAAATAGTTGCACAAATGGTATAATAAAATCTTTTCTCCCATATCTTCAAAATTTAAAGAATCATGGTTTAAAAAATGCTAGGAGGTTCTAGGCAGTGGACCAACTGCCCCTATCACCTATCTCACATGATTTATACGCCCTGTTAGGGTCCATGCGGTTTGAAACACCTAGCAGTAAAAGGCTTCTTAGGCAGACACTTATACTGCTTTTACAACAATGAAGAAGTAAGATTCTCATC
This sequence comes from Asparagus setaceus, assembly GCA_012295165.1. NCBI lineage: Eukaryota > Viridiplantae > Streptophyta > Magnoliopsida > Asparagales > Asparagaceae > Asparagus > Asparagus setaceus. Next base: position 27,565,437 of record CM022704.1, on the reverse strand, counting down.
CAAAAAAAGGAAGCGGAAAAACAACTACTCCATGGTAATACTAAATTAAATATATCATATCTCCAGAAGTTTCCAGTTCTATCAGCTTTAGAAGAACATAACTATGATTATTATTAATAGTTTCCACTTTTCACCCAAAGTCAGGTGACACATGCTTAACCAACTTCTAAGTGGCTAAAGTTATTTCACTTAACGGTCCTAATGGAAGCTTTTTAACGTTATCCACTCAAATAAAACTAACCCAGATATGAATTACAAGTCGCTCTAATTCCATCAATAGATTTTACTTGAACTCTAAGGGAACATAACAAAATCAACTACTAGCCAAAAGATTCAGCATGAGGGCATGAATGAGTGCAAAACAAGTGTTTATGTAAGTAAGGTCAACACTTTGACCAGAGACTAAGCAGTTCGAGCAGAAATATATGTGAGAACATCAATCAATTCACATGAATACCAGTTGCTTTCCCCCAGTTGAAGCTAACTCACTTATTATATGCTAAATGCTAAATGTTAAAACTTAAAACTACAAGAAATAAACATGTAGCATCTGACACAATTAAAATTAAATCCCAGCCTATAATTAAATGAAGGGTAAAAATCTTGGTGCATAGAGAGATCTGTGTTCATAACGCTAGGTAAGCGAGACGAGTTACTGAATCTGTTCCAGAAGTAACATCTAGGCTGAGGCAGTTAAAACGCATACACAAAATAGAATTCAATTTAGACCAAGAAGCCAAAATGGAAAATTTATGTAACATTTATTATTTAAATGAAGCCTGAAACTGTACAGAGAGGTCTGTAGATTACATTAAAAAGAGGTTTCCGTAGAGGTCACCAGAGGGGAGCGGTACATGGAAGTACAGGTTGAGAATGGAGAGATAACCACTCATAGGAATTGAAAAAAAAAAAAAACATGTCGCATCAACCAAAAAAATGTCGCAAGACTTCTGTTGTGGAAACCTGGAACTACCACTTATAATGCCCTTCAGGTTTTGCTTACATACGGATCTCATAGTGAAGTTAAATCTTTTAGTTCTAGAGCAATGTCTGGATCAAACATATGTTACATTTTTCGAGATTCTTAAGACTAGTGAATTTCATTTGAATCAAAATCAAATTATTCTCCGGTTAAAGATAACATATCCTCCTATTGAACATCTAATATGAAAGTATGTGGAGATGAAAGTAAAATACTAAAATCTATATGCAATAAATAGAACACACACGTTGATTGTTGTTTTTTCAGAGGAAAGTTGTGATAGATTGCAAAAATTGTAACAATTATATCTTTATCAAGCATTGAAAGCATCACTTAAGCTACAATAAATCTTCCTCAGTTAAGCTGTAGGTACAAAGAATGAAAGCGAACAGAAAATGATGCAATATCAAGAGAAACTTGGACGAAATAGTGCTTACCAACACCGAAAGAAATTAGCAGAGTCTGCATGATAAAATAAACTTTTATCCTTATTGAAGGCAGTTTTGCTTTCCTGAAATACTCTGCTAGGAGTCGCACAATATTGGCAGCATGGGGCAAGAGTTGGCTGCAGGCAAAGAATAACATTATCAGCATTACATATGAACGTTATAACTTCAAAGTAAAAAATGGACTATTCAGAAAAGATGATGAGGGGGAAAAAGTAATGAACTGGACATATTAAGAATTGGGTCTCCAACAAGATCGCATGATTTGTCTTAAAACTGTAGTATAAAAAGCTTGCAACAAAGTCTGAAAAAGATAAACCCATAACATGCAGAAATGAAGTAAACTCATAGGAGAAAGTATCGCGAGTACAACATGGGAAACTACGAAGAACACATGCATGCTCAATAATTAACTCCAATAAATCTGATAAGCAGTTCCTAGATAAAATGAGTCTGATCTGCATCCACAGAATGAATTTCATAATCACGATGACCACTTGACAAAAAAAAAAAGGACATAATGCTTACCTCCGCACTCCCTTAATGACTGCAACCAAAAGATCCAAACAGTCCAAATGCAAGGCTGGAAGCTCTGCACACAGAAGTTCTTGATGCATCGGAGTGGTGAAAAGCAATAATGAACCTTGCAAAGAACCATCTAGATGAAGCACTCTCCCTATCAATGCTAGCAAATTTTGAATCGGAATGGTCACCTTTATTAAACAGCCAAACAAAAGGTGAAATTAGCTCTCCAAAGAAGCCATATTATTGGTCAAGATATAAGACAATGCTTAGTAAATGCATCCTACCAGAACTGGATAGGGATTACTAAGCATCATAGAACAACAATGCATCAGAGTAGAGACTCGAGGTATGATCATTCCAGGAAGCATTTTTGTTGCCTGTTCAAATGCTTCTGACATCAACTGGCCTCCCAAAGGAGGAGGAGGATCTTTTCCAGGAGGAACTAATAGTCTCATAATCTCAGAACTTTTAGCTTCTGCAAAAATATTCAACGAGCAATCAGTACCCAGAGTTTAGAATCAATAGTTAATATAAACAAAAGCATTTTTTTAATACCTTCTTCTAGTCCTTGAAAGGCATTATTTAAAAGGGTACTTATTGATATTAGAATCTTCTGCATTAACAAGGACCAGCCATCTTCATCACCCCTTACCTTTGGAAGTAATGATAAACAATAGGCACATTTCTGGAAAAAAAAAAGGGAATGAACAAAAAATATCAGAATGGAAAAAATTCAAGATGGAAAGGCACTAAACTAAGAGTTACTTATGACATTCAGAACATAAAAACTGTGGAAGAGAGGAGAATGATCTGGCAATGGATGTTTATTTGCTCACCTTAGACATATCTGAGTTGCTTCTGGCTAAAATCATCTTAGAAACAAGAACAGTCTCAACCTGTGACATGTTAAGTTACCCGGTCAGCATTTTCCCCTAATTGTTTGATTTATGAAAGTAGATCCAGAACACAGTTACAAGTAATTAGCAATTCTTTTGACCTTTCAGCAAGTGGAATATGGTGTTTCAGTCCTTACCATTGTTATATATGGTTGAGGATACTTATATAGTCATTTCAGCAACTTTCTCTTAAGGATCTTCATAGATAATTGTGCTTTATGGTTTTATTATTGCTTCCACATCTGCCCTACCTTGCAGCACAGTGATTTTATTTTATTTTATCCCCAAAGTTCTCCAAGCACCACCTTGTTTTGAATCATTTATAGGATAGCTTACTCAAGGATCACGATGTTATTATATTGTTCGACTTCTCTTATTTTACATAGAAAGACTCCATTCACAAGATTAAGTAGCAGAAAAAGAAACTGGCCCTACATGACTGCATTTGATTGTTTTTGTGCTTATTGGAGTCTTTCTGCATATGCAGTTCATTCAGAAGTGCATATGACATGGCATACGTGGAAATTGCAACTTTTTCCTGTTTATGTCCGTATTTTGTGTTGAAGCCATTGCTGTCATTACTTACACCTAAGATAATAAGAGCATATAGTTAAGTAGAGGCATGGTGTGTAAACTTACATTATCATAGTGACGGTGAACAGAAGATGGAAACAAGGTTATGGCAGTGCACAACAAATCAACTGCTCCTTCCTGTACATATAAACAGTTTAGACCACAGAAAGGTGGGAATGCTGAAAAACCAACATCATACAAAAGAAACTGACCCATACAGCCTTGGCATCATCCTCATTTAATAAATTGATAATAGGCTGCATGAGTTTTCCAACAAGTGATGTTGCATCTTTCTTTATGGTTGGAAAATTGGCCAACCTGCACCCAGGACACAAATTAATGAATTATCATGATTTTAATCTTTTTGGATGACTAAGAAAAACTTTCATTGTGATAAGAAAAAGATCAAATGGAAAACCATATACAGGGCCATCTGATGCAAAACCACATGCTGAATTAATTTCCAACATCAAAACAGTTCAGACTCAGCACATTAGCATCATCTTGCAACTTAAAGCTAAGGGAGCATGACCTCAAGTAGACGCAAGCAATAAGATCCACAAGTCCTACAATGACCTTAAAAGGGATAATGGAACTAGGAAAGATAGAGAAGAAGTGGTAAATGAAAAAAGTTCCAGAAGCATGGCAGATATGGTCTTCATGCAAGCACTAAGTTTTTAAAACAAACAGAAGAAAACGCAGAATAAAAGGGAATCATTTTGAAACAAAAACAAAAAGTATGAAAACCCGATTCCAAAAGTACTGACTGTACGCTGACATAAAAAATGATGAATACATGACACATGCATGATATTGACCCACTATAAATGCCACACAGCCCATGCCCCCGTATCATACACAGATTTAAGCCTCAAATTATATACAAGTTCAGTTGTGGTGTGCGACAAGGTTGCAGCTCCTGCACTTTAGCAGGCATACTTCACTGCCTAATTCTATTGGAACCCAAAATTTTCTTCCAGTAAATTCAGAATTATCTTAACCTATATATAGAGAACTACATTAAATTCATCAGTTAACCCTTCCTTCTAAAAAATTTGAATATCAACCCATCTTGTTCCATAGTATAGCTATTCAAGTAATGTTTTTTGTTTCAAAACTCACTTAAAATGGCGAAAATAATCTATAAGGAAAACTCTGGATTGTTACGCTGAATCCAAACTATGACATACTTGATTAAGCCACACATCTGAGAGTTAATATCTTTTTGCAAGTTAGTGCATTCTATGCATCAATTTTCAATCGCTCAGTTTGATTTTTCTTGATTACATTATACCTCTGAAAATTACTATATTTTCAGTAATTAATGTATTCTAGGCATTCAATTTCAACCGCAAAATTTTATGTCTTATCTTACTACTCATAATGAACTTGCTTCTATCTTTGGCCACAGGTAGTGAATCAGTGATGTACAGTTTAATGTATTTTAATTACTTCAGTCATAAGTTTATACTAAAACCATCTTGCTATTCTTAACTGGTAATCTGAAGTTCAACAAACCTTGTTAGAAGATCTGCCAAGGAAGCACATGAAGCCACTTTGACAAAATGGACGCTGGAAGTTGGCTGCTAATAACAAAATAAGATCCAGGGTCAGTATAAAAAGCATGAACAAGCAACTATATGACTAATCGTCTGGAATTTCAAACATAAATAGTTATAGATTAGAGAAGAAGAAGACCTACAAGAACATAAAATATCAATAGCATATCTTTGCTATTCAACATTCTGCATGAGTCTGTTCGGTGGTACACCAAAGAATCATTATTCTATGAATCACTGAATCACCTTAAATAGTACTCCCTCATTTAACTCTCAACATTAAAGGTCCTTATCTTCATCAATGAAATTCTTCTTGTTTTTGCATTTGTTGCTCAAACTTCTAGACTACATCAACAATTATTGATATAATAGATAACTTACAATTGATATATAGGGTATCTCCCTAATTGGAACTGGCAAGTCCTTATGATCCATGACACGTAAACAATATGACAAGCATAACTCCACAAAGACAACATGCATGAAAAGATGGCATATTCTACTACATATTAATACTAAATCAGTTGTTGTGAGCATTCTAGGCTTTAAGCTTATTATGGAAATTTACTAACACGACATGCAAATATTCATAAACAACAGCATGTATACCCGTGTCCTCGAGTCACAAGTCCTCTAACATATTCTCCAATCTTGCTGGGAGATGGTTAGCTTTATATGGCTACATAATGAGCTACGGCCAGCTCTTTTAATGTCGATATGAATTACACAATGAACCCTTCATCTGAGAAAATAGGACCCTAATGAATGCTCTAAAGTAATATGAAGACCGGTTCAGCTTAGTTGTCATATTCTTTATAAACAAGCAGAACATAGATCAACATTATTAATCGTCACAAAATTCCAATAAGTGGTTTGATGATGGGAAGTTCAAAGGAGGTCATACTGAAGAATATCAGAAAATTACATTATAGTACCTTGCTTAAAATACCTGGATATTATTCAGAAGCTTCTGGAACCAAAGCGAATACGATGCTAAGAAGCGATGAGACGTACAGCTTTCGCAAGTCACACCCAGCAAACAAATACCTGCCCAACACTTATCTGGCTAGACCATGACAAGGAAACAAGACCCATTAACAAAAATCAACTACATCGGCTAGCTAGCAGTGTTATTATGATGCAAACAAGCTAAATTTTAAATTTTTACGAAGAGATCCTATTGCGAAGCCAAAAATCTCAATTTTGCCATCAAAAATAAATTCTTTTCTACTCTATATATAAAATGCATAAAGTAATTACATCTGATTAGTTATCGAATTAAACAATTTTATTAAAAAAATTAAATATTTATGGCTGTACTTCTAAATCAACTACAGAAGAAAGCTATATCCAAAGAAATCAACTGATTTCTCCAAGATTCTAAAATGCTCCTAAACCAAAGAATCTACATGAGTAATTACTCACCATATTGCTGGAAACGAGAGAAAGCAGGCGATGGACCCACTCATCGACGGCGGATCTCCAAGCTTCAGCGATCTTAGGGTTCGGGTCGGGGCTCGGATCTCGCTCCGATAAGAGTCCGTGGGTCTTCACGTGAGAGAGGACGCAGGCGAGCTCCGATGAGCTCGGAAACGGGCGCTTATCATCGGGGAGATGGTCTCCGATGAGAGATTGAAGCATCCGGGGCTTCAATCGAGGGTCGTTCATGCCGCTAAAGTGGTCGGCGATCGACATTGGAGCAAGATAAGAGGGAAAAGCTGGGGTTAAAATTAGGGTTTTTGTTTTGTTTTGAGGTTGTTGGGGGTTTTGAAAATGTTAAAACCCTAGCCGAGGGTTTTAGCTGACTAAGGTTCGCTCGGTTTCTAATCACGTTCGACCGGATCGGACCGCTTTAGAACAAAATTCAGTTCGGTTCAGTTTGAAACTCTAGGTGCAAGTTTTGGTTTTTTTTTTCCAATAAACAAACTCTAATTGCAAGTTTGCAACAAGAGTTTGATCTTCATGAAATAGACTTATAATAGTGAATATTGTAAATAATTTCTATTTACTATATTTGTTCTGTAACAAGGTAACTAGCCATGGTAAGTTGGTAACTAACATTTTGTAAAAGAGTTGCAGAATTTGCTACAGCCAATTTGGCCGCAATAACAATTGCAAGTTCGCATTAACTAAAAAAACGAACGCCTCGTCATCAAATTAGTGAATTCTAACTCAAAAGTGCATATCCGTTTCCATTTATAGAGACAAACACTTTGACTATAATGGATATGTATTTCCTATAACAAAAAAAATGCAAATAAAAAAAATGCAATTCTAATAACTTTTGCAACAACTAAACATTAGATTTGGATTTCAAAATATATTTGCCACAATAAAAATGTAGATATCCAAAGGACAAATTTGAGATTTTTTTCATGCAAAATATGTAGTATGCAACATTTCACATGCAACATTTGTTTCAATTATAATTGTAGTGTACTGAAACAACCCTTTCATTTTCAAATTCTATATTTGCAATTGTTGTTTTGCTAGATGCAATTTCTCATATTCAATTTACTTAGTTTCACTTTTAATAATTCAAAAAATAGCATTTTAACGGGTATATATTCCTCTTGATCACCATAATTTATTAAATAATCCCCAATTATTTATACTTCTTTAAGTGCCCCACAAAATTTTAAACTTTGGATTTTTCTACTCTAAACCCAAATGAAATTATGTAGTAAATAGTTAAATGGAAGAGTTACAATTCTAACACTCTCCCAAATTAGACTCACCCAATCAAATTTCGGGCTGTAGATCTCGTGAAGTTTAAGATCCGAGGTAGAAAAATTCCAAATTTTTAGAATTAGAGGAGTTTTCATAAAAATCAAGGTTTTGGAGGTAATTTAATAAATATTGATGATTTGATGGGCATGTAGCCAAAACTCAAAAATTTTGGGTTTTTATATTTTAGTTTCTTTAAATTACATTGTTTCAAGTTGAATTTTTTTCAACTTTTGATTAAGTTTTCGGTAGTCTTTTAGTTTTATTTATAACTTTTCTAGTCATAAGAACTTCTTATGTTCTATTTTTAAAATTTTAATTTCACAATTTTTGGAAAGTATTCAACTTTTTACATTTCAAAGAAGTCTTAATCTTATATATTATTTTGAATTTTTATACATTATAGGATATTATATAATTTTATTTTATTTAGAATTTTAAACTTTTTTATGATTTTGGGAAAATTTTAGTTTTTAATGTTTAAATATGATTAGTTTATTTTGAATTTTCCAGACTTTTGTTTAATCTTGGAATTATGACTATTTTATAACTTATTCTCTTTTTATGATTTTGCTAAGTTTTTTATCCTTTAAAGATTTTAAGTGCAATTTTACATTTTAAAATTGCTAATATATAAAAGGCTTTGCAACTAACCAAACATTTGATGTGAATTTGTAAATACATAGCCAAAAAAAAGATATGAAAACATTGAATATGGTTTATTTCCTGCAACCAAATATTGCATGTAGAGCTTCTTCCATGCATCATTTCCTACAATTACATTTGCGGGGTACAAAACACCTCATTACTCGTCTTTTAAGGTCTGACAGTGCTTCTTCATCATTTTGGTTCTTTGCATAACAAAGTCATTCTCCTTCTATCCTCTTCGAGAAAGAGAAAAAGGATAGAAAAATTTCAACCACAACCTGCATATTGCATGGGGTTCCTATCTAACATTCTATCTGCTTTGATGGTTTTTTTTTTCACAAGACACATTTTTATAAAATTGAAAATAAACAATTTTTTTTTGACATCTCTAGTATACAATTCAAACACTTTCTCACGGTGAAATTTATTTCCTTTCACACAAAGACATAAAACTACTCAGTATTGATATCCAATACCTTAGCTGAAACCTTACCTTTAGGAACTGTGATATAAAGCACACCATCCTTAACCTCTGCCTTAATTTTCTCAACCTTGACATTTTCAGGCAAAGTATCCTACTATTGCATCCGGATCCTCTCCAATTAGGTGATAATTGGAGAGGGTCCAATACTCTAATCTTTAACGTTCCTTCTAATTTCAATGCAAAGGATTACCACCTAGGATTTCTATTATCTTATAGTGGTTTTCAAAATACCATAATAGCTTACGTAGTCCATTTTTATTTATGATAAAATAGGAACTTCTAAATAGATAGTGAACGAGATGTATTAAAAATTTCTAAATTTATTTGAGATTCATTGGTTAGTTAAAATATGAGCGAGTGAAAAATATTAAATTAAAAGATATAGAGAACGATTAAATGCCTATAGCAGTAATATACTTGATATATATATATATATATATATATATATATATATATATATATATATATATATATATATATATATATATATATATATATATATATATATAATAAACCACTCCATGAAATGACCGATTGTAAGAGCCTGTTTGGTTAGCCTCTTTTTCACTTGAAAGCTGTTGATGTATATAATCCATGATCACTAATCTCGGATGAGTTTAGCTTTAAAGAGAGCGAGTCCGCTTTCTCCTAAAGCCCAGCCAGCGCGACTCCCGATAAGATTCTTCCTGTGAAAGAAGGACTGGCCGAGTTGGGATGGTGGTTCCTCCGGCGGTCAAGTTAGTAGAGTGGGAGATAGTTTAATGGAGCAGTGTTCACACCGAAGATTGCTTACCTTGTTAGGCATTCACGTTGCTCTTTATAGTTAGGGTTGAGGGTATTTCCGTCTTTCCATTGGTTTGGGAACCAGCGGTGAGTCGACCCTCCCTCTCCCGTGTGAAGTGATTGGTGAACACTTCTCGATGCTGCTAGAGTGGTGGCCTTCTGAGTGTCCGTCCTTGGTGATTCGAGGTTGGTGTGGTCTATTCGCTATTAATGGGATGGGATTGGCGGCGCTGTAGGCTGCATGGGTCGAGGTGCCTTAAATCTTGTGAGAGATGGGGAATTAAAGAGCATCGGTGCATTTAATGCGATGTTGATGGGCTCGATCTTGTATAACCGTCGTTCAGTGGAGGGAACCACATAGGATGAGAGAGGGAGTTGAGGTCGGTGGCCGACTCGCCGGCCTCTTGGGCGTCCGTTAGATGTCGGTTGAAGGGGCGGCGGGCGCGCCCTCCGCGCCGTCGAGGGGCGGATGGCTAAGAAGAGGGGGCTAGGTTTGCCGTGTTACGGTATGCGGAAGGCGGGCGGCGGTTGAAAGGGTTATGGTGGATAGCGGGTTGCGAGGGCGACTAGTACCGCCTTCGCGTCGTCGAGGCTGGCGGTTGGAAGGTGATGGTCGGTCGCCCCCATGTCGCCCGGGAGGGAAAAGCGACTTGGAAGGATAGCCCGGAGACGCCCAACCACGCAACATGAACCTCCACGCCGACCCACGGGCGCCTACGCTGTCGACCTCGCCATGGTCCGTTAAGCGGCTGTCACCATAACCAACACGAAGGCGGTGTGGGTCGCCCATCAACAACTCTCTCCGGAGGAGAACGCGGCGGTGCCAGTCATCCGTAACCAATTGTTTGTCGGGGCTATCCTTCCAAGTCGCTTGTCCCTCACGGCGACATGGGGGCGACCGACCATCACCTTCCAACCGCCAGCCCCCTGACGACGCGAAGGCGGTACTAGTCGCCCTCGCAACCCGTTATCCACCATAACCTCTCAATCACCGCCCCGCCTCTCCGCATAACACGAAGCAAACCTAGCCCCTCTTCTTAGCCATCCGTCCCGGGGCGGCGTGGAGGCGGCACCGGTCGTCCCCTTCAACCGACATCTAACGGGCCCTAAGAGGCCGTATATGAATGCCACCCTACCAACTCCCTCTCTCATCCTATGTGGTTCCCTCCACTAACGACGGTTATACAAGACTTCGAGCCCATCAACATCGCATTAAATGCAGCTGACCCCTTAATTCCCCATCTCTCACAAGATTTAAGGCACCTCGGACCCATGCGCCTACAGCGCCAATCCCATCCCATTAATAGCGAATAGACCACACCAACCCTCGAATCACCCGCGACGGACACCAGAAGGCCACCACTCTAGCGATCGAGAAGTGTTCACCAATCACCACCACACGTGGAGAGGGAGGGTGACTCACCGCTGGTTCCCAAACCAATGGAAAGACGGAAATACCCTCAACCCTAACTATAAAGAGCAACGTGAACAGCCTAACAAGGTAAGCAATCTTCTCAGAACACTGCTCCATTAAACTATCTCCCACTCTACTAACTTGACCGGAGGAACCACCGAGATCCCAACTCCTCTCTGCAAAAGTCCTTCTTCGTAGGCAATCTTTGGCGGAGTCATTGGCTGGCTTTAGGAGAGAAAGCGGACTCCGCTCTCTTTAAAGCTAAACTCATCCGAGGTTAGTGACTGTGATTATATACATCAACAAAAGCTACTGAAGACGTCAGGCTACAATAACTTTCAAGTATTACTTTGTTTGTTTGGTTAAATTGGAGAGTGATGTGCCATTAAAAAATACCACTTGGTTGCCTTTATGCGATTCCCTCGTTATCCTGTTTTGACTGAATTTACACTGTAGCTGCAGGTCTATATGGACCATGCTTTTCCAAGCTACAATGGGTTTCAATGGTTATATTAAATAAATAAATAAATAAAATTAAATGTAGTTCCCCCTCCCCCCAGAAAAAAAAACCGCATTCTAAGTAGCAAATTTTACCACTATACTAGTTTACTGTATCTTAATATTTTTGTCATATGTTGCGAAATTGTTGCTGTGACTAATTCGACAAGCCTATCTAGATTGATATAAAAAAGAGATTATATCGTTATAGTGACTGCTGGAGTTTTTTAGCGCCTACATGTACCGCGGGAGGTTTAATTTATTTTTTAGTTTTCAGAAAGTTTCACTTTATCATAAATAAAGAAATAACTATTTAAAGCCACAATGGTATTTTGAAAGATAAGTGGAAATCCTAGAGGGCAAAATCATTATTGTTGAAAATAGAAAGAATGGTAAAGATCAGAGTAATTGGACCCATTCCAATTACCATCTAATTGGAAAGGATGAATCCCCTACTATTAACTGCTCAAAGACCAATCTCCTTCTTCTTCAACCACTCGCTCTCCTTCTTCAATTTCTCAGCTTTGATAACCAACATTTTCTCCTTAACCCAAACTTTAGCATCTTTTTTCGTCATCCCGGTAGGTCGTCCATTTGCTTTGGCCCGACCGCTCTGTTCTCGGCTGAACTGACCTCGCCCTGAAAAGCTCAAAACCGGTCGACGGGCTCCTCGACTGTGGTCCGAGTTGTATTGGTGAAGCCTGACCCCTGCCCGGCCAGGTTATATATATATATATATATATATATATATATATATATATATATATATATATATATATATATAGAGTAAAGTTCTATGAACTTAAGTTCATAATGAATAGTGGTGCACCAACTTTTTATCCACTCATCTTGCCTTGAGATTTGTGATGCACAAATCTCAAAGTGGCCTTTATATCTTTCACGGATTCCAAAGCAAGATGAGTGGTTAGAAAAGTTGGTGCACCACTATTCATTATGAACTTAAGTTCATAGGAGCCTTGCTCTCTCTCTCTCTCTCTCTCTCTATATATATATATATATATATATATATATATATATATATATATATATATATATATATATATATATATGGAAAAAATGTGTCAAGGCCCCCCGTATTATTTTTTGTGTGAGAAAGCCCCCAATACATGAAATACTTGTGCTTTAGCCCCTATGGACCTTTACAACTCAGCAAAGAGAGAAAAAATACCCGAAAACCCTAAACTACCCCTTAAACTTGTTCCCCCCAAAACTGCTCTACCCTCTCTCTCCCTCTTCTCTTTTCCCTCGCTCAAACTTGTGTCATCTCGAGAACCCAATTTCGAAACCCTAGTTTTCACTCAAAAGTCCATTAAATCCGAAAAAAATTGAAAACCAAAATTTAAGTGAAATGGCCAAGAACCGTAATGTGGAGAAGGGTGAAGGAGAGAAAATACAAACGAAACGAGTTCGTCACCGGCGTCGCTCAGCTCGGTTGACGAAGGAGGATGCGTCAGAACCATCGCCCTCCACCGCCTCTGCCTCGGTGTCTCCCGCCCACTTGGTTGAGGAAGGGCAGGTCTTCTCCGACGTCCTCTGAGGATGAGGAGAGTAACAGGGCGACGAAAGCCCTGTTGTGCATGAAAAGGGGACCGAAAAAATGAGATCGCAAGAGGAGAAGATCGACAGAGACTGTGCCCATTTCGAAGAAGAAGAAAGTTCCCAATAAATTGAGAAAATTTTGGTTTTGAATTTAGTTAATTTTTAGTTATCAGTATTTTGTAAAATCATGTTGTTGGCTGTTAGTTGAAAATATGAGCGGGAAAAAAGGAAGAAAGTTAACAGTTTATTTGTTTGAAATGTGATTGAGATTTATGGGGTCTGTTTATGCAATAATGGTGGTGAAAACTGGTTATTGTAGTGTAGAACCACTTTATTAATTTGGGAGTGTAGGCAGTAAAAATTGCCTTAATCCTTACACAGCAACTCGGAATGAGCAGAAGAGCTTAGGGGTCCATCCGAGTGAAGTCAGGCCCGCCTAAAGGTTAAGTTCACCTGAATGCTTGACTTTACGAAATAGACAAAAGTGTCGATATCTCCCAAACCGGAAGGAATTTGGCAAAATGACCGGAGCAAACCGAACCCTTTGGGTAGGTTTGGTTGGCTCCGTCTCGTCGAGATGGTCGATTTCCATATATAATTCGTCCAATTCCGACGTACGGTTTGAAAGTTACGACCTGTTCTTCGTAGCAGACGAGGCTCGCCAAGCAGCGAGGCTCGACATTCAGGCGAGGCTCGCCAAGCAGCGAGGCTCGACATTCAGACGAGGCTCGCCAAGCAGCGAGGCTCGACATTCAGACGAGGCTCGCCAAGCAGCGAGGCTCGACATTCAGACGAGGCTCGCCAAGCAGCGAGGCTCGACATTCAGACGAGGCTCGCCAAGCAGCGAGGCTCGACATTCAGGCGAGGCTCGCCAAGCAGCGAGGCTCGACATTCAGGACGAGGCTCGCCAAGCAGCGAGGCTCGATATTCGACGAGGCTCGCCAAGCGCGAGGCTCGACATTCAGACGAGGCTCGCCAAGCGCCGAGGCTCGACATTCGTGACGAGGCTCGCCAAGCAGCGAGGCTCGACATTCGACGAGGCTCGCCAAGCGCGAGGCTCGACATTCGACGAGGCTCGCCAGCAGCCGAGGCTCGACATTCGACGAGGCTCGCCAAGCAGCGAGGCTCGACATTCAGGACGAGGCTCGCCAAGCAGCGAGGCTCGACATTCAGGCGAGGCTCGACATTCAGACGAGGCTCGCCAAGCAGCGAGGCTCGACATTCAACCGAGGTTCGCCACAGCGGGAACTCGACACTCAACCGGCTAGACCAGGCAAGCTTCGAACAAGGCTTGCTCAAGAGGCGCAGGCTCGACATTCAGACGAGGCTCGCCAAGCGCGAGGCTCGACATTCAGCGAGGCTCGCCAAGCAGCGAGGCTCGACATTCAGACGAGGCTCGCCCGCGGCATCAGTGGTCTGACGAGGTTTGCCGTCTACCGTGGCCAGCGTTCTATGCTGATCGACAATCACTACAGCGGCTTCTTGTAAGCGAGGCCATTGTCGTAACACGCACTGGGCGCTGGACCGCTCGCACGATGGGAAGGGTCATTAACCCTCATATGAGAGTGACAATAGGGATCAGTTACACCCCTCAAGCCCATATAAATAGTTGGAAGCCCAACGAAGAAAGGGCTGGCTGGCTTTTCTTTTGGAGCTTTTGGAGGATTCAACACTTGCGCACAAGTGAGATCGAGCTCTTCATCAGTAATCTCAAGATCATCTGCAGCCTTGTTCTGATCGTCAACGGGAAGCAATCTCGACGTGAGCATCGAGAGAAGCATCCTATCGCTGCCGAGAACCCACCTTAAAAGAGGAGTCAAATCAATCTCCTCTTCCTCTGTAATCGAGAAAATTTGATTGTAAACCCATCCATTCAATCAATAAACTTTTTTCGACCCTACAGAAGATGGCGACCACAGTGGGAGCAACCATTCATTCCGATGAACTGGTGGTGGCGCATCGCATAAGGTCTAGCTTGGAACCGAGGTTCAAACCTTGGTCCTTGAGTTTGATCGAGTAAGTATGAGGAGATCCTCTCCTCGGGTATCTAACCCGAAGACACTAGTGTCGACGAGTCTCAGATGAGACTTCACCCCGTGGCTCGTGTTGAATCTTCTCGGCGAATCTCGAGAACCGGCCTATGTCTCTTGACAAGGCACCAAGAGCTTGCCAACAAAGCTAAGAAGTGGGTGGTTAAGCGCCCATCCCAACTTCGAGGCCATTAGCCAAACTTTGGCCAGGACGAACCTCGCCGCCCGTGGAAAGGAAGGATCCGCCAGGGTCCAATTTCACAGCGTGCTGGCGGCGTCCACCACGAGAACCAAGCTCGCCGTAGGGCTCGAAGCTTTGGTCTCGCTGGACGGGCTTCACTATCGCCCACATGGCGAACCTCGCCACAATGTGAGGTCCCTCCAAAAGGGATGAACCTCGCCCAAGTGGCTAACCTCGCCACAATGTGAGGTCCCTCCAAAAGGGATGAGCCTCGCCCAAGTGGCTAACCTCGACAACAACGCGAGGTCCGCTTGAAGCACGACGAACTCGGCCAAGTGGCTAACCTCGCCAACAATGTGAGGTCCCTTTGAAAGAGATGAGCCTCGCCCAAGTGGCTAACCTCGCCCAAGTGGCTAACCTCGCCAACAATGTGAGGTCCTCTCCAAAAGAGACGAACCTCGCCATTATGAACCTACCCAACAACATGAGGTCCATTCTAAACAAGATGAACCTCGCTCAAACAACGAACCTCGCCATTATGAACCTACCCAACAACATGAGGTCCCTCCAAAAGGGATGAGCCTCGCCCAAGTGGCTAACCTCGCCAACAATGTGAGGTCCCTTTGAAAAGAGATGAGCCTCGCCCAAGTGGCTAACCTCGCCACAATGTGAGGTCCCTCCAAAAGGGATGAGCCTCGCCCAAGTGGCTAACCTCGCCAACAATGTGAGGTCCCTCCAAAAGGGATGAGCCTCGCCCAAGTGGCTAACCTCGCCACAATGTGAGGTCCCTCCAAAAGGGATGAGCCTCGTCCAAGTGGCGAACCTCGCCACAACGCGAGGTCCCCTTGAAGGATGAGCCTCGCCCAAGTGGCTAACCTCGCCAACAATGTGAGGTCCCTCCAAAAGGGATGAACCTCGCCCAAGCAACGAACCGCCAACATGAGGTCTCCTCTAGCGGGGCCGAACCTCGGCGGGGCAGCGAACCTCGTCGCCAATATGAACCTCGCCGTAACCAAAGGAAGCGGCAACCTCGCCAGTTCGCCAAACTCGACTCGAGAGCCTCTCATATGAGGCTCGCTTGTCAAAATTAAATGGGGTACACCCACCGATCTCGTGATCACCCCACTCGCAAGCTGATGCTAGTCATATGCAATCTCATTGCTGCGGAGAAGCTTATCTCGCGATGCGTGCCCAATGTTCATCGGCACACCGGCCGGCATTTGGCGATTATCGGACCCGCCAACTGCACGGCGGTTTCGCCATAAGAAACAAGCGCCCGCGGTGGTCATTCCGAGTGACTATTAACATGGTTGGGAGAAGTGGGAGCAAGACCCCAACGGCCGATCTGAATCGTCGACCGAAAGTACTCCCGTGGTTACGAGGCGATTAATCAATAGTCAAAGCCTATCGAAGCACCGCCTTCGCACGAGCGGCAATCCCGCTTGACTATAGCCAATTGGTCGGGGTACCCGTGAAGAATCCGAGAACTCGGCATGGCCACATCTCAACCTTCAAACACCGATATAAGTGATCAAGCCGGCCCTCATGGTCGATAAAGAGGAAGAGATGGCAAAGAAGATCGAAGAGCAACAAGCTCTCATTGTTGCTCAACAAGAGTCCATCAAACGCTTAGAAGTAATGATGGAGAAGCTCGTCGGAGGTTCCAAATCAAGCGGAAGGCTATGAGGGGATCATGATGTCCACGGTGTCATCGGCGGAATCGAATCCGCTGCATGAAAGAGCGAGATCATACGCTATGGGATTTCCAAAAGCATTTGGATGCCCTTAAGTTCCAAGGGCGATCAAAAGAGGGTGGCCGTGCCATATCCTCGAGAATGGGATGATGTCTCATATCCTCCAAATTCAAGCCACCGACCTCCCGCAGCTCGATGGCAAGGGTTCTCCTACCCAACACATTTACTACTTCCAGGCGCAAACTGGACACATAATGGGAAATGACCCCGTTGTGACTCGGTTGTTCATTGGCACCCTCAAGGGGGTTGCTTTTGAATGGTTTCGCAGATTAGAACCTGGGTCCATCACCTGCTGGAAGGACATGGAAAGGCTCTTCATGGCCAGATTCTTCGACGATGACACAGGAGTATCTATGGCAACCCCGCTAGTCAGAAGCGCAGGAAGAAAGAGTCTGTAAGCAACTTTGTTAAGAGATTCAGGAACCGATCGCTGTGTGCCCGTGATCAGATTTCTGAGGCCACTCTCATCGGGATGTGCCGGAATAATCTCTCCATCAACATTCTGTCTAATATGGGCGCTGTCGTAGCTCGCTCATGGAAAGACTTAACCCGCCAAGGAGAACAAGTCGAGAGAGTGCCTGCCGCATGGAGGTTGAAGAGCTATTTGAATTTCGAGGAGGTGACGACGAGATACCTTGGTGGTGGCGACCGCCTCATCAAAACTCTTTTCAAGTAAGCCCCCGATGGCACTCGCCGAGCTCGCCAACGCTGAACCAAGCTATGGGACCGATCGTGAAGACTTGGCTACAATCGCCAAAGATGATTGTTGATGTTTATATGCATCAATCGCCGAGGACCAACATCCGACGGTAAATTTTAAAGAAGTACTACCCGTAGTCTTCTTTCAAACTCCTACTAAGTTGTCATGTTAACAATCACCTCGATAACTAATTTTCTAAATTCCTCCGCCAACCTCGCCAATAGGATGGTGGGTTTCCAAAACTATCATGTTAACAATCACCTCGATAGTTCCCCAGATTTCCTCGTCGATCCTGTCAAAATTAAATGGGGTACACCCACTTCTCGATCTCCGCGGATCACCCCACTCGCAAGCTGATGCTAGTCATATGCAATCTCATTGCTGGCTGTGGCTTATCTGCGATCGTGCCCAATGTTCATCGACACCAGCTTGGGCATTTGAGCGATTATCGGACCCGTCGAACCCAGGCGGTTTCGCCATAAGAAACAAGCGCCCGCGGTGGTCATTCCACAGGTGACTATTAACATGGTTGGGAGAAGTGGGAGCAAGACCCCAACGACCGATCCGAATCGTCGACCTGAGGTACTCCCAGGGTTCTGGCGTAATCAATAGTCAAAGCGCCTATCGGCACCCGCCTCGCATCGAGCGGCAATCCCGCTTGACTATAGCCATTGGTAGGGTACCGTGAAGAATCCGAGAACTACGGCATGGCCACATCTCAACCTTCAAACACCGATATAAGTGATCAAGCCGGCGTCATAGGCGATAAAGAGGAAGAGATGGCAAAGAAGATCGAAGAGCAACAAGCTCTCATTGTTGCTCAACAAGAGTCCATCAAACGCTTAGAAGTAATGATGGAGAAGCTCGTCGGAGGTTCCAAATCAAGCGGAAGGCTATGAGGGGATCATGATGTCCACGGTGTCATCGGCGGAATCGAATCAGCGTATGAAAAGCGAGATCATCGTTATGGGATTTCCAAAAGTACTGGATGCCCTTAAGTTCCAAGGGCGCATCAAAAGAGCCGGGTGGCTGTGCCATATCCCGTAGAATGGGATGATGTCTCATATCCTCCAAATTCAAGCCACCGGACCTCCCGCAGCTCGATGGCAAGGGTTCTCCTACCCAACACATTTACTACTTCCAGCAAGCCGACACATAATGGGAAATGACCCCGTTGTGACTGTTGTTCATTGGCACCCTCAAGGGGTTGCTTTTGAATGGTTTCATGATTAGAACACAGGTCCATCACTGCTGGAAGGACATGGAAAGGCTCTTCATGGCCGATTCTTCGACGATGACACAGAGTATCTATGGCAACCCCGCTAGTCAGAAGCGAGGAAGAAAGAGTCGTAAGCAACTTTGTTAAGAGATTCAGGAACCGATCGTTGTGTGCCCGTGATCGATTTCGAGGCCACTCATCGGGATGTGCCGAATAATCTCTCCATCAACATTACGTCTAATATGGTATGTAGCTCGCTCATGGAAAGACTTAACCCGCCAAGGAGAACAAGTCGAGAGTGCCTGCCGCATGGAGGTTGAAGAGCTATTTGAATTTCGAGGAGGTGACGACCGAGATACCTTGGTGGTGGCGACCGCCTCATCAAAACTCTTTTCAAGTAAGCCCCCGATGGCACTCGCCGAGCTCGCCAACGGAACCAAGCTATGGGACCGACCGTGAAGACTTGGCTAATCGCCAAAGATGATTGTTGATGTTTATATGCATCAATCGCCAGAGGACCAACATCCGACGGTAAATTTTTAAAGAAGTACTACCCGTAGTCTTCTTTCAAACTCCTACTAAGTTGTCATGTTAACAATCACCTCTGATAACTAATTTTCTAAATTCCTCCGCCAACCTCGCCAATAGGATGGTGGGTTTCCAAAACTATCATGTTAACAATCACCTCTGATAGTTCCCCCCAGATTTCCTCCGTCGATCCTCTCTAATAGGATGACGGGACCACTCTCACTGTCATGTTAATATTACACCTCTGACAAATCAACTTACCAATCCTATTCAATGGGATGGTAAGTCCTCAAAGTCGCTCCGATCGCGACAATCTTGTCGGGTTAACAATCACCTGATAAATTTCCCCTCCAATCCTCGTCAATAGGATGGTGGGTCCTCAAAGTTGCCCCGATCGCAATAAATTCTTGTCGGGTTAACAATCACCTTTGACAAATTCCTCCGCCAACTCGCCAATAGGATGGTGGGTTTCCAAAACTATCATGTTAACAATCACCTCGATAACTAATTTTCTAAATTCCTCCGCCAATCCTCTCAAATAGGATGACGGGACCACTCACCGCCATGTTAATATTACACCTCGACAAATCAACTTACCAATCCTATTCAATGGGATGGTAAGTCCTCAAAGTCGCTCGATCGCGACAATCTTGTCGGGTTAACAATCACCGATAAATTTCCCTCCAACTCGCCAATAGGATGGTGGGTCCTCAAAGTTGCCCCGATCGTAACAAATTCTTGTCGGATTAACGGTCACCTCGGACAAATTCCTCCGCCAACTCGCCAATAGGATGGTGGGTTTCCAAAACTATCATGTTAACAATCACCTCGATAATTCCTCAAGATTTCCTCGTCAATCCTCTCAAATAGGATGACGGACCACTCTCACCGCCATGTTAATATTACACCTCTGACAAATCAACTTACCAATCCTATTCAATGGGATAGTAGGTCCTCAAAGTCGCTCCGATCGCGACAATCTTGTCGGGTTAACAATCACCTGATAAATTTCCCCTCCAATCCTCGTCAATAGGATGGTGGGTCCTCAAAGTTGCCCCGATCGCAATAAATTCTTGTCGGATTAACAGTCACCTCGGACAAATTCCTCCGCCAATCCTCGTCAATAGGATGGTGGGTTTCCAAAACTATCATGTTAACAATCACCTCTGATAATTCCCTCAAGATTTCCTCCGTCAATCCTCTCAAATAGGATGACGGGACCACTCTCACTGTCATGTTAATATTACACCTCTGACAAATCAACTTACCAATCCTATTCAATGGGATGGTAAGTCCTCAAAGTCGCTCCGATCGCGACAATCTTGTCGGGTTAACAATCACCTGATAAATTTCCCCTCCAATCCTCGTCAATAGGATGGCAGGTCCTCAAAGTTGCCCCGATCGTAACAAATTCTTGTCGGGTTAACGATCACCTTTGACAAATTCCCCTTCTAATCCTTGTCAATAGGATGGCGGGCCCACATAACTATCATGTTAACAATCACCTCTGATAGTCCACACCGTCATTCCCGCAGATGACGTTGCTCAATCAAGTCGTCATACCTCTATGTCACTGAACGACCTGATCATTTCCATATCGTCACTTGTCCGAGTGACTTTGGGTTGGATAGTGGGTAACCAAGCAATATACCCCTATCGACTTCCTCACCGAATAGTGGCCTACCATGCGATGTGCCTCTATTTTAGCCATAGTCGTTATACTCCCATGTCATCGAACGACTTAACTACTCCCCGCATGATCATTCCTCTAAATGATTTCGTTCAGAATCACCGTTGTCATACTCTCACGCCATCGAACAACTTGATTGTTTCTTGATCGCGATCGTTATACTTTTATGTCACTGAACGATTCGATCATTTCTGAATAGTGGCCTACCATGCGATGTGCCTCTATTTTAGCCATAGTCGTTATACTCCCATGTCCTGAGCGACTCGGCTACTGAGAGTCATTTCCTAAATGACTTTGTTCGTAATCACCGTTGTTATACTTTTAAGTCATTGAACAACTTGATTGCTTTTGATTGCGATCGTTATACTCCCATGTCATCAACGATTCGATCATTTCCTAATAGTGGCCTACCATGCGATGTGCCTCTATTTCAATCATAGTCGCTATACTCCCATGTCACCGAACGACTTAACTACTCCCCGCATGATCATTCCTCTAAATGATTTCGTTCGTAATCACTGTTGTCATACTCTCACGTCACTGAACAACTTGATTGCTTCTTGATCGCGATCGTTATACTTTTATGTCACTGAACGATTCGATCATTTCTGAATAGTGGCCTACCATGCGATGTGCCTCTATTTTAGCCATAGTCGTTATACTCCCATGTCCCTGAACGACTCAGCTACCCCCACAGAGTCATTTCCTAAATGACTTTGTTCGTAATCACTGTTGTTATACTTTTAAGTCACTGAACAACTTGATTGCTTTTTGATTGCGATCGTTATACTCCCATGTCACTGAACGATTCGATCATTTCCGAATAGTGGCCTACCATGCGATGTGCCTCTATTTCAATCATAGTCGTTATACTCCCATGTCACTGAACGACTTAACTACTCCCGCATGATCATTCCTCTAAATGATTTTGTTCGTAATCACTGTTGTTATACTCTCACGTCACTGAACAACTTGATTGCTTTTTGATCGCGATCGTTATACTTTCATGTCACTGAACGATTCGATTATTTCCGCATGATGGCCTACCAGGCTATTTGCCCTTATCTTCTAATCCAACGCCTTGAACGGCTAAGGATAGAGGGGAGATTTTAGCACTAAGCCTAAAAGAAACTCCTCGCAAACTCACCATCTTGAGGGAAAAGTATGGCTAGCCCGATTCAAATGGTAACCGGTAAAAGCACATCAAACCGCTGATAGTCGGGGTTTGCTAAAATCGGAAGGCGATCATTAGGCTGCGGTGAAGAATTCAAATTTACCGTGTTCGTTAGAAGGTTCCTCGCTCCGTCGCGGCGACCATCTTACAAGTCTTACGTATCCAAAGTGTTCCACTCCATTCAACCGCATTCAAGTCCAAAACTTTGGAGGGGTTTTGTAGGCGAAAATTGCCTTAATCCTTACACAATTCGAATGAGCGTAAGAGCTTAGGGGTCCATCCGAGTGAAGTCGAGGCCGCCTAAAGGTTAAGTTCACCAATGCTTGACTTTACTAAATAGACAAAAGTGTCGATATCTCCCAAACCGGAAGGAATTTGGCAAAATGACCGAGCAAACCGAACCCTTCGGTAGATTTGGTTGGCTCCGCCTCGCCGAGATGGTCGATTTCCATATATAATTCGTCCAATTCCGGCGTACGGTTTGAAAGTTACGACCGTTTCAGAAGGCACGAGGCTCGCCAAGCCAGGCTCGACATCGTGCGAGGCTCGACATTCGACGAGGCTCGCCAAGCCAGGCTCGACATTCGCACGAGGCTCGCCAAGCAGCGAGGCTCGACATTCGCACGAGGCTCGCCAAGCGCCGAGGCTCGACATTCAGCGCAGGCTCGCCAAGCAGCGAGGCTCGACATTCGCACGAGGCTCGCCAAGCGCCGAGGCTCGACATTCAGCGCAGGCTCGCCAAGCCAGGCTCGACATTCGACGAGGCTCGCCAAGCGCCAGCAGGCTCGACATTCGCACGAGGCTCGCCAAGCAGCGAGGCTCGACATTCGACGCAGGCTCGCCAAGCCGAGGCTCGACATCTGAGCGCAGGCTCGACATTCGACGAGGCTCGCCAAGCCAGGCTCGACATTCGACGAGGCTCGCCAAGCGCCGAGGCTCGACATTCGATGAGACTCGCCAGCATGCAGGCTCGACATTCGACGCAGGCTCGCCACGCAAATGAGGCTCGACATTCAACCGAGGTTCGCCTACGCCAGCGAACCTCGACATTCAACCGAGGTTCGCCTACGCAGCGAACCTCGACACTCAACCGGCTAGACCGCAAGCTTCGAACAAGGCTTGCTCAAGAGGCGAGGCTCGACATTCAACCGAGGTTCGCCGTGAAGCGGCTCAGCGATCATGAGGCGAGGCTCGCCCGCGGCATCGATGGTCCGACGAGGTTTGCCGCTATCGCAGCCGCCAAGCATCGTAGCAACCGACAATCACCGCAATGGCGCCGCCATCGAAGCAAACACGAGGCCATTGTCGTAACACGCACTGGCGCTGGACCGCTCGCACGATGGGAAGGGTCATTAACCCTCATATGGGAGTGACAATAGGGGTCAGTTACACCCCTCAAGCCCATATAAATAGTTGGAAGCCCAACGAAGAAAGGGCTCACCGGCTTTTCTTTTGGAGCTTTTGGAGGATTCAACACTTGCGCACAAGTGAGATCGAGCTCTTCATCAGTAATCTCAAGATCATCTGCAGCCTTGTTCTGATCGTCAACGGGAAGCAATCTCGACGTGAGCATCGAGAGAAGCATCCTATCGCTGCCGAGAACCCACCTTAAAAGAGGAGTCAAATCAATCTCCTCTTCCTCTGTAATCGAGAAAATTTGATTGTAAACCCATCCATTCAATCAATAAACTTTTTTCGACCCTACAGGGAGTATGATCTTAACAACATCAAGTATAACCGTTATGAAGTAATGCATGTAAAAAAACTCATTTGTTGTTAGCTATTAGCAATGCATGTCAATAATTCTCCTTTGTTGTTAACTTTTACCTTTAAGTGTTAATTATTAGCCATGCATGTTAATAAATATTGACATTTACTAAGTTAATGCCTCATAGCTATTTTCAATTCATGTTAATAATAATAATTTGTTGCTAGGCTAAGGTCATAACTATTGAAGTTTGATATTCAATTCATTGGTACTAAAATTGATATAACTGACCTCATTCATAGAATTTTTGTCTTAATGAAAGTGATATTATGTATGAAGTGCACTCTATTATATGACATATAGACTCATTGTTTGGAGTTTAGTTCATTGTGTTGTATTATCATGTAATATATATTGAGAATTATAATCATAGCCTATGAATTACAATGTACAATCACTTCCAACTATTATGAGAAGTAAGTGAATATTATATAGAGAGAAATATAATCGTATCCTATGAATTTTTATTTAAGTGATAGCATTACATGAAAAAGTTCATAAATAAATGTTAAATTTTATGAACATATGTTAAGTTGTGTTGAGTCTTGTTAACTTTCATCCTTAAGTGTTAACTTTTACCAAAGGTTGTTAAGTTTGAACCTTTAATGTTAATTTTATCAATGATGTTAATAAGTGTAAGGGATATTTACCATTGATGTTAATAAGTGTTAATATTTATCTTTATGCAGGAAAATTGATGTAGCTGTAGGTGATATCAGGCCTACAGCCTGTTTTGATTCATACTATGCATTTACAAAAAATTTTGAACCAAGAATGCGGAAGTGGCACTGGGATGCTTATCAGGGCAGCAACTTTCAGCACTATGTCTTGTTTGGACCTCCAAAGACGCGGATCGACAAAGACTAGAGCACGGTTGAGTCATTATGTTGGAAAGAATGAATTCTCTTTCCCTGATTCCATATCCGGGTCGATGATGTCAGTAAAATTTGATGATGAGTGGGTGGAAAAGCATACGGGCTTCCCAATTGATGGGGAAATGATTTTTGGAAATAGAGATCCGCACAACCGGCTCTGGCGAGAGTACTTTATAGATAAAAAAGAAATGATGAAGGCGAAGAAGGCAATGATGAAGCCCAAGGCAAAGGCAAAGGGAAAGGGAAAGGCAAAGGCCAAAGCAAAGGGCAAAGATAAAGAAGTTAATAGCATGCGGAGATATGTTGAAGAGTTACTGGAGACTCTTGTTGACTCAACATCAAAGAAGGATATTGAGGATTTTGTGCTACTTCAAATTTTGTACCAGTGTGCAATGATTTGGTGCCCTAATAGCTCAGAAGGCATCCCAAGACAGTTGTTTCTATATTTTGAGAGCATTGAGAGACTAAAAGCTATCGCGTGGGGAAAATTTATTTTTGATGAGACAAAGAGAGGCATTCAAATTGCCGTTGAAGGAATGACAAAGACAGGGGTTACGTACGTACCAGGATGCATGTCACTCATTCCTGTAAATTACATGTTCATATAGTTTGGTTTTTGTTTTGGCTATTAGCAGTTTTGATAATTATGATGAAAGTTTACATGCATCAAAAAACATGCACAAGATTGAAAACTAACTTGATACAGTGAAACTTAACACGTTAATGTGAAATGTAACACGTATGCAGGAAAGTTAACATTGTAGAGTAAAAGTTAACATTTACATACAAACATTAACATGTAATAGTGAAAGTTAATATATAAGTTTGAAATTTAAATTTAGACAGAAGTTGAACAAAGTGTTTTGAAAGAAAGAAAGAAAATTTCACACAAACATTTGTTGCTTCTCCTTCATAATTTTCTACTACAAGATGACATGCATCAAAAAATCATCCCTTAACTTGAGATGGAAGCCCCTTTTGACTAATTGGGTAGTGGTTGGAGGGAGGGCTGGATCGATGAGGAAAGATATTATTGTTTCAAAGACTGAACAAGCAATCATTGAAATTGTAGATAAACCAATTTCCGCTGTCAGCCCACGCATTGAGAAATACCATCAAAAGAAGCCCAGCTTGATGAAGGATGATACCTCTCGCCGGGGAAAAAGAAGAATCCCTCTTGTACCCGATAGGAGCAAGTTTGTGGAGCAACCAATGCCGAAGAAGGTTGCTTTGATGAAGAAGAAGGAAAAGACAGAAAAGTTTACCGATAGATCTAAGAGCTCATCAATAGGCTATGTAAGCATCAATTATTTTATCTGCATGTTAGTGTATGTTAGTGTACATTGTTTCATGTTAACTTTTAAACATGTTAGTATTACATTTTAACGTTATCAGTATTACATTTTAATTTGCATTGGTTCATGTTAACTTTCTATGTGTATGTTAGTATTCATCAAGGATGTACTTACTATATGCATGTTAATGTTCATCGTAATATCTTAATTCTCAAAGACCATGTTAACTTTCTATGTGTATGTTAGTATTCATCAAGGATGTACTTTCTATATGCATGTTAATGTTCATCAATATCTTAATTCTCAAAGATTACATGTTAACTTCGTGATTACATGTTAGTTTTAGTACGTAGATGTTAACTATTATCCTTACATGTTAACTTTTGGATGTTCATGTTAACTTTTGTGTGTTCATGTTAAGTCTCGTGAGTAACATGTTAATTTTCATCCTTACATGTTAGTATTTTAAATTTTATTGTTTTTCTTAAATATTATCCTTAATTTATTCATTGTTTATTTAGCTAATATCTATTTGGTAATGTTTTCAAATATTTCACCAGCATATCACTGATGCTCTTGAGAGAGAAGATGAGATAAGGAAGTTATCAAGTGAAGATCAAATTCATTTTTAGAGAAATACTGCTAAACTTAATTGGAAATTGCTCCATGCTGTCAAGCGTAGTAAGAGATATCAATGGGATGCTTGCGCCAAGGAGATACATCGCTTTAACAAGAAATTAGAGCCCTATGAAGGAACCGGTGATTTCATCGACCCCGAAGATTTGAAGAAGAGTGTGAAGAATCTTATGGCACAGAATGACAGGCATACTAAGACTACACAGAAAAAGAAGAAAAATATTTTGGATTCTTTTGATAGCGGTGATGATATTGGTTGCTTCGATTATGGCGATATAATCAATATTGGACAAGAAGCTTCTCATGTTGCGGAGGAGGTTACGTGAATGGAGGAGGAAATAGAGAATGAGGAAGAGAAAAAACAAGAAGCTACACAAGTAGACAAGGAAGTAGAGAAAGGAGAAGGGTAAGAGGTGGAGGTTGCCAATGTGGAGAAAGAAAAAGAAAAGGAAGAAGGGAACGAAAAGGATGGCGAGTCTGTGGAGAAACAGGAAGAGAAGAAAGAGGAAGAGAAAGAAGAAGAGAAGAAGGAAGGAGAGAAAAAGGAGGAGAAGCAGGAGAACCTTGTATCAGCGAAGGCAAATGTTTATAGGAAGAGATCCAAGAAACTTGTTTCAAAGCCGGGGACAAGGGCACCAAATACCAGGATTAGAATGAGATCACAGCTGATTCGAACCCCATTCACAGAAGGGAAGAAGAAGGAAGATGCTGAAGATATAATTATAGTATCACACTAGAAAACTGAGGAGAGAAAACAAATCAAGTATTACTGTAAACCTGATGAATGCAGCTGGAATTTTCTGAAGTACAGGAAAATCAAGAAGAAGGAGGAAGCTCTGCTGGATTTGTTAAACGAGGGTATTCCTGATGTTTCTGATTTTAGCATACGCCTAGTGGATAGTGAAGGAACATTCATTGACAACTTCAGAATCTCTGATCCTGTTTCGGCAAAGCTCACACCAGATGAGAACAAATGGGTCTCAAATTTTTGTAATCAGAAATTCCATCAGTAAGTTTCATAATTCTTATTCATTTTTGCATGCACCTTACTTGTGAACTTTTATCCTTACATGTTAATATTTGCATAAGTGGTAATATATCCGCATATACGTTAACTTAGATTCATGTATGTTCAACATTAAACTTGACATGTTAACTTTTACTGTTACATGTTAGCTTTTACCTTTACATGTTAACTTTCACTTTTACATGTTATCTTTCAACATTACATGTTAACTTATACAGTTTTATGTTAACTATTACTATTACTTGGTAAATATCACTGTTTCATGTCAGCTATTCTAATAAACTATTAACGTTTGTATCTTACTGTTATATTTCAGGTCGTGCATTATTGTCAATACTGTAAACAGTAGTATTCATGCAGTGGAGCTTCTTTATCTGCTTCGTGGAGGCTGTCTCGATGACCATGCAAGTTTTATATGCTTAATATACGCATTGCTATTTATTAATTTTTTATGCAATATTATTTTCATTCTTGCTTGATTATCTTATAGGTTATGGAAGCTTTGTTAGATAGAATAAGAGCATGGTTAGAGAGACCAGAAAATACCTTGCTGAACAATAAATATGGAGTCGTATCAACTTTCTTTTGTGTAAGCAATTGATCAAACCCCTAACCATCTTCACAAATTTCACATCTAACTTATAATTGACATAACATTTTCTTCTTGACAATACATCATAGTCTTTATGCCAAGACTCCTGATTTTTCACATCTGTATGCTTCTTTTATACAAAACCATATTGCTGCGAGTAAGAGTATAATCCTTATCCCCCTTGTATGGCATGACCACTGGCATGTTGCCAAGTCAGGTTGGATGAGGACGTTGTTAAGCACTATAGCTCATCTGGCCATAGTGGTTACATTGAACCAGTGAATAAAGTAATCAATTTCATGGATCATATGAAGTCAGGATTTGAGCCGCAGAATGTTTGGAGGAAGTATAGATATGAAGCCGTCCCTTGCGAGCAACAGGCTGGATTGTTAGTATTTCACAAATTTAATCTTCTCTGTTTTATCCATTATCATATATCTCACTAGCTTGCTACTTTATATCATGCAGTTTTGATTGTGGGCTTTACGTTCCCTTGTATATGAAGGCTATAATTCTTGGTGTTGATACAATTCAAGTTACTACTCTCGACGATGCATCTAGTGTCATACATGCCAGGCTTGCAGCTGAACTTCTAATAGAAGGATGGGAACAGAAAAATCAAGCAGAGTCTTTAGATAAGGATGGTGAGAAAGCTGTTTAAAAATTTGATTGAGCGACGAAAAACTTATGTGCATATTTATATTGTGTATGTTAATTTAGTACTGTATACAGTAGTTGTATTTTCTGGGAAACAAGAAGGAAGCTTGACTGAATTTGATCAGCTGTATGTTCACAGATTCAGCCAATATTTAACATATTACTGTGAACATTAACATGTTGTCATGAAAGTTGACATATTCTGGTCAAAGTTAACATGTGTTAGAGAAAGTTAACATGTTCAGTGGAAAGTTAACATGTAACACGGAAAAATAACATTATAATGAGATGATAGAATGTCAATATAAACATAATATTTTAGCCGCACAAGTACATGAAAAATTAACATGTACGACTAACTAAGTACATTACACAAAATATCAAACAAGAACTTCAAACAAAAATACTTTAGCTAAACAAGTATATTACACAAAATTTCTGCCACTATTAAGGCTGAACTTTTTAATACACAATATGGTTAGCTTTATAGCCTCACGATTACTAAAGTCTTAAAGAAATTGCAACAAAATCTTGCCATCCTACATGCACTAAGCATAATTAAATGAAAGTTGACATTTATGTTTGAAAGTTAACATTTAAACATGAAAGTTAACATATTATGATATAAGTTAACATGTAAAGTCATAGTTAACATGTAAAGTTGAAAGTTAACATTTAACGCTTAAAGTTAACATGTAAAGTTGAAAGTTAACATTTAAAATTTAAAGATAACATAATAAAGAGGTAATTAGCAGGAAACACAAACATAATACTTTAGCTTAGCAAGTACATTACACAAAATTTCTTACATAATTATAGTTGATATTGCTTGAATACACAATATAATTACACTTACAACTTCACAAATTACAAAAGTTTTGCATAAAATGCTACAAAGTTCTTGACATAGATAAAGCCGATATTGCTTCAATACACATATGATAAGACTTACAACTTCACAGATTGTAAAAGTATTGCACAATATGCTACAAAGTTATTGACATAATTATAGCTAATATTGCTTGAATACACAATATGATTAGACTTACGACTTTAAAAATTACAAAAATCTTGCACAAAATGCTACAAAGTTCTTGACATCCAACAATGCTAAACAAAAGTCTCGTTGTAAGAAGCAGTCCACACTAATCACCATTAGCTCAAGGTAAGTTGCTCGACAGACCCTCGATTTTGCATCTAGAACATTTCACTGGACATTTGTAAATGGTTCTGTTGTTTATACGTCTAGTTCTATTTCTTCCCTTCCTTTTAGTAGTAATTGGTGGCAATATCTCGATTTTATCTCTTGGCATACTCCGCTTCTCATAATCGGGAATGGGATAAAGGATTTCGTCATAGCTCTTCTTAAACGCTTCTACGGACATAAACCAATCGCAATATTGATATACGTCTCTTTTCATATAAATAATGACTGTACATGCATGCTTACAAGGAATACGTGTTACGTCCCAAGCTCGGCAAGTGCATGTCCTCTTCTCCAAATCAACATATGTAGTTCTATGAGATTGCACTTCGAATATTTCATCTCTAGATTGTTTAACATCTAAAGTACATCGCTTATCCATGTTTTCTTTAAGTACCTGCTCAGCTTTAGGACAAAGATAACCATTCCACTTATCAGCCATTAAGCGTCTGTTATTTATGCGAACCATAATTTATTTTCGGATATGCTCCATCATTTGTAGTACACGTAACAAGTGAGCTTCACGATTCAAATAAGTAAAGGACTCTCGCAAAGATCGAGGTTACATGACCATATCTACAAACATCAAAATAATAAATCAGATAAGTACATCGCATACACTATATATAAAAATAACACGTAACTACAAGCCTTAACCAAGAATCATGAAAATTAACATATACAAATTCTAACATTGACATACACTCACAAAAGTTAACATCGACAACTATAGTTAACATATAATGAGGAAAGTTAACATTTAAACATGAAAGTTAACATCAACTGCAAAAGGTCATGATGATTGAATGGAGTACCTAATGCCAGGGAAGAATGCATTTGCCCACTGATCTGGTGAGTAATTAATTGCAATATTATATGCAGCAGGAGATATCTCATAAATTTCCTGCATGTAGTCGTTCCATTCGACTTTAGTGTATTTATAGCAAGCAAATTGGAGCAAATTGCCCAAAACTTGTGTGTCATTTGCCTTCATTCCCAAATCCTTTAGCTTTGATCTAAAATTTTTAACCAGGTGTAGAACACATCTTGAGTGAATTGCTTCAGGAAAATATTCTCTCACGGCTTCACGAATTTCCTTGTCGGCATCAGAAATAATTACCAATTGGTGGGGAGGATTGTATGGGTCTGACATTTCATACAGTATGGACCACAAATCTTGAAGGAACTATCTCCAATTAGCAGCATTTTCCTGTTCGCATATGCAATACGCAAGTAGAAATATCCCTTAGTCTCTGTCATATGCTATGGTGCTCAGGAGCATGCCTTTGTATCTGTCCTTCAAAATGGTCCCATCCAAAAATAATAGCGGTCTACATCAATTTAAGAAACCAATGATGCAACAGTATAACATATGAATAGTCTTCTGAACCTTCCTTCATTCTGTTCAATACAAATGTAGCTTCCTGGATTTGTTTCCTTTACCATGTTCTCATACATGTACATCAATGTCACCACATTTCATGTAAATATAATACGTTGGAGCAAAGATGAAATATTTTCTTAAAATAACCATCTAAAAATTACAGTTAACACGAAATATAAAGTTAACATCTAACGCGAACGATAACATATAATGGCCAAAGTTAACATGTAAAGTTGAAAGTTAACATATTATGATATAAGTTAACATGTAAAGTTGAAAGTTAACATTTAACGCTTAAAGTTAACATGTAAAGTCATAGTTAACATGTAAAGTTGAAAGTTAACATTTAACGCTTAAAGTTAACATGTTATTTTAAAAGTTAACACGTTAGGAAGAGAGTTAACAAGTTCATATAAAAGTTAGCATGTAACGGTGATAGTTAACATGTAAAGTCATAGTTAACATGTAAAGTCATAGTTAACATGTAAAGTTGAAAGTTAACATTTAACGCTTAAAGTTAACATGTGTTAGAGAAAGTTAACATGTAAAGTCATAGTTAACATGTAAAGTCATAGTTAACATGTAAAGTTGAAAGTTAACATTTAACGCTTAAAGTTAACATGTGTTAGAGAAAGTTAACATGTGTTAGAGAAAGTTAACATGTAAAGTCATAGTTAACATGTAAAGTTGAAAGTTAACATTTAAACATGAAAGTTAACATTTAACGCTTAAAGTTAACATGTGTTAGAGAAAGTTAACATGTAAAGTCATAGTTAACATGTAAAGTTGAAAGTTAACATTTAACGCTTAAAGTTAACATGTAAAGTTGAAAGTTAACATATTATGATATAAGTTAACATGTAAAGTCATAGTTAACATGTAAAGTTGAAAGTTAACATTTAACGCTTAAAGTTAACATGTGTTAGAGAAAGTTAACATGTAAAGTTGAAAGTTAACATATTATGATATAAGTTAACATGTAAAGTTGAAAGTTAACATTTAACGCTTAAAGTTAACATGTAAAGTTGAAAGTTAACATTTAACGCTTAAAGTTAACATGTGTTAGAGAAAGTTAACATGTGTTAGAGAAAGTTAACATGTAAAGTCATAGTTAACATGTAAAGTTGAAAGTTAACATTTAAACATGAAAGTTAACATTTAAACATGAAAGTTAACATATTATGATATAAGTTAACATGTAAAGTCATAGTTAACATGTAACCATTCAAAATAAGAACTATGTTACTTTACTATCGTGCATTGAAACCGAAATCACAAAGCTTAAATTACACAAATCCCAGCTTTAAAAGAGTTTATTGATTACTTACATTTCGTTAGAAATTTCTCATTTTTTTAGAAGTAGAGCCCTCTATATTAACAACGACTTGCATGTGAATTTCCGTACAACTAATATTTCGATTGTGCTCCAATACTGCAAATCAACTTCATTATCAACTGAAAAGTTCAGGTTTGGGTGCCTCTCGATTTGTATATCAATGATAAAGCATCTTTAGGTACTTTCACTTTTGAGACACATCAAATTTCACCAAAATAGCTTGTTGTACAACTTAGCATCGAATATAGCCTTCACCGACTAAACTATGCAAATCAATTCTTTGGCTGCCATTGAGATTTGTTGGAAGTTATGAGGACAGTTATGAGGAGTAATTGAGGAAATTTTTAGGACATAAGTGGTTGTTGAAAGTTGAAGAACAAAATCCTAATACCATAAATGAGAGAGTGAGAGATAACCCATGATGACTTAGACCAGTAATGGAGGGAAGCCGCACTTTTTTCCCTCCATTTTCGCCGTCGAATCGCATTACTTGCAATGGCAGTGATCACCGGCTGAATGGGGTTACTTCGTCGGTTTCCTGGGAGAGAGATGAGGGTATTTTCGGAACATTGGACAAATACAAGGAGTACATGTATAAAAGTGGGCTTTTTGGGCTGGGTCATATTTTTTGCACTCTTTTGGGGCTAAAGAGTAAGGGAAAAAGTTGATGGGGGCTGGGCCACATCAGCTTCTTCAATTTGGGGCTTGAACACATTTTTTCCTATATATTATAATATGGTCATTAATGTATACTTATATCATACTCCCTTTAAAAGTATGAGTTTAGGAAAATCTTTTCATGGTCAATATTACCCTTTATTATTTTAAATAATTTATTTAAATCTTAATTTATTCTAATTCTAATTATATCTTATACTAATCCCATGTAAACTACATATAGCTCAACAATTTAAAAATAAGATTAATAAACTACATGAAACATTATTTCAATATTTTATTTAAAGTTTAATCTATCCTAATACTAATTATATTCTATACTAATCACACGTCAACTATCTATAGCTCAACAATTTAAAAATAAGATTAAGAAATTATACATAGTTAACATATGATACATGAAGTATTACAAAAAAAACCCAAAATATTTTAAAAATTACACAAAATACCCTCAAAAGTTTAAAATTACACAAAACACCCTTACTTTTCAAAACTTAAAATAACAAACATGAAATCTAGATAACAATGCCGCTGAAGAACTTAAAATTTGCAATTAACACCCTCAATATTTTAAAAATTATAGAAACAACCTCAAAAGTTCAAATTATAAAAACAACACCCTAAAATTTTGAAATTTCAAAACTTGTAAACAACATAGATGAATTCAAGGGATTACCCTTGGGTATTTAAAAATTTAAAATTTATAAAAATAACTTCAAAGTTACAAAATTGTAAAACTCCCTCAAAAATTAAAAATCGCGAAAAACCCTAAAATTTCAAGACCTATAACCGATACACATGAAATTGAAATTATCATTCTTTGAAAATTTGTATATTTAGTAAAGGAACTGTAATGTTTACCATCTTAATTGATCATACGACTCAAAACTATCACCGTACATATCCTCTTGTGCTCTTTCTTTGCCACACCATATCTTGCTATATTCAATTCTCAATCCATACTTAGTGAGAAATTCCTTTTGCACATCAATTGGGCGGATTTCTGGCCGAACCTTTACCAGAGGTTGCAATTGGGCTGATATGAATTTGTGAGATGCCCGTGATCGCCCTGACAAGTTACTATGTTGTCCGCAACTGTGTTCATTCACAAATCTCTTGATTTCAATTTTTTTTATTTTTCACAGGAGAGGCAAACAGCATCCAAGGGCATCCATATGTCTCCTTATATCGACAAGAAACTCGATATCGCGGTTCATTCTTTGCAAATTCGTAATCAAACTTTTTCGCCATAGAATAGTATTGCAAAGCTAGTCTCAAGTCATTTACACTTTCAAATTGTTGACCCCTTTCAGTTAATGCTGTGTGCCACCATTGAGGAACGTTGGAAGTGTTGTTGAGCATATCATCAGCTCTCATTACATTCTCACCAAACGGGTAAATCATTTTGGATCCTCTCTAAATTAGAAGCATCTCCTGGAGGAGGATTACTATATTCTCAGATTCAAAGAGGTATCATCACGCACAAATTAATGAACCAGTGAGATTTCATATTCAACTATAATATAATATTATCTACTGTTATTTCAAATTAATAGCTTCTTGTGTAAGTTAATAGGTAACTGTGAGCGTTAACTGACTAGGAGTAAAAGTAACATGTTTCTTTAAAACGTAACATAAAGAATTGCAAGTTAACATGTTATTTTAAAAGTTAACACGTTAGGAAGAGAGTTAACAAGTTCATATAAAAGTTAGCATGTAACGGTGATAGTTAACATGTAAAGATAAAAGTTAACATATAACAATGAAACTTAACATATGTTAACATCTAACAGGCAGAGTTAACATGTAACCATTCAAAATAAGAACTATGTTACTTTACTACTGTGCATTGAAACCTGAAATCACAAAGCTTAAATTACACAAATCCCAGTTTTAAAAAGAGTTTATTGATTACTTACATTTCAGTTAGAAATTTCTCATTTTTTTTAGAAGTAGAGCCCTCTATATTAACAACAGCTTGCATGTGAATTTCCGTACAACTAATATTTCGATTGTGCTCCAATACTGCAAATCAACTTCATTATCAACTGAAAAGTTCAGGTTTGGGTGCCTCTCAGATTTGTATATCAATGATAAAGCATCTTTAGGTACTTTCAGTCTTTGAGACACATCAAATTTCAGTTCAAAATAGCTTGTTGTACAACTTAGCATCGAGAATATAGCCTTCTCGCCTGACGAAACTATGCAAATCAATTCTTTGGCGGCCATTGGAGATTTGTTGAAAGTTATGAGGACAGTTATGAGGAGTAATTGAGGAAATTTTTAGGACATAAGTGGTTGTTGAAAGTTGAAGAACAAAATCCTAATACCATAAATGAGAGAGTGAGAGATAACCCATGATGACTTAGACCAGTAATGGAGGGAAGCCGCACTTTTTTCCCTCCATTTTCGCCGTCGAATCGCATTACTTGCAATGGCAGCGATCACCGGCTGAATGGGGTTACTTCGTCGGTTTCCTGGGAGAAAGATGAGGGTATTTTCGGAACATTGGACAAATACAAGGAGTACATGTATAAAAGTGGGCTTTTTGGGCTGGGCCATATTTTTTGCACTCTTTTGGGGCTAAAGAGTAAGGGAAAAAGTTGATGGGGGCTGGGCCACATCAGCTTCTTCAATTTGGGGCTTGAACACATTTTTTCCTATATATTATAATATGGTCATTAATGTATACTTATATCATACTCCCTTTAAAAGTACGAGTTTAGGAAAATCTTTTCATGGTCAATATTACCCTTTATTATTTTAAATAATTTATTTAAATCTTAATTTATTCTAATTCTAATTATATCTTATACTAATCCCATGTAAACTACATATAGCTCAACAATTTAAAAATAAGATTAATAAACTACATGAAACATTATTTCAATATTTTATTTAAAGTTTAATCTATCCTAATACTAATTATATTCTATACTAATCACACGTCAACTATCTATAGCTCAACAATTTAAAAATAAGATTAAGAAATTATACATAGTTAACATAGGATACATGAAGTATTACAAAAAAAACCCAAAATATTTTAAAAATTACACAAAATACCCTCAAAAGTTTAAAATTACACAAAACACCCTTACTTTTCAAAACTTAAAATAACAAACATGAAATCTAGATAACAATGCCATTGAAGAACTTAAAATTTGCAATTAACACCCTCAATATTTTAAAAATTATAGAAACAACCTCAAAAGTTCAAATTATAAAACAACACCCTAAAATTTTGAAATTTCAAAACTTGTAAACAACATAGATGAATTCAAGGGATTACCCTTGGGTATTTAAAATTTAAAATTTATAAAAATAACTTCAAAGTTTCAAAATTGTAAAACTCCCTCAAAAATTAAAAATCGCAAAAACCCTAAAATTTCAAGACCTATAACCGATACACATGAAATTGAAATTATCATTCTTTGAAATTTTGAATTTTATAAAAACAACTCACCCAAAGTTTTAGTAATTGTAAAAACATCCTCAAAATCTTAATGTATCCTAATATTTCAAAAGTTACCACCAACACACTAAACATGGAAATTATAAGCACCCAACTTAAATTTTAAAATTTCAAAAATATTATCAAAGTTTCAAAATTGTAAAACTCCCTCAAAAATTAAAAATCGCAAAAACCCTAAAATTTCAAGACCTATAACCGATACACATGAAATTGAAATTATCATTCTTTGAAATTTTGAATTTTATAAAAACAACTCACCCAAAGTTTTAGTAATTGTAAAAACATCCTCAAAATCTTAAAGTATCCTAATATTTCAAAAGTTACCACCAACACACTAAACATGGAAATTATAAGCACCCAACTTAAATTTTAAAATTTCAAAAATATTATCAAAGTTTCAAAATTGTAAAACTCCCTCAAAAATTAAAAATCGCAAAAACCCTAAAATTTCAAGACCTATAACCGATACACATGAAATTGAAATTATCATTCTTTGAAATTTTGAATTTTATAAAAACAACTCACCCAAAGTTTTAGTAATTGTAAAAACATCCTCAAAATCTTAAAGTATCCTAATATTTCAAAAGTTACCACCAACACACTAAACATGGAAATTATAAGCACCCAACTTAAATTTTAAAATTTCAAAAATATTATCAAAGTTTCAAAATTGTAAAACTCCCTCAAAAATTAAAAATCGCAAAAACCCTAAAATTTCAAGACCTATAACCGATACACATGAAATTGAAATTATCATTCTTTGAAATTTTGAATTTTATAAAAACAACTCACCCAAAGTTTTAGTAATTGTAAAAACATCCTCAAAATCTTAATGTATCCTAATATTTCAAAAGTTACCACCAACACACTAAACATGGAAATTATAAGCACCCAACTTAAATTTTAAAATTTCAAAAATATTATCAAAGTTTCAAAATTGTAAAACTCCCTCAAAAATTAAAAATCGCAAAAACCCTAAAATTTCAAGACCTATAACCGATACACATGAAATTGAAATTATCATTCTTTGAAATTTTGAATTTTATAAAAACAACTCACCCAAAGTTTTAGTAATTGTAAAAACATCCTCAAAATCTTAAAGTATCCTAATATTTCAAAAGTTACCACCAACACACTAAACATGGAAATTATAAGCACCCAACTTAAATTTTAAAATTTCAAAAATATTATCAAAGTTTCAAAATTGTAAAACACGCCCTCAAAAGTTTAAAATTACACAAAACACCCTTACTTTTCAAAACTTAAAATAACAAACATGAAATCTAGATAACAATGCCATTGAAGAACTTAAAATTTGCAATTAACACCCTCAATATTTTAAAAATTATAGAAACAACCTCAAAAGTTCAAATTATAAAAACAACACCCTAAAATTTTGAAATTTCAAAACTTGTAAACAACATAGATGAATTCAAGGGATTACCCTTGGGTATTTAAAATTTAAAATTTATAAAAATAACTTCAAAGTTACAAAATTGTAAAACTCCCTCAAAAATTAAAAATCATAAAAACCCTAAAATTTCAAGACCTATAACCGATACACATGAAATTGAAATTATCATTCTTTGAAATTTTGAATTTTATAAAAACAACTCACCCAAAGTTTTAGTAATTGTAAAAACATCCTCAAAATCTTAAAGTATCCTAATATTTCAAAAGTTACCACCAACACACTAAACATGGAAATTATAAGCACCCAACTTAAATTTTAAAAATTTCAAAAATATTATCAAAGTTTCAAAATTGTAAAACACGCCCTCAAAAGTTTAAAATCACAAAAAGACTAAAATGTCTAAACTTGGTAGAGAAATGAGTAAATGTTTGATATTCTTTCATTAAAATATACAAATTTAACTTCCAATTTAAAGTTTACTATACTTTTTCAACATCTAAAAGTAGTCTAAGTTGATCTTGGTAAAAATTAAAATAACAATAGATTAAAAATATCTAGTTAAGGAATAAAAATTTGAAAAATATATGATAGATTAAAATTAATGTCATCAGATAAATTCAAGGTGCTGCATATAGTTTTGCTAATAACATTAATTGATAGAAGACTAAATTACATAAAATTAATAAAATACTGTAATATAATGCTTAAAATTAATTACTTATAATGTATAAATATTGATCTATGATGTTAATAATATTTATAGGGTAAAAAATATAAGGAGTAATGTATGTAGAAACTATCGAAAGTTCGAGATATCCTTCAAAAGAATCAAGCCGCTTTTATTTCAAATGGTGAAGTGAAGGAAATAAACCCAAAATTAAGCGTTCATGAATCACTTGAATTGACATTGACAAAAAGCATATCTATCCAAAAGCACTGACTAAGTTCCCTTGAAGAATATATTGAACAACTTTGTCCCAATCAAAGAAGCATTCTCCATGGAAGATATAAGAAAAATTAGTAAGTATTTATAAATTATCATACTTTATTCTTCAAATACTAAAGGAATCATAAACTTAATATAAAATTACATACAAATAGTTTTGCAATAGAAACTAAAGTATGAAGCTATTGATCAACTATGTTGCGAGATATAATAAGCCGATAAGATGAAAGAAATCACTATAATGGAAAAAAGGTATGCACATGATACATATTTACAATAGAGTAAGTGAAAAAATTATAATTGACCTTTTTTTCCTATACAGCGGCATGACTCTGCATGTAACTTTATTTGGAGATATGACTACCAACGAGGATCAATTCTTGAAGACACGATCAAAGATGATCATGTAATAGCACTATCAGATTTCAAGATCTTTAAATATGAAG
The DNA here is from genome assembly GCA_012295165.1 of Asparagus setaceus. NCBI lineage: Eukaryota > Viridiplantae > Streptophyta > Magnoliopsida > Asparagales > Asparagaceae > Asparagus > Asparagus setaceus. Next base: position 27,525,333 of record CM022704.1, on the reverse strand, counting down.
GTAACATATTTCATTACTAAAATTTTTATTAAAGGCCACTAAACATAAAATTTACCTTATATCTATCTCAAATTTGTAGGGGAGATATGCATGTCATCGTAAATTGTGTTAACAATATATATCAACCCAAAGATACAACTTACTGAAGAAATAAGAGAATATTAAGTAAACCAAGCAAACATCCATATAACACAACAAAGAAAAAATATTATATTTTCAAGCTAATATGCAGGGCTCATTCAGAACAAGCTGCCAAGATAAAAGCATCTCCATCAAGGCTCTTTACAAATACAACACAAATTTAAATTACTGATATATGCAATCATCACAATATTCAAAATAGGTATGATCTTACAAGATCTAATCTAACATTCACACAATTAAGCCTAAAAATAGTTTAGCAATATACAGACACGCTATTGCAATTATAATGTAAAGATAACTATCATTTATAATAGAGTTGAACCGTGGTTCTATGCTTTAAAAGACTGCAATACGAAGGTGGATAGAGATGTTAATAAGAGTGTCCAAATAATAAATGTCATAAAATCGCTGATGACGTAGTACCAAGGTTAAGTGATATCTCTTCTTCATGAAATAAACATATCAAAATTAAATATTAACATTATAATCTAAGGCAAATTGACAATGAAAATTGTAGTTATTTAGTTCAGATCGTCGTGAAAAATGACATGAATAGATCAAAGGTAATATTATTTGACGTAACAGAAACTCTTATTGGATGCACACCAGAAAAATTTATTGCAGAGAAAAAAGAGTTAACTCCTAACCTTATTTAAGTAATAAATTAGAAATATAAAAAATTCATATATATGAAATTAATATTTATTCTCATTGAAACAGAAAAATAATCAAAGTACATATTTCCAGAAGTTTGAGTTGAACATCGATAATACATTCAACTTCTTAGTGAAGTAAAATGAGAAGACAAAAGATAAACGAGCCCAGGAAAAGATAACAACACAAGAAATTCACCTCCATCCTGATGTCACAATTGATGTAGACGATGTATACACTACTCTAGAATTACCCAGGAAAAAGATAAAGACGGACAAGGATTGATCTTGACTCAATAAAAAAATAAAACAGAAGGGATAAAAGATCTGTTTTCTAAAATATTTTATGGCCTGTTTGGTTCATTTCCTTAAAAAAAAAGGAAAATACAAAACCATGCTGAAAACCATTTCAGTGCATTTCAGAGGGTTTCTCAGATTTGATTTTTTTGGTTTGTTTCGCCTTGAAATCATAGGCTGTAAAGTATTGAAAACCATTTTTTGGGTTTGTTTCAACATCCAAAAAATAAGAAATCTGACCCAATTAAGTTCCTGTGGGTCTCGAAAAGGTGAGCGGGACAATATTTTATTCCTCATTAATTCATTTCTCACCCATTTTAGCTACTTTGGGTTTGAAATGAGTTTTCTTCAAAATTTGATGTGGCACCCTATTTCTAAGCTCCATTTCCTTAATGCCCTCAATGAACCAAACACTGGAAATAGAAATAGAGTGAAATCAAAAAATGACGCGGAGCTCTTGTCAGGTCCTAAAAGCTCCATTTCCTCTTTTTTTTGGGCAAACAAACAGACCCTTATAGAAATTTTGAGTAAAATTAGGAATCTTTAGAAGAGATTTTCATAAACTTTTTTTAATATTTTTATATGCTTATGCGGATGCTTTTATCATATAAAAGTGTACTAGAGTTAGCATTAATTTTTAATTTATGATTTTTTTTGAAATCTATCAATGATTAGGAACAAACTTCATATTCTATTTAGTTTCGTTCTAGCCAACTTTTAATCAATCATCTTAGCTTATTTGCTTTAATTATTCGTTTTCCTTTTACGACGCTATTTTTTCAAGTGTTTTCCACTTTCACAGCACTATATTTTCTCAAATCAAGCTTGATTTCATGTCGGTCCAAATAGCGTGAAAATTTAAATTGGCTTTGGATTACATTTATTTCATGTCAATTCAATTATCAATATGAAAATTTAAATTTGGTGTAGCCTATTCAAACAAATATCAAAGAAAATAAATAATCACAATGCTAAAGTTTAGAAACATCAGTGAGCAAAAACTATCAAAGTAAAACCGAAGAACAAATTTTAGTAAAGAAATAAATCAAAAATACTTAATCATGATATTTAATCACGTGCATTGCACGTGCATAAAAACTAGCATATTTCTAAGTGTACATGATTTTTTTGGCTAAATATCAGAAACCCCCCCTTAACTTTGGACAATTATCAAAACCCCTTAACTTTCAAAATATCGAAAACCCCTTAAGTATTGGAATTATCACAACACCCCTTTAACTTTTAGATTTTATCAGAAAACCCATTTAACTTTGAGATTTTATCGAAAACCCCTTAATTTTAAGGGGGTTTTCTCGATAAAATCTCAAAGTTAAGGGAGTTTTCTCGATAAGCCCTAAACTTAAGGGGGTTTTCTAATATTTTCAAAGTTAAGGGGTTTTCTGATAATCATCCAAAGTTAAGGGGTGTTTTATGATATTTAGCCTTTTTTGAGAAAAATGGTCGTAGCCTCTTAGTCCTAAGTGTATATAGTTGTATATATATATATATATATATAAGTATATATATATATATATATATATATATATATATATATATATATATATATATATATATATATATATATACTTGTAAGTATACAAGTATATTATATTATATACTTATATGTATACTCTTACCATGGTATAGATACTAAGATATAAGTATATATAATGTAGTTATAAGCATACTTATATGTGTATATTATAGACTTATAGTTATATACATATATTTTATATAAGCACATAAGTATAATTATATATAAGTATATTGCATCTAGTACATATAAGTATATCATATAAATAAAGTATATAACTATACTTAAATAAGCATATTATAAGTATCTAACAAATACATATATAACTATATAATACATATTTATAAGTAAGTAATATATACTTATGTGATTCTCTCTCTCAAGTTATAACTTATAAGTATATACAATATACTTACATATAATATATGTATATATAATATATAGCTATATACTAATATGTAAGTATATACTAATACATACTTATATAAATATAATAACATTAATCTAATTTTTAATAATTTTTGAAAAAAATCAAATAAAAAGAAGGAAAAACCGCCCGCCCCTCCGAGTCCGGGCCACCCATTTTGCCCGGCCCGGACCTGAATTTCTGGGCCGGGCCAGGCCGAATGGACAGCCCTAATCCCGGGCATATTGAATTTAGCTTGTACTCTTCTTCCTTCTCCTTGATCTCCCATGGAGTTCTTCCTCTTCTGTAGGCGCTTGGAATTGCAGTTGGATCTTCATTGGTTAGTAATGGAGTTGATGTTTGTGTAGTGTAAGCAAAAGGGTCTTCCATTATCCTGTCCATTGTGTCCATCATTTGTTGTACTGTAATTGGTTTTGCTTGAAAATTTTCAAACAGAAGCGATCCCAAATTATTCCAAAATACTCTCAAATTGGGCTAAGCCATCAAAAATCAGTTTAATTGATTCACACCGATTAACGCTCATTCCTAGTTTTTGATATGCATGCCACACGAGTGAGACTCCTGTCTACATCTTGTTATTCAAATCTACTCCCTATACTTAAAGGAGGGTCCAAAGATTTTTTGTTCATGTTATAGTAAATGGTATAGTAAAATACTGTAGTACATATTTATATTCCCTTTAGATACACAGTAATAAAATTTATCGTAGCATGAACAGTCAATCCAAAAAATACATATTCTTTAGATCATCCTTTAAGTATAGAGGAGTAGATATGATTTCTATTTTTAAGCTTACAATAATCAAATTAAATATATTAAACCTTAGAGGAAGGCAAATTCAAAATGCAATGCTTAAAAAAAAAGGGGCCGTGCTTTGCATGGGGTACACACTAGTTTAATTAAAATTGTGTGACATACTTCGAAGAATTAATTGTGTTCCACGTTCCAAAGTGACAGAAATTCGGAAAAACCAAACAAAGAGTTTCTGACAGTGTAGAAGTGCAGCAATTGAAAATCTAAACCAAACAATCTCGAAGGGAATGACAACGTGAAGAACTCCAAGTCCATTCGGATGCTGGAAGACAAAAACAGTACTAACAAAAGCAATTTCAAGTGGATTTCAAGCTAGAGAGCCTCTACATAGAGAATGCTGTACAATTGCAGTTGTGGTGGCCAAACAGTGGAAAACAGTAGGACGATGATACCTGCTTTACAAGGCCTCGCATTGTGTGTAGAAAGCAGAAGCGTAGACATAACTGGATAACTATTTTCTATGAAAATTTTGGCTTAGCCGTTATCCCACATGATGGGAAAATTTAGAAAAAAAGAGGGGAGGGGAAGAGGGGAGAGGGGATGCTATATTGAACCCTCACTGAACCTTACATGAGCCTGAAAAAAACAAAAAAAGAAAAGAAACCCTATGATATTCTCCAGTGGGGGTAAATTTTGAGGGCGAGAACACAAGTAGCAGGAATCTTCATGGCTCCTAATTTCCTTCATATGCTCAGTTTCTGCTACTGCATTCCATGAATCAAGTAGTTGGGCTAGCTATGGCACCGGTACAGACAAAGAATTTACATTTAGCCCGGTGGCAAAAGAATATACATCAGCCTACTGAAGGTAATCAATCAATATATCAATTTCTTCAAGATGTAGAGGGTGATCTACTGAAAGAAGTTTCTCTGCTTAGAATGTTGTATTTTTCCTGAAGCTTTGATCTGTTTTCTGCCCACCACTGCTCTGCTTTCTGCTCACTGAATCTTTTCCGGCTGCAACGCAACAATGAATCCTGGTGAGACTTCCAAGATATCAAATGATTAAATGATAACTAAATCAAATGTGATCACAATCCATGCAAGGAAAAATACAGATATACAACATATCCAATAAATGAGATTGATACTTTCCCCAAATTCATTTCCAAAGTCATTTGAATCTGTTGTTACTGGACAGTTCATTTTTGTTCGCTTGTGCTCTCTTTCTCCAAACCATAGCACAAATAAGATGCGAACATGCAAGCCTCTGTATACATGTGTAGCTGGTAGGAGATTGTGTCTGTGTTTCCTGCTCATGTGGGTCTAACTACCTCTTTTGACAGTATTACCAGATAATATAAGGTTTGCCTGAGTAAAGTGCAGGAATGCAAACATGTGAAGACAGTTGCATGGATAGGACAAAAGCTGCCAGTTACAACCAACATTTTATGATGAGAACAGGAATTTCCTATCTAAACATAAATGACAATGAAAATTATAAAAAAGTTAACCCTTCTTCGTGGCCATATTAGAAAGTTCCTCTTGGCCTTTCCAACTTAGCATCTCTTTCCATGCAAACTAACATTTGACACACAACTTTAATTGGTAAGCGTATTAACTATTGCAGTTGCAGCTCTGATTACTTAGTTCTTTTTTTTTTGACTTGTTTAATCAAAGAATCACTCTAAAATTTTTGGACTTGCAATCAGAAGCACATTTCAAGTTTTCATCTTTATTTCTCACCATACTTCAAACATTAAAATTTTTAAGATTCAATTGACAATATGCAAATTAGTTTCCACTTTCCAATGCTGCATAATTAATGGAAATGGCAGTTGCATACCTGTATATTATATTTCTATGGATGCTGGATTCTAGGTATCCATGTCTTTAGGCATGCACATATGTTGGAGACTTCTAAGTATAGTGAAGCACTGACTGTAACCACTAAGAACAGGAATTAAACACTAAAGCTTTCCAAACAAACCAAATTGATTACTTATATAAAAAGGATTACAGAAAGAGACGTATATCTTAAGTGAGTTCGTAATGTGTTCGGTACCCAAGCATCTAACAGTAGAAAGCCATAACCAGCAAATAAACTTCAGATATAAAATCATCATTTGATGCATGATTGTAAGAAGTCAGCATCCTACATCATTAGCAACTTTGCAACTGCTATTAACATAGGATATATCAAGATTGCACCCATCTTGATGGTTCCACCATATATGTCAAACTTGACCATATGCAGAGCACCTTTATTAATGTTCTTAACCTTGCACCAAAACTCCTAACTCTGGTAAAGGTTGATGGACTTAGAGAAATCCTCTGAATACTTGTTTGCAGGATGAGGCCCTTTATTCGTTTGAAACCTTGCCTTTTATGTAATGGAATTTCCTTTTTCCTAAATCAATCTGCTATCTGCTTAAAAAACACACATGTCATGCAATGCATACATGTTCCCAACGCTCTCACTTACCCGCCTTAGGTAACAGGTTGATAACTTGCAAATATACCCTTTTTCCTAACAGTAGTTAATGGAAATTGAACACATAATGGACAGCAAAACCAAAGCTCACAAATTATATCATCCCTAGCTTTAGCTTTTTTTCATTGTCATCTCAACAAGCATGTCCCATTTGATAAGACTATTGTTGATGGAGATGAGTGGAGTACGCACTTGCTGATATGAAACTAGGATGGATCAAGTGGAGGATAGTTTTGAATTATACATTGGAGAAGTAACGTTAACAACATTTGATTTGGTCAATCATCACTAGCCTGATCGCCATTGACTTATAAAAGAGCACATGTGCAAAACTACCCAAACACAATGTTGTACAGCGCATTATGACAAGTGAAACATGTAATTTTTCAAAGGTATAATGGGCATATATGCTACAAACTATATAACAGACACCCATATCTATCTATATTTATATTTGAACCATGTTTTGTATCACAGTTACCAATATATGTGAGATATTCATTCTCGAGAAAACTAGTGTGTATATGCAACATCCATTCAATGTAATTATTGATATAATACTTCGTCAAACTCACGAAGCACAATTCAACTAGACTATCCAAATGTTTCTGGATCCTTCAAGCTCTATCTATCCAGAGTTAAACATTAGTTACTCAAAACTCCTACACTAAGTAGTAATTCCAAAAGGAAAAGGAGAGATCTTAACTTGGACCAAGTTCCCTGTATAGATCAAAGATGTGTTTTATTTTGATGTTCCAGAATTATAGCCAAGCAATACGCTAGGGTACCAGAGTATGTGTACTGTGTACCTTGTTTGCAAGATTTTGTAGTCACATATTGATACATGTTTACTGCATGCTGCGAGCAGCATGATACGAGTGTCTTCCAGAGAATAAGAATATAAAAAATTTAACATTCAATGCCAGGTGTCTAATATTGCTTTCAACAACAACAGCAAAATGGTGTGATCCACGGGTGAACATAAAATATATTTGTCATACTATTAGCACTTGAGAACTCAAGAAATGCTTCATCATGTGACTTCCATAAAAAACAAGAGAGAATGTCCGTACCTAAAACGCACTCTCTTGAGATGCTTGCCACCTCCTGGGAACGAGGAAACTGTTATGTAAACTCCTTGTTCAACTTGCTCAACCCACTCTGCCTCTTCTTTTGATAAGGCAGCTCCGTTGCAGGGCAATAGATTACTTGAGTTGCCATTGGACTGTGGAGCCAAAGAAGCAGCCATGCTGCTCTCATTGGAAGGCAATTTCGATGAACTGGAAGAATGTGATGCACCACATCCATGACCTTTGTTCATTGTCCATCCTTCTGGTTCTTTCTCAGACACATCTTTCAACTGCATTGTGTCAAAACATTAAGTATATCAATTGTGCGACTAATAAACGGAATATTAGAAACTAACATGAAATCAAGCAGTAAGAATAAAGAGGTGCTTGATCAACTTCTTTGGGGACTGTATTCAACTATATTGCAGACATAATAGCTGCAACAGAAGCCACCTTCCAGAAGTGAAATCATAATCTATTTCATCCTCTGATCATGTAAAAGAAAAAAATCAGTGGTCGCAAAAACTTTCCCGTAACAATCCCACAGAAAATAGGCGCCACTAGTTTTCTCATAGTAAGATGAAAAAAGGATGTTAAATAAGAATATGTAGACTTACAGGCTTTTTGACTTATAAAGCACCAAACCGCATTGAAGCAGATCAGTTGTATCCATTTTATTATATATTCCCTGCTGATGGTTTGTCATATATCCAATGATCCATAAAGCCACTCGCTACCCAGGACAGGGTGATGGGGAACGGACGAGGGATGGAGATTTGTTGAGTATGATTATTTAGATAAAATAAAATAAAATAACACAAATATTGAAATCGCACTCCTCATTTAAGGGGAAAAAGATACAAATGTTGGACTTCACACCAAGGTACTTCACATGCCGGAAACTCACATGCCTAATACTAGCTGCAATTCATAGGCATGATTTCTCACAAATATTTTTCTCTTCACCTCCCTCAAATGGAAAGTACATCATTAATAATAGAAACAAAACAAAATCATAATCCTAACTAACAGATAACATCAAATAAAAAATTCTAACAAAATAAAAAAAATTCAATCCTACCTAAACAGCAAACTCAGTCCTAACTAAAGATCTCAACTAAAAGAAAAAAAAATCAAATCCTTAAAAAGAAACTCTATCCAATCTTCATCAAATCTTTTGCCAGATTCAGATCCGAATCTGTCCTGCATCACAGGGACACAAGAGTCACAACCTTAAAGGACTGCAAGAAGAATCCTCAGGAGGTCATCATACATGACAAAGCTTTAAGAGTGAAACTAAAGAGAAAACAATTAAACATAAGCATGAGCATGATCCTCTTGTAAGGAAGAAGCTAAGAAAGTGTTCTCAACGTTCCATAGATCTCAACATTCCATAGATCAGTCATGAACTTAGGACTCATATCGAAGAGGTTGAAACTAAGGAGATTAAAACAATATTCTAACTCCTCCATAATTTGTAACTATGCTTCTTTCATTGTTGATGAGCATTACCATATGATGACTAAGGGAAATGATTACTAGATGACTGCCAAGAATAAGGAGATCAAGACCCCTGCGAAGATAGTGGAAAGGAAAGAAAAGAAAAGAACGGAGTTATTTAGTTCCTTGCATGATGTTTTCTTATCTGTCAAAAGGCTTGTGCGGTGTGCACAGAATACAGAAACAGGGACAAGAATTTATTTGATTAAGGATCACAAATCTTGCATGGTAGCTACACAGATATGAAGTCGTCATTGATAAGACATAGTCCTATGGCCAGCCACCATGAAGTTGATAAATCACAACCATAGTATTGTTGGCATTAAGGATGGATAAATGTCTACTGGCATCAGTGATGATTGTGATTCTTGTGAATGTCATTTCAAGTGACCCATATGCTGGCACCATACTTGATGGACCACTCATGTTAAGTTTGTTTAAAACCTTAGGAAGCTTATCTGAATCTGAGCAGACATTCAGGGCGAGACATGGGAAGACAAAAGGTTAGAATGTCTCTTCTTGGCTTCTACTTGCAAAACTTCCAATTTAATCTTCTTAAGCATAGTAGAAGTGCAGCTGAAGAATAAATCTCTTGATGAAGTATTCAACTAATTCTGAATGGTTCTGTTGTCGAATAGCTTGAAACGGAAATTCACCTTTGATTTCCAGATATCTGACATTTCTTATTAGGTAGGACTTCATTTAGTAGGTAATTCTCATCTTATTTGATGCAGATTAGGAGAGAGCAAATTTGAGATTTAATTTGATTTGAAAGCTATGTTTTTAGTAGTTTTTTCCTTTTAAGTCGAGATGAGTCTAACATATGGTTTGCTTTGAATAATCAACAAAAATTTGATTTTCTATTGAAGCGTCATTACCCTCCATAAATTTCTCTCACAGCTCCCTCTTCTCCTCAACTACCAGTTTGTCTACCCTTTCTAAATTCTTCTCCAACAAGCATCTTATTCCTCTGGCAAAGCTTTGAAGCTCTGATGACCTTTCCGAAGCCACGCAAACCCGATTTCATCAACAATCTTTGCTGTTTGACGACGATAACTCTGTTCAAGTCAACCATCGCCATTACGCATGAGAACATGATAACAAAATGACGAGCAAGGAAGTGAGAAGTTGAGAAACAACTCAGAGAAGCAAAGAGCCAAAGAGATCCCAGGAGGAAAGTTAAGTGGAGAAGATGTACATAGTGAAGTAGAAATAACACCGCTTCAGGTTCGGGGCATTGAAATGGCAAATACAGGTTCGACATTTCCTTTTCCGAATTAATCATAACTCATCAGCTTGCACTGAGAATGAAAAATGTAATGGAGGTAAAGGATCCTCATTCAAAACTGTAGCCAGTAAGCCTATATGGCTTATCGTGAATAAAGGACAGCTTTTATGTTCTATTTTACTAGGTTATTGGTGAATGTGGAGTTGTATGTAAACAATTAGAATTGAATTGGAGGAAAATAACAACAAAGAAGGGAATATTAAAACTTGAAGACGAAAACATTCTGGGCCATGCGCATATTATGTTCAGAGGAACAGATTGGCACCAGAAATGTAGAAAGCACTGATGAGCATTCAGAAATTGAATATGGAAGCAAGTCCAGGTGGAATATGGTTGAAATAGCCAAGCATGCTTCCAGAAACCCCACAAGGAAACCTCATGGAAAGGTTTGACGATTTTTAGGATCACCTGAAAATTCTAATAGCCAAATTATAGCAATGCTCTATCAACAAGTTGTCAAGTTCTATGTTGCAAGTGTGATTGGGATAATTTGACCATTACCGTCAGATCTGTAATATTGTCCGCTGTGGGAAACCCAGTGTAGCAAAGATTATTATGCAACTTCATCTGTTGCATGACCTTTATCCAAGAAAGATGGCAACCCAGAATGCAAGAACACTAGATGCTTTGCTTCCTATTAAATCACCAAATAATAATAAGAAAATAAGCATATGAAGGCTACATGTTACATAAGCATCAACCGCTAGAATGAAACCAAAAGACCAGCTTTTAAACTCCAAATATATCTGGCAAGTGAGGATTGCTGTACTGATTTGACATTCAGGTAAACTAAATGTTATTAAATTGATAACAGTTTATTCAAAAGCATACACAAACATATAGAAAACTACTTAATAGAAGGTCTCAACAATATCATTTCATGTGCAGGGAATAAAATTAAATAGATGTTTCCCAGATGCACGCCTCTTGCATCAACATAGCATGCAGAAACAACAAGGGTTAATTGCAAATAGACCCACTGACCCCCTGTAGTTCTATTTGTTGTGCTGATAGACCCCCTATACTATTTGCCCAAGTGCGGATAGACCCCCTCGGTGTAACTTTTTTGACTCTTTTAATAATAAAAAAAATTAGCAATTGGGGTCTATCCACATTTAACCCAAACAAAAATAATTTACATAGTTCGTGGTTGTATATTTTTTGAGAACTATACCATGCAGAGTACTATAGAAGCTAGCTCATGTTCTGACACTAAAGATGATTTCAAGACTAATGTTGTAAAATTTTCTTGACTAATTTCCCTTCGTGTTTTCTGATGAGAACATGTATATTATCTGGGGATTTTATCCCTTCATGAAGAGAAAAAGTAGTAGAAGATTAAGAGCCGAAGTTCTGGCAGGTAGGCAGGTACAAAGAAATCTTACTTGTTCTGTGAGGGACTTGATTACTTCCTTTGCAGCATTGCATTTTGCAGTTTCCTCTCCTGCCATTGCTGTGGCCTTCCTCAATTGCCTTAACGTTGTTTCCAACTCTGCTTCTAGGAGCTGAGACTTGTGAGTTAGCTCTTCCACCTGCAGAACAATACTATAGTTCATGAACTGTTCCATAAACCAAACATGTTCAGCATAAACAGTACACAGTTAGCAAAAAAGAATCCAGACAAAACGATATAGTCAACAGATGACCCTTGAAGAGACATATTGAAACTTTAAATACGACAACACTGTACATAAGAGAGATTTATAATTTATGTTATTTGCATACTCAATTTAAGAAGCTGATTGCCAATAAATATAAGAGGGAATACAGATACTTTCTACAACAAAGAAGTCTTTGAAGATAGATATCCGAAGTTAACATCAAATTTTCACTACATGTAAATAGACAAATATAGGTAATTATGCTCATCATCACTATCATCTGACTGGTACCTACAACCTACTATGGAGGGTTTCCTGTTGATATCTTCACAATGCTTTCCTTTTGTAAGCTAATAGTAACCAACAGAAATTTAAGATGGTGCTGATAGGAAGTACTAATTTTAGCTTTGCAGTAAGCCTATGGTTGTGTCAGCTGGTATATTACCTGATAAAAGAGAAAGCACTACAGCAAGATTCATACATGATTTTATCTCTTTTGACTATAGGCTTTTAACCAAACTGAGTAGTGAGCACAATTAAGATCACAAAGATGATAATTTTTAATTATGAATATCCAATGTATTTAATTTGAGCATATTTTTAATCTCACCTGTCGAGTATATCCTTGTATACATACTTATAATTGATAGTTTACCGACATGACTGTATCTGGATAAAGTATAAAATCATCCACGCTAATCTTTCTATAGAGTTTCCCATTTAATCCTTATTTAAGGTCCAATAGATATTAAAGATGCTTTTAGGCTGAGAGAATGGGCCCCTGAGAAAATGAAACCGAAAAGTGTTCATAAAGTTCATACAAGAGATGCATTGATGTAGTCAAGATTGAAACAATATGCACACACATGCAAATGTATAGGGGATATTGAATATGAACTGGCACCTAATTTAGGAAAATAAGCTCAAGAGATAGGGGTGCCGAGGTCCACTTGCTCTGATGTGACTAGTAGGGTGGTCCTTAGCTCAATTTACTAAATGAGCTACCAAGAGATGAACTAGTCGACCTCATCACTCTTATATCTCATTCTCTTGGTACTTATGTTGTTAAAAGGAAGTGACGACTCATATCTAGTACAATATATATGTATATTCATGAATGCATGCACGCATGTATTTACAAGTATATATATGCAGAAACAAACAACGAGAGAGGGAGGGAGGGAGAGAGGGAGGGAGAAGGGAGAGAGAAGGTTATCTGTTCATGCTGAAATCCAAAGCATCAAGACGAGCATTATTCCAGATAACTAATGTCATGATTTGACAAGGTTATCTGCTCATGCTGAAAATCAAAGCATCAAGATGAGCACTATTCCAGATAACTATTCTCATGTAGTGTTCCAAGAAACCAAGTTTAAGGAGCTTACTATTTCATTGGATGGGAACGTTCTACTGCAGATCTCATTTCAGATTACTAAATACTACAAAAACAAATGGTGCACATAGTTGGGAAACACGTAATAGTGAATGAACATAAAGTTGCAATATGTTACCTTCAACTGCAATCTAACAACCTCTTGGCTCAGAAAGTCATCTGTCTTCTTTCGAGCATCAATCATTGCAGGGGATGTAAGATCAGTTATGGTTTGCGTGGTTATTGGATGAAATGGATCTGGCCTACTTGGAACAGGAGACATTGGGGGAGAAGGCGCTCTCGAACTAGGTACATTGGCAGAAAACATTTTCTTTGAAGATCCTGAGAGATTTAAAGAGCTCTCTTGCTGAGTACTTTGCAAATAATTTTCCCTAAGATTAGGCAAAAGTTGGCCATTGTTTAGCTCAAAATTCACATGCTGCCTGGAATGTTTGCTTTCACCTTTAAAGGAATCAACCGAGGAAAGCCTGGACAATTGCCCCTGTAGTTTAGGAACAAAGCTACCTTTCTCAGCCGGTTCATTGGATATTTGACTTAGATTGCCAGGTTGAAGCTTCAGTTTTCGAGAAACCACTCCTTCCCCTGTGGCTTTCTTTAGTTTGGTATAACATTCATCACATACCCGATATGGCTTGCTCATACTTGGCGCTAAAGAAGCTTTCACAGACTTCCTACTACTGCATGATTTGCAAAAGACAAGACCACAGTTATAACAATTATGACGCTTTCTTCTGAAACCAAACGGAAGACGACAGCCAGAGCATACGGACTGATCAGCACTTGAAACCCACTTGTGCAAGCAGATCACTGCAGTAAAAGTTGAACCACATACAACATTCTTAACTTGCTTATCTTTTAGAGCTTCAACAACTGTTGGAATAGTTCGATTATCATTGTCTCCATGGCCTAAACGGCCATTTGCTCCCCTGCCCCAGGTGTACACTTCAGTTTTAGAAGTCAAAAGTGCAGCATGATAAGAACCGCAAGCTATCTCCTCTACAAAAATATCACGTAGCTTTCCATCAATACAAGTGGGAAGCTTCCCGTCAGCGGTAGGATTCCCAAGTTGCCCATAAACATTACTCCCCATAGTATAAACTTGTCCATAAGTTGTAAGAACAATGGTAACATCATTCCCACATGCAACCTGGCAAAAGTTGTGCTCAGAGAGAGAAACTACACATGCCGGCAAAAGTCTTGGTTCCTTGTCACCATGTCCAAGTCGACCTTTATCCCCATCTCCCCAAGTAAACAATATACCCGAGCTGACAGAATCAGAAGATGAATCTTTAATTTCCACAACTGCAGCAGTGTGCCAAACACCACAAGCTGCGCGAATTGTACGCATGCCCTTCAGAGCTTCAATTTCTTTTGGCATGTTTGTACTTGTGCGATCACCATGGCCTAAAGCACCAAATGTTCCATCACCAAATGTAAATATTTGCCCTGCAGATGTCACAATAGTTGTATGCCATGGTCCACAGGATACTGATGAGACATGCAACCCTTCTAGTTGACCACTGACCTTCTTAGGAATCCAATGACTGGAATGAGTCCCATGCCCAAGAAGACCTGAATTATGAATACCATCACCCCATGTGTAGAGATCCCCAGATAATGATACAGCACAAGTATGAAACTCCCCACATGAAACAAACTCGATATTAGTTCCGCTTAGAGTGTCAATGAGCTTTGGGTTTGAGACATCAGCATCTACTCCATGACCAAGCCTACCTCCTGACTCTTCACCCCAACTAAAGACCTCTCCCTGCTTGGTTACTAGTGCAGCATGCTTACTCCCGCAAGCTATATTCTGGACATCAAGTACCATTGCCGATTCCAGTGTTTTAGGTAAAGAGGCATCAATCTTAGCGACAGACAAACTTCCAACTCTATGCTGACCACCTCCAAGAACCCCATCACCTATGCCTTCTCCCCAGATGAAAACATCGCCTAGAGCATCAAACTCCTCGTATCCAGATCCATAACTAGAAGAACTTAATGCACTAGACAAACTGAGTCTAATAGCATCAACTGCAGAACCACGCCCATTTGAAATATCCCCAGCTTCAAGAGATAATGTGCGAAGAGAATTGCTTGCTGAATCTCGCTGAAAGGAACTTTTGGTTTGTGCAGTATATAATATCACATCAGAAAATAAATTCCCGTAACTGCTAACAGGGTGGCCCTCATATGGAATTTGGGTATCTCTGGAATCCTTCAAAGGATGAAAGGAAAGGGAGAGAATGACCAAGTTTGTTGGGTAATTTTAAAATCCATGATAAATCAGAAATACTAACCTTATGGAAAGTGTCGGTACTGAATGTTGGAGAACTTTTTTGTGTATTTGTAGTAGGGCTATTTGTATCAGATGTTCTTTCACTTCTTATGGATTCTGCTCTCCATTTCCGAATATTTCCACGTGAAATCAATGCCTTCAAAGCTACAAACCATACTTCGGCCTCATCCTTGTCTTTGCATATCTGCCCACAACAGTAGGCATATCAGACAGATTTTTATGGAAACCCAAATGTTTTGTGAATACTGGAAATAATATCATTCCATGAATGCGGAAGAAATATAAGGTGTAAACAGATAATACCTACCACATCCAAAGACCTGTCACTGTAAATCAAAGAGAATGACTGGTATTCCTTATCTGGTCGTGGGTATCGTTGAAATATTGCCTGAAAAGCAGGGTAGAGAAATTTCAACAGTTAATAAAACTAGTTGTATATGAGGAAAGACGTATTAGAAAAGACTGGAAGAAAAGTGACAAGGATGTGACAGTATTCATGTAATTAGCATAGGGCGTACATGCTGCCAATTGCTGAGGGAGGGAGGGAGAAGACAAAACAGTAAACATAGCATGGAATTTATGTAGCTTGCAAATAATGTGTCTGACACAGGTAAGGGAGTGATATTCCCTAACTTGGGTGTAGGCAACATTGACTTGCACATAAGTACATATAACATGCCTTTAAGATATCTTTGTGACAAAAGTAAGTAGATACACATCTTAAAGTGCATAGAAAGGCATTAAAAAAACTTATTTGCTATTATAAAAGAAGGAAAAAGAAAATTCTGTTATCATACTGATTATGCCCGTACAATTTTCATTAGTCGGTCCAAATGGGTTTTGTAGTCATACCTTGGATCCAGAAAAGTGAGTGCCGATCCAAACGGGTTTTGTAGTCATACCAAGAAGAAAAACAATAATACTATCACCTGAAAACCTACTTAAACTGACCTTCCTCCATTTTCTTTCTCTTTTTCAATTCAGGGGAAATCCAGTTCCCATTATTTTACAGTTCATTCTTAAGAGTTTGATCAGGTCATGAGATTCATCAATCTCGATAGATCTTTTGGATGGTTTCTTTATTCTTTCATTCCCTTCCGAAGGTAATCTCCTGGTTCATTGAAATTTTTTATATTTTTTGGCAGCTGGTTGACAGTTCTAAGAGAAACTTGATATCTTTTTTTGATTCTACGGGTTTCGCATGCAAGGAGTGGGGATGAACAAGAGGAAGTCCTTGAGCCCTCAGATTTCTTCATCTGGAATACTCAGGTACACATTTGATGGACAATTTCCCGACTTGAGATTTTCAGTAGAGTGAAATTTTAAGTTTTCCAAGATAAGACCTTCATTTTCCTTTGCTTTTCATCTTTTTGCGCCAGTAACAGTAAACTATTTGGCGGTCACCCTTAAGTCGCTCAACTAATATTGTAATTTAGTGCACTGATTGAGTTTAGAAAGTTTATATATAAATCTGCTTTACTTTTTGAGGCTTTGCAGTCAGTCTTGAGCTGATGATAAGCTAATTAGAGGTCCAAAAAGACGGTTAAGCGAGTAGTATGAAGTGATAAAGAATTTGAGGGATACATGATGCTGAGAAATCCTCAAAATGAATAGTGGATCGATTATAATACTTCTCTTTTTACAAATTTGTTTCCTTTGAAAGATTTACACGTCAGACTCTATGCTTAATCCACCATTGGATTCCCAATTTCCCAGTAATTCCACAACGCCTTGCGGCCACATATCAAAAAACTCAAACATTGTAAAATGGGACAATGATATGAGTGGAAGTTGTGATAGTAGTTTATGGTAAAATTATTATTCAACCTAAAGATGTTTCTAATAATAATAATAACTGTTATGCATTGAAAATTGAGGGTACACAAGCTTACAGTACGCTGTCCAGGTATAATTCTTGAAACACTGCCAAGTTTAAGCTGTTTTTCCTTTCTTCCAGAATACCAAATCAGGATACTCTCATCCTGAAAAAGTAAAAATAAATTAAAAGTTATAGTAACCAAGCGAGATATTTAGGCAGAACACAGTGGATACAAAAATAAAATAAAAGTGCCTTGTAAATAGAAGATTGAATGAGTATGTATGAATGAGAAAGACCAAGATTTGGAGGCTGTGCATTGCCCCAAGAGTTCTCTTCAATGTGAAAAGTGGCAAATGGTGCACACAACCTGTTATTGCTGATTTAGTCGTGATTTGTGAAGGAATACCATTTGGGGCATGTATATAAATACTTTGAAAGATAAACTATTTAATAGTACAAACATCATAAATCAGTTGAGAATAATTGAGATCCCAATTCATTGCCAATCCAGAGACAGATTTCATATTTCTATTAGTCATTGCAAGGAACAGTCACTTTTGCAGGTGCGAGTTGCTTTGGGTAGCTCTTAGCATATTTTATTTCGCGACAATAATCCCTACTTTTTTCCTTTTTTCTCAGGAAAAACATAAGAAGGGGCCCTAATACGCGTAAAATCCAAATTAGATTCCTTATCCTGCTGCCTTTTGACTCAAGCAGTTTAAAGTGATGGGGTTAGGGTAAATGAGGCCAATTACTTATTATTTAGCTTTTTAATAAAACTATATCAGTTTCCAGAGCCAAGTGGAGAAAAGTAGTTGAAAGTATTAGGAAGAAAATTAAGCTGCAGTAAGAGGATGAATCTTAAGTTCAGTGCCTCAGTGGTGCAAAAGTTGACTCCGATATAGAGAAGATTCATCTAGTTTCCGTTATGTACACCATAGCCTTGTTCAATAATCACCACATTATTAGCTGATGTTAGATTAACTGGATGACTAAATCCCAACTTTGACTGGTTCTTGACATACCTCTTAAACATAACAGTCTGCTCTGATGATAAGACCGAAGAGGCCAATGACTAATTTACGTAGCTTTTTGACAAAAAATTATCATTACTCAGGTAGGACACCAGAGTATCAGGAACAAATAAAGCTATAATCATTAATCAGGGGAAAAACTGTTATATGTTTACAAAATTTGAGATTTTTATTTACAAATCTAGTAAAGTTATATAAGGAATACCGAGTAATGGACTGTCTAGATTCATCGTACTATTACATAAGAAATGCTTGGCCATATAATTAAACCTTGACTGTAGAGTAATGTTATGAATAACCTTGTCCTTTCATAAATAGCGCTTCATATTCACCATAGAAATAAGAAAAATGCAATAATTTATCTTTTTCATTATGGAATCGGAGCAGGTTCTGTACCCCTTGAACCTATTCTAAACTCTAAACCTTTGAAATTTCCAAGGAGGGCCACCACTTCAAGCACTAGCAAGCACAATCCCTGAGCTTTCCCTTTGACGGCTTGATCTTGCTTGTCCCTAAGGATCTGTTGTCTTTCTTCTCAACCTCTCTCACACTATTGGCATTACCATTTAGTTGCCAGCAGACTTCAAAATGACGATGGGCGTAGCACCATCCTCCCATATATATATATATATATATATATATATATATATATATATATATATATATATATATATAGAGAGAGAGAGAGAGAGCAAGGCTCCTATGAACTTAAGTTCATAATAAATAGTGGTGCACCAACTTTTCTAACCACTCATCTTGCTTTGGGATCCGTGAAAGATATAAAGCCCACTTTGAGATTTGTACATCACAAATCTCAAGACAAGATGAGTGGATAAAAAGTTGGTGCACCACTATTCATTATGAACTTAAGTTCATAGGAGCCTTGTTCTCTCTCTCTCTCTCTCTCTCTCTATATATATATATATATATATATATATATAGAGTAAAGCTCCTATAAACTTAAGTGGATAGAGATATTTGTCCACCAATTTTTTTATCCATTAGATTTGCTTTGAGATTTGTACAAAACATGAAGGATATCTTTGAGATATGTGCATTCATTTGCATCACATGCTAGCACAAATCTCAAAGCACATCTAATGGATAAAAAATTGGTGGACAAGTGCTTCTATCCACTTAAGTTTATAGGAACTTTACTCTCTCTCTCTCTCTCTCTCTCTATATATATATATATATATATATATATATATATATATATATATATATATATATATATATATATATATATATATATATATATATATATATATATATATATATATATAGCACATGCCACAGACTTCAAAATGACGATGGATGCAGCACCATCCTCCTATATATATATATATATGGGAAAAGTGTTCATAAGGTGACACCTTAGATTCAATCTAAGGTAGCCTCTTGATTCATGAATTAGACTAGTCTAATTGATGATCCGCTCCACTCATTATGATCTCAAAGTCTCAAAACATCTATAAAATAAAAATCATGATGATTAAATACTTCAAGCACATATTTTTCATTGTCTCTTTAGTTATATTATTGTAAAAGCAGTTAATTTTACAATCACTTGATGCATGAGTAACTACAATCCAATATGCCTAATTTTTTATTTGTATACAATCCAAAACATATAAATCAAAATGACCGAGTGGATCAAGTAATTTGATAGCATATAATGTAATTTTAAAGCTACCTTAGATTGAATCTAAGGTGCCACCTTATGAACACTTTTTCATATATATATATATATATATATATATATATATATATAGGGGTTGGTTCCAATGAGAACTCAAATAAATGTGAGAACTAAGAACCCAATATCAACCATCCATGACATAAAAATAAAGGTTCAGATTCTGTCAAAATTAAGGTGGCACAATTGTAATTAAATAGACATTACAAACTGAAATAAGGGTAAACAAGTAAAAAGCACATATATATATAAAAGAAAAAAACTGACAAATCTTTAAACACCTAAACCACCTTTTTTCAAAAAACTTTCCATACTATACTAGTTTACAAATCATAGGGGTCGCTCAATAATTTTCGGGAAATTAGCTGCTGAGATTCACGACTAAAAACGACAAGGTTCTAGGGTTTGACTCAAGATGTGATCGAATCGGCTAGGGATTGCTAAAACATTACTGAGAGATTCTGTCAATAAACCATTCAGATTCTCTAAACATCACTGAGAGATTCTGTAACTATAGAAGGATGATTCTGTTAAATGAATTGTAAGAATACTAAAACATTCTTGAGAGATTACGTCAATAAACCATTGATTCTCTAAATATCACCGAGAGATTCGTAACTATAGAAGGATGATTCTGTTAAATGAATTGTAAGAATATTAAAACATTACTGAGAGATTCTGTCAATAAACCATTCAGATTCTCTAAATATCACTGAGAGATTACGTCAATAAAACATTACGATTACGTCAAAAACATTACGATTACGTAAATATAACGAGAGATTACGTAACTATAAAAGAATGATTCTATTAAATAAGTTGTAAAAATACTAAAACATTACCGAGATTTTGTCAATAAAACATTCTAATTCTTTAAATATCACCGAGTGATTACATTATCTATTAACATCTTGCTATTTTTAAAAAATCCTGTGATGTGAACTAGTTGATTCTGTTAATCTATTCTTTGTGATTCTGTAAGTTAATCAAAGTGATTCTGTTTTGTAAACTAGGTGATTTTGTTAAACCGTAAATGAGATTCCGTAATTTATTAAGAGTCTGTAACTGATTCTGTGATCCATGATAAGCAGCAACACACAAAAAAAAGAAAGTAAAACAAAAGAATGAAAGAAGATGGGAGGGGAGAGCCGCCTCCAGACAAAAAAGGGAAAAGAGCAGAGAGCATGTGGGAGACGCCACCATGAAAATAAAAAAAAATAAAATAAAGAAGAAGAAGAAGAAGAAACGGAAGAGGAGCACGGAGAAAAAAGCCATTAATATCTTGATGGGATCCAAGATTCCTCTCTCTTGTTAGCAAGGATTCATCGACGCGCACCATTGAAGACTCGCTTCAATCAGATAGTGAGCAAGGTTCTAGGGTTTGACTCCAGCGCAGTCACCGTCGACCTAAATTGAAACGTAATCAAGAAGGTTGCGGTTAATTAGGCAAGAAAAAACTATCAATAATGTAACTAATTTTATAACTAAAATGACAAACGTGCCCTTTAGTTAACTTTTCAAATTTAATAGAGTTTAATCACAACCGTTGATTGGTTAAAGATTTAAGGGTAGAGATTGGGTTCTTAGTTCTCTTATTTATAAGGAGTTCTCATTTGATCCGGCCCCTATATATATATATGGAAATAAAATATATGAGATGGCGGCTCATTTTACTAAATAAGCTACCAAGAGATAGTCATGTGGTGAGGCCCACCTTACTAGTCACATCAAAAGGTGTGGACCTCACCACTCTATCTCTTGGTAGCTCTTTTTTTAATCTAATTATCATATCATATATATATAGTAAAAGAGTTACACGAAAGCCCCTCTTGGACTGCAAAATAAACAGCCCAAGAGTGCTACCCAAAAAAAGTGAGGCATCCCTTCACTTTGTACAAAAGTAAATTATGAGCCAACAAACACATAGGCTCCTGAACAAAAGAGGGAAGAAAGTTACATGTAAACATCATGGATCCAATTAGTGGTTACGAGTATAGGACATACCCATCCTGTCGAGCCAAATAAGTCGCTGAATATGCATTGGAAGTGCAACTACATCAAAGAAGTATTGAATCTGAGTTAGGGAGTGACCCCACTTGGATAAGCTATTAGCAACAAAGTTAGCTTCCCTATAGCAGTGGCGTACTGAAGTGGCATGGAGGTGCTGGTGCATGAATTTTCAGCGATGGTGCAGCTGCCAATAGGGACTCGGCTGCTCGATACTAGTGACTAGGCTTATAGAGTCAGAGAATGCAATGGAAGGATGGAGACCCATCTCATCAATTAGTTCAGTTCCAACTGCAAGAGCTTGGATTTCTCCTTACAAACTAGTGCCTGAACCCATCTGGACCAAGATAAAGGAAAGGCCCGACCCTCATGGTCATGAATGACCCCTCCAACAGCAAGCTGATGATTCCTTCAAGATCCGTCGACATTAAGAACATACGAGTTCATGGGGGGAGGGGTCCAGGCACAAGGGAAAGTTCTTCTGGCCAAAGGGGATCTCGGTGTAATGCCAATAGCAAGTAAGGAGTCAATGCCATATTTGGATGACTTCATCATAGGCTTAACGAGGTGATCAATGTGCTGCAAGGAATCAATAATCACCAATCTACCATGCAAGTGACTTTTCTTCATACCACCATAAATCATGTTGTTTCTATAGCTCCATATTTGATTGCAAATAGAGATACAAGCTAGGCACCCCATGATAGAAAAGTGAGAGTTGCCTTTACACTTCCTGAACCACCATATGATTCTGGTGGTGATAGATTGGTGAGAAAAGTAGGGGACTGTAAAGATAGCTCCAAAATAAGACCATAGAGCTGCAGCCAGATCACCATGAACAAACAAATGATTTAGGGACTCAACTTGAGGGTTAGAACAACATACACACTTAGAGGCTATAGGGATGCCACAATCCTGAGCTCGTGTGTCAACAGGGAGAATATTGTGGAAAATTTTCCAGCATATAACTTTTGCAGTAGCGGGCATAACCGAAGACCATATATCCTCATGGATTTGCACGACAGGAAGGTGAGTACGAATTGAGTTCCAAGCAGATTTAGTTGAGAAGTTACCAGCCTTATCAGGAGTCCAATGTCTCGTATCCTCATCCTCCAAGAGCCTAGGGGCAGTAGAGTAAAGAGCCTGCACCATCATTGGGCCAAGAGTGGGAAGGAGATCATCAAAATGCCAGGTACCATCATGATAAAATCCTTGAGTTTCAACTTGATATCAGCATTTGGATTGAAGAGATCAAAATTTGAAACTTCGAGGTGCCACCGTCGAACGAGCGACATGTTGCTGGCCAAACGGACCAAGCACAACGATCCGCAAACTCCTTTTTAATAGAGAGGATATTTTTCCACTCAACAGAGCACCTTTGAGGCCCAGACCAAGCCATAGGAGATGTAGGGACTTTATATTTATCGTACATGAAAGTGGCCCAAAGAGAGTTTGATTGACATATATGCCAACATTGCATTAGAAGAAAGGCTCTTTTCACATCAGAAAGCTTTCTAATGCCCAAGCACCCTTCATTCAGAGGATAACATAATTTGTGCCTCGCTAGCCAGTGCATTTTCTTTCCAAAATCAGAGGACCCCCAAAAGAAGTTTGCAAATAATGCTTCATCAAGGAAAAAACTGCCTTAGGAATAGATATAGCAGAGAGCAAGTGTATAGGCATGCTGCTCAGGACATGCCTAACAAGAATTAGCCTTTCGGCAACAATTAGCAATTTGCAATGCCACCCTTGCAGCCTATCTTTGATTCTATCAATGAGTGCTTGATAGAAAACAATCTTTCTATGTCCTGGGCCAATAGAAACCCCTAAGTACTTTATAAGGAATTTACCTTTCGAGAATATCAGGGTTCTTTCCACCACCCTAATTCTGGACAAGGAAGCTTTCGAGGGCAAAAAAAATTGGCTTTTAGATTTGTTGAGCTGCTAGCCAAAGCACTGTTGGTAAGTGTTCAGAATTGCCAAGACCTTGGTGAGGAATTTTCTGACAGCGTTTGTGAAGATAATAATGTCATCTGCAAATAGAAGATGAGAGGGGCAAATAGCCAATGTGGTGGAGTAGGAGGCCTCATGGGAGAGCCAATTAGCAAACCCCAAAGAGAGTCTCTTCAGTAATGATAAACAAGCTAGGTGACAAGGGGTCACCTTGTCTAAGGCCTCTCGAGCTCTTGAAATAGCCTTTATATACACCATGAAAGACAACTGAGAAATTGCAGCTGCATATACAGGCTTTAAGCACCATAATCCACTCTAGAGAGAAGCCAAATTTCTGTAGGACAGCCCACAAGAAGTCCCATTCGAGCCTATCATAGGCCTTTTGCATGTCAAAGTTGAGAATAATATTCGGATGCTTGGCCTTTTTATCAAGCTCTCTGCATATTTCCTGGGCTAAAGCAATGTTATCAGCAATAGTTCTTCCTTTCACAAATGCTCCTTGATTGGGAGAAATAAGTGAAGGGAGAATGGAAGCCAATCTAACACAAAGAGCTTTGGCAAAAATTTTATATATTGTAGTGCACAGACTTATAGGTTTGAAGTCATGTAGACTTTTTGGGGGATGTTTTTTGGGGATGAGAATCAATGTGGTGTGTGTAATAGCATCATGGAGCTATTTGATCTGAAGAAACTCATTAGCGGCATCAAGGATAGACTGACCAACAAGATCCCACATCGAAGTGAAGAATGAGGAGGAGAAACCATCCATACCAGCAGCACTATCCATTGGGATAGAAGAAGTATCGTCGAAGATCTCCTTCATTGTGAAAGGCCTCATGAGCATGAGGTTAGTGTCATCATTGACTTTTGAAGGGATCAAGTTGAGAAAATCTTCATGGAGGACATGATGTTCAGAGCTAAGGAGCTGAGCAAAGTAACTGATAGCTGCATCATGGATGGCAGATGGACCAGTTAGAGTCTCATTATTGGGTCCTTGTATAGAGTCAATTTTAGACTAGACTGATTTACTTTTCACAATGCCATGAAAGAAATGCGTGTTAGAGTCTCCCTCCTTAAGCCACTTGATCCGAGATTTTTGTTTCCAAAAAATCTCCTCACGTATACAAGCTTCCCTCCATTTAGATTTGTAGTCCATTAGCTTAGAATCAACGGACGAGTTCCAGCCAGCCTGCAGTTGAGATTCAAGAGAATTAATTTCAGTCTCAAGAGAAGCAATGCGGTCAAAGATATTGCCAAAGATATCTCTTGCCTCTCGGTAGCTCATTTAGCAAAATGAGCCGTCACCTCATATACATTATTCCCTATATATATATATATATACATATATATATAGCAAATCTCCTATAAACTTAAGTTTATAGGGAATAATATACACCAATTTTTTATCCATTGATGTTGCCTTTAGATTTGTGCCATCAAGAGATGCACAAATCTCAAAATGTGCTTCATATCTTTCATCGATCCCAAGACAACATCAATGGATAGAAAAGTTGGTGTATGACTATTCCTATAAACTTAAGTTTATAGAGATTTGCTCTATATATATATATATATATATATATATATATATATAATGTTAAATCGAACCCTCTTTACTACTATTACTTTTGTGAACATCTCCAATTTGATCAAATCCTTGGACTCTCATTCAATCTTTTCAAAGCGTTGCCATATATATATATATATATATATATATATATATATATATATATATATATATATATATATATATATATATATATATATATATATATATATAATGTTAAATCAGAACCCTCGTTACTACTATTACTCTTGTGAACATCTCCAATTTGATCAAATCCTTAGACTCTCATTCAATCTTTTCAAAGCGTTGCCTATCATCTCGCATGCAATCCCTTCCCGTCTCCCTTTCTCGTATGCAGTCTTGCCAGCCTCCTCTTCTTGCATGCAGTCTCTTCAGAATCCTTTTCTTGCACATAGTCTCGTCGACCTCCTGTTCTCATTTGTAGTTCCACCAACCTCATCTTATCGTATGTAGTCTTGCCAGACTACTTTTTTCTTTCATGCCTTCCTTTATTTCTCTCTCGAGTCCTTTGTTTACAACATTGAATTTCTAGCTCGCATCTTTACAAAAGCTATGTCTTGTCTTTGTTTCTTCAGTTCCTCTCTAAGTTCTGCAAAAAATGGGAAAAGAGAAGAAAAATATGAGGGAA
Source organism: Asparagus setaceus (assembly GCA_012295165.1). NCBI lineage: Eukaryota > Viridiplantae > Streptophyta > Magnoliopsida > Asparagales > Asparagaceae > Asparagus > Asparagus setaceus. The sequence continues at coordinate 27,499,153 of CM022704.1, read as the reverse complement.
TCGACAAGTATTTGGGGAGAAAGACAATGGGGAAACAAAGCAAAAGTGTAGGCAAAAGAGGAGGAATAAGAGGATATCATAGAAACAATAGGAGAACAATAAGGCGACTGAGGTATATCAGGGCATGAGGCATAACAAGATGCATCAAGGTGGAGGATGGAGTCAGTAAGCAACCAAGGTAATTCAGCGCCCTAGATAACACTAGTTGTCGAGACTGAATGACGACAGAGGGGTGATGTAGTTCGCAACGAATCTGAACGAGGAGAGTTCAAGGCTGAAGAGACAAAATCATGAGAGGAGTTGTGTGGAAAAGTTGATGGCTTGCTCGCGATTCAGGACTTCATCTAGGCAGCATGAAGACATTCGTAGGTGATTGGGGTTTAGCGGTGTTCAGGTCCTGTCACGAAGAAAAGGATGTCAGCAATGACATCAGCAGAGGGGGATTGCCTCGATTTGGGTTAGGTATTTTTTTTTGTTTTTGTTTGTCTCCTATAGATAAATGACCGAACATTTGAGGAAAGGAAAATTTCCTTCTATGGGTTGAAAGCTAAAACTTTAGACCTCACCCAAGCAACTCACATGCCAAACTTGCAATTACATGCAAAGGTTACTCAAAAGGAAAGCAAGTTTTTTCATAATGTACCTCTATAATGATAGAAATTTGTACAGCTTATTTATAGAGTAATTTACATGCATCAAGCGCGCAAATAGAAAGGAAGATAAGAAAGTCAAATAAAATCCTAATTAAATCAAATAAAAATCCTAACGAAATCAAATACAATCCTAACTAAAATGCTAATTAGCACTCAAATACCTTATGTTTCCCCTGTTTTACACTTATATACCCTCAGTTGTTTTTGGCAGCACTTTTATACCCTAAATTTCTAAAATTTGCACTTTAATACCTTCAGCTATGCCAACATGAGAGTTTTTCCCAAATCTTCCCATGTGACCCTCACAAGCTCATTTTAGAACTTTTTAGCCCTTAATATTTGTTGAATTTACTGTTAACCCACCATAATTCTATTCTGCTAAAAACAACTACGGGTATAATAGTCCGAAATAGGGGAACCTATAAGGTATTTAAGAGCTAATTAGCCTAGCTTAAAAGGAAGAGGATAAAATCAAATAAAATCCTACCTAAACGGAAGACAAAATTAACTAAAATCCTACTTAATTTCTCTAATCCAAATCTCCAAAGTTGCCCAGCATCAGCAAACCTCAGAAAAATATTGTGTTTTCTTGTCAATGACTCTTTCCCCTATTTCCCCTAGCTTCAGCTATCAAAATTATTGTCAAGTTTAATCACTTATCCACTGCTACTCCATGATTATAGTTTTTTTATACTTTTATTCTCATTTTGACTCTTGCCATTGGTCAAAGCATAATCAGGCTAAATGTCAAAAAAGTATCATGTTGCCAATCAAAGTATATGATATAGTGCCTGAAGTGCTATCGGAAGTGTCCGAAATGGCAAAAAATAGAACATTCAACAGTCCATTCATTCATACAATCAATGTGATGCCAATCTTCAAATCCTACTTCTTTCAACAGTCTGCAGTATTGCATGTCATAGACTCATAGTAGTGGAGTGAGTGCAATAGCTTGCTCAAATTATCAGCCAACAAATTCTGAGCAACATAAATAATACACCGCACTACATTTTTCTTGGAACCACTAATTGGTACTTGGCAGACCGGTAAGTATATTGATGGTCAATTTATCTACTGTCAGAAAGACTGTATATGAAGCTTTTTATTATCGTGCATTACATTGGAGGAATTTCTAGGTCAATCCTTGAGTTTTGCATAGTTTCTATGGTTTTTGATGAGTATTTTCCCTAATATTCATTATTCAGTGAATATAAAACAATCACATATCCAATAGCCAAGCACAAAAGCTTAGGTAACTACTAATAACTAGGGGTGGTAAACAACCAGATCGAATCGACGAATCGAATATCAGTGAATTCGAGTCTGAATTCAATTGAAAGTTAAATATTCAAATTTGAATTTGGGTCGGATATTACAATGGTATTCATGTTCGAATTTGTTTATATATAGCCAGTTCGACAAATATTCAAGAATATTCATTAGCCCAGCTAGTTGGAGGCTTTAGCTCTAAACTGCAGGTATAGGGTTCGAACCTTGGATTTGTCACATATTTTTCCCTTTCTTATTCTTTGGAGAAATTTGTGGATACGCCCTCCAAAGTATCATATTTGTTGATTTTCCCTCTAAATTGCCTTTTCCATTCAAATTTATTTTAAACTAATTGAAAATTTTAGAAAATGTCTAATCTACCATTTAATAAATTATAAAACATAAACTAATATTTAATGACCTAGCAAATCAAATATACATTTGGTTAAATGAATAAAATACTAAAAATTGTTCATTTATTGTTAAATGAGGTGTCGAATCAAATATGATTGTATAGCTGGGCAAATAACAACCGAACTGTTTGTTAATTATTTGGTTCACGTCCACCCTACTAATAACCATAACAACAAGAACAATATAGGAACACTCACGTATCAAGAATAATAAGTCTATTGATCTATGAAGAGTTGTTAACAACTTACAGTAGATAGCCTAAAAGGACAAAACTTTGGCTTTCCTCTGCGACCATACTTCAATAGATAAGCCCCTTTCTTTAGTGCTGTTATTGCCTGAACATTCAAAACATGAACAACTTTATTGAAACAAAAGGTAGAGACAGGCAAGTCACATTACCTAATGAAGCACCATGCATATGTTTTACAGATCAATAGTTAATGAAAACATGTTTTGCTAATAGCAATTAGGAAGTTGAAACAAAATGTAAGAAGCCATTAGGCACCTCCTTGTGCTAATTACTCATTTGAGAATACATCAAAATGAGAATTATATATATATAGTAAAGCTCCTATAAACTTAAGTGGATAGGAGCCATTTGTCCACCAACTTTTTTATCCATTGATTTTGCATTGAGATTTGTGCTAGCATGTGTCACAAATGAAGGCACAAATCTTAAAGATAGCATTGATGTGTAGCACAAATCTCAAAGCATAATGAAAGGATAAAAAGTTTAGTGGACAAGTACTTCTATCCACTTAAGTTTATAGGAGCTTTACTCTCTCTCTCTCTCTATATATATATATATATATATATATATATATATATATATATATATATATATATATATATATATATATATATATATATATATATATATATATATGCTAGAAGACAACATTATAAAAATTGGTGCGATGTAGTACTCTCATGTGCTTGTCACGAAACCTTGTAAAAATTGTGTGCTCTTTTACTATGTCCAGCGTACCAATGTATAGGAAACTAAAACATTAGAGATCATGTCAACCATGTTCGAACACAAGTATCATCTATGTCCATAAAATAACCTATTTACGCATTGATGTTCAGTATCATAGGAACTATCAAATACACTTTCATTTAAGTTAACTAGCTTGAGAAAGACAAAGAAGAATATGCTAGATTTGCTTGAGTAAAAATTGACTACTCCGGATGGCACTACAATTGCAAAATTGCAAATGCACCACCAAGTCGTGCCCTCAAGGATTTTCTTAGCCAAATAACTTGAAACAACATTTCTAATTCTGATAATAAAAAAAAGGTTTTCCTATGCCATTTATGCACATTGTTTAATTAGATTAAAATTGCTAATGTGGGGTCTTGAAAACTGGGAAAATTAGTCATTGCTCACTGTCAGCTAAGAAACAACATCCACGAACTTGTTTACAATGGCCAGTAGACTATCTAATATTGCTGAAATTTGCAGAAAAAAGGAGCCTCAAGGTAAGGACTGTAGGACTTCTAAAGCACATAAATTTTTTAAGGAACAAATAGTACTCCAAGTTCATCCATGAGTCACGAGAGAGAGAGAGAGAGAGAGAGAGAGATGAGTTCGGCTAGTATTAATAGTATTCAATATGCAGATCCTATTCATCCAAATCTAAAATTTCGACCCATATTGGAAATCTGTGCTATTGGATGTAATATAATATACATGAGCTACCTAGAAACTAAATTTCAAATGATTTCGACGTGTTTTGATCATGTACCAAGGGCAAAAAAATTAAGCAACTTCACAAAAATTCTAACATTTTGATTTTGACAACATAAGATACATGGGGAGAATACATTGACATCCTTCTAAATTTTATTTCAAGAGAGTTGATGCGTATTGGATCATATCTGCCGGTAAATATTTTCAACTTGGTGATTGAAATTATAGATTCAGATTGATAGTATTTGCATATTGGATATAGTTAATAGTAGCTTAACTCAAGTACCCACATATATAGTTGAGCTAGACTACTAATAATAGTATCCAATGGGTGGATACTATCAATCCAAATATAAAGTTTCTATCCCTAAATTGAATATTTGTACCATTGAGTGTGACGTAACACACGTGAACTATCTTGAAACAAAATCTCAAATGATTTCGATGTGTTTTTTAATCACGTATTGGAGGGCAAAATTTTAAGCAACTTTATGAAAATTCTAAAATGTTGATTTTGACAACATATGATACATGGGTAAATATGTTAAAATTCTGAAATTTTATTTCTAGATAGTTCACATGTAGTGCATTATATAGGTACGGATTTTCAATTTTGAAATCCAAATTTTAGATTTGCATTGACAGCATCCACATTTGGGATATTGTTCTTAGTAGCCTAGCTCATAATCTTTCTCACTTTCAGTCTCAATCTCTCTGTGTTTGGTGGTGGGGAAGGAAATTGGCTAGCATCCTATTTGAGAAAATGCGCTGACAAGAGACAGGGGCATGTGAGTCCTCTACTAGTCTCATCGGTGCAAGGTGAGGGGCTAACAGTTAGTGGCTTGGCAGCCTATTTTCTAAAATGGGTTGTTAGCCTATACCCAGTTCCCTCTATGTGTGTTTGTGTGTGTGTAGAGAGAGAGAGGTTAATGGATACCACATATCATATGAGAGGATTCTCATATACAATAGGATTCTCTCATATACAATGATGTGGCTAAATCTCAGCCAGCCAAGTGTGATTATGAGGGATTCTCTCCCCCTTAATTCACTTGGTTGAGATTTAGGTCTGCCGCTTGATAGGACAGAATCTCTCATATGACAAAGATACTCATTATTCTTATGCACACATATAAACAAAACCAATGCATAATGAAAAAAGAAAGGTTGCTTACCATCTAGACCTAGAAAGCTAGTATGCATTTTGAAGAGGTACTGTAATTGTTAAGAATGCTTAATATTTTTAACATGCAAGCTTCGTGCACTATCTTAAGCTAATGATTACATATAGATTTCTGCAATATGCGTGATTAAGTACTCTATACTAAGCTACATTCTCGAATAATAAAAACCAAATCCTTTTACATATACAAAGTCAAATGCGTATCAAGTGTCTGCTTATCATATGTGATAAGAAGAGAGGTTAGATTTTGCTTCTTCCGTATTCAAGTCAATCAACACATGCATACATCATATATCCTCTATATTGCACGCACATGGGAATATGGACACATTACAACGAAGCAACATATGAAAAATCATTTAAAAGTACACAAAAACACATGCTTAACAAAATGACTACATGTCTGTTCCTGCATGCACTCAACAGGCTTCTCGCCGTTCATTTATAGTAACCAAACAAGAGAATCTTGCCAGTTTGACCTCCTAAGTCCTGTGAAAGAATCAAGATGATTATGTAGATGATAAAGCATTCCGCATTGAATTCTGACATTAAAGTTGATGTGTACCAATTTTCAAATAAAGTAGTGCTAGCATGCATAGCTTGTTTTAAGGACTTGCTGGGGGAAGTGGAAGTTTGAAGACATTTAGAGCAGTTTAACACATTGCATGAAGCTAATCAATTCTTTTTGGAGATTAAGTACTCAAATTACAATGTAACATATAAATCTAAACCCAATGCGCATACCAAAAGATTTAGAGTGCCATAGTTTATTTACCTGCTCGACATCCCTCTCGATGGGACCATTCCTCAAAGGATCTGCCATCCAAATTCCAAAGTCAAGTGACAAAAGGAAAATCCCGTCCCAGTCTCGAGAAATTCACAAGCCTGCCCCATAAAAGAAACTGCAGAAAATTCTCCTCTACTGATAAAAACTCCAAATTCCTCATCTATCCATCTGACTGTCACAAATCAAGACAAAATCACGGTTCAAGCCACTGAAATTCTCACAACCACCTCAAGAACATCATCACTAACCCTAGAGCCGCATGAATTCGCCTAATTCGGCCTTGTTTTACAATTTAGATAGCTCGAGAACTCGAAAACAGCTCAAAACCCTAGAATCTCGTTAATCACACAGGAACTCCTCGAATACAAGAATCCAGCCAAAATTACTCCTAAAAATGTCGAATAAACGAACAAACCTTCGAAATTACCACAATGCTGACTAAAATCTGCGACCGACTTCAAGAAAATGAAGAACAAGAACCAATCCGTCGCCAAATCTCTCGAAACTGAGGTCGTTCGACGCGGATCGTTGAGGCGAAACGATCAGAACGGAGAATGGCCGGATCTTAGCAGAGGCTAGAGGAGATTTATGGCGGGAAATGCTGACATCGAGAGCTTCGAAAACATCACAAGAAAGAGGAGAATAAGAAATAGAAGGAGACGTCGTGCCCTGTGAGAGGTGCTAACGTGCGCCTGGCCAGCGCGCCACCTAGCTGGTGTAATTTTAACACGTCAGCATTGGGAAGACGGAGAACGAGAGAGGATTTAAGGACATATTATAATGCAGGCTGTCCCTATGAATTATTGAAATGACCGTCAAGTCCAGTTGTTCAATGGAAGCAGTCCTATAAGGCCTGTTTGGTTTGCTAAACAAACCCGGGGACACCCATTTTTACCTCTTAACAACTTGTCCACCTAGGAAAAAACTATTCCCAATTTTTCCTTTCTGCGGTTTGGTTTGTAAACATATATTGGGAAATGAAGCGGATAAAACTCCTCCACATCAGCAAAGTGGAGGAGTTCCATTTCCTTGCCAATGAAGAGAAATGGGCTGAACCCCAATATTTTTTAATATAATACCTCATCCACTCACAAGTTTAATGTTAGGAACATTTTGGGATGAAAATATTAGTGTGTTAGGGCTACCGCTTCCCCTCTTCCCTCTTTTTCGCGCCTCTACCTCCCCTCTTTCCCTCTTCTTTTCCTGCTTTAGTATTCAAGGGGCTTTGTCTATTTTGTGTTGATGATGGAGATTACATCTATATAGGAAATCCATTCTTTAAAAGTGGGTAGTTTAGCTTTAGTAATCCTTCCACACTGAGATCAAAAAAGCAAAGCAAATTAACATTACAAAAAAGTTGCTGCAAGTTTTTTTTAATTTTATTTTAAGATTCTTACCTTTGATGTTGGAGCAGATGATAATTTCTCAATATCTCTACCTTTCTTACTCATCTTTTTTGTTGGTTTTAATTTGGTATGCAAACATTAGCTTTTATAGATGGATTTGGACTGAGACATTTAGTTGGTGGTTGAAATATTATTCACTATTAATGACAGCATTTATTTTGATCATTAATTTTGCTTCTGGTTTTGCTCGTGGTTTTGAATCGCTGGTGTTTTTGAATCCTAACAGGTGTTCTTTCTTTTATTTGACTCAACTACTCAGTCTGTATATTTATTATTCAGGACTTAATCTGTCATGTGTACAATATATGAGGTTTTGTTGATGTTTTAGGGGTTGATTTGCTCGGTTATAAACCCCATAGGCGATGACGAAGGTCAAAAAATGTGAATAGCAACCTACATCTTTTAATAAGATGTATTGGATGGCTTTCTGTGACGATAATGACCTACAAATAAATGTATTCTGAGCCTTTTTTATTTTCATGTCATATGAGTAGTTATGATGAATCAGGTTATTTATAGGTTTCGTATGAATTTTCTGCTAATTCAGGTGCATAGTTCATATGATTTATGCCCAATCATGTTATTTACAGGTTTCGATTTAAGATTTTTCATGTCATACATGTTATTATGATGAATCGGGGTTTTTTACAGGTTTCATATGAACTTTCTACTAATTCAGGTGCGTAGGTCACACGGGTTATGAGCAATCATGTTATTTACAAGTTTGGTATGATTTTCCATGTCAAACAAGTATCTATTATGAATCAGGTTATATACAGGTTTCATATATTATTTTAGCATTTTTATATAAATTTGGTATATTGTTTAGTTACATTCTATGAGCTTTCTTTTGGTAAGATTACCACCCATAACGGTCACAAATAAATTTGTCTTTAGTGGGAGGTAATCTTACCATGGTGACCATATACAATTTTCCATACAAACTTTAAAACCAACCAAACATAAGAAAAGTGGGAAAAGTCTTATCAACCAATAGTTTTCTCATTTGTTAGATACTAGGGCATGTTTGGTTGGCTTAAAAGAGCGCAGAAACTCTTTTCCTCCATCTGACAACAGTGTCACCTCGGACAAAACCCATTCTAGGATTTTCTTTGTCCTGTTTTGGTTCACTTCCTCTCTTCGACCATCCACCCGCGGAAATCTCCTCCACCTTAGCTCTTTGTCTTTCTCTCATTTTCTTCTAAAATGAGAGGAAATTAGTGGAAATTGCAGAAACTCTATACTATTATCAGATCTGCGATTTATTTGGGGAAAACTTATTGATGGCTAGGGTTACCACCGCTTTCCCTCATTTTTTATTCACTCTTCGCGCATCGGTTCCTCTCTGATGGCTACGGGTTTATTGAGGTGTTGATTTTGTGCTTGATTTGTGATTTATCAAGTCTCAATTCCTCAGATTTGTATTTTTTTGCTGGATCTTGCAAAAAAGGCAACACCTTTCTTAGGAAAACTTTATTTTTGTTGCTAGATTTGTGCAAAATCAGCTATCTAAGGTCTAATTTCTGCATTTTTTGGAATTATTGTGATGAAATTTGGATATTGCAGTTACCCCTTTATGAATTTCTTCATGTTCTTGTGAAATGGTGAAAAAATTTCAAAGTTCTAATTTTTGTCACGGTTCTAATTTTTGTTAGAGTGTAGTAAGAGTTCTAATTTTTGTAATTTTTGTAAATTACAAAAATTTATCCTAATTTGTTCTAATTTTGATAATTTTATAAATTAGAACTCTTGAATTTGTTCTAATTTTTTGTAAATTAGAACAAATTAGAACTTGTAGAGTGTTGTTGGAGTTCGACTGGGTCCCAAAATTTAGGTATTGAACATGAACATGAACAAAGCAAGAAATGAATATGGGGATGTATATCATATGCATTTGATTGGTGAACTGTTGAGTGGTTTGGCTTTATTGTGCTCGTGAAATTTTTTTTTCTTGGGCATATCACAGTAGGTTCATTCACCAAATATCTATGATTTACTATTTTTTTTAAGCTTAGTTATGATATGTTTGTTGATCTCATGAGGCTGTAGTATTTTGAATTTAAGATTCATAGGGACATGCTTGAGTTCTTTGGCACGTTTGGTGAAATGGTGAAAAAAATTCAAAGTTGTTTGGCTCTCATAACTGATTATGATTTTTTATATAATTTTATTTGTCTTTAAAGTTGTTATTGGTATTTCATTTAGCGATCATTGGGAAATCATGTTGCACAATTATATCTACACTTATTTCAAGGTATATCTACACTTTAAGCACGGTTATATGTAAATTCAATGAAAATAAATGTTAACTTAGTAATTTGATACACATATTATAGGATTGCATTGGTATGATAGATGGACTCATGTTGATGCAATGCTACCGATTAATCTTGTTGCACGATTTCGAGGCTGCAAATGTGTTACACAAAATGTGTTTGCAGCTTGTACCCCAAATCATGTTACAAGTTTGGATTCAAGACTTTTCATGTCAAACAGGTATTTATGATGAATCAGGTTATTTACAGGTTTCATATGAATTTTCTGCTAATTCAGGTGTGCACTTCATACTGTTATGAGCAATCATGTTATTTATAATTTTCGTATGATTTTTCATATAAAATAGGTATTTATGATGAATTAGGTTATTAACAGGTTTCATATGAATTTTTTGCTAATTCAGATGTGTACTTCATATTGTTATGACCAATCATGTTATTTACAGGTTTCATATGATTTTTAATGTAAAACAAATATTTATGATAAATCTGGTTATTTACAGGTTTCAATCATTTTTCTGCTAATTTGGGTGCGTACTTCATACTGTTGTGGCCAATCATGTTATTTGCAGGTTTCGTATGATTTTTCATGTCAAACAGGTATTTATGATGAATCAAGTTATTTAAAGGTTTCATATGAATTTTACGCTAATTGGTGTGCATTTCATACTGTTATGAGCAATCATGTTATTTATAGGTTTTATATGATTTTCCATGTTAAACAGATATTTATGATGAATCAAGATATTCTGACTTTCATATGTTATTTTAGCAATTTTCTTTTGGTATGATTACCACCCACAAATGTCACAAATAAATTTATCTTTAGTGAGAAGTAAACTTACCATGGTGACCATATACATTTTAACCTACAAACTTCAATACCAACCAAACACAAGAAAAGTGGGAAAAGTCTAATCAACCAAAAGTTTTCCCATTTTTTAGACACCAACCAAACAAAGGAAAAATGTGTAAATTGGTTTCCCACCATGTTTTATGTGTGAACCAAACACCAACAATCAATTTCATGGAAAACTTTGGAAAACCCAAAAAATAGGTTTTTGTCATGGAATGATGTTTCTCAATAATGGTAAACGAACCAAACAGTCTCTAACCAAACAAAAAAAAGAATGTGTAAATTAGTTTCCCACCATATTTTATGTGTGAACCAAACACCAACAACCAATTTCATGGAAAACTTTGTAAAATGAGTTTTTCACATGGAATGAGGTTTCCCAACAAAATGGGAAACAAACCAAACAGCCCCTAAGTTAGTCATTTTATTCTGGCTCTGTTTCTACTTGCCCCATAAAATGTTAAGGTTGCATTTGGATTCAAGGATTTCAATTGAAATTTTAGAATTCAATTTTAGAATCTCAAATTTGAAATTCAATTCCAATTTCATTGCTTGGAAATGACTAGAATTATTTTCAGTCTCATCTTATCTATTAACTATTAATTAGCTCATGATTACCTATTGAACTATTTTTAATCATATTACCCTTGGAACTATCACTTATGAACATCACATTTTATTGCACTTTTATACCCTCATTATCTATTTTATTTGAATAAATATATCTTTTAATAATAATTTTTATCTTAATTTGCAGGTAATATAGAATTATTGAATAAGAGCCCAAATAAAGATTATTTCAAGCCCAAAAGATCTCTAATGAAGCCCAGAATGCCTAAATCCAAAGCTCACAACTAAGTTTAGAAGCAAAATCTCAACATTCATCACTTTCTTGGTCAGAATTATTAATAACTTGGCTTGCAATTGAGAATCAAATCAAATATGGAAAAAATAAAGTCAAATTCGTGCTCAGGATGGTCAACCGCAAAGAAAAGACGATATCTCCCAATCCGGAAAGCAGAATTCAACATATTATATATGAAAATCGCCTATCTCGATGAGACGGAGCCATCCAAATTACCAGATTCTAAAAATTTCATCAGGAGCAGCGGGTTATGATAGAAATTCGAATTTAAGTGATATATATTCAATTATTTGAACGCCAAGTTAAATTCTTAGAAGCCCAAGAGCATTTAAGAGAAGCCCAAGAGTCTTAAATGAATTAAATACAAAAGAAATAAAGCCCACAAAGCCCATCTCTCAAGTATTAAATCAATAGTCTATATTATTTTAAGAGATCCTATAGTTATGAGGATTGCTTGGGGCCTAAGTCAAATCCTATAGTTGTGAGGGTTACTTGGGGGCCAAGACAAATCTAAAAGTTGTGAGAGATTCTTGTTATCTATAAATAGAGGGGTAGAGTGAGGGCTTGAGATTGTGATATATTTAATAATAACTCTTTTTGGTGAGGAGGGTTACTCTTAATTGAGAAGATCTTCTAAAATTGTAACTTCTTGTTGCAATCAATAAAAAATATTTTCACCCCTTCATAATTCCTTTCTTCTCTTTGTCCAAGGATGAAAAGAGGATGAAGATGAAGAAATGAATATGTGGGTTTATCTTTTTTTTTTCTTATTTTCTTTTCTTGTTTATTTCTTAATGCTTTGTAGTGTAGATTTGCTTTCATGTCATTACTTTCATATTTTTACTTTCATGTATTTACTTTCTTGCCTTTACTTTCTCGCATTTATTTCTTACATTTATTTTGTAACTTAGATTTTATTTTCTTATACTATTCACCTTGAGGCTAGAACCCTCTTGGGATTAGTTTTTATTTTGTTTATTTTCTTTTCTTTGATTCACCTTGAGGCTAGAACCCTCTAGGAATCTCTTCTAAGATGTAGAACTAATACTTGTGGGAATATTAGAAATTGCATGAAGCTTAGCTTTATTTCTTTCATAATTTGTGAATCATTCTCTTATGCTTAAAATGATCATGTTTAGGATAATCAACTAGAGAACTAATTGGTAGAAGAAGAATTTGATAATCTATGCTTATCTTGAGTGGTTTGATAGGTTATGCTTATGAATTCTAGAATTACTATCTAGTTATTGTTCTTTTCATGAGCATTAATTTTACTTGGATGATAATTTGATAGGTTATGCTTTTCTTGAGTGGTTTGATAGTCTATACTTAATAAATTTAAAGTAGAATGTGATAAAAGAGAATGCTTCATATTTTAAGTGAGATTAGCGAGTGGATTCAATTCTAGATTCCTCATATCTTTAATTGAATCCTCATTCTTCTTTCTTAATTTTCCTCTTTATTCTTGATTTTCATTTGTTTGTTTTATTTTTCTCCATTTATTCATCATTCTTTCTCCTCTTTCAATCTTATTTTGCTTTTATTTACATTTTACCACTACCACACTCTTAATTTCTTCACACTCACTTTCATTCTCATTTTGTTTTTATTTGCATTCAATCACAACACTCTCTAATCTCTCCACATCACATTTTCTTTTATCACACTCCTAATTGTCACACACACAACATAAGAACCGAATTTGATTAACTCCTACAAACACCTTCCTCGTGGGATCGATAACTTTTTACACTATAACTTGATAGTTGTATACTTGCAACTTTAGGTTCACATTTATTTACCTATCAACTTACCTCTCATAAATCCATCTAAAATACATGTAAAATAATAAATAAAAAGAGATAACACAGTAGCAGCGATAATTCAGGATGTAAAGTTAAACTAAAATAGTTCGGAGGTAAATGGAGACTAGTTTAACAAGATGTAAGAGTAAGATAAAGCGGAAAATAATTCAGGAGGAATGTAAGAATAAACTTAGTTGTTTAGATGGCAAGTAGGGTCTAAAGCATTTTCTTCTTCCAAAAGGATAAGATATACACATATTTTTCTAAGTTAAAAATTTAGATTTAATTTGACCTAATGTTTACGTTGAAGAAGATTATTTAATGTTGTTATTAGCCAATCACATAGTTATTCCAAAGAGTGTGAGTGATAGAATTGATTATAGAAAATTTCACTTCAAGTTTTATATGCAGTTTTTATAAAAGATAATTAAGCACAACTTAGCCTGTAATATGGAGTAACAGAAAATAGACTATCTAGTCCAAGATATATGTATATCGTCTTTCTTTTTAGTACCAGTTATGTACATATTTTCATCTTTATCGTCCTAAAATTCTCTTAAAAGTCTACAACCAAATTATAGTGCAAAATCTAGACGATGACCCTTCTCAGCCTCTGTCTAAACATTGTTTTGTCAATCAATTATTTTAGGACAAATTTTTAAAAAGGACCATTTTTGAATTAATATTAGCAAAATTGACCTTGGTATAGCAAAATTAGCAAAATCGACCGTTTTCTACCATCTTGGTAGAAAACGGTCAATTTTGCTGAAAAAACATTTGGAATTACACGGGACTACTAGTCCCGTGTAATTAGTGCACACTAATCTTCATTAGGGGTTGCAGCACTAGATGACATGTGACTAGCAGTCCCGTGTGTTGCGCAGAGAGTTCGCAAGGCCATTTTGATTTATACGGGACTAGCAATCCCGTGGAAATTCTGGCCTAAGTCAGAAATGCACTGGATTGCTAGTCCCGTGGAAATCCTGTACAACGACAACAACCACACGTATATGTGTATTTCCTGTACAACAAGAACAACCACACTCCTGTACAATGACACGTGACTAGCAGTCCCGTGTGTTGCGCAGAGAGTTCGCAAGGCCATTTTGATTTATACGGGACTAGCAATCCCATGGAAATCCTGTACAACGACAACAACCACACGTATATGTGTATTTCCTGTACAACAAGAACAACCACACTCCTGTACAACAACAACAACCACGCGTTTTTGTACATTTCCTGTACAACAACCACACGTATATATGCATTTCCTGTACAACAACCACACATATATATCGTAATAAAACCACACTTCACAGGAACGTCTACACACAAACATCGCAACAATATATCAAATCTACTTGACATATTAACTCGATACATAATGGAATAAAAATACATCCAAAACACATTATTCATCATATTTCACAAAATAAAACCTAAAAATTTCACCACAAATTTCATGTCCCAATTAAACCTAAACCCTAATCAATCCATATCATTCATCAAAATTCTCACATGAAAAAAAAAAAACAAATTGCACCACAAATTTCATATCCCTATTAAAATGAAACCCTAAATCATAATCCATATCATTCATCAAATTTCATATCATTCATATCAAAATTAAACCCTAACCTAATCCATCCATATCATTCATCAAATTCACAAGTAAAGAGAGCAAATTTTCACCTTGAGAGGCGGGCTTGGTGGAGGCGGGCTTGGTGGACGGGGGCTTGGTGGACGAGGCTTGGTGGACGGTAGCTTGGTGGACGAGCACTGGACGAACTCTGGAGGCGGGCGAGCGTGATCGTTTGGGGCGCAAGAAGTTGGGCATGAATAGACTGGGTTAGGGCACGGGCAAGTGGGTTAGGGCACTATGGCGTTATTATATAGTCCAGATATAGACGGGACTGATAGTCCCGTTGATTCCTAACAGTGGCTAATCACACGGGACTACTAGTCCCGTATAAGTTAAAACTTCTGTTTTGCAAAATCGACCTCATTTTAACCAAAATGAGGTCGATTTTGCTAATTTTTTATCAAATGGTTGATTTTGCTTATATTGTTTTCAAAAAGGTTTATTTTAAAAATTTCTCCATTATTTTTCTATTGTTGGATATTGTTGATTTCTCAGACACTATTATTATGTAAATTATTGGCCGATAAAGGGTTTCAGACTCTCTACAGGCAATGTGAATCATCCAACAATCAGGACAAACATACTTTGATATTGCCTATCTTTGTGCTAATGCATGCCATCAATCTTCAAATTAACATTGAATTGTCCTAACGATATGGAAAACAACTGGATATTAGGATTTCTAAAGGATAGGAGCCCTCCCGCCTGTAATCTTTTATTAACTAATAGCGTGAAAATAGAAATTATAGTCGTATAGTTCACAGAACGTTTGGTGCTGATAACATCTAAATTTATGACGCGTATTACACCTAAATTTATTAACTAATAGCGTGAAAATAGAAATTATAGTAGTATAGTTCACAAAATGTATGGTGCTGATTACATCTAAATTTAATAAAAATTGTTGAAAGTCAATTATAACATATGCATGAGCCAATTCTTATGAATAACGGACCATAAATTATCATATCAGCTGTCCGTTATTACAAGTCTCAGTAACCTTAAGATTTCCTACAGTCCCTGTAATCCCCTCGAATGTACAAAATCAAATAGCTGCATAAAACATGAACTAAAAAGCCAACCTGTTTCGTACCAGAGTGAATCTACAAGCATTTAATATTAGTATACACAACCTGAGTTTAATATTAGTATACACAACCTGAGTTAACCTCCAAGCAGTTATTATTACTATACACAACCTGAGTAAATCTCCGAACCTATCTATTTACAGTCGGTCATGAAGACATAAAAACATAAATCTGTGGATTCAAACTCTTCGATGAGCCAGAAGTCTTTGTTGTTGTCGAAACCAAGAAGAAAGCCAAAGTGACAACTGACCAGATGCAAAAGATGAAAACATTGTCAAAATGATTGGATGATAACAAGAGGAAATTAAGTGCACTAATTTCATTTCAGAAAGCTTTACCTTAAAGCAAACAGGAAGAGATCCTAGCTCCAATACCGAGTATCATCATGGATAACTGAGTAATTACCACTATTATCTTCAATCTCATCAGAAGTCACATAGCTGTTGCTAGCATACTTGGATTTTCTTCGAGCCTGGAAGAAAACAAGAAGTTGGGTGAGGACAAAAATTCAGGTACTTCTATATAATGAACATGGATTCAAACAGAAAATTTGAGAAATTTATTAACAAGAGAAAATAGATACAAAAACCTACAAAACAGACTAATCTACATTTATGAATCAAGGTGTCACATAGTGGCGGAGCCAGAATCTTTATCTTGGAGGGGCCAAGAATCCATGATACCTATGTTCTCCCTTATTTACTTCGTCGAATAAAAAGAACAATAATTTAAAATTGAAGTTGTGTGCTTTTTCATTTAATGATAAGTCAATTGATTTAAAAAACGAAGTTATCTACTACGCACAACTCTAGGATGCGTCTCATAGACAATCTCTAATACTTGTGAAGAATCTAGTAGCATACACTTAACAGGATAATCGACAAAATTAGAATTATACTACCCATAGCATCTCTCTCTCTCTCTCTCTCTCTCTCTCTCTCAAAACCGTAGGGTTTCCAGGGAATCTATTTGCTCCGGTCACTTGTAAAGAAATTAAGTGAATAAATTCAAAGCTTATTGCAATTTTTCGAAAAGTGCAACCAGAGCCCAACTTCTTCTTTGTAGGTTATATGTTGCAAATGGGGCCCAGTCTAATAAGATAATATAGGCAAAAATGATACATAGAGCCTTTTGCAAGTGAGGCCCAACCAATTTGATCCATGGGCTGTCTATGGGAAGTTGCTAACTACAAGAGGTTAATATCATAATCAAAAACTTTTTGGGGGCAAGGCACCCCAGAGCTATACATAACTCCGCCCTTGGTGTCACACTGCTTTGAGATGATCATGTACTCCAGTAAGGCGATGTTGACATACTAGGAAGATGATTGTATAAGGTGGCAGATAGTGTCCTCATCTCACTCACTGTGTATCATGAAATAGTACGATAAGGCGGTAGAGTGTCCGCATCTCACTAATTGTATATCATGAAACATGCTCTCATTCGGTTCATTCCAAATATAGAAGTAACAGATAAGAACAACACAATCTCATTAGTTAAGGAAACGCCATGGGATGTTCTGATGTGAAACAATGTGCGTGCAGGTATGAAGATCGGCGACAACAATGTTTCACCAAATCAGCGATCGATCTAGGCAGGAAGCTCACCAAATAAAGTGACGTGACGATGGTTTTAAACAAAATTGCAATGTACTAAGCTGAGGCCTTTGTAAATTTTTCAGAAAATGAATGTAATGATTTATTCTTGTAATAAAGTTCGACTTGTAATATTTAGATTAGCAATTGTACGCAGTCAAACAGAATCACTCGCTCACTAATTAAACAGAATATAGCACAATCGCGAATCGATAATAAAATTGATAATAATATGCATAATAGCGATTCAGAAAATATTAGAGCGAAAGAAAATTAAACCTTCGTCGGGTTGAATTGGTTCGCTGAGGGGAGCTACTGGAGGCGGTGCGACGACTCCGAATAAATCAGATCCAAGTGAACCAAACCAAGTGAACCCACTCCAAATAAACCAAGCCAACTAAACCGAACCAATCAACCAACTCCCATAAATCAGATCCACGCCTCACACCCGATCGACAAAAGACGAGGGACCGTCGTGGCGATAGAGACGGGCGGCAGAATGCCCGGCAATGACAGAGGCGGGCAATGAGGGTAGCAACAGTAGCCGGAGAAAGCGGTGAAATGAAGCGGCAACGGAGTGACAAAGGAGGCGAAGGCAGCAAATGAAACAATAGGAACAGCCAATGAGACAACAACGGCGATAATCAAGGCAACATGAAGCATGAACGGCTGTACGAGACAAACAGCCAGCAGCCGGCGAGGTTGACAGCGAGTGCGTGAAACAGCGAAATTACACCAAAGGTTCCACCAGTTCAAGGTAAGCGAAATTTTCTTTATTCAATTCAATTTAGTGATTTGATTCTCGACATGAGGATTTATATAGGATTACAAAATCAAATCTCTCACAAATCTACCAAATAAACAACTACCAAATAAAAACAGAATTTAAAAGTCAAATATAATCTACCAAATCTAAAAACATTGCCAAATCAAAACCAAATCGCAGAGGTCCGATGTGCGGCTGAGATACGGCGTTTCCTGCGCTGATAAACGTGTCGAAAGTCTCGTGAACGCATCGGGATGTCCTCATCATTCTCCCCAGATGGGAGAGAACTCGACCCTGTCGAGTGTAAGTCAGAACGACTGTCATACTGCTCAAGAAGATCTGGATCCAGCCTCTGTAAATCACCTCGATCGAGCCAAGTATCATCAGACTCCGGTCGACCTTTCCAACGCACTAAGTACCTACGGATACCACCATTGCTAGTAGAAATAATATTATCATCAATAATACTATCAATGTCATGTGCTGTGTATGAGGGTGATATCTGGGAAAGTGGAGGTAAAGAAGAGCTCTCAGAAATAGGCTCAGGGGTAGGCTCATCAACCAGTGGGTTGTCGGGGTTAAAATGTAGACCTTTGTACTCTACTAAATCTTCAATATTAAAAGTCGAACCAATATTAAAACCTTCGGGAAGGTCAAGAACATAAGCATTATCATTAATTTTCTTGAGAATTTTGAAAGGTCACGCGCCGTGCATGCAACTTTAACAGCTCCTGAGGAAACCGCTCGACGATCCCACCATCACATGATCACCGACACTAAATTCTTTGAACCTCCTTTTTAGATTTGCACGCAGCTTATAGTTGGCATTCTTGTCATTGATCTTTTCACTTATTTCTTTATGCAAATCATGAATGCGAGATGCAAATGCAGATGCTGACTCAGATACCCTATGATGTGCAGACATGGGGACAAGATCTATAGGTTGCCTAGGCTTATACCCATACACGACCTCAGCTGGACTAATACCTGTAGACCTATTCACGGAGTTATTATAAGCAAATTCAGCAGTAGGCATATGTTGATCCCAATCCCTAAGATTCTCACCAACGAGCGATCTCAAAAGATTACCTAAGCTCCTAATAACTACTTCAGTTTGACCATCGGTCTGAGGATGAAAGGCCGTTGAGAATTGAAACTTAGTTCCCATTTTGTGCCAAAGGGTTTTCCAAAAATAACTTGTAAACTTAACATCCCTATCAGACACAATTATTTTCGGTAGTCCGTGCAATTTAACTTCATTAAAATATAGCTTGGCCACATGAGAAGCGGCGGAAGTTTTGGAGCACGGTATGAAGTGGGCCATTTTAGAGAATCGGTCCACAACAACAAGGACGGAATCGTGTTTTCTAATTGTTTTAGGAAGTCCTAACACGAAGTCCATGCTGACGTCTTGCCATGGACAATTTGGAACGGTGAGAGGAGTGTATAAGCCCGTATTCTGTTTACGTTGCTTAGCCAGTTGGCAGGTGTGACATCGACCCACTAACCTAACAACGTCACGCTTAATACTTGGCCAATAAAAACGAGATTCAACTGCCTCGACAGTCTTGCTACTTCCGAAATGTCCTGCAAGGCCTCCAGCATGTAGTTCCCAAATTAAAAATTCTCTTAAAGATGTGTTGGGAATACACAACTTGCGAAGATGAAAAAGATATCCATCCTTCAAGAGAAAACCATCTATTTCACGGTCACTCCATCATTCAGCAAAGCGAAAATTTCACGAAAATCAGGACACGACTCATACTGATCTTTGATTTTCTCAAAGCCGACTACTTCCGCGCTCATAATGGAAAGACGATGCATGCGGCGACTGAGTGCATCAGCGGCCTTATTTTCTACTCCCGCTTTATGTTTGATCGTATAGATATAGTCCTGGAGAAACTCAACCCATCGACCATGTCTGGCATTCAATTTCTTTTGAGAGTGAATATATCGAAGGGCCTCGTGGTCAGAATATATGACGAATTCTTTCGGTAATAAGTAGTGACGCCGATGTCGAAGAGATTGTATCACCAAGATAGAATTCTTTATCATAGGTGGAATAACGTTGCCTAGTGTCATTTAGCTTCTCACTAAAGTAAGCAACGGGATGTCCTTCTTGAGATAGGACTCCACCTATGCCAATACCAGAGGCATCACATGCAATTTCAAAGACCTTAGAGAAATCCGGCAGGCGCATTACAGGTGCCTGCGACATTCTCTGCTTGATCTCCACAAATGCCTTGGTAGCGGCCTTTGACCACTCAAATTCACCCTTTTTCAAACAATCGGTAATAGGGGCCATGATGGTACTGAAACCCTTAATAAACCG
This sequence comes from Asparagus setaceus, assembly GCA_012295165.1. Taxonomy (NCBI): domain Eukaryota; kingdom Viridiplantae; phylum Streptophyta; class Magnoliopsida; order Asparagales; family Asparagaceae; genus Asparagus; species Asparagus setaceus. The sequence continues at coordinate 27,478,520 of CM022704.1, read as the reverse complement.
ACGATAAAAAGTAGCGAGTCCATGGAAGCTTCGAACATCTCTGATGTTCTTGGGCTCGGGCCACTCTTCGATAGCTCTATCTTTCTCAGGGTTAGCGGATACTCCTTCAGAAGAAACTACAAACCCTAGAAAAATAACTTGTGTAAGAAAAGTACATTTCTTAGGATTGGCATAGAGTTGTTCTTTTCTTAACACGGTACAAACTTGTCACAGATGGTCTATGTGTTGCTCCCGAGAATTACTGTAAATAAGGATGTCATCAAAGTATACCACCAAGAATTTTCCGGTGAAGGGGCGGAGTACTTAAGTCATCACTCTCATAAAAGTGCTCGGAGCATTAGTCAGGCCAAAGGGCATGACCATCCATTCGTATAATCCATCTTTTGTCTTGAAAGCGGTTTTCCATTCGTCGCCGGGACACGAATCTGATGGTATCCACTCTTAAGATCAATCTTAGAAAAGATAGTGGCTCCAGACATTAAGTCAAGCATATCATCCAACCGGGGAATGGGAAAACGGTATTTCACCGTGATCTTGTTGATCGCGCGGCTATCCACACACATACGCCATGTTCCATCTTTTTGGCTGCACGCGGGACCGCGACAGGACTCATGCTTTCTTTCACAAAGCCTTTCTTCAGCAGCTCATCAACTTATCTCTTCAGTTCTGCATGTTCATTTGGGTTCATCCTGTAGTGAGGCAAATTGGGAAGAGTTGCTCCCGGGACTAGATCAATTGCGTGTTGGATGTCACGCATCGGGGGAAGTTGATCCGGGAGGTCCTCAGGGAAAACGTTAGCGAATTCTTCTAACAAAGGAGCGACTTCTAGAGGAATCATATCGGCGCTATTCTTAGGAGTTTCCCTAGCAGCGAGGGTGAAGAATAGGGTTCCATTTGCTAACTCTCGGTCGATCTCTTTGGCTCCAATTAGGTTAACGCCTTTGAAAGATTTAGCTGGAGTGGGCTGCTTATCACTAACTTTTGGTTGAACTGGAAGGATCTTAACCTTCTTCCCATCGTGCTCGAACAACAGCATGTTTGACCGTCCGAAGATATGAACATCGTTATCAAACGTGGTCTTCCAAGAATGATTTGACCCACATCCATCTTCAGAACATCGCACCAAATTTGGTCCTTGTAAATGGCGAATTGAAGAGGGACTAAACACCTTTCTTGGACATGAAGTGCGGTATCATTGATCCAAGATACATTGTATGGATTAGGGTGGGGTACGGCCTTAAGACCAATCTTAGCTATCACAGCTGAGGAGACCGCATTAATGCAGCTTCCACTATCCACGATCACTTTGCAATTCTTATCGCCAATCTTGGTGAACGTGGAAAATAAAAGTACGTCTCCAATCATTAACAGGCTTGGGTTGGGAGATGGCGCATCTAACAACAGATATGGTGGGGGATTTAATTTGCCTAAGACAACTTAGAATATGATCATCTACGCCATCCTCAAAATCATCGGTATCATCATCAATTTGATGGAAAAATTCATCGTCGTTAAGCTCATGCTTGTATGCGTATTGGCCATCGATGATAGAGATCTTGTGACGGGTCGGACAATTCGCTGAAACATGTCCATACCCTTGACACTTGTAGCATTTGACATGAGGGCCAATCTTGGAGAAATCTTTCTCGGGCTCCTTGCCCTTGGTGTCGACTCTAGGCTGGGAAGAATTAGGGTTAGATCGATTCTGGGTTTGACTAGAGGTAGTGGCACGGGAAGTCTGGGAGGAATAGGATCGGAAATCTTGACTCTTATGGGATTTGTGGGACTTAGCTTCATCTAAATCTTGAACTAAAGCGTAGGCTTTTTCAAGGGTATCTACTCCTCTAGCAAAGAGTTCAGTTTGGAGGTCGCTTCTCAATCCAGCTCGAAACTTTGATAAGACCTTCATGGGTGCCTCTTGCTCGATGGTGCTGCATCGCGTAAACAATTCGTCAAATTGAGCAACGTACTCCTTTGCAGACTTGGTTCCTTGAGCGAGGCGATGCCACTTGTCAAGTAATCTCTGATAGAATGATGGCGGAAGGTATATTCGTTTCAGTTCGTCGGCCATCTCTCGCCAAGTCAGGATTGGTAACTCGCCTCTAATATGCCTTAGCATCTCGAGGTTGGACCAATATTGGCAGGCTGGTCCGGTAAGCTTCATTGCGGCAAATTTGACTTTTCGAGGCTCCGTCAGTGCATACCAGTCGAAATAGCGATCCATATTTTTCAGCCAGTCCAAGAAAGCTTGCGGGTCGAGCTTGCCATCGAAGGTTGGTGCTTCAAACTTAATACTCCTCAGGTATTGCGCATCGGGATCAGGCACATGTTGATGGAGAGGACGATGAACGATATGGCCATGTCCATTTCCTTGATCTTGCGGCGGCGGAGTTACAACACGCACTTCTTCAAGCCTAGCGAGTCTTGTTGGTTTCGTTCTGAAAATCGACCACGGTCTCACGGGTAGTTCTACATTCTTGAGCTATGGCACCTAATTGTCCTGCTAGCTCATCGAATTTCTTAAGGATTGCGAAATCTTCACTGCCTGACATGCTGGACTCACCAGGTGATTCACTTGACTCTCCTAATCGATATGGTAGACCCGTGCGAGTGGGCATGCACTAACAACTAAATGAGGTGAATGGTATGCGCTAACAGCTAAATGAACTAAATGGTAATAATTTTTTTTTTGTTTTTGTTTTTATATGAATAAGACTCTACTTTTTTTTTATTTTTTATATAAGACTCAACTAAACTAGTCTTTTTTTTGTTATTTTTTATTATTATTTTTTTTAAATAAAGCCTGAACTGATCTAAAAAAATAAAATAAAAACTTCCTAATCCTAGAACCACGCTCTGATACCAAAAATGATGTGAAACAATGTGCGTGCAGGTATGAAGATCGGCGACAACAATGTTTCACCAAATCAGCGATCGATCTAGGCAGGAAGCTCACCAAATAAAGTGACGCGACGATGGTTTTAAACAAAATTGCAATGTACTAAGCTGAGGCCTTTGTAAATTTTTCAGAAAATGAATGTAATGATTTATTCTTGTAATAAAGTTCGACTTGTAATATTTAGATTAGCAATTGCACGCAACAAACGTAATCACTCGCCACTAATTAAACGAATATAGCACAATCGCGAATCGATAATAAAATTGATAATAATATACGCATAATAGCGATTCAGAAAATATTAGAGCGAAAGAAAGTTAAACCTTCGGGTTGAATTGGTTCACCGAGGGAGCTACCGGATATGCGGCGACGACCAATAAATCGATCCAAGTGAACCAAACCAAGTGAACCCACTCCAAATAAACCAAGCCAACTAAACCGAACCAATCAACCAACTCCCATAAATCGATCCACGCCACACCGATCGACAAAAGGATTGTGGGACTTCGCTGCCAATGGGGACTCACGACGGGGTAGCGACGGGCGACGGGCGGACGACGGGTAGCGACGGACCTGAGCGGTGAGGCGGCGACGACGGTGATGACGAGGGCTCGGCGACGAAATCGGACGACCGGAAGGGCTTCGAAGCCGGCGGATCCGACGACGGCCGGCAAAGGATCGAGGGCGACGCCGAGGCGCGGACGACGATCGCGAGGACTGAACTACGGCGGGGAAGTGGTTCACGACGAGCGGCGCGGGCAAGGGCCGCTAGTGGTTTCACACCCAAAAGAAGCGGTTTCACACCGATTCAAGGTAAACGAAATTTTCTTTATTCAATTCAATTCTGATTTGATTCGATTCTGATAGGATTTATATAGATTACAAAATCAAATCTCTCACAAATCTACCAAATAAACAACTACCAAATAAAAGCGAAATTTAAAAGTCAAATATAATCTACCAAATCTAAAAACACCGCCAAATCAAAACCAAATCGCAGAGGTCCGATAAAGTACGAGATACCGCGTTTCGCTACCGATAAACGTGTCGAAAGTCTCGTGAACGCATCGGGATGTCCTCATCATGTTCTATCATTTAGAAATGCTACTATGGTAACAATACTGACTGAACAAATACAATCTCTAATATTTATTTCCAATTCAAGTAAATACCGTGAAAATAGGAACGTAAAGTCGCATTTAATCGAAAGTGTATTAGACTATAAAAGAACTCATCCGACTTTCATAAATCGCATTATCATTTAAACTACATACATGAATGCCAATTATATCTACCTAACAGAACAGTCGAGTTAGCTAATTAAACTCAAAAACTTTACTCAATTGGCATCTTTTTATGTCGGTCAAAATGGGATTGGCTATGCCTAACCATAAGTATATAACTATTCTTAAAAACTTGACAACAATAGAAAACATCTTTTATCTTAGGGATATGTAAATAAGTATATAGTATATACATAATAAAAATGACATAGAACTAGTTCCAAAAGGTCAAATAAAATAGATTAGAAGATTACGTGTTGCAAAGTTACGGCTGTTGATAGGTTATAGAATATAAAAGAGCTAGATTCAGCAACCATACTGTCATCATGGTTTAATACCTTCATTCTCTCTATGCTTATAAACTTCACATGTAGACAATGTAACAGTATGATTTGTTAAGTGTTCAAGTGTCAGGCACATTAGAAATACATCACAAAATCTGGTAAAACTATTCTCGAGAAGTCGAAGCAAGTTTACTTCAAGTATGTGAAATGAAACTATGGACATGCAACTGTGAGCCCAGAAATATATAATATGATGATGCTTATAATACACAAGGGAACAATCTTTTCTTTTCTAAAATTACATCTACATGTTTGTCAGAGAGAACCAACAGCTCTCAATTCACGAGGCTTCAGGACTAGGCTTACCTTGGCTATGAGCTTTTCAAATGCTTCGGGTCCATTCTCTTGAATATATCTCTCTGCAGCAGATAGAATATCATCTGGTCTACTGAAGACATCCTTATTCTGAGGCGTGCCCCAGATATTTATTGTCTGCTGGTTTACAAGCAACGGCCTCACGTAATGCTGATAAACATATGATGCACCGCTGAAGTAGGGCAAGACTAGCCAGCAGTTAAATATCAGCTTTGCAAAAGGCCAAAATGGAAACCTGCAAAAGAAAAATAATAAACGAAATAAAAATGATGAGGCAGTATTCACTGTTCAGTATTACTATCTAATTGTTCATGTGCTGCCTATTGCAAGTGTGGGATACCAGAATGAAAGGAACCATGGCGAGTTGAAATACATCTAACATGGAGCATGAAGATACAAAGTTCATGTTTTGAAATGGAAGAGAGTGAAACTAAAGGTACATCATGATGACTTTTCTGCCTAAAATATATTATTTATATATTCTAACTCTACAATATCACTAACAAGCTCCAATATGGATAAAATATGAGAAAAGGAAATCATCAGTTCTTGAGAGTTACATTACCTCATGAACTACGCAAGACATAGCATCAGTTTCAAGTAGTATGTATTAAAGTGGTGGATCTTTTAGCTCCATATCGCCGTGGAGGAAAAATTGACACATATTCATCTTTCTATTTGGTTTGAGCTTAAAAAATGAAATACTTTTAACCAAACTTCTATGACCTCCAAAGTGGTAGCAAAATTGTTGCATCTATTAAGAGCGTAATTTATTAGTCAACTCAACAGTATTATCTAGTTTATTTTGGCAGGAAGATTCTTTTGCCAGGAAGACTTGGTTCAGTAAGTAATTCTTCTAAATATTCATGCAATTATCCCCATATGTCATGCATGTGTGTGATATAGTGGATTTCAGGTACAGATAACAGTGGTGAGGTTCACCTGCTCCAATTTAACTTAAAAATGAGTGTTAACCCCAGTCTATCTCTTGGTAACCATTTGGCGAAATTAGCCTCCACCTGTCCTATAGGGTTTTTTCCATACATAACCCACAATCTACAGAAGCAGGGAGGGAGGGAGATGAGGTGTGATTATAAGTTAACAATTTCTTCTGTCACTCTCTCTCTCCCTCTATCCAATTATAAGCTAACAAAATTAATAACTTAACAAGGGGTATATTAATGGTGATTTTGAAAATTGGGGGGTAGAGAAAACCAATGTGGGAGATTTAGAGGATGAATCAGTAAATATCTTGACTTGGGGTATATATGCAAAAAAAATCTTTCATGTATACACACTAACTGCATCATGAATGTATTAATTATTTGAAAATTAACCCAAAAAGTTCTTAAGCTATTCAGTATGTAACGCAGCATGAAACAACACAGTTGAGTACCAGCCACATACCATTCGATTACTTTTGCAAAAGTAAGCTCAAAGAGTGTAATAAGAGAATACAACACCCAATAAGTGAGCCACTGTTGATCATCTACAGGAGATTTGGTTTCTATTGCCTTCACTGAAGCATACCTGCTTAATCCCAAAAATTTAATCTGATATACATTTCAAACATACCTATAAAGTAGGAAAACAATCAAAAGTTCAATCATTACTTACAAAGGATAAACAAGTGTAATCAAAGGCCTGCAAGTTAAGGACAAATGTCAAATTAAAGATAGAAGCAAACAAAATTAACTAAACAAAGAGTATCTGCGTGTCTCCAAATCATAATTTAAATATTCTACAAAGTAAGATTTTGTTTTAGATAGAGATGTAGATCATTCTACTTCCAGAGCCACATACATGTAACCCTGTGATATAAATCCACAGAGCGGCACTGCAATCCTAGAAACCAATAACTTCATGTTGTTGTATAAGCTAACTAGAAAAAAGAACTGTCATAGAGCGATCTATGATTTTAATCTTTCTGGTCATACCATTCCAAGGAAACAAGGCCCTTGTTTGTAAGCGTTACTTTAATAAGCAACACAGTAAGAGAATGGTTATCACTTACCAACCAAACCTTGACTATTATGTATTTCGAAAGAAAGCATAATAACATTAAAAAATAACAAAATTGAATCATCAAATACGCAAAAAAATATTTGTTTAGTCTTTTAGTTCCATTAATGATCCGATACATCTAGGATAACTAGTACATCTAGGATAACTAGTATACGTCACGAATTTTAGACAGCGAAATGTGTATGACACATATCAACTAAGTATCAAATCAACCTATCTCACCCATCCTCTTAGATGTCAAAGAGTAGCAGTATTGGAAGAAAGACCAGTTGAAAAGAGACAAGACTCCTCTATTTTTATTATACTGATAAAAATAGTTTAGTTATGAAAGAATAAGCACAATTACAACCAATTATAACATGCTATCATGTTTTTCACATGAAAACTAATATGTAAAAGGGAGCTAATAATGGCTCCCATTAGACCTTGTTCTTCAATAATAACTAACGCATTTAGCACATGTACAATGTGTTGTAGACAACTCATCATTTATTTCTTGATATAACGTAAAATTGAGTTTTCATAGACAACTCATTTATGATTCCAAATTAAATTATCCTCTCTTCACATGAAACTGATGGGCCTACTCCACTCAATTATTCTTGATATTTGCTATTAAGTGCTAAGTACCAGGTACACAATTCCTTGACATGGAGAACCTACTGTCACAGGCGCCCTAGGTAACTCGGACACGGCATTTTGGATGCCATGTCCATGTCCGACACGTGTCAGACACCGATTCTTCGTGGGCACGCCATGGAACACGTGTAGTTCAAAGCAAAATCCAATTTCCCCATTACTTATACCCTAAACTAGTTTCTTTGGTAATATTGGGTTCAAAACCAATCGGTTTTTTGTACTCGAAAACTGACACTCATTACTTAAATATTTAAAAAAAAATCATTGCATTATCTCATGCGATCAAAACTAAACTTTTGTTGTTAGACCTTATTCTTAGTTTTATTTAACTTGATTCTTAATGGTTATAGATAATGGAAAGAAACATACAAATGTTATATGTATTTTAATTCAATATTTGATCTAATGTAAATTTTATACACACGTGCACGCACGCACGCACGCACATATAGCCGTGTCCCCGTATCCTATATTTTACAAATTTGTCAGTGTCCTATGTCCATATCCGTGTCCGCACCCGTGTCAGTGCTACCTAGTGAGCGCCTTGTTTTATCACACAACATTGCCTTCCTGTACGGCACTTAGCTCACTCTTGACTCACTAGAATGGCTAAGTTCAGCCCACTCACCCAAACACTCAACAACACAAGAGAGTTTTGAAGGGGACTCGAGATTTTATTACTCAACTCTTCTTGGATACAAATGAGCTCCCCTTCGGCCTCTTTATATAGAGAGCCTCCCATTTACATCAATGGCTTAGATTTCTCTTCTAGAGAATTCTATACACTCAATGGCTATGATTTATCCTTCTAGAGATTTCTATACAAATATTTTACAACCATGAATATATAAAAATATACATGAAGTTTCTAGAGTTAGGCTGATATAAGCGCTGAGATAGGAGAGAGCGATATGTGACATTTATGAGCCAAGCCCTCCTTGATGCGGTCCAGCAATGGGCTTTAAGGATGGCTAACCATAGCAGCAAATTTTGCCTTTCGACTTGGTGCATTCGCCACCTAATTCTAGTTGGTGCTTTCTAGCTTGTACTCTAAAGTGTCGTTAGGAAACAACCACGACTTTTTGGCAACTTGAAGGCTTGATAGAGCACTGCAAGAGGGAAACAGCGAAGCAATGAGGACATCGCAGAGATGAGTAGGGGAGAATGTCACAAACCACTCTTTCTCTTGCCACATTAGCGCTTATATCAGCATGACTCTAGAAATTTTATATATATTCTTATATATTCATGGTTATAAGATATATGTACAAAATCTCTAGAAGGATGAATCCTAGCCATTGACTGTATAGAATTCTCTAGAAGAGAAATCTAGGCCATTGATGTAAAGGGGGAGGTTCCCCTATATAAAGAGGCCACGAGGGAGCTCATTTGTATCCAAGAAGAGTTGAGTAATAAAATCTCAAGTTCCCTTCTAAACTCTCTTATGTTCTTGAGTGTTTGGGTGAGAAGGCTGAACTTAGCCATTCTAGTAAGGTAATAGTATGCTAAGTGCCGCACAAGAAGACAAACTTGTATGATAAAACAAGGTGCCTGTGACACTTGGTACTAGAGCGGATTCATTCGTGGGAAGATGGCCAACCAGATATGACCAACGAGCAAAATGTAGCCAAGGGCAGCACTAACTCAAAAAAGGCCCCTACTCACAGGACCCGTGATGCGCTGATGAAGATGGAGGCACAATTGGGTAAGGTGGAACTCACCATAGTTGATGTGAGGGATCTGCTTGAGGCTTTGGAGGAACACATCGAGAAGCTTGAGTCTAGCGGGGATGAGCTTCGGGAGGAGATGCAGATGGCCTTGAACTCCACCGTTGACATGCTGCAATAACGGAATGCTACCCAGAGTACTACGCTTGAGGGTCAGGTGGAGAGTCTCATTACGGTATTAGAAGAGCTCAAGGGCGATTTCAACCAGTGCAAGGCGACCACGGCAAATGGGGAATCGTCATGCTAATGTTCAGGACTAAGATGGAGGTGCGTAAGCTTAAGCCATACAATGGTGCTTGGAATGCACGAGCTGGACAACTACCTATGGAACTCGAAGAGGTATATCGATGCTGTCAGCTGCACAAATGATGGTTCTAACGTAAAGATAGCACCTCTCTACCTCCAAGATATTGCTACAATGCGGTGATGTAGGCGATGCGATGATATATGACGTGGCTCGTGCACCACCACCATGTGGGAGGAATTCAAGATTGAGATTTAGAAGCATTTTTACTTTGAGAATGCAAGGGACAAACCTCCGGGTAAACTTCAGCGCCTTACTCTAAAAGGCACCATTCGAGACTGTGAAGGAGTTCTTAGAGCTACTGTTGGAAATACCGAACATGAGTGAGGACTCTCTCTTCTCGTTCTTAGATGGCCTAGCTGGGCCAAAATGGAACTACAGAGGTGAGGCGTTCAAACCCTTGCACAGGCGATGATCGTGGCTAAATCCCTAAACGAGTTCAAAAAGGGAGACCCGTCCACGCCCAAGGACAAAAACAAGAAGGGTAATCGGCTAAAAAAACAGTCCACAAAGGATGCTCCACCTAAGCCACAACTGTCCAAGGGCAAGTTCTTCGACCAGTCCAAGACAAGCGGTGACCAATCACGGATCTCGTGCTATTTTTGTTAGGGATCACACAAGGCTATGGAATGTCCGTAGAGGGCCAATATTGTTGCGTTGGTCCAGGAAGAGGAGAAACAGCAAGAGAGGACTTGGCTAAGCTCATTACGGATCCTCAATGCCATTCCGTGCTAAGGTGGATGTGCGACCGAGAGGAACGATGTTCGTGGAGACGGCCATTGCACGTAAGATTTTAAGGCCTTGCTTGACACCAGTGCCTCCGACCTTCTCGTTACGGATGACACGGCAAAGAAGATAGAGCTTGTGGTGTCAAAGTCGGGAGGCACCATCAAGGCAGTAAACTCAAAACCCACGCCCATCATCGGCATAGCTTGCAAAGTATACGTGAGCATGGGTGAATGACATGGCAAAGAAGACCTAACGGTCGTGGTGATGGATGATTTTGAGGTGGTGACCGACTTAGAGTCCTTAGACAAGGCCAAGGCTATTCTAGTCCCTTGTGCCAACAATACGTGCCTACTGGAGGGCAAGGCGTGCACGGTTCCTATTGAGCGAGAGAGGAACATTTCGGGCAAAGTCCTCTCAGCCTTGCAGATTTCTAAGGGTGTCTGCAGACATGAGCCGACCTTCATCACTACACTTAAGGTGGAGGAAGACTCACCTACGAAGGGAGAAGTGCCATAGGAGATTCAGGCCGTCTTGGATGACATCCAGGACATTATGCCAACTAAGTTGCCTAGCAAACTACTACCTAGGAGGGAAGTGGATCACAAGATTAAGCATGAGCCAGAAGCTCGACCACCGGCTGCAGTACCTTATCGTATAGCACATTAGCACCATCGGAGTTGGAGGAGCTTCGAAAGGAGCTGAAGGATTGCTAAATGTGGGCTACATCTGACCGTCGAAGGGCTCCTTATGATGCACCGGTCTTATTCCAGAAGAAGCACGACGGTTCGTTACGGCTATGCATCGACTACAAGGCATTAAATAAGATCACGGTGAAGAACAAGTATCAGATACCGTTGGTGGCGGGCTTGTTTGCTAGATTGGGCCAAGCAAGGTACTTCACCAAGCTGGATCTTAGGTCGGGCTACTATCAGGTGTGAATTGCGGAAGGAGATGAGCCAAAGATGGCATGTGTGACCCGATATGGATCGTATGAGTTCCTTGTTATGCCGCCTTTCGAACTAACCAATGAACCTAATCCCTCCTTTATGATAAAATTGTAAGTTGTGGATAATCCACATTTGCTTTGTCCTTATCAATATAAAGCAATTGCCTAATTTGTATGCAATTTCATCATGTTAGGAGTAACCATTTTTTTCCCATCACATATTTTGTAGAGGTGAAATAGACTGTACATAACTATGTAGCCCATAGTTGCGCGATTCCCTGGACCCCCCTCGAACTGTTGAACAGTTCATGCAAACCGGTTCCCGACACATTTATGAACCGATTCCCTCCGATACACGAATTGGTTCCCCAAATTAGCATACCGCTCACTACGTATGGGGACCAAAGTTGATTTACAAGTCTGTTTTCATGCACATGCGCTTGGCCTTTTTTGTATGTTTCGATAATATTATTGAAAGTATTCTTTCAGTAAGTGAAAGTTATCCAAAGTTAATAACTAATTCTAGATCACTATTTCTTTAACTGATGTTGCTAAGAAGATTTTGTCTCGACCTATTAGTAGCCCTTCAGCTAAGAGAAATTGGAGTACTTATTCCTACATACAGTGTGAAAATGAATAGATTCAGTGGAAGGGCGGATAAGTTAGTATTCATCCATTCAAACATTCGCCTCCTGTCACAATTTTGTGAGAATTACAAAGTTGGTCCATATAAATGATGGGATATAGATCCCAATAATGATAACTTGAAGGACTCTTCAATTAAGTTGGAGGAGCTTAGATGGAATTGTTTGGACTCGGAATTAGCAAAAAACGCACTTGATGTTAAGGGGAAGAAAGTTGTAAAATAGAAAAAAATTTATTAAGAGGTCATCTAATATTTAATATTTTAAGTTTTATGTATTGAAACTATAAAATGAAGTATTGAAGTATTTTATATGAAAAATATTGAAATGCATAAATAGTTTTCTAGTTTCTAATTTTCTACTATACACTTTGAAAAATGATAAGCGTACCCATAAAAATTACATCGTATCCTATATGATATATCGAACTTGCGTATCAAAGCAAGCTACCCCCTGTTGAATCCAAAATTTCAAAGTCTCGAATTGCGTATCCGAATTCGTAGGACGACCCGCTACATACTGCAAACCATGTAACTATGATGTAGCCCCCTTAATGTTGGGTGAATGTAAATAATGATATAGAATAATTTATTTTTTTGAGAAGTCATTGACAATGATCTATTGGCTTAAATATAACATCTTCTTTGAGCTATAACAAAAAATTAGTCTCAAGGGCTTCAAAAACAAACTCACAGAAACGACTTGTCATATAAAGTTTAGGGTTTTTGTTTATAAACACAACATTTACCATGATTTACTTTTAAATCCACCTACTTCCAAAATCATTATAAAACAAAAATACCCACAATGAATTATGTTTAAACCTCGTTTCTGTTTAAGAGATATACTGATGTATAAGTTTCTATATTTGGTGTATCACCGGCTATTTTTGGGTCTAAGTTGCTATATTTGATGCATCAATGGCTATATTTGGGTGGGGCTATAGTTGGGTTAGTATGAGTATTTAGGGTTTAAGAATGATTTTGGAAGAGAGCAGTTTAAAACGAATCAAGGTCAATGGTTTGGTTAAAAACAAAAACCCTAGAAATTTATCTTAATTCAGCATGTTCCACGATAATTCCAGGAAACTATCAATTGGGATTATCTATGAGTTATTTTCCCCTATTCATTGCATTAAAATCTTTAAAAAAATTCATGAAAAAACCTCAAAAATAGAGTATTTTCAGCAATAGCTACGATAAATTAATTCCATGCATCTCATATAATGACGAAAAATACAACAAAATTAAGACAGACCCCTTACAGTTAAGAACTAAAGCAGAAATAAGAATAGAAAAAATATCATCAACCACTTCACAAATAAAGCTATTCCCAATTTCTATTACAGGAAAATATAGCAACATAAAAAATGCAAACACCCACAAGTTATTTTCTACCGAAAATCGAAGAACAAGAGAAAGGATATTGAAAATAGTAGCATAACTGACAAATTAACAGCAACCAAAATATTCTCATTTTATTTTACAAATTTAAGATGAAAATATACCCTGCCAGGACATCGAAGTTTTTGGCCAACACCTTGAAGAAAGATCCAGAACCCATTTCCTTCCTTGATTCAATCTTCTCTTTGAATGAGAGAGAGAGGAGAGCAAAGAGAGGAGAGAGAATTTTGAAGGGTAAAGTTTATTCGTAGGATTAAAGGACGAATAAAATGACAAATAGAAGTTTCCGGATGAGGATACGGGTCCCGTTCGGGCTGAAAATTTATGAACCCGAATAACCGTTATGGGCTTAGTAGTTCAGTATTACTACAAGGGGTGGAAAAGAACCAAATAATTAATAAACAGTTTGGTTATTATTCGTCCAAATATTCGGTTATATTCGATTCGGTAGTTCATTTAATAGTAAATAAATATTTTTTAGTATTCGGTGCATAAACGAATAGAATTTGACTAGAGATATATTCGATTCGTTTGATTATTAAATATTCGTTTATGTTTTTCTACTTCTAGATTATTATATTGCATTATCTTTTCCATGTGCATAATTTTATAAATATTGCTATTTATAAGTATTATATTAATAATTTTATAAACGTACATTATAATAATTCTTATATTGAAATATCATAATAACAATTAAGCAAAACATTATAGAAAATAAATAAGAAAAGACTTCAAAAGTAGAGTTTGAATTCAACACCTCATGGTTGAGGATCTTATGACTTAAACAAGGGTGTTATTGAGATATTCGTGAATATTTAACAAATATTCGTTTAATTAACAAACCAAATTTGAACATCCTTTCCTTATTCGACATGAATTCGAGTTCGACTTCGAATTCGTGAAAATTAACTGAATACGAATATGAATACCATGTTGTTCAATTCGATTCGGTTCATGTCCACCCCTAATTACTAGTACCTCGGGGTCGGGGTGAGGTTTTTTCGGCTGGCAGTTAAACATCCTATCATTTCACCATATTTACACTAAAATACCCTAAGTTATAAAAAGTAATTCATAAATATTCTAACTATTAAAAAATCCGTTATGATAAAAATTCTTCTCAATAAAAACTTAATAAAAAGATAGAGGATAGGTATCATATCATATCATATCATACTTCATACTCCTCAAGTGTGAGATTAGAAAATATCATATCATACTTCATACTCCTTAAGTGTGAGATTGAGAAAAACTTTTCATGGTCAACATAATAGGTATTTGCATGGAAGCTTAATAGAGGTATTCTCCCAACCAAAGAGCTTTTGAGGAGAAGAGGAGTTGCAGTTGATGAGTTATGTAGTTTCTGTGGAAGTGCAATTGAAACTAGCAAACATATTTTTAGAGCTTGCTTGTTTGCGAGGCAGGTGTGGTTTGTTTCTCCTATGGGTTTTCGGATTGATTGCTTTGTGGGCCTAAATATGAAAGAGTGGCTATTACAGATTAAAAAAATTTCAGATGATGAAGTGTGTGAGAATACATTAGCAATTTGTTGGGCGCTATGGAAAGGTCACAATAGTCTCGTCTTCAAAAATGAAAAATTGTCAGTCGAGAAGATTGCCGAGATGGCGACGGACATTATTAATCGCTTTAAAAATTCTTAGGCGCTAAAGTACACTCATGTGAAACCTCCAAATCTAGAGACTTGAAGAGCACCATTGATCAAGGGATTGAATAAACTGAATTGTGATGGAGCGTTGTTTGAAGCTACTGCAGAATATGGCATAGGGATGGTGGTCAAAAATAATAAAGGGGAGGTTATGTTGGCAGGGGCTGTCAAGATGGAATGTGGAAATGATTCTTAACTATTGAGGCGATAAGTCTTCGATGGAGTGTGTGTATTGCTAAAGAAGTTGGTTTCTTGCTCCTAGAGATTGAATATGATTATGCTCAGCTGGTAGCAATGGTGAATATGAGAGAAACGATGAGCTACATTGGCCATATCATTGAAGACATCCTTATCGAGCTACAAGGCTTCCAAGGGTGGAAAATCGAGCATGTTCGTAGAAGATGTAACCAGGTTGCTCATGAACTAGCTCAAATGGCAAAAAATCTTAATGATGCTACTGTATGGATAGAGGATGTACCTAAGAATATTCATCCTTTTGTGTTGGGGGATATCTCACATATGTAATGTTGGGGTTGTTCCATTCTTAATGAAATTTTTTCTTGATTAAAAAAGAAGAAAAATATAATCATTTATCCTTTCAGATATTACATTCTAATCTTATCATAATTAATAATATATATTTAAATATTTAAAGTATAAAATCTTTAACCAAAATTTGATATCATACTTCATATCATGCTCCTTATAAAGTGTGAGTTTGCTTAATACTAATATTAGGCAATTTTAAATTTCAAAACTAGCAAACTTATCCTTTCAAATATTGCATTCTAATCTTATCAAAGTTAATAATATATATTCAAATATTTTAAAGATAAAATCTTTAACCAAAATTTGATATGAAAAGAGATCAAACAAGAGACTAATTCTCTATCCTATTAGAAGATGACATGTGTCTAACTAATTCTATATTCACAAGAATTCTCATTAAATTAAAACTATTCATATCCATAATTAAAAATTCTTTGCATAAAAAGTAGAAAATGCAATTAATCAAATTTTTGGTAATTTTAAACAAATTGTAAATATCTACAATTAAAAATTATCATGGGTCCCTCCTTAATTATTTTAAAAATTAAATTTCACAAACCTCCCATAACTTTGAATTGAGCTCAAACTCCCAAAATATTTGCAACTTCACTAAATCCTCAGTAAATTTGATAATTTCAGAAAATACCCTAACATTTTGATTTTTTACACTAAACTTCCACAATAGTGTAACTTCAAAAATTTACATCAAGGTCGATCTCTTCCTTAAAGATTGAGATGATCGATGTCGGTCCATGGTGTGAAAACACTTCCTGATGTTGAATTTCAAAAACCAGCGAGAGGTTCCCCATTCTTCTTGGATCCGTCTTAGGGCCGAGTTGTAGCCTTGACCCGAGCAGAAGTGCGACGTGTCTAGAAACTCAGGATCGTAATTTTTAGAATAATTAAGGAGGGACCCATGACAAAAATGTTATATGGAGCATGTGTTACCCCAAAATTTTACATCGACTAAAATTAACCCACAAGTAGGGATGTGCATGGTTCGGTCCAGACTGAAAAAATCGACCGAACTGATCGAAAATTAGCAGTTCAGGTCGGTTTTATTGATTGATAAGTTCGGATCGGCTTGAAAACTTTTCAACCCGAACCGACCGCATTTAATCACATATTTCATATTTGTAACCCGTACCTGTTTGAAACCCTACCCGTTCATATTCTGATTCCCTAACGCCTCGTTTGGTACGCGGGAATTAGTGGGAATGGAATGCAATTCCCACTCTTTATTCATGCCTACCAAACACGATGTATTTTTAGATGCTAGAATTGCTATTCCCACTTCTTATCAATTCTCACTTTATGTGAGAATTATCATTCCCAACCATTTAATAAGGAATTGATATTCCCACTTAAGTGGGAATGAAAATAATCAAATAATTCCCAATTATACCCTCCTTAAAAGATACGAATAGATATAAATTTCCATATGAAAAATTATTTTTATAGAAAAAATATTATTAGATGCTCGTACAAATATACAAATATATATATAATATTAAAATACTTCTTCGACCTTGCTACATGTCTATCATTCATTTTGATTAATGTGGGTAATGGTGAGTCTATAGATCTATAAGCATACAATTTTGATGTTTTCTTATTTTATCAAGTCCTAATTTTTATGCAATCACGTTGGCATCTAGATAAGAAATCATTTTTACGATATGCAATATCTCTTATGAGGCATTCTTCTCTTCACTAGCGCACAGTGATGGTAATAACATTAGCTGCTTGTACAAATAATAGACATGTAGCATTAGAAGTTAGAAAGGTGGAATTATAATTATTTATAATAAAAAATAATTTCTATGAAAATTATTTTTCAATTTGTAAGCCAAAGTCCGAAATTGTTGCCGAGGCGGTGTGCGAAAATATAACTATCACATGAAAAATTATTTCTATAAGAAAAAAAATATCATTTTCATAAAACTTATTTTTCTCAAAAAATGAATGATTTAGTCTTTTTAAAAATATTTTAATGTTTTTAAAATTTTGTGTTTTGGTAAGGGCATTATTAGAAAACTAAATTTTATTCTCACTTGTGAATAAATGATACTAAACATGGGAATGAGAATAAGATTGCCATTCTCGTTTCATTCTCCAAACACGCCCAAACATGAGAATGAGAATCACATCTATTCCATTCCATTCCCACCTTATTTCCATTCTCACTTGACTCCATTCCCGCGTACCAAACGAGGCGTAAATCCCTAAATCAAAGAAACGCGACTTCTCTTCTTTACTCACTTCGCCGACTAGCCTCTCCCTCTTCAGTCACCATCGCTGTCGACGTCACCTCCACTAACTTCGCCGACTTCACCACTGACTTCGCCAACTCGCCGACTTCTCCACTGACTTCGCCGACTCGCTGACTCGCCGCCGATGTATTTGGTTCTGATATCGAGTCGCCTTGGAACCAAATTCGTGGGCTGATTTTGAAAGAAGGGAAAGATATATTGGAAGATAGACTGGAACAGGCATTTGTGAGGAGGATGAAAGAGATTGTAGAGTCTGGGTTTAATGACTTGAAGAAGGAAATTAATGTCAGGGATGGTGACTGAAGAGGCAATTATGGCAGGTCAAGATGATGAAAATGATTTTGCATCATACTTGAAGAAGCGATCTACCGGTGGTGGAGTTTGGTTCTCAGAGCCGAAACACAAGAAAATGCCACTTGGTTATAGTTTCAAGCCTACTACTGAAGATGACTTTAAGAACTGCTTGAATGCTTGTTTTGGACCACAAGTCAGCAAGATTAGAGATGTAGTGGATGACAAGTGTGGAGGCATATTGGAAGATCTGTTATGCTTTGTGGAATCTCATAACTCTACCCTGAGTCTTAAGGAAATGCATCTTGATTAGAACCGAACAAACCGAACTGAACCGTACCTAACCGACTTATAACAGTTCGGTTCGATTTTGACTAATGGGCAGTTCGGTTCGGTTATTCAAAATTTGATAAAAACCGAACCGACCGACCGTTTGCACAACACTACCCTCAAGAATAGTATAAACCCCTCAAATCATTCTTATTTGCTAGTTAACATATAAATATAAGTTTACTAACAACCCAAAAATATGAAAATTACAAATAGCTATCTAAGAAATCTAAAATTATAAATAACACGTAGAAAATGTTGAAAGCTATAAACAATCCCACCCACTAACATATTGGGATATACATAAAAGCCCTTGAAAAATAAAAACATATAGCCCCCTAAAAAAATATGAATTAGCAAAAACCCATGAAAATCTAAAATTGAAAAAAAGAATCTAAAAACTCTAAAATTATAAACGACTCATGAAAAATACATAAATTACAAGCAACTTCTTAAGAAATCCAAAAGTACATACAACCCTCTTTAAAATTTTAAAATTACAAACAACCCTTTAAAATTAAAACTTTTAAATAAAAATATGGAAAATTTGAAAATCACAAAAACCCCATAAATAGTAAAACAAATAACAAATAGCACCTTGAAAATTTTAAAATTTCAAACAACCACCTAAATATCTAAAAATCATAAAGAGGCATTTTAAATTAGGAAATTACAAAAAAATCATAAAATTTATTAAAAACCCCAAAAATATAAAAAGTATAAACAACCTTTGAAAAATAATAATTAGAAAAAACTCTTTAAATCAAAAATTACAATCAACCTCTTGAAAATTTTAATAATTACAAACAAATCTCTTTAAAAATGAAAATAATAAACATCTATTATTTGGGGTTTTCACTAAAAATTAATGGGGTTAAGTGAAAACGTAAAAGTTATTGAGTTATTGGGTTATTGGGATGTATTTTAGTCATTTGACTACACATAAACTAGTTATGTTTTGAAAGTTTTCTGTTAAAAGTTATTGGGGATTTAGTGAGAGTTTTAAATATATTAGATATTTAGTACCAAACACTAAACTTATTGGGGTTTAGTGAAATTTACCCATATGTTAATTTTGAAGGTTTTCTAAAATTGCAAAAGCCATTGGCAAATCTAAAAGTGAAAAAAATATTTTTAGCATTCTAAAATTATAAATAACCCTCCATATATTCATAAAATACAAATAACATCTTAAAGAATCTAAAAGTACAAAAAACCCCTTTAAGAGTTTAAAATTATGAAAAAACCCTAAATTTTCAAATTTTCAAACAAACACATGAAAATATGAAAATTATAAAAATACTCTAAAAACTACAAATAGAACCCTAAAAATTTTAAAATTGTAAACAGCCCCTAAAAATCTAAAAAAAGGAAACAGGCCCTTTAAACTAGAAAATTATAAATAAACTCGGATATGATTATTTGAAAACCTCAAAAATTCTAAAAGTTTAAACAACCCCAAAAAATCTAAAATTAGAAACAAACCCAAAATTATAGCCAACCTCTTGAAAATTCAAATAACTACAAACAAACCTCTTAAAAATCTAAAAATTATAAACATCCGTGATTTGGGGTTTTTGTAAAAGTTGTTGGGGCCAAGTAAAAAATATAAAACTTTTGGGTTATTGGGTTGTCTTTGGTCATTTAACTATACATGAACTAATGATGTTAATTTTGAGGGTTTTCTACCAAAGTTATTTAGGGTTTAATGGGAGTTTTAAGATATTGGGGATTTAGTTCCAAATAACAAACTTATAGGAGGTTAGTAAAATGTACACATATTCTAATTTTGGGTTTTTAATATGTACCCCACAAATTGTAGGTATTTTTAAATTTGCTCCCAAATCATGATAATTATATATTTGCCTCTAAAATATTTTCCCTCCTCAACTTTACTCACCACCTATCTTTAGTAAATGAAAAGAAAAAGACCTACCCGTAGGCACATGCATAACACTTAAATTGTTATCCACTCTAACTTAAACATGAAAAATTTTATTACTTCAAATAAAGTCCTAAGTTAGAGCTATAGTGAAGTATACTAGTTTGAAAATCATTTCTTAAAATTTTATTTAGAGTTATTATAAAAGACTAACTTAAGTATAAGACTAACTAAAAGTTAGAAAGTTTAAAGATTCATCAAGTAAATTAATTATTAATTAACTCTATCAAGTTGGCAAGTGACATTTTTTTTAAATAAAACAAGAGAAAAGATAAAATAAAGAGAAAAGATAACTATTCCATCCCCAAACCTAAAACCTGCATTGTCCTTAACGCAAATACCGGACATAAAAACTACAGAATCATCATCAAAGTACAAAATATAGTGCCAAAAGAGTATATGCCAAAATAAAAATAGGGTAGGAGTGACTAAAAAGAAAAACATCCCTCACTACTGATCATCATCATCTCCATGATCATCAGAATCATCATCCTGCTATCCCTGATCACCGTCATCACTCCCTGTGATATCCACATCCTCCTCCTTAGAATCTGAATTGGTACAACTAATATCATTCTCCTCCTCAGGTGGTGCAATAGGTTGATGTAGTGGTGGTGGTGTCACCTGCTGCAGTGGAGGTGGAGGTGGGGTCTGATGTAGTGGTGGAGGTGGAGCCTTAGGAGGTGGGGTCTGATGTAGTGGTGGAGGTGGAGCCTCAGATCCAGGTCACAACTCGTGTAAGGTTGTCATGATGTATTGGGTAGATTTATTCATATAATTGAGCTGAGCTGTGAGTCGAGCTTGATCACCTGCATACTATATCCAAAACTCTCAATAGCATGAAGACGATCATATAATATCTGAGGTATCCACTCAGTGGGTGCAGCACTAGGTGGTAGAGGTGGAATTTGCTGTGGTGCTGATCGGTGTGAAGAAGTGGAAGTGGTAACAGTAGAGACCTTACGTTGGGTATACACACTCTTCTTCACAATATCAGTAGTCAATGGTGCACGTCCTACCTCATATTTATAAACATCCCGTCTCTGTACACATGCGGCCTTGCAAATCTGGGTAATCAGAAAGGGGTAGATCAACTGGACCTTCTGTCAGTATTTTTGAGTCAGAAACTCCCTCGCAGTAGCGGCCATAGTCCCTATCCACCAATAAACGAGCTTCACAACATTAAATCTCTGACTCTTGGTAATCTAATATAACAAAAGAAGATCTCGGGAGCAAATCACAGAGTATGACGAACTCGGGTAAAGATTGAACTTAAGAAAGAGATTAAGCAGAATAAACTCCTTCTTAAGTTCACTCGAGTGAAGGGTCCCTCCTGTAAGTACTCTCCCACACATATACTTAGCCATCCGATTGTACTCATTGAAGGCTATGGTCAAATTAGCTGAAGTTTGAAAAAAGTTTAGGCTATCTCTAAGGGGCTTGGGTAGACCTAAGATGCGTTGAATGATCTTGGGAGAGATCATCACTAACGCTCCCCTTACATTAGAATATGTTGTATTCTCATCCTCACTTGATCTACAACTAAAGCCGGCTCTATCGAAAAGAGAAACTATTGGTTGAAATTCAAAAAATTTGCTCGTTGTGAATCCTCTCTCAAAGTGAATATGTAAGTTTTCAAAACTTAGTGTAAATTGTTCAGTTCGTCATCTTTTTCCCAAGGCCATGTTGTCCATTACGTAAAAATTGAGTTAGAAATGAGAATTGGGGTTTAATTTGGAAGAATATAACATTATGGGGTTTAAATTGTAAAATTACAACAACTAGGGGCTTTTATGCAAACAACTAATTGATTAGCTACTGTAGCTAATCGATTAGTTCATGAGCTAATCAATTAGCTACAATGAACTATCGATTAGTTCGTTTACAAAATCATATTTTTATCGATTTTATTGTAGAATTTTCACACAAACATCATCCCGATTGTATATTCTTTGCGACGTCCCAGCAACCATTCAATCCCATGAATTTGGAAAAAAATTTAAAAAATGAGCTAGGGTTTTGGATTTTCACCTTGAATTTGAGAAAACAATTGAGGGTTTTGTCACAGATTCATTGCAGAGACCCGCGTTAGCGATGATTCTTCATCGGAGGGCAAGAGATGATTGATTGATTTGAGTTTGAGGGGAGAGAAGAAGAAGAGGGGGGGTCTAGTTTGAATTATTTATGGGGACTAATCGGTTAGTTAACCGATTAGCCCATAATATTTTTTAATGGAATGGGCCTTAGCCCAACAAATATTTACACTTTTTTAAAACACTGGCCCTTGGCCATTGGGCTTGTATAATAAAAAATTATATATATATATATATATATATATATATATATATATATATATATATATATATATATATATATATATATATATATATATATATATATATATATATATATATATAGAGTAAGACTCATATGAACTTAAGTTCATAATGAATAGTGGTGCACCAACATTTTTATCCACTCATCTTGCCTTGAGATTTGTGATGCACAAATCTCAAAGTGGCCTTTATATCTTTCACTGATCCCAAGGCAAGATCAATGGATATAAAAGTTGGTGGACACTCCTCCCTATCAACTTAAGTTTATAGGAGCCTTGCTCTATATATATATATATATATATATATATATATATATATATATATATATATATATATATATAGCAGCCTATAAACTTAAGTTGATAGGGAATAGTCATCCACCAACTTTTCTATCCATTGATGTTGCCTTGGGATCCGTGAAAGATATAAAGTTCACCTTTGAGATTTGCGCTTATCTTGATTTCACTGATCCCAAGGCAAGATCAATGGATATAAAAGTTGGTGGACACTCCTCCCTATCAACTTAAGTTTATAGGAGCCTTGCTCTATATATATATATAGTTTATAGGAGCCTTGCTCTATATATATATATTATATTATATTATATATATATATAGTTTATAGGAGCCTTGCTGTAAATCTATATATATATATATAGTTTATAGGAGCCTTGCTCTATATATATATATATATATATATATATATATATATATATATATATATATATATATATATATATATATATATATATATATATATATATATATATATATATATATATATATATATATATATATATATATATAGAGCAAGGCTCCTATAAACTTAAGTTGATAGGGAATAGTCATCCACCAACTTTTCTATCCATTGATGTTGCCTTGGGATCCGTGAAAGATATAAAGTTCACCTTTGAGATTTGCGCTTATCTTGATTTCACGGATCCCAAGGCAAGATCAATGGATATAAAAGTTGGTGGACACTCCTCCCTATCAACTTAAGTTTATAGGAGCCTTGCTCTCTCTCTTTCTATATATATATATATATATATATAGTTTATAGGAGCCTTGCTCTATATATATATATTAGATGGGTCAATTTTTGCTATACGGGCCAAAGGTGGCCGAATAAAAAGGCATTTTTTTATCTTCCCACTCGCAAAGCCGAGTCAAAAGGTGATCACTCTCGAACCCCACGCCGACAGCCGATCACCATCACATTAAATGCATGGTCGGAGTCATCATTGCTCCGACCCTAAAAGCCTTAATGGCTCATTGGACCTCGTCAGCACCTGACTTCCCCTGCCACCCTCGTATTAATCACAAATATGACTCATACCATCCGCGTCCGACACCTATAAAGTGCTAGCTGAGTAAGCTGACTGCTTGGACTCGGCCGAAGTTATAAAATTGCCCTCCTAAATCTGCTATAAATAGGTACCCTGCTTACTGCATGGAGGTACATGATTTCAACCAAAAAAACACACTACAACTGTACTCTTCCTCCTCCACTTAAGATCCATACTAACTTGATCGTAGGAGAAAACCCCGGAGAACTCAACTCCGACCCTCTTACGTGTTGTTTGAGTGCAGGACTGAATCTTCGGCTTGATAGTCAACCATCAAAAGAAGATTGAGAAACCCTAAAACCCAACACAATTCACACTAAACCCCCTGTTTGATATCTGACATCAACACTTTGGCTCCCACAGTGGGGCCTCTCTTTCTTCTTTGTATAAGATGGCTAATTCTAATCGACCAGGCTGATCATCAATCCCTCTTGTTGAAGAAACAGACACTGCGAGCTATGTCACTCAAGCCCAATTAGAGGAATCCGCCTGAAGAATTTCTCAATCTCTTCAGCAATAGTTCGCCTCCTTCACAAATGAACTCCTCAGCTGGATGCCACCCTAACAACCTTCTTCGTCGTTCGTCCCCCCTCCTCCTATAGGTCAGGCTGAGCAATGAGTGCAGGAGGATCACGCTGAATACACCTTTCCTCTACCTCGCCAACAAACTCGTTTCGCCGCTCCTCCCTGACAACCCCAACAGTATGTAGAGGCGACAGGGAAATGCCCCCTTGGCCATGGTGGCAATGAGCGCACCGCATGGATGGCATCGCGTAGCCCTAGACACCCTTGTAGACACCATCAGAGGGAACACTTTACTCGCCGACTGGATCATGACTGCTCCATGCGCCAAGTTCAAGATGCCGCATATTGAGAAGTATAAAGGCGAGGGAGATCTAGCAGGGCATGCACAAAATTTTTATGATCTGATGCACATGCGGCAGGTGACCGATGTAGTCATCTGTAGAGCCGTCCCTGTCACCCTGACAGGAAGCGCTAAGATGTGGTGGAACTCATTGGACAAAAAATCTATCCACAGTTTTGAACAACTTAGTCAAAAATTTGTACATTATTTTTTGGCCGACTCCAAACAGAAGAAACCCTCCCACGTCTTGCTGCAAATGAGGCAGAAGCCCGAGAAGAGTCCAGAGACTATTTCAAAAGATTCCAAGCTAAAAGGCTAGAAGTTGAAGACCCTGGCCAACATGGTCGCCATGGCCGTGATCTCGGCAGGGCTAGAAGATGATAAGCTAGCCGACTCGCTCATCATAGACCCTATCACTAACTATGAACAACTAATGGCCAGATCTCGAGAACACATGGATGCGGAAGATGCCCGAGCCCACAAGAAGGCGGCCAGAGTAGTAGCAACAGCAGAAGCTGAGTCCTCTCAAAGAGAGAAGACGGAGAAGGATCCCTCCAAAATTGACTCTAAGTGAAACAGGACCGATAAGAGAGATCAGAGGAAAGAGAAGGCCAAGAGGTCGGCCCTCACTTCCCTCAACACTTCTCTTTCACAAGTTCTCTACTTAGTTTAGAAAGGACACCTTACCTCTACTCCCCGTATGAAGTCAGGCCCCCGATCCAGAGATCCCAAGTAATATTGCTGGTATCATAGAGATCACGGTCATCACACCGATGACTATAGAATTCTCCAAAGCGAGATTGAAGACTTGATACAAAAAGGGCTTCTAAGGAGGCTTATCTCTCGATGAGACAGAGGAGAACCTACTCCAGAGAAGTCAGAGTGAAGATCTCGATCAAGATCGCCCCGTCGCTAACCCCAACTAGATGACCAACCCAGAGAGTTAGACAGTCGAGGCGTCATCAACACCATCAGCGGCAGTCCTGCGACAGAGGGAATGTCAAACAACGCTCGAAAGAAATATGCTTGACGAGCGTTAGAAGTCAACCTCTGTGAGAAGAAGCCGAGGACAGATAAGCCTATTTCCTTCAGCAGAGCTGATCTGAGAGGCATAGAGACCCCTCATGATGACCCCATCATTATATTAGTCGAGATTAATGACTTACGAGTTAAAAGAATCTTGGTCGATACCGAGAGCTCCACCGACATCCTATTCATGGATGCCTTCAACCAGATGGGCGTCGACAAGTCAAGTTTACAGCCTTGCCAGGGTCCTCTCATTGGATTCACAGGGCACTTGCTCCAACCAGAAGGACTGATCACTCTCCTACTAGAAGTCAGTGAATACCCTCGCCAGTCTATAGTTCAAACTCAGTTCGTTGTGATGGATGTAAAGTCCATCTACAACATTATTCTCGGCAAGACTTCCTTGAACAACCTACAAACGGTCCCATCCATGTATCATTAGATGATAAAGTTCCTGACTCCAGAAGGAGTCTGTAGGCGTTAAAAAATACTTACAAGATCCCCGAAACCAACTCGTGACGGGGAGTCGGCGAATGACAACCCATCGAATGATACGGACGCCGACTTCGGGCGACTCGCCGCTTGGCCAACCTCGGTTCCTTTGACGAACCTCGCCTTTGATCTAACTCGCTTTTGGCTTAACCTCGCCATTTGGCGAGCCTCGTGTTCACTTGGCGAAGCCTCGGTTCATTTTGGCGAACCTCGGTTCCTTTAGCGAACCTCGAACTCAGATTCGCTTGAACCTCGGTTCATTTTGGCGAACCTCGGTTCCTTTAGCGAACCTCGAACTCAGATTCGCTTGAACCTCGGTTCATTTTGGCGAACCTCGGTTCATTTTGGCGAACCTCGGTTCATTTTGGCGAACCTCGGTTCATTTTGGCGAACCTCGGTTCATTTTGGCGAACCTCGGTTCATTTTGGCGAACCTCGGTTCCTTTAGCGAACCTCGAACTCAGATTCGCTTGAACCTCGGTTCATTTTGGCGAACCTCGGTTCCTTTAGCGAACCTCGAACTCAGATTCGCTTGAACCTCGGTTCCTTTAGCGAACCTCGAACTCAGATTCGCTTGAACCTCGGTTCCTTTAGCGAACCTCGAACTCAGATTCGCTTGAACCTCGGTTCATTTTGGCGAACCTCGGTTCATTTTGGCGAACCTCGGTTCCTTTAGCGAACCTCGAACTCAGATTCGCTTGAACCTCGGTTCCTTTAGCGAACCTCGAACTCAGATTCGCTTGAACCTCGGTTCCTTTAGCGAACCTCGAACTCAGATTCGCTTGAACCTCGGTTCCTTTAGCGAACCTCGAACTCAGATTCGCTTGAACCTCGGTTCATTTTGGCGAACCTCGGTTCATTTTGGCGAACCTCGGTTCATTTTGGCGAACCTCGGTTCCTTTAGCGAACCTCGAACTCAGATTCGCTTGAACCTCGGTTCCTTTAGCGAACCTCGAACTCAGATTCGCTTGAACCTCGGTTCCTTTAGCGAACCTCGAACTCAGATTCGCTTGAACCTCGGTTCCTTTAGCGAACCTCGAACTCAGATTCGCTTGAACCTCGGTTCCTTTAGCGAACCTCGAACTCAGATTCGCTTGAACCTCGGTTCCTTTAGCGAACCTCGAACTCAGATTCGCTTGAACCTCGGTTCCTTTAGCGAACCTCGAACTCAGATTCGCTTGAACCTCGGTTCCTTTAGCGAACCTCGAACTCAGATTCGCTTGAACCTCGGTTCATTTTGGCGAACCTCGGTTCATTTTGGCGAACCTCGGTTCATTTTGGCGAACCTCGGTTCATTTTGGCGAACCTCGGTTCATTTTGGCGAACCTCGGTTCATTTTGGCGAACCTCGGTTCATTTTGGCGAACCTCGGTTCCTTTAGCGAACCTCGAACTCAGATTCGCTTGAACCTCGTGCCGAGGCACCTCGGCCACTTTGGCCGAGGCACCCTGTCAAGAGGTGGTTTCCTGGCCATTGTGGTTTCCGCCACTGCCGAGGTAACCTACCAAGTTGGCCGAGGCCGCCAGCTTTTTTCCTCGCCGCCTTGCTTTCGACTTTCGCTTTCTCCTGACTTAGGTTCCATCTCAGATTTGATTCCGGACTAATTTTGGTTCGCTCCGCTCAACGGCCCCGAACTGATCGTCCGCTCAAGTCCGGCTTGAACTGCGGTTTTGACGCCGGAGTTTGCCGTCGGTTCGCTTTAACGATTCGACGTCCGTATCATTCGATGGGTTGTCATTCACGAACTTCGCCACGAAGTTGGTTTCGGGATCTTGTAAGTATTTTTCAACGCCACAGATATTCTCCAAAGCCGCCTCGCCTCGATTCTAATGAGTCCGATGCTTTGACGGATGGTTCCCTGCCTACCGAGGGTCCCAAAAGATAGCTTCAAGTCTTCGATTCTTTCAAACCATCCAGCTTCTTTGTAGGATTTCGATAAGATCACTGGTGTCGCATTTATTGTCCGACCGCTTGTTAAAATCTTGATTCAAGTCGGTGGGTGAGTTTTGTTTGTAACTCGTGTCGGTTGGTTGTTGTTTGACTAACCATCGACTTTGACTTATCCATATATTGGCTAACTCCTTGTTGGCACACGCTAGTTGTGTCGAATGCATGGAATTTCATAACCCTCACGGCTATTTCTTCCATCATCACGGTGTTGTTGGTTTAATCACGCCGAGGACTAATCTTTTCATGGAGATATCCTCCAAGGATTCCTTTGTCAAACAAGAGACCAAGAGACCATTTGGCTTTCAACCATCGTTGGCCTTCTTCTACCGCATCACGCGACGCTTTGGCCTTTGTTGGGATATGATTATTCATAGTGGGAGAAGTTCCTCCCGACTAGACACGCTTGTCCTGACTTACATGCCTCGGGCCGTTCCTCTCGATATTATGGTAGGAGGACATCGAGGGTTATCGAAGTTATCCTTAAGAATATGGTTTTATTCTCCGTGAATTCTCGCTGAAAACTTGGAAACAGTTTATACCGTAATCCTAGTTGAGTAGGATTAGGCGACGCTGATTTGGCCGGTGCATCCGCACGATCGAAGTTATCCCTAAGAATATTTCTTGTGAGAATATTCTTCCCGAACTTCTGACAAATTAGGAAACAGCTTATACCGTAATCCTAGTTGAGTAGGATTGGGCGATGCTGATTTGCGCTTGCGTAACCGCATATCGAAGTTATCCCTAAGAATATTTCTTGTGAGAATATTCTTCCTGAACTTCTACAAATTAGGAAACAGCTTATACTGTAATCCTAGTTGAGTAGGATTGGGCGACGCTGATTTGGCCGGTGTAATCCAAGACGATCGAAGTTATCCCTAAGAATATTTCTTGTGAGAATATTCTTCCGAACTTCTACAAATTAGGAAACAGCTTTATACCGTAATCCTAGTTGAGTAGGATTGGGCGACGCTGATTGATCTCAGTAATCCGCGACGATCGAAGTTATCCCTAAGAATATTTTTGTGAGAATATTCTTCCGAACTTCTCGACAAATTAGGAAACAGCTTATACTGTGAATCCTAGTTGAGTAGGATTGGCGACGCTGATTTTATGCCTAATCCGCACGATCGAAGTTATCCCTAAGAATATTTCTTGTGAGAATATTCTTCCTGAACTTCTACAAATTAGGAAACAGCTTATACTGTAATCCTAGTTGAGTAGGATTGGCGACGCTGATTTGGCCGGTGTAATCCGCGACGATCGAAGTTATCCCTAAGAATATTTCTTGTGAGAATATTCTTCCCGAACTTCTCGACAAATTAGGAAACAGCTTATACTGAATCCTAGTTGGAGTAGGATTGGCGACGCTGATTTGGCCGGTGTAATCCGCGACGATCGAAGTTATCCCTAAGAATATTTCTTGTGAGAATATTCTTCCCGAACTTCTCACAAATTAGGAAACATTTATACTGTAATCCTAGTGGAGTAGGATTAGGCGACGCGCTGATCGGCCGATGGGGCTCTCAGGAGGTGTTATTCTCAATAAATCTTCGTAATCTTTCCAAACTTCAAGGAGGAGCCAATCAACGGACTGATTTGGCACTATTTTGACATCCTGATAAGGTTCCAATTAGGACTCCTAATTAGGGGCTGATTAGAGTCCCACTAGAATTGATTTGGGCTCCAATTAGAATTCCTACTTCTTGCCAAATAGGAGTCCTTGTTCAAAGAGGATTGGGTTCATATGGGTTGTTATAAATACCCATAATCCTCCTCTTTCTCCGACATAGGTCCCTCTTCGCTCTTTTTGTTTTGTTTTCGCCTCGCTCTCGCCGCCTTGTCTCCTTCGATCAACGAGGTATGTGCACGAGGGTTTTGTAAATTCTTTTTCTTCTTTCTTCTTTTTTTTTCTTTGTGCGCAGTCAGCGAACTACTCAGGAGAAGGACGAGGGCACGACAATGGCGGCGCATGCACAAGCGGGTACGGCCGGCAAGCTGACCGGCTGCCCTCGACCGAAGGCCGGCCGGTTTCTGGGCTGGAAGGCCGGCCTTGGCCGACCGGGAGGCTGCCGGCCTCGGCTGAAGGACGGTCAGCTGTTCGACTGACGGGCCGCTTCTACCGACCGGGAGCCATGCTGGGCCGGCCTCACCGAAGGCCGGCCGCTTGGCTCCCGCTGCTCGCAGACTTTGTTTTATTCTGCCAGCGTCCATTGTGCTCTCGGCTGTGGCTGGCCGAGTTTAACCCGACTAAACGGGTTTTATTGACTCACGATTTTTCAACCGTGATATCCGATTTTTATTTTATCCTTGCGCCTGATGTCGTCAAGATTCAAGCTCCGGTCGATCACCGTAATGCACGCCTTTCAGTGGTAGCGCCATCAAGATATCTTCGTGATATACACGTATCCCCGCCGCTTCCTTTGTGAGGCGATTGGGAAGAGCCGAATCCTCCTTTGTGGGGACCGACGCTCAGACAGTACACTGCTATGACCCCGCTTCTTCTCCTTTGTGAGGCGATTGGGAAGAGCCGAATCCTTTTGTGGGGACCGACGCTTCACGATTGGTTTTGTTTGGTCATCACCCGCCTCGATGTCTTTAACGGAGCGATTTCATACCGCATTCTTGCTCAGAGAACGTAATATATTGCCATTGGTTTACGCTGACTATATTTATCGCTCTCCCGTATTCGATACGGTGAAATCGCTATACGCTATAAGGTCGCGGACTCAATCTATGTAAGATGAATTCAACGCCTTTTACTAATCGAATATTTTTGATTTCGCTGATTATTCTCTGAGCTTTTCCACCTTTTACGTTGATGGACGCCATAGTGACTATTATTCCACGTGATGATCCCGCTGATTTTATCTCGCCGATTTGCACCCTGCGACATCGCCGAGACGATCCAGTCAGATTTGAGGGTAGTTCTCCGATTCTCCGACGATTGGTCACCGATGCGCCACTCGTAAAGACACCAAACCCATCAACCTTATGGAAAAATTATATATTCGGCGACTCGCTTAAGGATCCTGATACGCCTTTGTCGAGAGCGAAGCGGGTTGAACCAAGACGACGGAGGTCCCTTGTATATTCCTCGATACCTCGCCTCTCATTGATCGATTCGACACCACACTGCGGACACCGTGATGTCCCGGCTGCCCGACCGAGGAGCTGATCATATTCTATGGATTTATTACCCGCCAGCCTGCCCGGTTCCAACAGAATCGCCATCGGCTTTCACCGGGTTGTGGCCGACACACCGCCTGCGATGAGCTCTTTGTTCCCGCCGACTTGAAGAATCGCCACACGCCAGAGATGCCGCCATCTAGTCATAGATTTTGGCTGTTCACTCATCGTAAACATCAGGGGTCGCTCGACCAACTACGCCCTCACCGATGGGATGGAGAACTCTGCGGCTTATGTCTCAGATTCGATTCACACCATGTATGGCCTTCCAATCACCAATCATTTCTTCACTTTATTTGAGCTCTATAATCCATTCAAATACATTTTTCACTAAACACTATGAAGTTGGGGCTTCTACATGAGATGTATCGATTCCGACACCCATGGGGAAGATGTCAGATCAAGAGTATTTCTTCCAATCGAACCGAAGCCGGTCAAGAAACACACACCGATCGCCACAAAATTTTGGGATCTCACTTGTCATTATCATATAGCTCGCCCATCTCAACCTTTTGGCCAAAAGGAAATCGCAAGTGAGTCAAGCAGGTTAATTACTTGTTCCAAAGATTGGAGGACAATCGGGCGAGGAAATATGTGAACTGCCACCGCTTCAAGGTTAATGAACTGATCGAGAGGTCCGAGGCTAACTCTTATACGCCAGCCTACTAAGATGGTTTTCCTCAGTGGACCAAGTTTGCAACCTTCGTGGCATGCGTAAAGCCTATCCAACCGACAACTCTTCTAGCCGGCTATCTTGCAACCGCTAAAGAAATGTGTGGTTCCATATCAACTGATGATGCTTTACCTTGGAGGTCCTTACCCCAGCTCAGCCTTGCCCACAAGAAGGAACTCTCTCCTTCCTAATGGTGGCCAATATTCACCGGATTGCGCATATAGTCCGAAGCGCTACTCGAGAAAAGACGAGCCATCATCACGATTCTTCCGTCCAGTAGAGCTCCCATATACCTATTTGATGGCCCGGTTGGTTCTTCATCGCCTCGACATGATGTCGGCACCGGTTCCACAGATTCGCCTACTCCTTTCTTGGCTTGGTAGAGGATTGCGATGGAAGGGCGTTTTGCAGAGATCAAGAAACGTGATGCGCATTCACAAAGGGTGGATCTTTTCCAGATGTTTTCCTCGATTCTCTCGTCAATATGGTGAGTCCTTGGTCGACGAGGAGGTGCCGGACACGCCAGACTTCACTTGACATTGGTCGCTTTAACCGCTAGTGAATATCGCCGCCGTATCTCACTCTTCCGGTGTAAAGGAGGAATGCTTCATTGAGCCTTATTTTCCTCGTTGCTCCGCCAGCTCTAACACACCAACTTTATGTTGGGAACCCAACCACCTGCACTCGAGGTGGACTTGTGGATGGCCTTCGAGCATGGTTGCTGCGCCAGGGATGTACCGGCTAGATTCAGCCTCCCGAGCTCGCACCGCCACCGAGTCGACATTCCTTCATTGTAGTTGGCTATTAGTAGCTAACGAGCCACCCCTCGGAGGGCTATCTCTGCACTCGGTCGGCATCGTTGGCGAGCCGACACTCTGACATCCCCTGATGCCGCCGTTCGTGGGAAGCGCCAATCTCATCCACCGATTGAGGTCGAGGGGAGTCCCACGACTGTGTCGGACTTTAGAAGAGGACCAAGCTGAGGTCAGAACCGTACTCTCTTTTCCCTTCGCTTTTCTTTCCTATTGATTCTCATCCAACCAATTTCGTGAAAATCACAAGAAGAGAGAATTTCGACCTTCTCGAGGGGTTAAACGAAGAGATTAGCCCATAAGACTCTGTGAATTCTGGCCCTTCGATATAGACTTGACCAACGATGATCCAAATGACGAGGTAACACCGCCATGATGTAACCCGAAGTTTTCGCTTTGGAGACTAACGCTTTCTCCGCTTGCATGCGGGGTTTTAGAGATTATGATTCTCGCTTTGATTTTCCTCACCACAATCATTGGCCCAGCTCGCTTCATGCCGAGCCAAGTTTTACTCAACATGTATGGAGCTATGGCGAGGAGGCCGATGTAGGACTCGATTCGGCGGAACCGTGTACATCTAACATCGATAACTCCTCTTTAGATGGCTAATGCAGAATTGAATGACTTAATTCATTCCCCATTAATTGTCTCTTTGCTTTTTGCTCTTTTAGAAGGATTGCAGGAGACAAATGCACTAACCGAGGCTGCAAGCTAATTCCACCGTAGGAGGTAAGTAGCTTTACCTATTGTTCGCAACCTAGTTGCATTCGCTTTCCTAATGCCTTCTTTTTCGTGACTTCAATGGAAGATTTCGGAAGCCGGTTTATACGCAATACTTCCATGGATGACCGTTACGATTCTTGGTCACGTGGATGGCAATGCATTCGTGAAGATTTACCCAAGCTACCATCCTAAGAAGGTATGAATTTTCTTCGACTAATTATAGGACCACCGCTGGCCAATACCACTATAATTAAAAGAGGCAGACGCCTTTGTGTAGTGGCACTCCTTTTCCGCCGCTTCTAATCGCCTACCACACACCGCTGAGATAGATGAGCACACCGAGGGCTCACCATGGCTGACAAAGATCCCAAGATAGATACCGTAGACTCATAGTCTCTCAAACTACACCGAAGGAGACGTAAGAGTCCTTTAGCCAAATAATTTCGCCAATTTTTGATCAAGATTCTAAAGTCCTTCTTCTTCCTGTAGAGCCTACATCTCGACTCCATGATCTCGTGAGAGTTGATGCCGGATGAAGATCCATCCCATCTTATTATCTGCTTGGAAGTACGCCATTCTTCCGTGAACACGGATCGAAAAGGTCCTTCATGGCGGCTTTCTTCATCGTTCAAAGCCACGCTGATCCCTGATGGCCTTGATACGGATATGGTTATCCCGTCGGGCTCAGCCATTGTTGATGACCTCGCCATCCGAGGGAAAGCTTCAGATCGCAAGAGCGCGCGTAGCCGGGCTTCATATGTAGCCGCCATACGCTCGCGAGGCATGGCGCGATGCTCGTGGTTTTACGGGCTCAAGTCCGATGAGATCACAATCACGTCCGAGTCACGTTGTCGGTGACATATTCTTCCTTAAGCCACATCCGACGATATTGTGGCGAAAAGCGGAGAGGATAATACCGCCGTGAGAGCTCCATGCCGGGAAGATAAGATGAGCAGCTTTGGAGTGCCAAGGCCAACAAGGAAGAAGCCTCACCGCGCCTAGGGAACTCGACCGTCAAGCGTAAACCGGCCGAGCTCGAGGAGGCAACCACGAAGACACCAACACCGATGAGGAGTCCTTCAGGTCGAAGTTGCAGGAAGAACTCCACCAGCTTACAATGGTGAAGTGTCTCAACAACAAATCCTTTGTCATAGACTTGATGTTTAAACAAGTAGCCCTTCTATATTTGCTTCAAATGAATAAGATCCATCCTTTCATTGTTTATTATGATTCTTTTTATCACGTAAATAATTAACCATAATACTTATAGGATTTTTGGCAAACCTCACATCAACGTTTGATTAGCCTTTACCAACCACCGCTTGAGTCACTAGCTGGATTATCGATCCGCTCAAGACATGACGCTGTGCTAAAAGAATGAAACTCTTCTAGACTTGTTGCTATGATATTGAATACATAGGTTTCACTTTACTCGCAAGAGACCACCCTACAACGCTGTTACACGAGACTCATCCCTTCTTAGGCTTCGGATAAAATACCCTTAATCAAACTCGTGTCTTCTTCAATCTAAAAGACTAAACCGCAACGCAGAGGCGCTGGTTTTATCCCTTCTTAGGCTTCGGATAAAATAACCCGTAATCAAACTCGGGTCTTCTTCAATCTAAAAGACTAAACCGCAACGCTGTGTGAGGCGCTGACTTTAGGGTTATTGGCCAACCCCACTTCAACGGGTTTGATGAGCCTTTACCAACTACCGCTTGAGTCACAGCATGTAGATTGTCAAACCGCTTCTACACAATAACGCTAGCAATAATGAAACTTCTTAGATTTAATGCTACGAGGCGTTGAATACGTAGGCTTTGCCTTTCGTCACGGAATGATCGCCTACGAACGCGCTGTAGGCTGACTTATCCCCTGCCAGGATTCGGATCAAATTCAAAGATCAAACTCGTGTCTTCTTCAATCGGAGAAAGACTAAACCCAAGAACGAGGCGCTTGGCTTTATCCCTTCTTAGGCCGGATAAAACCGAATCAACTCTTCAATCTAGAAAGACTAAACGGGCAACGCTGGGTGAGGCGCTGCTTGGCTTTATCCCTTCTTAGGCTTCGGATAAAATGCCCCAAGATGAATCTTGGTGTCTTTTGACCGAGAATGATCGAACCCACGACGTTGCGCGAATTTATCCCTCTAGGCTTCTATAAAATACCCTAACCTTGTCTTCTTCAATCTAAAAAGATCAAACCCAACGCAAGCGTTGGCTTTATCCCTTCTTGTGATCGATAAAATACCCCGTAATCAAACTCGGGTGTCTTCAATCTAAAAGACTAAACCGCAACGCCGCGGTGAGCTGACTTTAGGGTTATCGCCAACCCCCAATTTCAACCGGTTTGATGAGCCTTTACCAACTACCGCTTGAGTCGGGCTAGCATGTAGATTATCTAAACCGCTCTACACACAACGCTGTGCAAAAGAATGAAACTCTCTTAGACTTAATGCTACGATGTTGAATACGTAGCTTCGCTTCTTTCACGGGAAGATCCCTACAACGCTGGTAAAGGCCACTATCCCTCTTAGGATTCGGATCAAATACCCCGTAATCAAACTCGTGTCTTCTTCAATCTGGAGAAAGACTAAACCGCAACGCTGGGCGTAGGCGCCGCTTTATCCCTTCTTAGGCTTCTGGATAAAATGCCCCGAATCGAACTCGTGTCTTCTTCAATCGGAAAGACTAAACCGCAACGCGGTGTGAGGGCTGCTTTATCCCTTCTAGGCTTCTCGATAAAATGCCCCAAGATGAATCTTGTGTCTTCTTTGACCGAGAATGACCGAACCTACGACGCTGTTAATGACTTTATCCCTTCTAGGCTTCGGATAAAATACCCCTAATCGAACTCTTCAATCTAAAAGACTAAACCGGCAACGCAGTTAAGCGTTGGCTTTATCCCTTCTAGGTTCGATAAAATACCCCAAGAAGAATCTTGGATTAAGGAGTTTTGATTGATATGATTAAATTGGTGAGAGAGGAGGAACTTATGTTCTATTTCTAATGAAACCAATAGTGGGCTCACGAGGGGAATCGAGACTCAGTGACCTTCAGCGACAACCCGTCTCGAAAATCCCTACAAGATACCTTCCGCCTACGCACTAAGATGAAAGGTGGAACTAAGAGTGGGATCTCCACTCGGAACCTAAAAGACTCAGTGACCTTCACGGACAACGGGTTCGAAAATCCTTGCCACAGTCTCACGGGCGCTACTCTAGGGAGAGAGATGGAACTAAGAGTGGATCTCCACCGAGAACCGAAGAGACTCGTGAAGCGGACCCTGGTCTCAAAAATCCCTACAAGATACCGGGCGCTACCTAAGATGAAAGATGGAACTAAGAGTGGATCTCCACCGAGAACCGAAGAGACTCAGTGACCTTCAAAGGACAACCTGTTTGAAAATCCCAAGATACCTTCACCGGCGCTACCTAAGAGAGAGATGGAACTAAGAGTGGGATCTCCACTGAGAACCGAAGAGACTGTGTGACCTTCAAAGGACAACCCGTCTCGAAAATCCCTACAAGATACCTTCACCGGGCTACCTAAGAGAGAGATGGAACTAAGAGTGGGATCTCCACTGAGAACCTAAGAGACTCAGTGACCTTCAAAGGACAACCCGTCTGAAAATCCCTACGATACCTTCACCGGCGCTACCTAGGAGAGAGATGGAAAGAACCCTCCGCTTATCACGAAGGATCCACGCTTGAGAGGAAGAATTTTATATTCTATCTCCCAGAAAAGGATTTTGGGCCTTGTTCATAGAAGGAATCAAGAGGAGATTTTGGCA
Organism: Asparagus setaceus; assembly: GCA_012295165.1. Classification (NCBI taxonomy): domain Eukaryota; kingdom Viridiplantae; phylum Streptophyta; class Magnoliopsida; order Asparagales; family Asparagaceae; genus Asparagus; species Asparagus setaceus. Next base: position 27,441,010 of record CM022704.1, on the reverse strand, counting down.
ATGTACCATGTAATTTGTAGGCCCACCACAAGGAATTTGATCGGTGGGGAAATTATGATGGAGGATAAATCTAGGGTTATCCTCAAGGAAAGTGGGTGAAACATCCCACGAGGAACTTCCCCGCTGAACGGGTTATCCCCAAGATACTAAGGGTAGTATTTCTTCAGAACTTCCCATTTATCTAGATTAATCGGGCCCGCCATTTTGGGTAATTAGGCATGCACCATTAGAGTAGACCGCTTCTATTACAAACGGACCTCCCATTTAGGTTCGAATTTACCTTTTTTTTTGAAGTGAGGATTATCTACCGCCGAAAGCCGAGGACCAAATCTCCTTCTTTGAAACTCCGCTGTCGCATTCTTCTTGAAAGCTCTCGACATCCTAGCTTGTAGAACTCAATGCATTGTTGAGCTTCCGCGCTTTTCATCTAACATCTCAAGCTTCGAGACGCTTTTGATGTTGTTCTTCTATCGCCATCTCGCGAAAGGGCTGGCGCGGCGACGGATCGATTTCCAACGGAGAACCGCTTCACACCCAGAACCAAAGAATACGGTCTCCAGGCTGCGGCGTATGCAGCAGCGATATGCCAGTAGTGCTTCTCCGAAGTTTATCATCCCGCCTCGCTTGTTATTCTTCACAAGCTTCGGCAAATCTTGATAATCGCCTTGTTGAACGCTTCGCTAATCCATTTGTACCGGATTATAGCCGCTGACGACGCCTTGTATCTTGAATTTCGCAAAACCCGATGAAGGAATTGCCGATGAATTGGGGACCATTGTCATGCACGATCCGCCTTGGGACACCGTGGTCAGAAATGACATGGTGTTTGATAAATTTGACGATGTGATCGCTTTTACTTCTTTTAGCTGATTGCTTTCGCCCACTTGAGAAGTATCGGTGATCGCTAGAATAAACCGACGCTTTGACCGACGGAGGAAAATGGGACCTACAACGCCCATTCCCCATGTCTCAATGGCCGTGATGTGGCCGGGATGCAACCGCCAGAGGCCGATGCATATAATTCGCGGAATTTGACAGCGGCATTTCCGAAAGCTGCATCGATCAAGGCTATTAATCATCGTGGCCAAAAGTAGCCCATTCTCCGATCGATCAGAGCTTGGGACCAGCCGTGCGCCCACATTCACCTTCGTGCTTCCTCAGGACCTCCTCCTCGTTTGAGAGGCACGGAGTAAAGACCATCGCACTCTCGATATAACATCCGGGTCTCGTGGTCGAGAAGAATTTGAGCTCGATTGACTCTCCTTCACGCCTTCCGTAATACCATGTAAGACGAATCGATGATAGGAAAGCGCCAATCTCGGCTCCAACTTGGTTTGGGTTGCATGTACTTTGGTAACTACCCTTTATCTTTCACCTCATCATATATGGTACGAAGAGTTGGTGAGTCCCGACGTGAATTGCTCGGCTCTAAGGTTGTGCTAACCATACGCCTAACGCGCATCCGCGATAAGCCGCTTGAGGCGATATATTCGATGAAGAACTCTTCAATGAGTCCGCCATTTCAACGGCTATCCGATGATAGGATTAGATCGGTTTCTAACTTCATAGTCACCACGGACCTTGACACTATCAATTGCTAATCGCCAGATGCTTCGAGATACTCACCCCAACTTGGCGGCTAAGTCCGATAAGTAGCTGCTGTATTCGCCACGCTATTGGAACAAGGTTCGTGAGGAATAAGCACGGGCATGACATGATTCCCCGGGAAACTAAGACAACCCCGACCTACGGAATCTTAGAACATCCGGGCACTTGCCACATTTAGCTCGAGAAGTTCACAAAGCATACGCCATATTTGTTGGTGCGATGTAGTGTTTCGTGGACTTCATCCCAAGATCATCATATAGCTCAACCGCATCCGCTCGGCCGGCGTACCAAGAGATCGCAAATCGCTTGTCCTTTGACCGACTTTGTTGTTTGAAGTGCAAGTCATATTGACAAGAGCAAGGCCCATTTCGCCAAACGCCAACTCATTGAGGCCTACTGTCATATTCTGGACGGATTTACATTAGAGATAACATAAATCGCCCGTCCGACTAAATATGCCGATTTTCTCAATCGCTAACACTAATGCAAGGCACCGCTTCAACCATTGATATCGAGACTCACCACTAATGTTCTGGCCGTAATACATCGCCTGCTCGCGGATCACTGCCGCCGCCCCGCTACGCAGTAGCGCTTAACGAGTGATCCGCTGCCTTGATGTAAATCGAACGGTTTTCCGGCTAAGAACAGGAGGTTTAGAGAGATAAGATTTGATCTCTTCAATGCCGGCAGCGCCGCCCCAAATAAACGACACGCTCTTCTTGTTCAACTTGAGAACGGTTGCACTTCCGTGATAGGTTCGATATGAACCGGGTTTGATGTACGCTTCGCCTTGTAACCCTCGAAGTTCTCGCATTTCTGAGGTTGCAACTCTTGAATCTTCACTTTGTCGATCGACATGGATTCCTTTATCGTGACGACAAAGCCGAGGAACTTGCCACCGACATCCCAAGGAAGGATTTGGCAGTTCATCTTTAGTCGATGAGTTCGCATGAGCTCAATACCGCTCTAAGATCTTTGATGTGATCTCTTTGTCACTTCGCCACGACCAAGTCGCCGACGAGCATTCGATCTTTCCCGAGATGATCCGAAAATCTCCGCCATTGCTCACCGGTATGTCGCTACCGCCGTTTTAGGCCGAACGGAATGACGCGTAGCAATATATACCGATGGGCTCTCAACGCTGTGGTGTTTAGCCATCGGTGCATCTTGATTTGATTATACCGAAAACCATCCATGAATGACATTCTTTCAAATCCACATGTATTGTCAACTATGACGCGGATTGGAAGAGGGAAATCATCCTTCGGGCAAGGCCATAGTCTCAGAGTCGCATACTGCATCCTAATCGAACCATTCTTCTTCATGACCGACTATATTCGCCACCCAATCCCGATGTTGAATTTCGATGAATCCCGATTCTATGAGTTTCTTCACTTCACAACGCATTGCCCGCAAGATTTGTGGATCTAAACCGCCTTTGCTGTTGCTTGACAGTTTGACATCCATCTTGATGTTGAGGCTGTGTCGCCACATTAGGGTCAGTCCCGCATGTCCTCGTAGCTCCGTGCTAATACATCGATATACTCCTCGACAGGCAATCAACTCTTCCTTTCTTCCAGGGAAGAGTATTGTGATGTTTATGAGCTTAGGATGCTCTTCATCACCCATATTAACCTCGACTACTCTTATCTTGGGGGTTCTCTTTGTTCAACCTATCCCCAAACCGCTTCGAGTTGATGGATCCATGGTCTTCCCATGTTGGCATGTCTTCATCACTCTCAACAAGTAGGTGGATCAATCAGCCATATTTGACATTAAAGCCTTGAAAGCTTCTCCGAGGCCGGTGTCGTAATCCCAAGTCAAGAATCGACGAATGTCCGCCTCCTCACCGGTGGATTATTATCAATCGCCCATGAGCATTCATCTTCTCGAGGAGGATTCGATCCCAATCCCCTTCTAAATGCATAGTAGTTATCCCTTCTCTGGGACATATGCCGCTTAGGAGGGACTCGAGGACCTCGCCCCAAAACATAGACCTTCCCTTGTGTCAAGTTGTACCCCCACTTCTTCATGATACCTGTTTCGACTATATCTCAATGTGGAGGATAGGCCCATTGTCATCTTCATCTTCTTCTAAGAAATGATTCTATTGAACCGTGATCTCCTTTTCCGTAAACCAAGTCTTTTTCACTACTTGATCTTCGCGGGATGACGAAAGTGTTGTCCCAAAGGAGTCTTGAACCGCTTTTGTAAAGCAAGATGACCGAAGTCAAGTGCAACTCGATCGCTGTATAAACCTCGCTATCACATCATTCAAAGACAAAGGGTACTCTAAATCGCCATTTATTGATTCATCGGCAATTTGCCAATTATAATGTTCATCCGACGCATTCTTCATCGCCAAGATTGATTACAAGGGGTACAATGTCATTTAAAACAAAACCACCACTATAACCAAGCCCGCCGCAGACGCCTTCTCCACCGCCCGTGCTGGGCCGATGATTCGCCGACTCATTACCGAGAGGAGAGAATCGCGAAATAATTCTCCATCCCCTTAAACGTTGTTTGTCCGCACCACCGCCTTTGACTCTCATTATTCGTGGTCACATATTTGAGACATCGATGGGACTATAACGCTATCAGGATCCAAGGCTCCAATCCAACAATAAGTTATAGGAAGTCTCAGCCAATCACATAGCAGTGACTTCGACTTTAAGTCCCCCATTTGGCACTTTATCCGATTTTACCAAGCTACGAGACTACCGGTGTTAAATCCATAGATCATTGTGCTCGCTGATACCATCGCGTGAATTCCAAGGTGATACATGAGGCTAGGGCATGATGCTCACAATGAACCCGGATCGACGATCCTAAGCAACTTCACTAGAGCCAATATACCCGAAGTATAGCGCCTATCATGCTTGAATTTTGCCGCATATCCTCCTTTGTAAAAGTGATGGAAATGCTTAGCCAAGGTTGCATTGTGGTCACTCTTCTCGATTTGGCAATCCGGTGAGAAAGACTTCCTAATCGCCAGGCTCTTGAAGAGCTTTGTCTCTTTTGACAACCGCAACAACTCAGAAGAGTGATCCTCGGAATATTAGCCAATTGGGCCATGACGCCGGTTGATATGGGAGTTGAGCTTCCTGCTTGTCTCTTCTAATCGGTGATTGAACCGAGATCGCTTCGAGTCGAACTTTGCAAATATGGTTGCGGGCTTTGGTAGCCACTGGCTGCCAAGGCGAGTGAGGGGAATTGTTGGTACCCCCAGCCTCGACCGCTCTGGCATTAAGGTCGGAGACTTCCGTACTTGTATTTGTACTCGTGGTCCGCCTCGTGGCGCTGCTTCAGTTCTCTTCGACAACCGGAATGTTACCACCGCTCGCCATCTCTTCAAAATTAAGGAAGTAGCATGGCATGCCTTTGCCTTCCGCTTTGACTTTTTGCTTTGATGAAGAAGAGGCTACCCATTGCTCATCTTCGCAAGTCTGGACCTGACAGACTTCGCGCTTTGGGGTCAGATATGATACAAGTCCCTTCCGGCGCTGCTCGTGCGGGTCGCCATTCACCGCCTTCATTGCGACTTTGACCACCGTTGGGTTCAAACCATGTCAATGGCACCGACCCAAAGCTTATGGACACCGTGATTTGCCCACCTTCTTTTCTTTGGATCTTCATAGTGATGACCCCACGCCAATTAAAGCCCGGATTTTATCCTAAGTAAAACAAGATTTAGAGGGTGATGAATTGCCTCGTGTACGCCGAAGATTTTGGGTCATTCGCCCTCATTGCTTCCTCTTGATTCTCGAATCGGAGGGAGCTTGATCTTGTTATTTTCGACAAGATATTTGAAGAGACCGAATCTCGCCGTCCCTAAAGGAATAGACTTCGAATCTCGCTTGAGGCCTTCGCCTTGGGCCCTGTTGCCACGCTGATTGTGCTCGTGCGGCGCCTGCGTTGCCGCGGCTGCCGTATTGCTGAGTTGAACATTTGGTTCGCGAATCGCTGCCTTGTCGCTTTTTCCTTTTGCTGGACAAAGTTACGCTTTGAGCTCATTGCTACCGACCTTTTTCCGCTTTTTCCTTTTGAGGAATTTTTCACTTGTTTCCACGAACCTTCAAATCCTTCGCTATAGACGGGTTGCCCTCATTGCTTTAGCACGCTTATCGCTGTTGCATGGCAGGTTCCGAGGATGAACTCTTCATATTCGGATCCCGACAGCCATTGCCTTATTCGAATCGCTTGACAAAGATATCCATAGTTTCTCCATCTTTCTCGCTCGCCGAAAGCAATGTCCCGATCGATACTTCAGATCGCCGTCAAGAAATTGGTGAGGAAGTTAGATTCCATGTCGCCCCAAATTGAATGCTCCCCGCTTGAGACGGCGGCTAATAATCGGCACCCATGGCGGTGCCAACGAATGACCGAACCATCGTGGCTCAAGCCGGAATAACCCGAGGTGCGACTTGAAATAAATCAAGTTACGCCGGGAACCCTTCCCATCAAACGGTGTAAGTTTATTAAATTAAACTTGCCGTATGGGATTGATTCCCACTCCCTGGATACGGGCAAGGAATACCTGTTTTTCACCTCTTGAGGAAATCAATGAGTTGATTTTGCTCTCGAGGTCTTTTTTTCGCTCTCGCTTGAGCAACAACTTCACGCTATGCGCCGATGCGGGTTCGTGAGTTATCATCCTCTTGTGTTTCCTCCCCGGGTTCGCCATCTTGATCGACGTCGAGCACCGACCATTCACCTCGATGTTTTGTCAAGGCTTGATCCGTTGGTCGCATTTTCCTCATCGCCTCGCATGGCCAAATCCATCTCTAGCTTGAAGTTTTCCCGCTGTTTAGCCAACGCTTCGCCTAGCATTTTAGCCACTTGATCTCAGACGATCATAAGCTGCGGGCTCCCTTCACTAGATACCAGATGATCGAGGCGACAATGAGCCAATATCCGATGATCATCCTCCGCGTATCCTTTAAGAAGTTTGTCGACTGACCGGCCGGATAGTCCCTGACCGCAAACGAAGTTAACCGCTGTGATGCGCCGATGGCCCGTGACGACGGTTCTTTTTGCCTGTTATTAGTGACCTCCGCAATTCATTCCTTCTGATGTCATCCTTTATGAGTCGCCTTTGACCTAGGTCTCTTGCCGGGTGCTAAGCCTCCTCGAAGACCGATACCCTTTCCGAGTTTCGAAGAATTACACCAAAAGCAATTGATAATTTAGGGAATTCCTTCGAGATTTTCGCACTTCGCATCGCCAGAGCATGTTCGGCTCAGTGTGTACCGGAGCAATCACCGTGATGTTGGCGCCGATCTCTCTGCATAACGTCATCATCATCGACGCCTTTCGAATGGCCAAAACTACCGAAGTAACTCGCCGCTTATGTGAGCTGGAATTCGGGGACTCTGACTTCGATCTTTAATCCCGGCCAGAGGGTTGCGTGAATCTCCCGATCCTTTCTCGAACCGCGCCCTCAGATGAGGAGTGACCCGGATCCCTTCCGAGGACCCGCGCATCCTGATAGTTGGTTTGGCGGTGATGACGGAGTTCTTCACCACGGCTCAGCGTGCACCTTTGACTTTGAGGCCGGGCTTCGCCTGGCTGTATTGATCTTGAGACGCTTATAGCCTTCTTTAAGTGCCGACAGAGCTGCGGCAACTGGCTGGGGCACCGCTAGACTTGGGCCTCCAAAACTGGCGGTACGCTGGTGGCTTCTTTACCACCTCTTTTCAATTCACGAGCTTGTTGTACCAAAGCTCGCTCGGCAAGGAGTGCTGCCGGATAGCCTCGGTGGAGCTGCCGCTTGACACGGACCACTCGCTGGTCGACGGCTTTATGGGCTGGCCATCTTCGAGACCAAGCCTCAAGGTAGTTCGATCTTAGATCCGCCAGAAGGACCCCATCCATGGATTGCACCGCTTGGCATGTTTATGCCGCCATGCGTCGTCGCCAGCGACTCGCTGGAGAGTGCGGGCTGCTATCAAGGCTCATCTCGCGCGCCAGAGTTCTGACTTCGCACCGAGGGGATTTCTTACTACCGCGGCAACGGGTTGACTCGCTGCCCCGGGCTCTACATCGAGGCCCATCGCCTTGTACGGAGTCTCGAGCGGGAGAGCTGATCTCGAGGACGCGAAAGATACTCAGATTGCCGTCGAACTCGACCGACCTCTTCCTCCACCGGATAGATCCGCTAAGGCGCATCGACTTAATTCGACTGGAGTCGGGTTCTTAATCGTGGTCGCCACTTGTTCGCGGAAAGTTGCTTTGATTGTCATTGATTTGAATCGCTACAAACTTCCGCTCAAAACAAATTCAAAGAGAAATATCGCCTTTTATAAGGCTTACAATGAAAATCAAAAGATTACAACTTTTTCCAGGAACAAACGCCGATCCCCTCGCTATATCGAGATCTTCGCCATGCGGGTTCTTTGCCCGCGTTCGGGACTTTTGTGTCCGTGGACCACCGCCAGCACCCGATCCGTAGACCTGGTTCTAGAACTACAGACGCAGGCTCGCTTCACGAAGGAAACTAAACGCCTAAGGGGATCACACTCACGAAGGAGAGGATTGCCTTCTGGGATCACACTCACGGGAGAGGATCGCCGAGCCGGTGAGATCTACTAGGAGAAATCACAAGTATCCCCCGAGATTAAGACGGCTTAATCTAGAGGGTATCTCGAGTTCACCCAATTCGCCATCTCCAATATAGATCGACGCCGATCGGATTCTGTGCTCGCTTCTGCTCTGGAATCGCAGGGCCGATCGCCTCAGATCTGAGTTCTTCAAGATTAGAAAGTCCACCAACCGAGCCTCTGAAAATCAGCCAAAAATCCGGCCCGAAGTCCCTAGTGAGAACCCCCCCATTTATAGCATGCGGCCACGTTCCCACTTCTAAGGTGTGGCCGAAGCCACTCTACCACTTCACGAGGCATCTCACCAAGGTGGCCGAGGTGCCTCGCCATTTGCCGAGGCACCCTGGCCAAGTCAAGCCTAGGTGCCGGTTTCGCCGAAATAACTTCTCGCCATCGAGGTAATCCCTGTTTGTTGGCCGATACCGCCCGCCGCTTCGCCGCTTTCTCTCGACTCTTGGCTTTCTCCGACTTAGGTTCCATCCGTGATTTGATTCTCGACTACCCGGGTTCGCTTCGCTCAACGGCCCCAACTGACACCGCTCAAGTCCGCTTGAACCGCGGTTGTGACGCTGCGGAGTTTGCCGCCTGTTCGCTGCTTTTAACAATTCGACGCCCGTGATTATCGGGATGGGTTGTCATTCACCGACTTCACAATGAAGTTGGTTTCGGATCTTGTAAGTATTTTTCAACGCTTACATCGCTTCAGAACTCCTCACAACCTCGCTCATTTCGCTAACTCGCCGCTGGATCTAACTCGCTTTTGACGGACTCGCTTTATTAATCCTCGCGATCATAGCCTGTTCACTGGCATGGCCCCGCCTATTTGGCGACTTTGCCTTTGTGGCTTAACCTCGCGAAGATTTGCTAACCTCGGTTTCATTTTGGCGAACCTCGCTTTGACTTAACTCGCTTTTGATCTAACCTCACCTTTCATGGCCTCGGTTCACTTGTCAAGCCTCGCCTCATTTTGAACTCGTTCTCGCAGTAAACCTCGCTCATTCAAATAACTCAGATAGTTTGGCGAGCCTTCGCCTTTTAGCTTAACCTCGAACCTCAGATTCGCTTGAACCTCGCGAGGCACCCTGGCCAACTTAGCGGCGGCACCTCTACCGGTTAGTCGATGCACCTCGCCACTTTGGCCGATGCACCGACGCTGAAGACAAGCTCCCGACTTGTATAAATAGGAGGGCGGCCGGAGAGCTTGAGGGGGGATTGAGATCTTTTGGAGAAAAGCTGACTTGGAGAGAGCTTCCAGCGATTCTTGAGCCAGCTCAGTGGGCTTCGAGCGACTTTGGGCAATTGAGGACGCTTGAAGAGGCCGGAACTTCGAGATAGAGGTTGAACTGAACGCTGATCGAGAAGAGACGCAGATTCAGATCAAGAGGAATTCGCATGCCCGTGATCTACACAACGGAGGCGACTGTTTGTAATAGCTTCAAATCAATGACAATCAAACCGACTTTACCAAGCCAAGCGACCACAAATGAGCCACCGCCTCGCATCGAGACGCCGTGGCCGCAGTACTCGCGATTCCTATCCCAATGGAGGAAGAGGTCGAGTTCGAAGTTCGACTTCCAGAGAAGTACGAGAGTACCGCCCTCACTTCTTCCGTGATTCAGCTTCCCCGCCCAAGAAGGTCTCCTCGCTGCAAGGAGAACCCGATGGGCCCGACGAGCCCCGTGATGGCGAAGTCCAACCTCGGGCCGCAGGGTAAGAAATCCCCTCGCGCCTCAAGTCCAACTACAACGGCCCAGATGAACGCCAATGACGCTACCAAGACTTCCAAGCGGAAGCCCGCCAAAGGCACGACAAAGCATGGTGCGCAAACATAAAGCCGCAATCCATGGATGGGGTCCGCTACGGCCGGATCTAAGATCCGTGACTTACGCAGGCTTCGGCCTCAAGAGATCGACGGCCCATCCAAGCCGCCACCAACGAAAGGGTCCAGGTCAAACGGAATCGCTTCCACACTTCAGAGCGATCCGGAACGCCACAAGACTTCCAGCAGCACGAAGCTGGTACAACAAGCTCGCGGAATTGAAGAAAGAGGTGGTAGAAGCCACCAACGCATCGTGTTTGAGGCCCAAGTTCAATCTGTCCCAACCCCAGCTTCGCCTCACGCCCGTCTTCGATATGGCCAAGATCTATAAAGCGACCTCAAGGTCAAGGTGATTGACTTGATATACTGGCCATCACCACCAAACCAACTATCAAGGATCGCCAGTCCTCTAAGGGATCACGTCACTCCTCATACAAGAGGTCGCACTGCCCAAAGGACCGAGATTCCCGCAACCCCACCAACCGCATTAAAGATCGGTCCGAGTCCTCAAACCACGCCACATAAGCGAAGTCAAGGCGAAGTTACTTTCGGTAGTTTTGGCCATTCTCGAAGGGAGACGCCTGCCTCGATGACGCACGACGCTATACCCGAGATCGCTACCAACACACGGCATTGCTCGCGACACATACCGATGAACAAGATACCGAAAGGTGGGGGTACGAGGAAATCTCTGAGGATTCCCCCAAACTCATACGGCCGCTTGTGCTCTAAGCTCATCAAAACGGTGTTCTCGTGAGTAATTTGCCGACGCAGAAACCTTAAAGAGTTTCGGCCTTCCGCAGACTTAGCACCGACACGCCAAGACTCCGGTGTCAAGGCGTATTCGTAAGGACGGCATCCCGAGAAGATGGATTGCCGTGGTTCACTAATAATATGACCAGCAAAGAACCATTGTCACGTGCTATTCCCGCCAAGACGCGAACTGCTAACTCGCTTATGGTCCGACTATCCGACGGGTCCGATAATTCACAAACTTCGGAAAGGGATACCATGAGGATGATGCATCGGATATTGGCTCGAATCACCGACCATCAGATCTAGTGAAGGGAGCTCTAAGAAACGCCATGATCAGTATGCATCAAGCGGCTAAGATGCTAGACGCGGCTATAAACAACGGAAAACTTCGCTCAGATGGATTTGGCCATGCAGACGATGAGAGAAATGCATTGACCAACCATCCAAGCCTTGACAAAACACCGAGGTGAATCGAAATAACAGACAACGCCGATCAAGATGATAGTGATTCGCACTGTGAAATACAAGAGGATGATAACCCTCCCAACCACGCAACGCCGGGCATGATGCGTGTGGTTGCTCATGAGAGCGATAAGATCAAAGACTCGAGAGCAAAATCAACTCATTGATCGCCAAGAGGTGAAGAAAACCTGCATCCCTTGCCCATATCCTGGAATCGATCCATACCCCATTAAGTTTAACTTAATAAACTTCACGCCGCTTGATGGGAGGGTTCACCAACTCAACACTGATATACTTCAAGTCCCACTTGGGGGTGATTTCCTAACGAACCCTCGATGGTTCGATCATTCGCTGGTACCCTTCGGCTGCCTTCGATCGGGTACCGCCTCAAGCCGAGCATTCACAACGGACGACATGGAGTCTAGCTTCTCGCCAATTTCTTCGACGATGATACCGGGCATCGACGACATTGCTCGACGAAACGTAAGGACGGGAAACCGTGGATATCTTTGTCAAAGATTCCTAACAAAGCAATGAACCGCTTCGGATCCAATAATCGAGGAGTTCATCCTCCGACCTGCCATAACAACTTGTCGATAGATGTGCTAGAAGCAACGGGGACAAAGACCATCTATAACGGAAGGACTTGAAGGTTCGTGGAGAGCAAGCCGAAAGATTCCTCAAAAGGAAAAGGCGGAAAGAGGCCACCGAAGAAGCCCGGCTGCACTTTGTCCCACGCGGCAGGGAAAGAGCAGCCAAGACGGCGTTGCTAACCAAACGCTTCAACTCAACCCCAAAGAAGAAGAAGCAGCTAACAACAACAACGCCTACATATCACGGCAATGACTAAGATTTTCCGTGATCATCTTCGAAAACAAATAATCGCTACGCCGACGACTTTGGTCGCGGAAAAGCCGTGACAAAGGAGATCACATCAAAGATCTTAGATGCACTGCTGCGAACTCATCAACTAAAGATGAACCCCGCCAAATCCTTCCTGGGATGTCTAGTGGCAAGTTCCTCGCCGCCACCGACAAAGGAATCCACGCCGATCCCGACAAAGTGAAGGCGATTCAAGAGTTGCAATCCTCCGAGAAATCCGAGAGAACCTGGGGTTATAAGGACGATATGACATCCGACGGCTCATATCGAACCTATCCGGGAAGTGCCAACCGCTCTCAAAGTCGAATAAGAAGGGCGGTCATTTATTTGACGACGCCGTAAGGCATTCAAGAGATCAAATCATATCTCGCTAAACCTCCTGCTCTTGGTAATCGCAACGGAAAACCGCTTTTGATCTACGCCAAGGCAACGGATCACTGCTACGCTTTACTCGCGAAGACGACGCATACATCACTTAAAGCAGTATTACCCGACCGAACATTAGTCTACGCCGAAGTCTCGAGTATCCAATGGTCGAAGCAGCGCCTTGCATTAGTGTTCGACCGTAAAATACGCACTATTTAGTCTCTGCATGCATCGACTTATGTTATCTCTAATGCAACCGTCCGAATATTTATGACCCAAACCGCCTCAATGAGTCAAGGCTGGTAAAATGGGCTTTGCTCTTGTCCCAATACGACTCGACTTCAAACAACGTGGTCACCAAAGGGCAAGTTTATTTACGCTCTTGGCCGCCAACCCGACAACAGACGCAGCTTGAGCTATATGATGACCTTCCTGATGAAGTCCACGGTCAACACTACATCGCACCAACAAATATGGCAATCAGACTTTGACGGAGCTCTCGAAGCTACCAACGGCAAGTGCCCCCGATGTTCCAAGATCTCCGCTGGAGTCTGAGTTGTCTTGATTTCCGGAATCATGTCATGCCCTCGGCTTATTCACTCACCGAACCTTGTTCCAATAACGAGCCGAATACAATGCTACTTATTGGACTTAGTTTCACCAAGGAGCCGGGGTCAGTATCTCAAGCCGCACGGGCGATTCGCAATTGATAGTTAAGGTGATTGCAGACTATGAAGTTAGGAACCCTGATCCGTCCCCTATCATCGATAGCCGCTGAAATGGCGCACTCATTTGAAGAATTCTTCATCGAATATATCCCGCCGCCGTAACGCCATGCAGATGCATTGGCCGCATTAGCGAGATCGCCGCACAACCTTCCACACCGAGCAACTAGTTACGGCCAGACTCACCAACTCTTCGTACTCATTATAAATAAGAGGCACAAGAAGATAAGGGGTAGTTACCAAAGAAGTACATGCACCTAAACCAAGTTGGAGCCCCGATCGGGCTTTTCCTATCATCGACATTTTACATGGCATTCTCACGAAGACGGAGGGAGAGAGAGTCAATCCCAAGAGCTCCAAGATTCTTTTACGCATAACGTAAAACCCGTGATGTTATATCACGGGTATCGATGGTCTTTACTCGATGCCTTTCAAACAAGGAGCGTAAGAGGTCCTTCGGGAAGCACACGATGGTGAATGTGGAGCACACCACCGGGTCCCAAGCTCTACGATCGAATCAGAGAATGGGCTACTTTTGGCCCACGATGATTAATGACGCAATGAAGCACGCCGAAATGCCACGCCGGTCAAATTCACGCCAATTATATGCATCACTTCCGAAAGCAGCTGCATCCTTCTACCACATCCTCGCCATTCGAGACACGGGAATGGACGCTGTAGGTCCCATTTTTCCTCCGTCAAAGGAGATCGGTTTATTCTAGCGACACCGACTACTTTCCAAAGGCGGGCAATCCCGCTAAAAGAGGTCAAGGCAGTACCGCCATCAAGTTTATCAAACACCATGTCGCCTATCGACACCGTCCCGACAGATCGCGCATGACAACGGCCCCAATTTATCGCAATTCCTTCATCGTTTTTATAAAAGTTCAAGATACAAGATGTCTCGCCGATAGCCTATAATCCAACAAAGAAATGGATTAGCCGGATGCTCAACAAGACGATTATCAAGATTTTGTCGGCTTGTGAAGAATAACAAGCGACCGGACGATAAACTCTGAGAAGCACTCGGGCATATCGCACAACCAGACGACGCCAACCGAGAGACCCCGTGATTCTCCGTCTACGGATGTGAAGGAGCCCAATTGGACATCTAAAAGGAATCCAAAATGCCAATAATTTATCCATCCTCTTCCTAAATATTCTAAAGATTTTGAGATGTTACCTGGCTCAATGTTACCCGAATTCTCCCATGTGGTTTAATCCTACCTAACTAGGATTACGAAGTATAAATCAAGCTTCCTAATTTATCGAGAGTTCCCAAGAATATTTTCACAAAAATATTCTCGTGGATAACTCGACAATGGATTGCATCGACGCCAATCAACGGTCCTACCCAACTAGGATTACGAAATAACCGCTTCCTAATTTATTGAGAAGTTCCTAAGAATATTTTCACAAAAAAATATTCTTAGGATAACTCGATCCGGATTGCATCGATTTTCAATCAATCAGCCTAACCTACCCAACTAGGATTACGAAAGTATAAACCTTCCTAATTTATCGAGAAGTTCCCTAAGAATATTTTCACAAAAATATTCTCGTGGATAACTCGATTAGACGGATTGCATCGACAATCAACGCCTAATCCTACCCAACTAGATTACGAGTATAAACTATTTCCTAATTTATCGAGAAGTTCCCTAAGAATATTTTCACAAAAAAAAAAATTTTAGGGATAACTCGATCAGACATTGCATCGACGCCAATCAACGGCCGCCTAATCCTACTCCAACTAGGATTATGAGTATAAACCGCTTCCCAATTTAACGAGGTTCCCGGAGAATATTACCATGTTCTTAAGGATAACTCGATAATCTTCACCTCCCACTGGGAACACCAGACTTATATGGGTGCTTAAATGAACGCCTACCTTGAAAGAACCCCCATCAGTATCGGTGCCGCAGTGCGGCCACCGAGGGCCTACCAAGCAGCAATTAAGGACCGAACAAATCCCGTGAAGAATACCTCCCACCGCGGATGAATACACTTCAACGAGGAGTAATACAAGAAGCGACGCCTAACCGACGCCGCCGTCGGATTTAAGGATTCACCATCAACGGTTCGATCCACGTAAGATCGCGACGCCACCAACGCTACACTCGCCGATTGAAGGCTAAAACCCATATAGTTTGAAGCCAATTAACGGCTAGTGAAGAATTCTCGATCAACGGAGGAATCTCGATGGTCAATTGGACGACAATCCACCGACACGAAGTCAACAATAAATGAACTCACTAGCTACGCTCGAATTCCAACAACGGTCAAGCAATAAATGCAAAGATCAGAACACCCCCGTATCCTACAAAGCACCGGAGAACTCGAGAGAATTGAGGAATCAAATATCGAGCCAATCTCAAAAGAAATTTATCTACCGACTTCTCGTCAAGATCTCGACAAACCCGACAAAAAATGCAAGATCAGAATGCTTTCAAAGAATCCTACAAAGCATCGAAAGACCGAAAGGAGTGGAGAGATCAACGCCAAGGTCATTCACAAATCCCATCACACCGATTGAAGGGTGAAGGGTTTATGTCCAAAGCATCCTGCACTATCAAGAATCGCGGATCAGACGCTTTGAGGGGTATTCAGAGGCATTAAAAATTGCTTATCAATACCCGAACGAAACTCGACGGTGGGTTAACAACCAACAACCCATCCGACAAACACCAACATCGACTATGCCGCAAACGCGTAAAGCCGGTCCGCGAACACATGAAGTGGGTCAACAAGGCGCATAAATCAACGAGGCTACGGTTATGGAATGAATCCAACAAGCAAAGCTTCAACGAGATCGATGGATTCAACGCCAACAAGATCGATTTGAACACCGACCCATCGCCACTTAAACCGCTGACGGGATGAAACCAATCAAGTGAACCGCACGGACTTAGAACGACGACAACGACAAGATCGAATGGACATCAATGAAAAGTCCGAGAAACCAAACCAAACCGAAGCCAAACGGCGCTCGGTGCCGAACCTCGACACCGCTTGGTGTCCGGAAAGGCCCGACACCAAAGGTGTCCGGCCAATGGCCGACACCATTCGTTCGGTTACGCCCGACACCAATGGTGTCCTACGCCAATAAACCCTCTCCTCTTGTTTTCCTATAAATAGTGGGGGTGCTCAGCCAGGGCCGGATTTTGGAGATTGATATTCTCGATATTCTGAGAGAGCCCTCGAGATCCACGAGCCGCCGACGACATTCCCGAAACCGGCGAAGCACGCCAGATCTATAAACCGCGAGGTGTTTAACCGGCTACATGTGACACTGGATTTCTCCTAGTAGATTCACCCGGCCCGGCGATCCTCTCCTTCGCGGAGGCATCCCCGGCGCATCCTCTCTTCGGAGGTGATCCCTCAAAGCGCCGCTTTCGTGAAACGAGCCCTTCACGCCTCAGTAGTTCCGTAACCCGGTTTCCACCGATCGAATTGGCGCTGGTCCACCTGACGATCAAAAGTCTCCCAAGACGCAAAGAACCCACGCAGTTGCAGGGATCCCGTAAAATAGAGATCCTCGTGGTTTGTTCACAAAAGGAAGAAAGTTGTAATTTTCGCTTACATTGTAAGCCCTGAAATAAAAGGCATTTTCTTTGTTTGAATTTTGTTGTAGCCAACGTCCGCACACGAAGTTCAAACGAAAGCAATGAATAACAAACCAACTTTTACCGCAACAAAGGCGCAGTACCGCTATCAGTTTATCAAACACCATGTCGTCATCGTACCGTCCCGACGGATCGCGGCATGACAACGGTCCCCTAATTTATCGCCAATTCCTTCATCAGTTTTATGAAAGTTCAAGATACAAATGTCTCGCCGACAGCCTATAATCCAACAAAGAAATGGATTAGCCGAGGCGCTCAACAAGACGATTATCAAGATTTTGTCGGCTTGTGAAGAATAAGCGACCGGGACGATAAACTCGAGAAGCACTCGGGCATATCGCATAAACGGACGCGACGCCAACCGAGAGACCCCGTATTCTCCGGTCTACGAAGCAGCCTGGAAATCCAGATCCGCCACTTTGTATCGCCTTTCAACAGATGACGACCAAGAACAACATCAAAAACGCCTCAAGAGCTTGAGATGTTAGATGAGAAGCTCGAGGCTCAACAATGCATTGAGTTCTATCAAGCTAGATGTCGAGGGCTTTCAACAAGAAAGTATGACAACGGAGTTTCAAAGAAGGAGATTTGGTCCTCGCCGACTCCCAATAATCCTCACTTCCAAGAAGAAAGGCAAATTCAACCTAAATGGGAGGGTCCGCTTGTAATAGAAACGGTCTATTCTAATGGTGCGACGCCTAATTACCTAAATGGCGACGGCAATTAATGCCGATAAATGGGAAGTTTCAAGAAATACTACCCTTAGTATCTTCGATAATGTCCCGAAGTCTTCGGAATGTGTTACCCACTTTCCTGAGGATAACCCTAGATTTATCCTCCATCATAATTCCCACCGATCAAATTCTTGACGGTAGGTCTACAAAATTTTCTGTACCAAAATCCCTCTTGATTCCTTCTATGAACAAGAGGCCCATTCAAAATCCTTGGAGATAGAACATAAAATCTTCCTTCTCCGCAGCAAGATCCTTTTCGCGGAAGGGTTCTATCCATCCTCTTTCTAGTGTAAACCGATCAGGTACGCTACGCGATTTTCGCACTGTGTTGTCCACTCAAGGTCACCTCGAAGTCTCTTCGTTCTCGAGTGGAGATCCCACTCTTAGTTCCATCTCTCTCCTAGGTAGCTCGGGTATCCGATTTTCAAACCAGTTGTCCTCACAAGGTCACCTCGAAGTCTCTTTGCCTCTGAGTGGAGATCCCACTCTTAGTTCCACCTTTCATCTTAGGTAGCCGAATAAGGTATACCGACGCACTGTGTTGTCCACCGAAGGTCACCGAAGTCTCTTTCGATTCTAGGAGATCCCACTCTTAGTTCCACCTCTTATCTTAGGTAGCTCGATCAAGGTATATGCCGAGATTTTCGCATCTGTAATTCACTAAAGGTCACCCGAAGTTCGATTCCTACTAAGCAAGGAATCTGCCGTTAGCCTCATCCCTGAAATAGAATACATTCTTCCTTTCCCACCTCAATCAATCTAGCACCTAGGGCCATTCTCACAAAGAAGACACCAAGATTCATCTTGGGGCATTTTATCCCAAGTAAGAAGGATAAAGCCAACGGCACACGCTTTCGGCTTAGTCTTTCTCCAATTGAAGAAGACACCAGAGTTCGACTGGGGCATTTTATCCCGCCTAAGGGATAAAGCCAACGCCACACACGCCATCTCTTTCTCCATTGAAGAAGACACCGAGTTCGATTTCTGCATTTTATCCCGGCCTAAGAAGGATAAAGCCATGCCTCTCACACGCTGCTTTCCGCTTAGTCTTTCTCCATTGAAGAAAAGACACATAAGCTTAGACCGACGATAAACTCGAGAAGCACTCGGGCATATCGCACAACCAGACGCGACGCCAACCGAGAGACCTGATTCTCCGGCTCACGGATGTGAAGCAGCCTCCGTTGGAAATCCAGATCCCGCCACTTCAGACGCCTTTCAACAGATGACGACCAAGAACAACATCAAAACGCCTCAAGAGCTTGAGATGTTAGATGAGAAGCTCGAGGCTCAACAATGCATTGAGTTCTATCAAGCTAGGATGTCGAGGGCTTTCAACAAGAAAGTACACAACGGAGTTTCAAAGAAGGAGATTTGGTCCTCGCCGCCGACCACCAATAATCCTCACTTCCAAGAAGAAAGGCAAATTCAACCTAAATGGGAGGGTCCGCTTGTAATAGAAACGGTCTATTCTAATGGTGCTGTGACGCCTAATACTTAAATGGCGACGGCAATTAATGCCGATAAATGGGAAGTTTCAAGAAATACTACCCTTAGTATCTTCGATAACCCGCTTCAACAGAAGTTCCTCGGAATGTGTTACCCACTTTCCTGAGGATAACCCTAGATTTATCCTCCATCATAATTTCCCCACCGATCAAATTCCTTGACGGTAGGTCTACAAATTTTCTCGGTACATTACCAAAATCCCTCTTGATTCCTTCTATGAACAAGAGGCCCATTCAAAATCCTTTCACGGAGATAGAACATAAAATTCTTCCTCTCCAAGCTGCAAGATCCTTTTCGTGACAAACGGAAGGGTTCTATCCATCCCTCTTCTAGGTAGCACCGATCAAGGTATGCGCCGATTTTCGCACTGTGTTGTCCACCAAGGTCACCTCGAAGTCTCTTTCGCTTCTGAGTGGAGATCCCACTCTTAGTTCCATCTCTCCTAGGTAGCGCCGATCAAGGTATGCGCCGATTTTCAAACCAGTTGTCCGCTCAAGGTCACCTCGAAGTCTCTTTCGCTTCTGAGTGGAGATCCCACTCTTAGTTCCACCTTTCATCTTAGGTAGCTACCGATCAAGGTATGCGCCGATTTTCGCACTGTGTTGTCCACCAAGGTCACCCGAAGTCTCTTTCGCTTCTGAGTGGAGATCCCACTCTTAGTTCCACCTCTTATCTTAGGTAGCCGATCAAGGTATGCGCCGAGATTTTCGCACTGTGTAATTCACTAAAGGTCACCCGAAGTCTTTTTCGATTCCTACTAGCAAGGAATCGCCGTTAGCCTCATCCCTGAAATAGAATACATTCTTCCTTTCCCACCTCAATCAATCTAGCACCTGTCTACCATTCTCCCACAAAAGAAGACACCAAGATTCATCTTGGGGCATTTTATCCCAAGCCTAAGAAGGATAAAGCCAACTTCACACGCTGTCGGCTTAGTCTTTCTCCAATTGAAGAAGACACCAGAGTTCGATTCTCGGGCATTTTATCCCAAGCCTAAGAAGGATAAAGCCAACGCCTAACACACGCTGTCGGCTTAGTCTTTCTCCCATTGAAGAAGACACCAGAAGTTCGATTCGGGCATTTTATCCCAAGCCTAAGAAGGATAAAGCCAACGCCTAACACACGCTGTCGGCTTAGTCTTTCTCCCATTGAAGAAGACACCGAAGTTCGACTCGGGGTATTTTATCCCGCCTAAGAAGGGATAAAGCCAACGCCACACGCTGCTGTCGGTTTAGTCTTTCTCCGATTGAAGAAGACACCGTGAGTTAGATTCTGGGCATTTTATCCCAAGCCTAAGAAGGATAAAGCCAACGCCTAACACACGCTGTCGGCTTAGTCTTTCCCCATTGAAGAAGACACCGAGATCGATTCGGGCATTTTATCCTAAGCCTAAGAAGGATAAAGCCAACGCCACCACGCCGGTAGTCTATTCCCGTGATAAAAGACGGCCTACGATTCAACATCGTAGCATTAAGTCTAGAAGAGTTTCATTCTTTTAGCACAACGCCGGGTGTAGAACGGATTTAGAAAATCTACATGCTAGCCCAACTCAAACGGTGGTTGGTAAAGGCTCATCAAACCCGCTGAAGGCCGGGGTTGGCCAATAACCCTAAAGTCGACGCCTAACACGCTGCTGTCGGTTTAGTCTTTTTCGATTGAAGAAGACACCGAAGTTCGATTCGGGTATTTTATCCCGGCCTAAGAAGAGATAAAGCCAACGCCTAACACACGCTGTCGGCTTAGTCTTTCCCCATTGAAGAAGACACCGAGATCGATTCTCGGGTATTTTATCCCAAACCTAAGAAGGGATGAAGTCGACGCCACACGCTGCTGTCGGTTTAGTCTTTCTCCGATTGAAGAAGACACCGTGAGTTAGATTCTGGGCATTTTATCCCTAAGCCTAAGAAGGATAAAGCCAACGCCTAACACACGCTGTCGGTTTAGTCTTTCCCCGATTGAAGAAGACACCGTAGATCGATTCTGGGCATTTTATCCCAAGCCTAAGAAGGGATAAAGCCAACGCCACCACGCCGGTAGTCTATTCCCGTGATAAAAGACGGTTTCCACGATTCAACATCGTAGCATTAAGTCTAGAAGAGTTTCATTCTTTTAGCACAACGCCGGGTGTAGAACGGATTTAGAAAATCTACATGCTAGCCCAACTCAAACGGTGGTTGGTAAAGGCTCATCAAACCCGCTGAAGGCCGGGGTTGGCCAATAACCCTAAAGTCGACGCCAACACGCTGTCGGTTTAGTCTTTTTCGATTGAAGAAGACACCGAGATCGATTCTCGGGTATTTTATCCCGGCCTAAGAAGAGATAAAGCCAACGCCTAACACACGCTGTCGGCTTAGTCTTTCCCCATTGAAGAAGACACCGTAGATCGATTCTCGGGTATTTTATCCCAAACCTAAGAAGGGATGAAGTCGACGCCACACGCTGTCGGTTTAGTCTTTTTCCGATTGAAGAAGACGCCGAGTTTGATTCTCGGGTATTTTATCCCGCCTAAGAAGGGATGAGTCTACGGTAACACGCTGTCGGGTGGTCTCTTGCCCGTAAAAGAGTACAAGCCTATGTATTCAATATCATAGCAACAAGTCTAGAAGAGTTTCATTCTTTTAGCACAACGCCACGCGCGGAACGGATCCGTGATAATCCGCACGCCAGCCCAACTCAAACGGTGGTTGGTAAAGGCTAATCAAACCCGCTGATGGTCGAGGGTTTGCCAAAATCCTATAAGTATTATGGTTAATTATTTCCATTTAAGTAAAAGAATCATAATAAACAATGAAAGGAATGGATCTTATTCATTTGAAGCAAATATAGAAGGAGCTACAACCGCTTAAACATCAAGTCTATGACAAAGGATTTGCCGCTCAAGCCGAGACATTTCACCATGGTAAGCCCGTGGAGTTCTTCCCGCAACTTGGCCCCCGGCGACTCCTCATCTGTCCGGTTCGTGGTTGCCTCCTCGAGCTCAACCAGCCGCTTTGATAGGTCGAAGTTCCTTAGACGCGACGGCAGGGCTTCTTCCTTGTTGGCCTTAGCCTCCAAAATACTCATCTTATCTTCCTCGCATGGAGCTCTCCCCGAGCAAGATATCCTCTCCGCGACTCGCCACAATATCACCGATATGGCTTAGGAAGAATATGTCTCAATAACAACAGCCCGAAGCTGATCGGCGTGGTCTCTCTGCATCTGGACTTCGAGCCCAGTAAAAACACGAGCATCGCGCCATGCCTCTAAACGGAGTCGGTATGAGCAGCTACATATGAGGAAGCCCCAGCTGCCCGCAGCTCTTGCAGTCTCTGAAGCTTTCCCTCCAGATGGGCGAGGTCATCAACAATGGCTCGAGCCACTCGATAACCCATATCCCGTGATCAAGGCCATCCGGGATCAAGCAAAGGTCTGAATCGATGAAGAGAAAGCCCGCCATGAAGGACCTTTTCGATCACCGTGTTCACCAAAGAAAAGAATGAGCGTACTTCCAAACAGATAATAAGATGGGATGGATCTTCATCCAGCATCAACGCTCTCGCCAGGTCATGGAGTCGAGATGTAGGCTCGCGACGAAGAAAAGAGAACCTTAGAATCTTCAACCAAAACTAATGGATGCATATTCGATTGGGGACTCTACCCGCCTCCTTCGTGTAGTTTCGAGATTGGTGAGTCTACCGTAGGCGATCTATCGCCGATACTATCAACCGCAATGAGCCCTCGCAGTGCTCGCCTATCTCAACAAATACCGTGGTAGCCGATTCCGAAAGCGGCGAAAGAGGAGTGCCCGCCACTACACAAAAGAAATGTCTCACCTCTTTAATTATAGTGATATTAGCCAAATGGTCGGTCCTATAATTAATCGAAGAGAAAATTTAGACCTTCTTCGTGGATGGTAGCTTCGCAAATCTTCACCAAGGGTATCACCATCCCGCGACCAAGCTGCCAGAAGGTGTCATCCATGGAGGTGTTGCCATATAAACCAGCCTTCCACTAAATCTTCCATGGAGAAGTCCAAAAAGAAGGCATTAAGAAGGCTAATGCAACTAAGACTAACAATAGGTAAAGCTACTTACCTCCGCAGTAGGGGTTAGCTTGCTTAGTCTCGGTTTGTGCATTTGTCTCCGCAATCCTCTAAAAGAGCAAAAACTAAGAGGCAATTAGTGGGGTACGTAATTCGAAGTCGCTCAGCCGTGATTCGCCATCCGTAAGAGGAGTTATCGATGTTAGATGTACCGGTTCACCGAATCAGGTCCTACATCGCCTCCTCCGCCATAGCTCCATACATTTGTTGAGTAAAATTAGCTCAAGATGAGCGTAACCGGGCCCAGCAGAATCGTGGTGAGGAAAATCAAAGCCGATCATAATCCCTAAAACCCTCGTGATGCAAACGAGAAATGTCACCAAAAGCCAAAATTTCGATTACATCACTTGAATTGTTACCTTCGCCACCGATTGATCATTACCGTCAAGTCTATATCAAGGGACCGAGGATTCACGCGATTCTTATGGGCTAACCTCTTTCGCTTAACCCTTGAGAAGGTTGAAATTCTTCTCCAACAGATTTGCTCGAAAATTCAGCTTGGATGAGAAATCCAATGAAAAGGATGAGAAAACGAAGGGGAAAAGGAGAGAGTACCGAGGTTCTTCTCATAAACCGCAGCCTTAGCTTGGTCTTCCTAAAGTCGCAAAGATCGAAGTTGTGGAACTCCTCCTCAGCCTCGCTTGGCGGATGAGATTGGCGCTTCCTCCGAGCTTGAACGGCGCCTCGGTGCTCGAGTGTCGGCTCGCAACGATGCTTCGCCACTAGATCTGAGATAGCCCTCACAGGACCGCTCGTTAGCTACTAATAGCCAACTACAATGGAGGAACGCCGATTCCACCGACGGCCCGAGCTCGAGATCAATCTAGCACCGTACATCCCATGACGCCCATAACCATGCTCGGCCATCCACAAGTCCACCACGAATTCGAGCCGCCGGTTCGGGTTCCCAACATAAAGTTGGTCGTGAACCGAACCGACGAGCAAAACGACAGGAAAATAAGGCTCAATGAAGCATTCTTCCTTTACTCGAAAGTGAGATACCTCGCCCGATATTCACTAGCCGCTTGAAACAGCCCATGTCAAGTGAAGTCCGCCGTGTTCGCACCTCCTCGCCGACCGACTCGCCATATCGACCGAGAATCGAGGAAAACATCCGAAAAGATCCATCCTTTATGAATCTCGTGACTGCTTGATCTCAGAAGCCACGCCTTCCATCCGCAATCCTCTACCAACCGCAGAAAGGAGTAGACGAATCGTGGAACCCGTGCCGACATCATGTCGGACGATGAAGGACCAGCCGTGCCATCAAATAGGTATATGGGAGCTCCACTCTGACGAAGGAATACGCGGATGATGGCTCGCCCTTTCTCTCGAGTAAACGCCGGACTATATGCCGCAATCCACGGTGAATATTGGCCACCATTACGGAAGGAGAGAGAGTTCCTTCTTGTGAGCAAGCCGAATCGCAGGTAAAGGACCTCCAAAGGTAAAGCATCATCGATTGATATGGAACCACACATTTCTTTAGCCGATCGCAAGATAGCCTGCTAGAAGAGTCGCTATCGATAGGCTTCACCGCATGCCACGTAAAGGTTGCAAACTTGGTCCCCGGGAAAATCATCTTCGCCAGAAGCCGAAGCGTAGGAGTTAGCCTCGACCTCTCGACGCTTCATTAACCTTCAAGGAGTGAGCGTGACACCACATATTTCCTCGCCGATTTGTCCTCCAAATGCCGGAACAAATAATTGGCAACCGCCTGCACTCACTTGCAATTTCCTTTGGCTAAGGTTCGACAATGAGCTATATAGTAATGACAAGTGAGATCCCACAAAATCTTGTGACGATCGTGTGTGTTTCTTCACCACTCGCCTCGATTGAAGGGAAGTACTCGATACAAAGATCTTCCCCATGGGTAAATCGGAAATTCGTACATCTCATGTAGAGCCGCCCCAACTCGCCGTGTTTGGTGAAAAACGATTTGAATCTAGATTGTAGAGCTCAAATAAGGCTAAGAAATGGTTAGCTGATTGGAAGGCCATACATGGTGGCACTAATCGCCAATACAGCCGCAAGCCAAGTTCTCCATCCCATCGGTTGAGGACGAATTGGTCGCGACCCCACCAATGTTTACCCGATGAGTGAACCCACCGTAAAATCTGTGGACTAGATGATGGCATCTCGCCCCAACGAAGCAGGCGATTCTTCAAAGTTGAAGCAGAACAAAGAGCTCATCACGGGCGGTGTGTCCACCCCACAATCCGTGGTGAAGGCCGATGACGCCATTCCCCGCTGGAACCCGAATCGGTCGCCGGGTAATAAACCCGCAATGAATATAATCATGCTCTCGGAAGACGCCATGACATACGGCGTGGTGTCCAAATCACCAATGAGAGCCGACGAGGTATCCGAGGAATATACAAGGGACCTCCGCCGCCTTGGTTCAACCATCGCCGCTCGACAAAAGTCGTATCCGGATCCTTAACCGAAGTCGCCAACGTGATAATCTATTTTTCGCAAAGGTGCGCGGAGCCGGTGTCCTTTATGAGTGGCGATCGGTGACCAATCGTCGGAGAATGCGGAACTCCCTCAACTATACCAATCGCCCACCGACGCATCGGTGCAAATCGAGGCAGATACAAATCGCGGATCATCACACGCTGAATAATAGTCACTACGGCCCATCAACCGCTGCATGTCTAAAAGCTCCCGAGGAATAATCAACTGAAATCGTAAAATATTCAGCTAGTAAAAGGCGCTGAATTCATCTTACATAGATGGAGTCATTTACCTTATAACGGTATGACGATTTCATCCATATCGACACCGAGAACGATAAATATAGTCGCAAACAAAGCGCAATATATTTCGCTCTACGAGCAAAGGTACGGTATGAAATCGCCCCGCTAAAGATATCGAGACGGTGATCTTTGAAGCCCCAATCCTCACGAAGGAAGATTTCGCTCTTCCCAATCGCCACAAAGGAGGACGGCGGGTCGTAACAAGTGTACACACCGCAGCCGATCCCCACAAAGGAGGATTTCGCTCTTCCCAATCGCCACAAAGGAGGACGGCTGGTCGTAACAAGTGTACACACCGCAGCCGATCCCCACAAAGGAGGATTTCGCTCTTCCCAATCGCCTCACGAAGGAGAACGGCGGGATACAACGATATATGTAATGAATATGATGACGCCGGGCGCACCACCGAAGAAGGAGGCGCGGCATTCACGCCGCCGGCGAAGTTGATCGACTCGGCTGCGGATCTTCCGGATGACATCGAAGCCGCAAAAATACAACAAAAGTCGATATGCGCTTGAAAATCAACAAAAGGGCATCAAAGGAAACCCGCCGCAGCTCATCGACCACAATCGGTGCAACGACGATCAGATTTGAGGCCCAAGCAGCCCGTGCGTGCACGATCGAACCAAAGGGCCAGCCTACCGACGGATGCTGCACCGGCAATGCCTGCTTCAACATCGAATCAGCGCCTCAGCGCCGACCGGACGCCAGCACCCGCGCCGCCCGCTTCAACACCGAAGTTCGACGCCCACTTCACTATCAGCCTCGGCCATATCAGCCTATGCCACCGACCGCCACTGGTCGCCGCCGCTAACGCCGCTTCAACAATACGGTGGATTCCAGATGGCCGAAGTTGTCGTTCTCTCCCCGCATGGTCTCGCACGTGATGCACAAGAAAAAGAGAGAAGAAAAAGATGAAGAAGGACTTGTAAAGCTCTCATGTGCATACCTTGTTGATCGAGGAAGATAAGACTACGAGAGACGAAGAAAATAAGAGAAAAAGAGCACGAGAAGGGGCCGCCTAGGTCAGAGGAATAGGGTTTGTGGATATTTATAGCAACCCCACATGAACCCAATCCCTTTTGAATAAGGAGTCCTATTTGGCGATGGGTAGGAATTCTAGTTGGAGCCCAATTGGATATCTAAAAGGAATCCAAAACAGCCCAATAATTTATCCATCCTCTTTCCTAAATATTTGGAAAGATTTTGGAGATGCTACCCGGCTCAATTCTCCAAATATTCTCCCATGTGGTCTAATCCTACTCCAACAAGGATTACGAGTATAAACTGTTTCCAAATTTGTCGAGAAGTTCCCGCAAGAATATTTATACAAAAAAATATTCTTAGGGATAACAAAAAAATATTCTTAGGGATAACTCGATCGTGCGGATTGCATCGACGCCGATCAACGCGTCGCCCAATTCTACTCCAACTAGGATTACGAGTATAAACCGCTCCCCAATTTATCGAGAAGTTCCTAAGAATGTTTTCAAAAATATTCTTAGGGATAACTCGATCGTGCGGATTGCATCGACGCCGATCAACGCGTTGCCCAATCCTACTCCAACAAGGATTACGAGTATAAACTATTTCCCAATTTGTCGAGAAGTTCCCGCAAGAATATTTTCACAAAAAATATTCTTAGGATAACTCGATCGTATGGATTGCATCGACGCCATCAACGCTGCCGCCAATTCTACTCCAACAAGGATTACGAAGTATAAACCGCTTCCAATTTGTCGAGTTCCCGCAAGAATATTTATACAAAAAATATTCTTAGGGATAACAAAAAATATTCTTAGGATAACTCGATCGGCGGATTGCATCGACATCAACGCTGCCGCCAATTCTACTCCAACTAGGATTACGAGTATAAACCGCTCCCCAATTTATCGAGAAGTTCCTAAGAATGTTTTCAAAAATATTCTTAGGATAACTCGATCGTATGGATTGCATCGACATCAACGCTGCCCAATCCTACTCCAACAAGGATTACGAAGTATAAACTATTTCCCAATTTGTCGAGAAGTTCCCGGAAGAATATTTTCACAAAAAATATTCTTAGGGATAACTCGATCGCGGCGGATTGCATCGACATCAACGCTGCCGCCAATTCTACCCAACAAGGATTACGAGTATAAACCGCTTCCCAATTTGTCGAGAGTTCCCGCAAGAATATTTTCACAAAAAATATTCTTAGGATAACTCGATCGTATGGATTGCATCGACGCCATCAACGCCGCCCAATTCTACCCAACTAGGATTACGAGTATAAACCGCTCCCCAATTTGTCGAGAAGTTCCCTAAGAATGTTTTCAAAAATATTCTTAGGATAACTCGATCGCGCGGATTGCATCGACGCCATCAACGCTGCCCAATCCTACTCCAACAAGGATTACGAGTATAAACTATTTCCCAATTTGTCGAGAAGTTCCGCAAGAATATTTTCACAAAAAATATTCTTAGGATAACTCGATCGTATGGATTGCATCGACGCCATCAACGCTGCCGCCAATTCTACTCCAACAAGGATTACGAAGTATAAACCGCTTCCAATTTGTCGAAGTTCCGCAAGAATATTTTCACAAAAAATATTCTTAGGATAACTCGATCGTATGGATTGCATCGACGCCATCAACGCCGCCCAATTCTACCCAACTAGGATTACGAGTATAAACCGCTCCCCAATTTGTCGAGAAGTTCCCGAAGAATGTTTTCAAAAATATTCTTAGGATAACTCGATCGTATGGATTGCATCGACGCCATCAACGCTGCCCAATCCTACTCAAACAAGGATTACGAAGTATAAATTATTTCCCAATTTATCGAGAGTTCCCGCAAGAATATTTTCACAAAAAATATTCTTAGGGATAACTCGATCGCATGGATTGCATCGACGCCATCAACGCCGCCCAATTCTACTCCAACAAGGATTACGAGTATAAACCGCTTCCCAATTTGTCGAGTTCCCGCAAGAATATTTTCACAAAAAATATTCTTAGGGATAACTCGATCGTATGATTGCATCGACGCCATCAACGCCGCCCAATTCTACCCAACTAGGATTACGAGTATAAACCGCTCCCCAATTTGTCGAGAAGTTCCCTAAGAATGTTTTCAAAAATATTCTTAGGGATAACTCGATCGTATGGATTGCATCGACGCCGCATCAACGCTGCCCAATCCTACTCAAACAAGGATTACGAGTATAAATTATTTCCCAATTTATCGAGAGTTCCCGCAAGAATATTTTCACAAAAAATATTCTTAGGGATAACTCGATCGTATGGATTGCATCGACATCAACGCTACGCCCAATTCTACTCCAACTAGGATTACAGTATAAACCGCTCCCCAATTTGTCGAGAAGTTCCCGAAGAATGTTTTCAAAAATATTCTTAGGGATAACTCGATCGTATGATTGCATCGACGCCATCAACGCTGCCCAATCCTACCCAACTAGGATTACGGTATAAACTGCTTCCAAATTTTCAACGAGGAGTTCCCGGAGAATAAACCCATATTCTTAAGGATAACTCGATAACCCTTAATTTCCTCCTACCATAATATCCAAGAGAGGAACAACCTCGACGAGGCATGTAAGTCGTGTTGACACCGACAACGGTCTAGTCCCTGAGGAACTTCTCCCACTATGAATAATCATATCCCAACAGCAAGCCGCGACTCACGAATCAAGGCCAAGACGATGGTTGAAAGCCAAATGGTCTCTTGTTTCGACAAGGAATCCTTGGAGGATATCTCCATGAAAAGATTAGTCCTCCGCCGTGGTTAAACCAACAACACACGGATGATGGAAGAAATAGCCGATCGAGGGTTATGAAATTCCATGTATTCGACACAACCAACGTGTCGCCAACAAGGAGTTCACGACATACCTGATAAGTCCAAAAGTCCGATGGTTAGTCAAACAATAACCAACCGGATGTGAGTTACAAACAAAACTCACCCACCGCCTTCAAATCAAGATTTTAACAAGCGGTCGACAATAAATGCAAAGACCGCGGATCTTATCGTAAATCTTACAAAGAACCGGATGATCCGAAGAATCAAGACTTGAAGCTAACTTTGGGACCCTTCACGATCAAGGTCGAACTATCATGTCCAAAGTATTCCGTGCTCGCCTATAAAAGAACAAGACTGAAACACTTTGGAGGGGTATCAGAGGCGCTTAAAAAATACTTACAAGATCCCCCAAACCAACTCGCGGACGGGAGTCGGCTAATGACAACCCATCGAATGATACGGACGTCGCGACTTCGGGCGGACTCGCTTGGCCAACCTCGTTCCTTTTGACGAACCTCGCTTTTGACGAACTCGCTTTTGGCGAACCTCGCCATTTGGCGAGCCTCGTGTTCACTTGGCGAAGCCTCGGTTCATTTTGGCGAACCTCGGTTCCTCGCTGGCAAACCTCTGCTCATTCAACAACTCAGATTCATTTTGGCGAGCCTCGGTTCCTTTTAGCGAACCTCGAACCTCAGATTCGCTTGAACCTCGGTTCCTTTTGGCGAACCTCGGTTCCTCTGGCGAACCTCGCCGCTTGGCCAACCTCGGTTCCTTTTGACGAACCTCGCCTCTTGGCGAACCTCGGTTCATTTTGGCGAACCTCGCTTTTGACGAACCTCGCCTTTTGGCGAACCTGCGCCTTTTGGCGAACCTCGCCATTTGGCGAGCCTCGTGTTCACTTGGCGAAGCCTCGGTTCATTTTGGCGAACCTCGCCTTTTGGCGAACCTCGCAGACGGGCGAACCTCGGTTCATTTTGGCGAACCTCGCTTTTGACGAACTCGCTTTTGGCTAACTCGCCATTTGGCGAGCCTCGTGTTCACTGGCTAAGCCTCGCTCATTTTGGCTAACCTCGGTTCCTCGCTGGCAAACCTCTGCTCATTCAACAACTCAGATTCATTTTGGCGAGCCTCGGTTCCTTTTAGCGAACCTCGAACCTCGTATTCGTTTGAACCTCGGTTCCTCCTGGCGAACCTCGCCGTTTGGCCAACCTCGGTTCCTTTTGACGAACCTCGCCTCTTGGCGAACCTCGGTTCATTTGGGCGAACCTCGCTTTTGACTAACTCGCTTTTGACTAACTCGCTTTTGATCTAACTCGCCATTTGGCGAGCCTCGTGTTCACTTGGCGAAGCCCGGTTCATTTTGGCGAACCTCGGTTCCTTGTGGCGAACTCGCAAGACGGGCGAACCTCGGTTCATTTTGGCGAACCTCGCTTTTGACTAACTCGCTTTTGATCTAACTCGCCATTTGGCGAAGCCTCGGTTCATTTTGGCGAACCTCGGTTCATTTTGGCGAACCTCGGTTCCTCGCTGCAAACCTCGTTCATTTAGTCAACCTCAGATTGCTTACAGCCTCTGCCTTTAGCGAACCTCGAACCTCGATTCGCTTGAACCTCGTCGAGGCACCTCGCCAACTTAATCGAGGCACTCTACCGTTAGCCGAGGCACCTCTACCAACTTGTCGAGGCACTCTACCACTTTGGCCGAGGCACCGACGCGACAAAGACAAGCCCCCGACTTGTATAAATAGGAGGGTACGGAGAGCTTGAGGGGGATTTCGGAGATCTTTGGAGAAAAAGCGGACTTTGAGAGAGCTTCCAGCGATTCTGAGCGGCAGCTCAGGGCTTCTGGAGCGGACTTTGGGCAATTGAGGAGCCGCTTGAAGAGGCTGGAACTTCGGAGATAGAGGTTGAACTTCGAGCGTTGATCAGGAGAAGAGACGAGATTCAGATCAAGAGGAATTCGTTGCGGCCCAGATCTACACAACGAGGCGACTGAAGTTTGTAACAGTTCAAATCAATGACAATCAAACCGACTTTTACCGCGAACAGAGTCGGGTCCGTGAGAAGCAATTAGCGAGAAGCTAGATCATGCTATCTACTCTCAATAAAAGGGAAAGGAGTTTTGGAGACCCTGCCAATTGAGAAGACCCGCCTTCAAATGCAGAGAGACCTAGAACGGGAGCGGACGACCACTGTAGAAGAATTACAAGAAGTACCAATCGACCTTGACGGATCAAAGAAGGTTAAAATTGAGTTAAGTCTCATTGAGCCCCAACAAGGAGCTGTGATCGTGTTCCTGCATGACAATGCAGATGTATTTGCTTGGGGACCGGAAGATATGCCGGGAATTCCCCCAGAAGTGATAAGCCATGAACTCTCGGTTGACCGACATTGCAAGCCGGTCTGACAAAAGAAGAGGCATCTCGGCCCCGAAAGGTAGAAGGCGGCCGCAGAAGAAGTCGACCGGTTACTCAAGTCCGGCTTCATCCGAGAAGTTCAATATCTGGAATGGCTATCCAATGTGGTGCTAGTTAAGAAGTCCACTGAAAAATGGAGAATGTGCGTGGACTTCACCGACCTAAATAAAGCTTGCCTAAAGGATAGCTATGCCCTCCCGATGATCGAACAATTGGTTAACGAGAGTGCTAGCCATGAACTACTCAGCTTCATGGATGCTTTCTCTGGATACAACCAGATTATGATGGCAGAACATGATGAAGAAAAGACTTTGTTCATCACAGACCAAGGGACCTACTGCTACAAGGTGATGCCCTTCGGTCTCAAGAATGTAGAGGCCACTTATCAGAGACTGGTCAACAAAATATTCAAACACCAGATTGGCCGCAATGTGGAGGTATATGTGGATGACATCCTGGTGAAGTCAAAGCAAGTGGCATCTCACGTTTCGGACCTTGAAGAAACTTCCTCCGTCCTCCGACACTTCCGCATGATGCTCAATCCAACCAAGTGTGCCTTCAGTGTATAATCGGGCAAATTCCTTGGGTTTATGATTACTCAATAGGGCATTGAATCAACCCCGAGAATATAGCCACCATAGAGCAAATGCCTGAGCCTTGCACGCCGAAGGACGTCCAGAAGTTGAACGACAAGATAGCTGCGTTGGGCCGCTTCTTTTCAAAATCTTCTGAAAGAAGTCTCCCATTCTTTAAAATTTTGAGAGGAAGCAAGGAGTTGAAGGAAGGCATCGGCTGGACGGCAGAGTGCACTGAGGCCTTCAGTGACCTCAAGAGATATTTGAGCATCAAGCCTCCGTTAAGCCACCCCAAAGAAGGAGAAACTTTATATCTCTACTTAGCAATCTCACAAAAGGAAACAAGCTCTATTCTGATTCAAGAAGAAGATAACACACAAATGCCTATATATTATGTCAGCTAGATTCTGAAGGCGACCGAACTCAACTATACCCTCATCGAGAAGGCCTCCTTCACCCTCATAATTATGGCTAGGAGGCTTCGCCCCTATTTTCAAGCTCACACTATAGTAGTGCGGACAAACCTGCCCCTAAAGAAAGCACTCGGTAGCCCTACCACTTTTCGAAGGATGATCAAGTGGTCAGTCGAGCTCAGTGAATATGATGTATAATTTGAGCCCAGAATGACCATAAAAGCTCAGGCTTTGGCCGACTTCCTGATAGAGTCATCCACGACAGACGCTGACCTGTCTCTCCTCCTACTAGTCCCTCTTCTAAATGCTGCGATTTGCAAGGCAACCAAGGCAATTCCTTCTAAACATAGTACTCCCGAGCATGATTTTCCCGAAATTTCCTTGTGGTGGTTATTAAAGGTGGACGGATCCTCTGAGAAGGAGGCAATGGAGCTGGAGTAGTTATATGTGGCCCCGATGGGTCCACACATGAATACTCCAACGCTTTTGAATTTTCAGCCTCAAATAATAAGGTTGAGTAGGAAGCCCTCTTGGCAAGACTCCGAGCTACTCTAGCAATTAAGGCCGAGCTCATCTACATCCTGGCCGACTCCTAGCTTGTCGTCTAGCAAGTAAGGGGAGATTATGAAGCCAAGGACTTGAGAATGATCTAGTATCTGAAGGCGGTCAAAAAGCTCTTAGGCAATTTCAAAGAGTTCAGAATCGCCCAAGTCCCCCGAACTCTCAACACTCGAGCAGATGCTTTATCCAAGCTCGGGTCATCCAGCTCAGGGAAGAGTCAGGGGCCTGTGTATACTGACACCCTCGAAAGTCCTAGCATCTTAGAAACTCCAATGAACTCAATCATGCAGACTGAAGCCTCAACGGAGCCCTGTTGGATGGACCCACTCATCCAGTATCTAACAGGGGGACCTCGCCAGAAAATGCTACTGAAGTAAGGAGTCTACAAAGAAATGCTCGAAGATATCTCATGATCGATAACCAGCTTTATCGGATCTCGTACTCCCGTAGTAATGTGGGACCCTATCTCCGATGCCTCCGGCCAGGAGAGGCCAGTTATGTTCTGAAGGAGATTCATGAAGGAACTTGCAGGAATCACCCAGGAGCCAGAACTCTAGCCCAGAAGGCGATTCGGCAAGGCTATTACTGGCCTACTATCCTAGCCGAGTCCAAAAGACTCGTCTCTCGGTGCAAGACCTACCAGTTCTTCTCAAGTATACCACGAGCTTCGGCAACTGAACTCACTTCTCTCATAAGCCGATTCCTTTTGCTCAATGGGGATTGGATTTATTGGGACCTCTCCCAATAGCTTTAGGGCAACGAAAGTTTTTGATCATCACCATAGACTATTTCATAAAATGGATAGAAGCCAAGCCATTGGCTAAGATCAGCGAGAGCAACACCACCAATTTGATAACAAAGGCTTCCATAGTTTCTGTGAGGAATGGAAGATTTAGCTTAAATTCACTTCAGTTGCACACCCAAAATGCAATAGGCTCACGGAGACAACGAATAAGTGCATACTTCAAGCTCTGAAGAAGAAGGTAGATAAAGCTGTTAGGAACTGGGTTGAAGAGCTGCCTGGGATTCTGTGGTCGTACTGAACCATCCACAAAAACTCCACAGGGAAACCCTATTCAAGCTAACATATGGAGCCGAAGCGGTCATCCCAGTAGAAGTCGGCATGTTAACCATCTGACTGTAGTATTTCGACGAAGAGTCAAACTCGACTGGACTGCGAGTCGGACTCGACCTTATTGATGAAGTTCGAGAAAACTCACTCAGATCACAAGTCATCAATCAACAGCGCATCTCCCGGCACTACAACAGCAAGGTCCGGCCTCAAAGATTTAGCCTTAGCGACCTCGTCCTTCGAAAAGTTATTTTCGACAGAGACACCAAGCACGAAAAATTAGCCGCCAACTGGGAGGGGCCGTACGCAGTCATCGAGGAAGTACGTCTCGGCACTTACCGGCTATGAAGTCCTGACGGAAGAATCTTACAACACTCTTGGAACATAGAGCATCTCAAGAAATATTTCCAATAAATATAACTGTAAGACTTCCATGTGATATGAATACTTTTGGATATCTTATTATGCTATGTTTTTGTAGTACACGTAAGACCTTGGTATCCTTTCGGAATAAATCCAAGGCATGTCCTCGACTTGGTCGACTGCAACACATAAGACCTTGGTATCCTTTCGGAATAAATCCAAGGCACGTCCTCAACTCGGTCGACTGCAACACGTAAGACCTTGGTATCCTTTCGGAATAAAACCAAGGCACGTCCTCGACTCGGTCAACTACAACACGTAAGACCTTGGTATCCTTTTGGAATAAAACCAAGGTACGTCCTCGACTCGGTTGATTATATATAACTCATAAGACCTTGGTATCCCCTTAGAATAAAACCAAGGCACGAAGCCGACCCGTCTCAGTTATATATAACTCATAAGATTTGAGGCTAAATTCAAACAGAATAAGCTACAAAAACACATAAGAACACAATAAAAAAAGGTACACAGATCAAATCGATAAAAGTGCATCTTTTTATTCACATGTCAAAATATTTACATTACAAGGGATATTTACATCACAAAGATGTTTCTAAAATAAAAAAAAGGAAAAAAAGAAGGAAAAAAATACATATGAGCTCTCAAAGGTTCAAACTCAGAGCAGGACTTGAAGCTGAAGCGGCGCTAGAACCAGGAGCAGAAGTCGAGCGTGGAGGGGTAGCAACAGTAGGAGTCGGCAGAGGAGGTGACCGACGCTCAGACCCGACCTCTTCGTCCCCTTCTTCTTCAAGCCGGCTCACCCAACTATCATGGGCCAAGCCCTCGTCTGTTTCTTGAGCCGACTCCTCACCCTCCTCGTCTCCGTTACCGACATCAAGGACCAGCCCCCTCCCCTCCTCTCTACCTCCTGCAGAGCACCAAGGTAATTAGTGACTCGGGAGGGATAATGGAACCACTCGGGATCAATCTTGAGCTCGGCTAGAAGCTGCATCATGAGGTATCAAAGCCAGCCTTGGAAGCCAGGCCCACCTCCACCTTCCCTAGAGTGTTGTTGCGATAGTTTTCAATGACCTTGACCCGATAGGCCTCGGACTCCAGGTGGTTAAGTCAACCCTGCAGTGCTTGTATCTCGGCAAGAGACGACTCGCGCTGTCGTTCGGCCTCCAGTGCAGCTCGAGTGGCCTCCTGCCTTAGCTTCTTATGTGCAACCTCCTCCTCCTTCAGCCGGTCCCGCAGGCCCTCAGCATTCTGACGAGCCAGCCGAGCTCGATCAAAGGCATCGGCACTTGATGGGGACTAAATGATGTTATAGAGTTGTAAGTATACAACCTTCAAGTTATAGTATAAAGAGTTATCGATCCTACGAGGAACGGGAAGTAGGAAGAGTTTGTTCAAGTTTTGGTTCTCAAATTATGCGCGACAATTAGGAGTTTATGTACATGGTGAAAGTGCTCATGAAAAGATTAGAGAGTGGAATGTGGATTATGTGCAAAATAATTGAAACGAGGAAGAAAACGTGTTGTGGAGAGATTGAGATTGTGAAGGTGACAAAGTATAAATAAATCAAAATGGAAGTGAGAATGGAGAGATGGAGAGTGAGAGAAAATAAATGCAAAGAAAATAAAACGAGATTGAGGTGAGGGAGAGATAGATAAATGAAAACCAAGTATGTGCAAAATAAAAGAAAACAAGATTGAGAGAGATGAGAGAGTAAAGGAAAATCAAGATCGAGAAAACAAATTCAATAAAGCAAAAGATGGAGGATTCAATTAGAGATATGAAGGAATCTAGAATTAAATCCACTAGCTAATCTTACTTATAAGATATGAACCATTCTCTTTTATCACATTTCATTTTAGATTTATTAAGCATAGACTATCAAACCACTTAAGGAAAGCATAACCTATCAAATTATCACCTAAATAAAATCAATACTCATGAGGAGAATAACAACAAGATAGTAATCCTAGAATTCATAAGCATAACCTATCAAACCACTTAAGGAAAGCATAGACTATCAAATTCTTTTTCTATCGATTAGTTCTCTAGTTGATTAGCCTAAGCATGATCTTTTAAGCATAAGAGAGTGATTCACAAATATAAGAGAGAATTAGACTAGTTTCATACAAAACTAGATCCCCACAAGAGGTTAGTTCCACATCTTTGAAAAATAAAAAAATCAAGAGAGGGAGGAGGAAAGAAAACTAAGTACAAAAAGAAAAATAAAACAAAGAAATAAAGAAAAGAAAAGAAATGAGAAGAAAAGAAATAAAGACAATCTAACTAATTGCAAGGAATTAAATCTATACTACAAATTAAAGACAAGACATGAAAGTAAATTGCATGAAAGTAAATTGCATGGAAGTAAATCTAAACTACAAAGCATATAAATGAACAAGAAATGAAAAAGAAATAAAAAAAAAACCAACAACTCCCGATCTTCATCTCATCCTCCTTTTGGTCCTTAGACAAGAAGAAGAGAAAGAAAATTGAAGGGGTGAAAAATTTTATTTATTGTGTAACAAAGTTATAATTTTTAGAAGGTCTTCTCAATTAAGAGTAACCCTCCTCTCCAAATAGAGTTTTTACAAAATATTTCACACTCAAAACCCTCACAATCTATCCCTATTTATAGCCCAACGGAGTTGATGTGAACCATTGGATCAAACTTGGCCACCAAGGAAAAGAAATGAGCCCTTAATTCAAATCTGTTGCGAACCAACCGATCAGCCAATCGGTTGGTTTGTAACCGATTTTATCTTTTCTTGATTTTTCTTCAAGAATTTCACTTGGATCCTAGGGTCTTCTTGGGCCTTCTTTGGACTTTATTTTTGGGCTTCAATAATTGGCAGAAAAATAAAGAGTTTGAGTCTTTTGGGCTTTTATTCATTATTTTTTTATTAACTTGCAAAATAAGATAAAAACAATTATTAGTAATATCTTTATTCATATAAAATAGGTAATGAGGGTATACATTTATAATTAAAATGTGATAATCAGCACTCTCCCGCCTCTTGACCTTGACCTCCTCCTTCAGGTACCTTATAGTGTCATCCCGCTCATGAAGATGATGCTCGAGATGATCGAGGTCTTCCTGGAGCTTGCTGATATGGGATGACTTTTTTCCTATTTGATCCTTCAGACCCTTAATCATGTCGTCCCACATCTGCTACTCCCATTCCTACTTGCCCTGACTCCTCCTTCAGGCCACCAGCTCATCCTCTCAGCCTCTAACTCTTCTCGGAGCTTGGAGTGGAGGTCTCGCACATGCTCAAACCGAGCATAAAGCTCCTGTTCGACCAGGGCCCCTCGTAGCAAGTAGCCTTTGAGGGCCTGGTGAAGGCCATAGTTTGGCATGGTTGAGAGGATCTTGTTGTCTCGGAGTAGGTAAAACTAGTCCAGAGCCTTAGCTTGAGCTATTCTGGACTCCAGGATTGACCCTCTTACATCAAGGTACTGCTTAGGGATGAACCGATACTCCTCAGATGGCTCCTTGTCATGTCAAGGGCTGGCCTTGGACAACCCTATCAACATCATCTTTAGCTCCCCCCATACCTCCGCATCAAGCTCGTCGACACGGTGGGGGAAGGGCCATCTAGACCCTTGAGCTGGGGGCACTTCCTCCGCCAGCTCTTCAGTAGCCGGCTCCTTTCTATCGATGGGTCGACTCGACAAGTGGGGTGGGGACTGTCTCCTCTTCGGTCCAAGTCTGAACCCCCACTAGCTGGGCTATCACCATTTTGCCCCCTTCAGCTCGTACGGGGGACTCATCGTCGACCATGATGACATCGGCTAACTCGGCCCGAGAGGCCTCTAGAATGGGAGCGATAGAGACTCCACCAGCGTGGCTATGGAGTTCAGCTTAATCTGAGAGGGAGAGACCCCCAAAGCCTCGAATGTGCGGCAGAGGAATGGATGGAGCGGAAGGCGAAGGCCATACTCCAAATGCTTGATATACACTGGAGCGATATTTCCGTCGTGATCGTACACTACCTGATTCCTCTTTGACACTGACAACGTGAATGCTCAGGGAATGTCGAAGTGGTCGTAGTAGGTCTTGAGCACTGTTGAGTATGCTTTGGAGCAAAATTTTTGCAACAAGCTGATCCTACCCTCGTTGCGACCAAAGACGGCGATAGAAGAAGAAGCCATTGGTGAGCTCTGAACTTAATTGAGGGAGATGATCAGAGGTCGCCTAAATTGCAGAAGAGAGCTCTAGGGGTTTTTGAGAGCAAGTAAAATTGTCCCCCTGAAAGAGCAAGTGTATATATAGGCGAGGAGGTGGACACATGTCAACATCACAATGGTCGATTCGATTATTGATGGACGGCTGGGATCGACCCCAAAATTTGAGGCGACCGCTCAATAA
Organism: Asparagus setaceus; assembly: GCA_012295165.1. Classification (NCBI taxonomy): domain Eukaryota; kingdom Viridiplantae; phylum Streptophyta; class Magnoliopsida; order Asparagales; family Asparagaceae; genus Asparagus; species Asparagus setaceus. The sequence goes on along the minus strand of CM022704.1, from coordinate 27,401,487 downwards.
TCGAAGCCCCACTCTAGTTGTCATGCAATCCCCGCTCGTAAACCGAGGCGACGCAGGTGCACGATCTCCCCTAACATTAGAATGTTACATCGACAGCGACCCATCAATGACCCCTCATAAATGAGTCTCGGAACCCCAACAGGCGCCGGTTTGATTTCACTCAGACTCGGCGACCCAAGTTTGAAAGAAGGGGGCTAGTGTTATAACATGAAAGTGACTAAGTGTTAATCCTCCCACAGGAGTCGACACGTGTCCCAAATTAACTATGCATCATCTCAACTAGACCCTATGCAGGACAAGTCCAGTAAACGTCATCACTCGACCCTTACCAAGAAGGGCAGAGTGGAAAGGCGTCCTCACTCGGACCCCATAGTTAAGGACGGCTCTTTACCTCTTCATTTCCCGAGATCGGGTCAAGAACCTTCTAGTCCAAGGTGGCTGAATAAAAAGGCATTTTTTATCAGCCCACTCGCAAAGCCGAGTCGGAAAGCGATCACTCTAGAACCCCACGCTGACAGCTGATCACCATCACATTAAATGCATGGTCTAAGTCATCATTGCTCCGACCCTAAAAGTTTTAATGACTCATTGGACCTCGTCAGCACCTGACTTCCCCTGTCACCCTCATATTAATCACGAAGGTGACTCATACCATCCGCGGCCGACACCTATAAAGTGTTAGTCGTGTAAGCTGACTGCTTGGACTCGGCTGAAGTTATAAAATTGCCCCCCCCCAAATCTACTATAAATAGATGCCCTGCCTACTGCATGAAGGTACATGATTTTGACCAAAAAATACACTACAACTGTACTCTTCCTCCTCCACTTAAGATCTATACTAACTTGATCGTCGGAGGAACCCCCGGAGAACTCAACTCCGACTCTCTTACGTGTTTTTTGTGTGCAGGACCGAATCTTCGGCTTGGCAGTCAACCATCAAGAGAAGATTGAGGAACCCTAAAACTCAACACAACTCACACTAAACTACCCTGTTTGATATCTGACATCAACAGTTTCTCTCTTTTTCTTTTATTATTAATATTATTTTTCGATAATAATGTGATGCATGAAGAACCAATACATCCTCATCTTCGAGTGTAGAGAATTCTAAAAATAGTTTTAAATGTTGACTATTGATTTTGAAAATATTTCCATTTTTAGGATTCTTTATCTCAACTGCTCTATAAGGAAAAACTTGTTTAACAATATACGGACCTGTCCAACGTGATCTCAATTTTCTAAGAAAAAAGATAAAGTTTTGAGTTATAAAGCAGAATTTTTTATCCCAGTGGAAACTTTTTCTAAATTATCAAATTATCATGAAAAATCTTTGATTTCTCTTTGTAAAGTTTTGAATTTATATATGCATCATTTTTTATCTCTTTCAATTCATTTATTTGAAGCATTCTTATCTTACTTGCTGAGTCTAAATCGAAATTAAGCTATTTGATTGCCCACATTGCTCAGTGTTCGAGTTCAAACGGAACGTGACATGCCTTTCTGAAAACTAGCATGTAAGGAGACATACCCAGATTTGTCTTAAATGTAATTCGATAGTCTCATAATACATCACTTAATTTGATAGACCAATCTTTTCTATTCTGATTTATGGTTTTTTCTAAAATTTGTTTGATCTGTCTATTGGTGACCTCAACTTGTCCACTGGTTTGAGGATGATAAGGAATGAATAATTTATGAATGATTGAGTATTTCCTCATCAAAACTTAAAAATATCGGTTATAAAAATATATACCGTTATCACTAATGATAGCACGTTGCACTCCAAACGATGAAAAGATATGATCTTTGAGAAATTTGACAACCATCTTGTTAACATTGGTTTACATGCAACTATTTCAGCTCATTTTGATATGTATTCTACAGCCACTAGAAAGTAAAAATTTCCAAAGGAGTTTGGAAATGGACCCGTGAAATCTATACCCCATACATCAAAAGCTCAATAGTGAGAATTGGATGTAATTGCATCATATTTTTTTTTCTAGTGATTCTTTCTAAAAACTAATAACGGTTACAGTCTTTACAGAACTCAAAGGCATCTTTGAATAGATTGGGCCAGTGTAGCCCACATTGAAAAACTTTCTCAGCGGTTTTTCTTGGACCAAAGTGGCCATCCCAAGTTTGCTCATAGCCAAAAAAAACACAAACAAAGAACACTCCTAGTTTCTTCTTTTAGAATATACCTTTTAAAGATCTGATTAGGATAATACTGGAACAGGTAGAGATCATCCCAGTAGAAATACTTTATCTGGGAGAGAAAATGAGATCTAACCTGTTTAGACCAATGAGAGGGAAGCTCTTTTGTGACCAAATAGTTCACAATATTTGTGAACCATGATACAGACTGGACTTGTAGGAGTTGTTCATCAGGAAAATGATCATTTATCGGGACCTTTGGTGTTGGTGAGTTAAGGAACCTGGACAAGTGACATGCTATAGGGTTATTTACTCCTATCCTATTAAGAATTTACAAATTGAACACTTGGAACAGGAGTATCCATCAAATAAGCTATGCTTTAGCATCTTTCTTGGTCAAAAGATACTTCAGTATAGCATGATTATTGTAAACCTTGATAAAAGACCCAATAAGGTAGTATCTAAATTTCTCTACGGTAAAAACAACAGCTAAAAACTCTTTCTCAGTGACATAGTGGTTTTGTTATGCATTGTTTAGTGTCCTACAGTAGAGTAGATCATATGAGGCTTTCCATTTATACATCATCCTAAGATAGCACCAATTGCAAAATAGCATGCATCGCACATTAAGTCAAATGGTAGGGTCCAATCTGGTACATGAATGATAGGATCTTTGGTTAGCTCTTTATTAAATAATTAAATACTTTAAGGCATTCAGGGGAGAATTCAAAGGTTGTATTCTTGGCTAAAAAATTGGTCAAAGGCCTTACAAGTTTGCTAAAGTTTTTGATGAACCGTCTATAAGAACCAGCATGAGCAAGGAATAATCTAATATCCTTGACATTTTTGGGAGGAGGAAGATTAGATGTGAGATCTAGCTTAGCTTTGTCAAATTCTATTCCCTTATTGAAAATGACATGCCCTAAGACAATTCCATGTTTGACCATGAAGTGATATTTCTCCCAATTGAGAGTCAGATTTTCTCCTTACACCATGCTAGGACAAGTTTGAGATGATGCAAACACTCAAACAATGTGTCACCAAAGATCAAAATATCATCCATAAAACTCTCCAAGAATCGCTCAACCATATAAGAGAAAATACTGATCATACATCGTTGGAATGTGGCGGGAGCACTGCATAACTCAAAAGACATGTGATGGTAGGTAAAAGTTCTACACGGAGATGTGAAAGTGGTTTTCTCTTGATCTTCGGTAATGAGAGTCTAGTTGTAACCTAAATATCCATCCAGGAAATAATAAAACTCATGACCTGCTAAACGGTTAAGCATTTGGTCTATAAAAGGAAGAGGGAAGTGATCTTTCCGTGTGGCTAAGTTAAGTTTTCTATAATCAATGCAGACTCGCCATTCAGTTTGGATATGGGTGGGAATTAACTCATTAGCCTCATTCTGGATCATGGTGATTCCAGACTTCTTAGGATCCACTGGACTCACTCAAGAACTATCAGAAATAGGAGAAATGATCCCATTATCAAGACACTTCAGAATATCTTTCCTAACCACTTCTTTTATTACTGGGTTTAATATGATGGGATCCCTAGTAGGTTTGGCATCATCTATCAAATGGATTCTATGTTAAACAATGGTTAGATTGATCCCTTTGATATAAGCTATTGTCTATCCAATGGCTTCCCTATTTTCTTTCAAGACACCTAAGAGGGCTTCTTTTTGACTGGTTATTAAATCATAAACAACAATGATTAGTAGAGTCTCATTCTCCTCTAAGTAGGCGTACTCTAAATTTTCAGGTAAAGGTTTGAGATCTACCTTAGGGGTTTCTCTATAGATGGATGAAGTTAGACTCAGGGTTTTGTATCCAAAGGTTTAGGTTGCCATCTCAGTATAGATACATAATCTAGCAGTTGATCTAACTCTTCTAACAGCTTGATTTCTTTATCAAAGATCTCTTCAAAATTCAGGTCAGATAAACCAAGAATGACTCACACTCTCCTTCTAGCTGTTTGGTCGATATTCCCTGAATAAAGTTCACTTTTAGGGGTTGATCTGATGGATCACTCGACTATTTTTCTAAATTAAAAATATTGAGATCAATAGTTATGTTCCCAAAGGCTAACTTCATTTGACTGGTTCTAGAATTGATCAAAGCATTTGAAGTGGTTAAGAGCGGTCTTCCTAGAATGACTGGGATTTGACCTTTGAGATTGAAAATGGGTTGTGTTTCTAAGACTATGAAATCAATATGAAATATGAACTCTCCAACCTTAATCAGAACATCATCTATCTCTCCTTTGGATATCTTCACAGATCTATTATCTAATTAGAGGGTACATCTGGTTAGTTTTAATTCTCCTACCTCTAGTTGTTGATAGACTGAATAAGGAAGAAGATTTACACTAACTCCTAAGTTCAGAAGTGCATTATCAATAAAAGTATTTCCTATGACACATGAAATAGTGGGACAACCTGGATCCTTATATTTCAGGGGCATAGACTTTGAAAGGATGTCACTGATATTAGTAGCTAAAAAGACTTTCTTAGGAACATTGGTTGCTCTTTTCTTTGTACACAAATCCTTCAAGAATTTTGCATAAGATGAGATATGTTGGATGGCATCTAATAGAGAGATGTTAATCTTGATCTGCTTACATATTTTCTAAGATCTTTATGAGGAGAGTTTTTTCTAGATCTGAGTCTATCTGGAAACTGAGCAGCGGGCTTATACTATCTAGATTGGGCTCAAGTTTGGTCGCAAGTTCTTGATCATCAGAAGGGATGATTGTTGTATAGAATTATCAGAAGGAGAAAGAGCTTGTTTAGGTTCGGCATTTTGGATAGGAAAAGAGGAAGACGGAGCTTGCTCTAGAGAACTTGGTTATTAACCTGTTTTCCTAATCTTAATATGTGGATTGCATTTACTTGAGCTGGATTGGATGAACTTGATTTAGTGCTTTTAGGATTTATAACTAGTTGATTCAGAAATTTTCCGTTTTCTCTCTCACTCACAATACTAGTTAGTTGTCCTAGTTGAGTTTCTAGTCTAGCTATTGTTTAAGTGTTAAAATTTAAAAATTGGCTTGTTGTTTGTAAGAATAAATTCAGAGTGTTGGATGATTGAATCAACATGTTGATGGTCTTTGTAGATGCTTTTATCATGGCTTCTAGACCTTTCTCTAAAACACTGAATCGTTTCTCATGGTTAGACCTCGCTGGAATAGAATTTATAGATTGATTATGAGAAGGCTAATTTTAGTATGAAAGATTGGATTATGGCTTATGAAAATCGTTGTTAGTGTTGAACGAAACTGTGTTTTCCCTAAGAGCTTGTGGAGCAGAAGAGGGAGTGGAGTTTGGATTTTCTAAAAAATTTCTTTGATTTCATGCAAAGTTAGGATGATTTCTCCAACCTGAATTATAAGTTAGGGGTTGTTTGTTTCGCCAACCACAAAAAAATGAAATTGAAAACATCATGGAAATCAACATTTCTTCTATTTCTATAGATTTCCTCAAAGTAGTAGTATTTTGTTTGTTTCGCATGGAAAACATGGATGTAGAAATATGAAAGATACATTTCCTTAATTTCCCATGTTTGGTTGGGGAGTTTAAACATGGAAAAGAAATCAACAAAAGTACAATTTCCAACATTACTCTTGTTTGGTTGGAGATGAAACATGATGGAAATGTAGAGTTTGCTCACCATGGTAAGTTCACCCCCAAAGCTTGATGAATAACAAGAATGACACCAAAAAACCCACTATATGCATGAAACCCAAACAGTTGAGCTCATACCGAGCACATTATTTTGAAAAATAAATATAGGCCGAAAACTCAAGACCCAAACAGCAACAACATGGGCATATTATCATGAAATATGTGAACAACCTGAATGCATGAAACCCAAACAATTGAGCTCAAACCGAGCACGTTATTTTGAAAAACAGATATAGGCCGAAAACTCAAGACCCAAACAGCAATAACCTGGGCAAATTATCATGAATGTTGTGAATAAAAAAACCCAAATAGGGGCAATCTTTAAGCCCAAACAGCAACAACCTGAATATCAAAGAACCCAAACAATTGAGCTCAAACCGAGCAATATATTTGAAAAATAGATATAGGCCGAAAAGTCAAGTCCCAAACAGCAACTAACCTGGGCATATTATCATGTAATAAGTGAACAAAAAAACCCAAATAGGGGCAATCTTTAAGCCCAAACAGCAACAACCTGGATATCAAAGAACCCAAACAATTGAGCTCAAACCCGCGCAATATATTTGAAAAACAGATATAGGCCGAAAACTCAAGACCCAAACTGCATCAACCTGGGCAAATTATCATGAAATATGTGAACAAATATACCCAAATAGGGGCTATCTTTTAGCCCAAACAGCAACAACCTGAATATCAAGCAACCCAAACAATTGAGCTCAAACCGAGCATTATATTTGAAAAACAGATATAGGCCGAAAACTCAAGACCCAAACAGCAACAACATGGGCATATTATCATGAAATATGTGAACAACCTGAATGCATGAAACCTAAACAATTGAGCTCAAACCGAGCCGTTATTTTGAAAAAAGATATAGGCCAAAACTCAAGACCCAAACAAAGAACTAACCGGGCATATTATCATGTAATAAGTGAACAAAACCCAAATAGGGGCAATCTTTAAGCCCAAACAAAGAACAACCTGATATCAAAGAACCCAAACAATTGAGCTCAAACCCGCGCAATATATTTGAAAAACAGATATAGGCCGAAAACTCAAGACCCAAACAGCATCAACCTAGGCAAATTATCATGAAATATGTGAACAAATATACCCAAATAGAGGCTATCTTTTAGCCCAAACAGCAACAACCTGAATATACAAGCATCCAACGGCTATATTTTAGCTCAAAACTCAATACCAACATCATCATAAAACCACCCCCAACGGCTATAATTTAGCCCAACGGCTATATTTTAGCCCAAAATACAAGACCAACATCCACATGCAAAAAACCCCCAACGGCTATAATTGCCAAAAAACTATATATGCAGGCACCCAAACTAAGGATAGTGCTCAAATAATTCCCTTCTCTCCTCTAAAATTTTCTCTGATCAACCCAAATAGCAAAATGCAAAGTTTTGAAGGGTCTCAATTAAATGAAGTTCGATGCTATTGTCAAATCCCAACACCACTAAAGATGTGCAAAAATGGTAAGAATAGGGGTAAATATTTTTGAGGTTGTGCAAAATATCCAAAGAGGCAATGCAACTTTTTTGCTTGGGCTGAAGATGCTAGTGAAAAGAAGCGATTCATGTCAAAGTTCGAGACAATGAAGATGAAAAATGAAGAAAGTTTCAATACCAAACCGCAAGATGAAATAAAAATGAAGAGATCGATGCAAAAGTTTGAAAATAACTCGACAAAGTTTGAAAGCGTGAATGAAGAATATAAGAAAGTTTTAAAAAATAAACAATTGAAGTAAGAGTTGAAGCAAGCAAAGCGTGAAGTTGATTGTTGGAAAACTTGTTCATTTTTCTTATGTTTATTTTGTATGCTACTTATGTTCTCAATCATTGTAATTTATAACTTGATGAAGAATATATGAATGTTTGAGCAAATCTATGGAAATATATTTAATAGTGAAAGTATAAGCTCGATTTGGTCATTATCATCATGTATGCCTCGCTAAATATTATTGTTGATAACATTGTAGGTCGCATTCTTGCGCCTATACAACAAATCAACAACTCATGACTGCATGTATCGGAGTATGACAATCATCATAGCAATAAATAATATCTATTTAAAAGGAACGAGGTTTAAAATAGAAAAATCATGAATTGCCATACCCGTGCAATATTATCATTGCAGGTTGCAAATCTGAAAATGTGATCATCCGAATAAGTTCCTCATTCTAGGATCATGTTTTTCAAATGTACCTGCAATATAGAATACCATTACAAATATCATAATGAATGATGTAGTACCTACAAAATTGTCACATATAATAATAACGAAGCTAAGACAGATTGTAACATCGTCACACAAAAGCAAAAGTAATTAAGTTATTTGAGTACAGCCCAACAAAAGATAATAAGTTTAAGAGACCTAGTAAAATCATGATAAGTAGAGCTCCCAAAAAAAGGTCAATGAACTAGTGGCTTCACATGTCGGGATCCAAGCTCTGTTGATGTTCTTTCATGAAAATATCAATCAGAGCCCTCTGTCCATAATCACTCTTGCAATTAAAGTGTCTGGCATCACTTTCACTTTGAAAGAGCTGATCAAAGAACAACTCCAAAATAGCAATAGGATACTGATCTTTATATGCAAAGACAGATTTAGATAGTTTCTCTGTCCAATGCATATTAATTATTTTCATAGAAGCTGAGAACCCTTTTACCTCTTCTACCATTTGTTTCATAAGCTCAGTATCCATGCTACTTTTGTGACCCTTGCCTTTGTTCATTTTTTTGGTGGGATTGTTAATATTACCCACACCTGAAGATGATTGAAAGTTAGTGGAATTAGACCTCTGTTTGCCTTGTGGTGAGTTTCATACCCATCTAATTCACGAACATCTAGATCAATATTGTCCTCATCATCAAGATTAATAGCCCCAGAAGAGCTACTAACCTTGGCGGACCTATCCCTGGCATAATCACCTCTAGCAGCATCATCGCCAACGATGATAGCAAGATCATTGTAGTGTTTTAACGGCTTGTTGATGTAATCCTTAAGCCTGCAATTGTTCTTATCCTGCACACAATATTAAATTTTAGTTTTTTTTAAAATCATGCAATATTGTTACTTGTTATTAAAATATAGTAAATTATGTCGTACCTCTTTCCACCTATCGAAACTATCTTCATCCATGATAATAGTTTGTGTGTTTTCATCCCATCCCACCCCGCTAAGGTTGCGGCAAGTTTGCATGTCTTGAAAACGAGTCTTTAGACTCTTCATATGATTCATGACATGATACTTAGTAAATTCACCCCCAAAATGATTGTTTACATAACCCGCCGCCATATTGAATGCAGTTGGTTTAAAACTTTTATCAGCTTTGAACCCCTTCTTTGCTAAACTTGCTAGGTAAGGGATGAGAATATCATCATGCTTCGAATTCCACCACATATGACTCTTGCCCTTAGAGCATAACTTTTTTCTCCTCGTGGGTGTCTTTTTAGGTGACGTTTCAAGCACATCTTCTACAAGTGGCCTTTTGTTACTACCTGATGATGTGTTAGGAGAAATTTGTTGCATATGATGATAATTGACAGGACTTGTCAACATATTCATACATGACATTGATTGGTGCATAGGTAAGTAGTTACCATCAAAATTTGGGAAATTACGAAATGGAGGTTGTGGATGTCCAAATTGGGGAGGAAATGGCATGAACCCCGAATTGAGCCCACTGTTCAATTGATTAACTGGATTCCTTGGGGTCTTTGGAGATTTATCACCCATACCTGTATTAAACTAACATAGAAATATTGAATAACCATATTGTAACCAACAAGTCATATGACTAAATAACATACAACACCAAATTGTTTTAAGGATCATGTTTACAAATATCATGCATATAAAAGAAAGTGACAATTATTGAAATATTACAAACTAAGATAAAACAAAGCATGAACACCACCCTCAATCATCAAAGCTCACATTCCTGTCTCAGTAGTGACACCTCCACGGTATTGATCACAATAGTCAACCCACATTTCCCAAGCTATTTGATCTCTACGTTGGACCCACTCATTTCTTGATTGTGTTTGTTCTCTTTGAGTTTGGGTTTGAGAAAAATCAATAATATTATCTTCAACTTCATCTACTTCATCATCTTCTTCATGTAAAGGGTCAACATCCTCATTAAGTAGATCGTTTGGATCCACAGTTGCTATGTAGTTGTGTAGTATTGTGCATATAATTACAATATCAACTTGGGTAGGAAATGAATAGTTAGGCTTAGCAGATAGAATCTTGAATCGATTCTTCAATATACCAAAAGCAGCTTCAATTTTAGTCCTCAATGAGGAATGCCTAAGGTTGAACAACTCCCTTCTATTATTGGGTGTTTTTTCTGTGTGTTCTTTCAAATGATAACGGACACCACGATATGGAGAGATGAAACCTGGCATTGTCGTGTATCCCGCATCACACAAATAATATTTTCCTACAATTTGTATCAAAAGAAATTTTTTTAAAAACTTTGACCAAACTTTCAATTTTTTTTGTTGAAACTAAAAATGAAGTTATTAAAGTGACATTACCATCGTAAACCCTCAAGCCATGAGGTTGTGGCCTAGATAATGCATCTTGTAGGACCCTATAATCATTGGCGGAACCCTCCCACCCAGCCTAATACATAAGAGAAAAGCACATTAGGTGTACAAGCCGCAAGAACATTACGTGTTTACACCTTCGTCCTCGAAATCGAGCAACAATGCTAGCGGGAACCATAGCATCAATATGGGTACCATCTATCATACCAATGCAATCCTATAAAGTAAATAAAATTTTTCAAGTTAAAACATATAATTTTAGTAATGTAACTAAACTAAATAGTTATAAGGATATACGATATACCTTGAAATATGGGTAGTAATTAGGATTATTAAGAATCTCTTCTGCCACTTCATTGGGAGCTTGTTTCATATATCGTCCACGCAAATGAGAAAGGGCTTCTAGGACTTTGTTGAAGTACCTACTAACAGTCTCACCGGATCGTGTAAATTGAGACCTTAGGATACGATTTTTAGTTTTATGTCCTAAAATATTCAAAGTCATAGCAAGCTGCTCCTCTATTGTAACGTGCCGAGAGTCCTTCAATAAATTTTTTTTCCTCATGATCTTCACAAGCTTCATAAAGGCACCACTACGCATTCTAACATAGTTTTGACAACTGTCCATTAACCCATTATAGATACGGTTTAAGTATTCAATTCTTTGTTCATTTTGTTTAATTTTTTCTTCACTAGGACCCCTACGTATACTTCTACGTCTACTCTGCATTCTTCTCAAAAATGTAAATACTATCACCATCACGGAAAATGCAACCCCTGAGACCATTGTCATAACAGTTTCCTCATCAACACAGTCACCATCCATCTACAATATCCTCACAACTATGTTACACACACCGTTATCAACTATATAAATATTATGACTACTCACAATATTCAAAACATATACAAAAACTTTAATAGAGCCTATACAATTAGATAAAAATAAAAACGTCGAAAGTTTAAACATAATTTGAAAGGTAAAAACAATGCTACCATTGTAATATCAACTTTGACTTAATATGTTGTAGTGCAAAGTTCTAAACTAATTTGGAAACAAACTAGGTATCAAAACCCATCAATGATTAGTTTGAGATTATTTTTTCCTTCAACATAAACAAACATAGAGTAATATCCAAACATGAATTTACGTGAACTTCAAGCAATCTAATTTAGTAATCAAATTGTCATAATGTGGTCGGCAATCACCAAATAATTTCTGTAAAATCAACTAAAACTACCCATAAATTTCATCAATCTAACCAAATAATTTCTGTGAACTAAACTAGAAAACGTAAAAATTGCTGTAAAAACAAACTAAATATGTAAAAAATTAAAAAAAATTAACTAAGCAATAATCTCACACCTCCAGCAGATTCGCCAAAAACTACCCATAAATCCCAACATCTTAAACCCAATAAATTGCTAAAAAATAAACTAAATCTGTAAAAATTGTAAACAATAGATTTTTTACCTTGATTTTGGAAGCAACAAGGCAAGCAAGCTCAGATCTGAGGTTTCGAACCCACCGAAGCAACCAACCGCGAAGTAAAGATATGAAAAGGGTCGGCAAAGCTCAGATCTGAAGAGGGTCGGCAACTAAACTGCGGTGAAAAGGTCAGATCTAATCGAAAGATCTGAGCTTTTTTCGACAGCGGCGGGAAATAAGAAGGGCGAGGAGTGAGGCGGGAACGAAAAAGAGGGCAGGGGTTGATTTTAGGGATCGCAGTTTTGATAGATTTCCCCCAGCTCAAACCCGCGCTCAGATTTCCCAGCCAATTTCAGAGGATCGGCGGAGGAAATGAAACGAGGAAAAGATCCGAGCTGGCTATAGATTTCCAGCCCTAATTTCAGACAAGGGTATTTCGAACCAAACACCCAGCTATTGAAATGGGCCGACTCAAAAATGATGTGGCATAGGCCCAATTTCCATTTCCCCCCAATTTCACCCTCACTTTTGCTGAAACAAACAGCCCCTTAGAGAAAATGGGTCATTTCTACGATGTTGGAATGCGGGTTCATCTGATCGAGTGGTTGATTGTTTCCTAAAAGAGGACATTTCTTTGAAATATGAGCTAGAGATAGGCAATTATGCCATTTTGGGGAAGAAACTTGGTTGATATTAGCAGTAACTCGATCTTTGGTTTCTAAAGCTTCTAACCGACGCAGTATTGTAGCCATCTTAGCTTTAGAGGCTATGATCAACTCTAAGGACAAACCACTAAATTTGGTTAAGTGAACTTATGAAGTTGCTCTTTCATTACAGTGTTTCCATTGCATAGTTTTCTCAAGTAAATCCTCTAAAAATTTCCAAGCTTCATCAATATTTTTCTTGATGAGATCTCTTTGAGATGTTAAGGATGTCTTTGAAGAATAATCTAATCCTTCATAGATAATTTGGCATAAGCGCCATTTCCCTAAACCATGATGAGGACATTGGATAAGAAGATTCTTAAACCTATTGAAATAATTCCAGAATGGTTCCCTTGGGATTATCTTACAAGACTAAATGTTGCTACTAAGCTTTACCTTTATGAACTGGAAGAATCTTTTCAAAAAGGTAACAAATTCATTTCAAATGGAGAGAATTTATGGACAAGCTATACAACCATTTCTTATCCTTATCTTTCAGAGCAAAAAGAACAAATCTGAGCTTCATTGTATCCTCAGATAACTCTCTAAGTTTTATCATAAGACGGACTTTCTCAAACTCGAATATAAAATGTGGGTATCTTCGGACTCATTTCCTAAAAGTTTAGGAAGCATGTTTATGAAGTGAAGTCTTTATAATTAATACCATTAACTTAGAAAGTCTAATGCAATGGGATTGTATTTCTAGTAGGATGACACGATCCTCAAGAACATGTGAATTCGATTACCCATTTCTTTTGATTTAAATTTAGCACTAACTAAATATTTTGTATTATCCTAATCCAAACTTTCATACACCAATAAAAAATGTTTTTATATTTTCTATTTATAAAACCTAAGAAAAAGATCTAAAAAAATTAGAAGGGAAAAGTAAAAGATATAAAAGATTTTTGAAAAAGAAAAAGGTGAAAATAAAAACCTAACTAAACAAATAAAAAACAAATCACTTGAACAATAACTTCTAATTTCTAGGATTAAGCTTAAACTCCACTAGACCTGCTCTAACCAAAAACTTCTTTAGTGAATAAAAATCCAAGTTTACTTGATCAGTTACCTAGGTAAGGAGAGGGCTACATGGAGGTCGGAGACCGTTTAAGACCATCTTTTCTTGCGGGGCCATTTGCGCAACCCTTAAATCTTGTCGTAGACACCAACAAAGTCAAATAAACTTGAACCAGTTCACTCAAAATTTCTTGTTTCCTATTGAGCTTGAATCCTTAGAGACCAACGTCTAATGAATTTTAAGGATTGGATTTGTGTAGTGAGGAATTAAGTGATTTTTGGACTGAAAAATGATGATGAAATCCCTCACCTTACTTTGATTTGGGTTTTTGCCCTTAAAAGTATTTTCAATTGTGTGCTCAAATCACTTTGGTGATTCCTACTAACTATATGCAAATGCAACCCTAAGAAATGAAAGCAACTACTTAAGTAATTATTTCTAATTTTTAAATTGGGTTCAATAAACAAACAAATGAGAGAGAGAGAGAGAGAGAGAGAGAGAGAGAGAGAGAGAGAGAGAGAGAGAGAGAGAGAGAGAGAGCTCTTGTTTAAATTTATTATCTTGTTTAGTTGTTCAAGTTATGGGTGGATTTTATTATGGTCAACAAGAGAAAATATTTTTTTTAAATTACCAAATTGTCACTAATTGTGAGAACCTAACTAGAGGGTGAAATTAAAAATTACAAGAAAGAGAATTCACCTTTGTAAGGGGTTGGCCTCCCTTCAAGTAAATTTTCTTCTTCAATCTTCAATCTTCATTCTTCATTTAGATCAATCCTTCACAATGAAACACACAAATCCAAGAATCAAAATGGAAAAAAAATCCTAATCACAAACACCTTCCCTGGTAAGGGCGCCAAAAACTTGATGTGTTCTAAATAAAACATTATAAAGTGCACAAGTAGTGTGTATAGCATGTAAGTGTCAATCCCACGAGGAAGGAGTGCATTAGAAAAGTCCTAAAATGGTTCTTGAGATGTGAAAGAAAAGAGAGAGTGTAGAGATTAGTTTGTGTGTGATTGTTGCAAATAAAAAAGCTAAAAACAAGAAAAGAGAAAGAAAGAAAGAGAAGATGCAACTAAGAAAATCAATGATGAGAATAAAAGAAAAGAAGAAGCAAATAAAGAGATGAAGAAAGTCAAGTGAACAAAATAGGAATCTAAAATTTAATCTACTAGTTAATTCCTATTAAGATTAAGAACTACTCTCTTTTAATTCTCATATTCTTGGATTTCTTAAGAATAGATTATCAAGTATTCAAAATAAGCATAACCTATCAAAATCATATCTAAGCAATATTACCATTCATGAATAGAAATAAATAATTAGATAATAATTCTAGAATTGAAAAGCATAAGCTATCAAACCATTTAAGATAAGTATAGTCTATCAAGTTTTTTTACCAATTATTATTCTAGTTGATTATCCTAAGCATGATCATTTTAAATATAAAAAGAGAGCAATTTAAAAATCAAAAGAAATTAAACTAGTTTCATCTAATCCTAGATATCCTAAAGAAATTACCTAATCATACTCCTAGAAAGTAAGAATAAAAGAAAATAAATCCTAAATTACAAAGCATATATAAAAAGCAAGAAACTAAAATCTAAACTACAAAGTGTTTGGGTCGAAAGTTGATTTCTTTTGTAAAACTTGAGAAAATTACACTTTTGGTTCTCAGTTACAAAGAAATTAAATAACTCTCTCACAAACTCGAACAAAAGACGCTACAAGTGTAGATCTCTTATTTTCGTGGGACTTTGCCTGTGCCAGGGACGCGTAATCCGTGGACCACCGAGCAGCGATCGTCGAATCGACGGGGTTTAGTTGATGCTTCGCAAAGGAAACAAGAACTTCAGCAAATATCTTAGCAAGGTAAGATATCTACTCTTCTCAAGAATAAGTCAAAGCTTAAACTTCGAGGAATCTCCGTGTGGATCGTGTTCTTGAACTCCGAAGCTTGGATCTCGATTGCCCTTCGATAGCCGACCTCTGCCCAAGTGGGCGTAGGAGGGTATTTATAGCCTTTGGGAAGCGTGCCCTCGGAGAAACACAAGTGTCATAAGTGCTTGACATTTTACGTTAAGCGCTGGCGGCTTCAGTACGCCTGGCGCCAAAATACCGCTAAAGCGGCGAAGCGGTGTAAAGCTACTCGCTATTGGCCCGGCGGTATAAAAGGCTGCCTACATTTGGCGAAGCGATTGTCGTCCCCTCCACTGTTGTAACGGTTTCCCGCTTTTGAAGCGCGATTAAATGCCTAGAATCACGCCTAGTGGGCGTATCTTATTATGTACATTAAAAAGTATTTGAACGCTCTCTGTGATAAAGTCAAGTGGGCCCCACCGGCATTGATTTAGACCCTTCAAGAGCTCGTTTCAAGTATTACGGGTGTCGCTGGCGGCGCCTAAATGAATGTCTCGCTAGTTGCGAGACACATCAAGGTGTCTCGCTTCGTGGCGAGGCACCAACAAGTGTCTCGCTAGTTGCGAGACACATCAAGGTGTCTCGCTTCGTGGCGAGACACACCTGAAAATGTCTGCTGCTTGGCGAGACATAAGCAAGTGTCTCGCTCATGGCGAGGCACAAACCGATGTCTGCATAACGTAGCGAGACACCATCTTCTCATGTGTTGACTTCTTGAGATTTCGACGACGTTGTCCTTCGATCTTCTCATAATTTAGTCATATTTGAGGTTCTTCAGCAATTTTTGATGCCTACACAAAGTAAATAAAAAGTAAGAAATTAAAATCTAAACTACATAGCATGAAATAAAAAGCAAGAAATTAAAATATAAACTACAAAGCTTAAAATAAAAAGTAATAAATTACATCCTAAATATGCAATTCTAAATAAGAAATAAAAGAGGGAAAATAAAACTCATGTTCACTGGTTACATAACGCAAACCATATTTAATGCAATATAACGTGTTTTTTTCCGTGTTAAACAGCTTCAGCGTTAAATGGGCATGTTACTAACAAGAGGGCACCGTTAAGTTACAAAATGCATTATAACGGATTATATAATGCTTTTTTTCCCAACACTATTTCTAAGTATAAATGCTTGTATTTTCAATTTTGAATAATGCTCACATAAATTTAAATTATGTGATTAATTACATTGTGCCTTCTACATCAGAATCAAAGTATGATATACATACAATTCTAAATTTTTACACTTCGTTTGTGAAAGGTTAAAAATGATAAATGATAGAAGGTATTCGTGGATCCAACATAAACGTACAAGGGAAATATTTGAGAGGAGAGGGGAGGAGATTATTGTGGTATTGATTAGTTTTATATAGTTTTATAGTCGCTGTCATTGGTGCTTGGTATTATACAAAGTACATGTTAAAAGCGACTTCCAAACAATGTACATGAGGTTGATCAGTTTTCGCACAATGGACCAAATTTATTTGGCTTTTTGTGAAATTTACCTTAAAATTTTAGAAAACTATTGTCAACATACCTCTTAGAAGTGATTGAACATCAAAAGATTGTAAAAATATTCAAATAAAAGATTTGTCAGATCATGGATTTCAAATCCTAGATTTAAAATTCCTTGATTTTAAATCAACCTCCCAGATTCAAATCTCAATTTCCGAATGCAGCCTTAATTCTTTTTAGATAAAAATATAACGGATGTTACTTTTTATGCTAAAGTGGTTAAGGAGTGTTACGTTTTAGACGACTTCGATATTTTAGCCAAGAGTAAACTAACAAATGTTTGTCCTCTCATAGTTAAAAAAGCCAAAAGCTCATTTGGATGGGAGCCTGAAGTTTTCTGGTCGGTCATTAAGACATGGATCGGGTTCCCGAGGGCGGACCGTGAGTCCTAAACCCGCTTAAATAGCGTACCTCTGCTCGATTCCCTTCTAAATAAGTCTCTCTCTCTCTCGCTCTCGTCAGAGTAGTCTGACTCACTGCAGCAATGGAGGTTGCCGAAGGTCCATCGACAGGCATCGGAGGCGGCCAAGATCATAATCAGAACCAATAGCAACAGAATCAGGAGCCGTGGGGGCAGGCTAAGGTGGTGGAGCGCCTGAATCCGGCTGGAGTCGGTCAAAACCGCGGTGTTGGCCTCTTCGACGCCATTTCTCGTATCCTCGAACACCTCGATGTCTATTCCCGTTCCAATTCCCACCCCAAATGGTAAATTCCCCGATCTGTTTCCCCCTTGTTCCAGGTTTTTTCGCGTTCCTAGAAAAAAACTAAATGAATTAGTAATTAGAGAAGGAACAAGTCTCTCTGAGCTACGTACGTTAAGGAAATGCACAAGCAATGTGCTAGGAAGTCAAGAGACTATCTTCATACAATTGTAAACACATGTTTGTTTGTATGACAGGCAAGACACATTAAGGCAGTTTTCAATGATGAATATGGAGCTGTTCAACTTTGTAGAAGACATAAAGAAGGTTTCCAAGCCATTCGTCGTGCATCCTAATAATGTCAATGGGGAGAATGCCGCAAGTACGTATATTATTCACGAGCCTTTCAGACCAATGTGATGCACGGATTTGTTCAGTGTTGAGGTCGTAAATCTTTTCTGAATAGACAAACTGACACAATTTCTTTAAAAGTATATGTAAAAAAAATAAAATAAAAGCGCAGTTGTTCATAATAGTCAGAAAAAGTAGAATTGTCTATCCATTATATACATTGTGTAAGGTGATGTTATCTAAACTTCATATAGATTTTAGTTGTTACTTGTAAACTGTAAAAGTATATTCCATTTACAAAGAAGGATTAATATTTATATTTCATGTCATTATAAAAAAGTAGTCGAAATGCCTCAAATTTTGCTTAATGTGTATTGTATAATACCAAATGATCAATAACCAGCAAAAGTTTTTCTTTCATTCACCAATTGATCAGTACATACTAAACTTTGTACTAATAAGCACAACGGAAATTAACTATAAAGAAAAAGCTATGAGAAAAATATATTTACTGAATCTTCATTAAGTAATATTTTAGGAAAATTGTGTCCAGCCCCAAAATGGGAAGCCCATGTGAGGGCCCCTCGTATTTTGGGCCATGTGTTTGCCCCAAATCAGATCGTGTTATGCAGCCCCAAAATCCCGCCATGTGAGCAGAGAGAGAAAGATAGCACACGAAGTTACTATCCTACCCTCCGGCGTGACCGAACTTCGATGTAGCGCCTCCCCTTCCACTCAAGTACTCTCTCTCCCTCTTGGCCTTCAAGCTGTTCGGCGACCAGGAAAAATCCCAAACATCTCTAATTTCGATCTAGGGTTTTCGCCTCGCCGAAAATGTCGTCGAAGGAAGCCTCGGTTAACGATTTCGAAGTCGAAATT
This sequence comes from Asparagus setaceus, assembly GCA_012295165.1. Taxonomy (NCBI): domain Eukaryota; kingdom Viridiplantae; phylum Streptophyta; class Magnoliopsida; order Asparagales; family Asparagaceae; genus Asparagus; species Asparagus setaceus. The sequence goes on along the minus strand of CM022704.1, from coordinate 27,382,600 downwards.
AGTCTTGAGACGAAGGAGAAAGATGAAGCGAAATCCAGGCCCGTCCGCACGCGTCTTGAATCATCACGGGAAAGGCGACGAGGAAGCGTCGAAGACCACGTTGGTAATGCAAAGGGGCGAACCACGAGGTCGGTAGAAAGAAGACAAGAAGGGATGATTTCAACCCCAAAAGAAGTAAGTGCTAGGAAAAATCTAATTAAAGAACTTAACCCTTTGGATGTTATCCAAACCGAGTTTCATGTTAATTCTAATCCTATACGTGAGAGTTAACCGATTTGTGTTTCATGTTAAGTCTAATTTAATTAAGTAAAGAAGTTCATGTTAAGTCAAACCTAAATCGTGTTAAGTCTAATTTCAGTTCATGTCAAATCTAATGTCTTCTCATGTTAAGTCTATTTTTCATGTTAATTCCAATTTTATTTGTGTTAAGTCTAATTGGTTTCATGTTAGGTCTAATTGGTTTCATGTTAAGTCTAAACTAGGTTCATGTTAAGTCTAATTTCAGGTCATGGCTAGTCTAATGTCTTTTCATGGTAAGTCTATTTTTCATGTTAATTCCAACTTTATTCGTGTTAAGTCTAATTTAGTTCGTGTTAAGTCCAATTTAATTCATGTTAAGTCTAAGTTAAGTTCATGTTAAGTCTAATTAAACGCTTACATTTGAATTTATTTTCAGGAAAATAGTTGGTGAGGCGGCTGCTGGAGATATTAGGCCAACGGCCGTTATTAGGGCTTATTGTGATTTTATGAATCGGCTTGGCCCAAAGATTCGCCAATGGCACGGGGATGCCTATTGTGGATCCACATTTGAGCACTATATACAATTTGGTGCTCCGCACTTGATCGTAAAACACTTGAGCACGTATTGAGTTTTACGTGGGCGATAAACGAACATTTTCTATCCCGATGCATATTCGGGGAAAAGAAAGTTATTAATTTTGACGTGGATTGGGTCCGTAATCATACTTTATTTCCAATTTACGGTGAGATTATTTTGAAGAATAGGGACTCAAGTGCGAGAATGTGGGTGCAATATTTTTCTAAACTTTTTAAAGATGACAAGGGCGGAAAAAAAAAGAAAAGCTAACATTAGCATGAGAAGATATGTTGAAGATCTGCTAGAAAGTCTAGTGGAATCAACAGAAGAGAAGGATATCCAAGACTTTGTTCTCCTGCAAATTCTTTATCAGTGCTCGATGATATGGTGCCCCAGAAGCGGGGATGGGTTCCCTAGAATAGTACTGAAGTATCTGGATAGCATTGAGAGGGTGAACAAAGTCGCATGGGGTGACTTCATTTATAAAGACTTAACGAAGAACTGAAATAATTGATGGTCGCTCGACAATCCGCGTGACTCCTGAAGGTGAGCCAGCTGCCGTTATGCGGGCTAGACTTGCCGCAGAATTACTAATAGAAGGACGGGAAAAAAGAGAGAAAAAGGGAAGACTTAACGAAGATGACCGAGTTTATGAATATATATGTATATAATTACGGTTTAGTATAATCAGAGAAGAGATTGTTCAGTTCACATACAATTGTAGAATTAACATGATGTGTAATAGAATTAACATCTTTGTGTAATAGAAATAACATGAAGTTTATTTGAATTAACATGATGTGTAATAGAATTAACATGAAATGAAATAGAATTAACATGATGTGTATTTGAATTAACATGATGTGTAATAGAATTAACATGATATGAAATAGAATTAACATGATGTGTAATAGAATTAACATGAAGTGAGATTGATTTAACATGCGGTTGAATAGAATTAACATGAAATAAAATTGAATTAACATGAAATAAAATAGAATTAACATGCGGTGTAGTGGAATTAATATGTAGTTGTATAGAATTAACAAGAACTGAAATATATGAATTGATGATCAACGCCTTAGAAAGTTACAGTAGCGAGAAAGATACAAGAGAAAGTTCAGTTCACAAAATCCTACATCAATTACACAAAATATCTTCTGACCCTCCATTTATTCTATTCCTACTCTAGGAATTTCTCGGTGTGGTTTGCGATAACTTCCATCTTTTTCTTTGACAATCCTTCATTACCCATGCCGTATGCGTCTTTGTTTTAGTTCTTTGCTTAGTCCACCTCTTTATCTTCCGATTGATGCAAAATGGACATCTCCATGAGCCGCTCTTGGCGGCGACAGTTGAGCGATCCATTGCGTAGGTCTTCTTGAACTTTAACGATTTGCTCTGCAGTTCCTCCTCCTCGTTTCTTCGACATTTGTACTCATCGTCGCTGGCAAAGTTTTAGGTCGGCGACCTAGCAAATTAAGGATGGGGTATTTGAGGGTTTTCATGTTACAAGATTAAATCCATATAAACATCAAGTTCAAAAATTATTGTTTCACGAGCATCGGATGTTAGGAGAAGGGCTTCTTGCTTCGGCGACTCATGTTCAATAGCTTTATGGTGTTCATATGAAAATAGTTAATATGACTCAAATTACAGAATCATTAGCATGTGCGAGAATAATTAACATGAGACATACCTTACTTTCTTTTCCCTCAAGATCGCAGCACGATTTCTTTGGGAAGAAGATGCTTCACTGGGGTTTTTAACACAAAGTGGTTGAAACCATTCAATGCAACTTTAGTTGGCCTCAGTTCTAAATACTTACTGTAAAAAAGTGGTTAACATAATTCAATTGGGAAGCTCCGTGATTGACATTAGTCTTATCAACATTTACTACCCAATTGGGAAGCTTCGTTGTTGTCATAATTTAATTGGAGATATTGGACTTCGCCTGAATTTATTAGACTTAACATGAACAGGAACCTTGACTTATCATGAACAGGCCGTAGACATAACGTGAACTGGAATTAGACTTAACATGAAGCGAAATAGAATTAACATGAAGTGAATTAGACTTAACATGAAGCGAAATAGAATTAACATGAAGTGAATTAGACTTAACATGAAGCGAAATAGAATTAACATGAAGTGAATTAGATTTAACATGAAATGGAAATTAGGATTTACATTTACGGAAAATATTAACACGAACTTTAAGTGTCATACATAGCAAAGAAATTGCTTCCACCATGAAATTGCTTACTAACTTTAAAAAAAAAACTTAGTCTGTAACTATACAAGCAAATAACTTTACAGCATATAACACACTTAATCTGCAATAGGTTCGTTGCATGTTTTACGGTTATGACCTTCCATATGGCATCGAGAGCATTTTACTGGCCGTGTGTAAACCGTTCTGTTGTTGATCCGTCTTGTTTTATTTCTCCCTTTCCTTTTTGTTGTTAGTGGTGGTAAAATCTGGATCTCATCATTGGCCTTCGCTTCTAAATGTCGGGGATGGGGTAAAGAATTGGCTCGTAGCTTTTTAAAAGCTTCAACGGTCATAAACGAATCACGAAGCGGTAAACATCTCTCTTCATAAACATTATGGTCAGCATGCATGTTTACAAGGGATCGAGTTATATCCACGCCGCGGCATGTGCATGTGTTTTGTCCGCATCCACTTGACAAGTTCTATGGGATTGTACCTCAAATAATCCTCTATGTGATTGACGACATCAATGCGGCCATTGTCCATGTTCTCTTTAAGGACAAGCTCGACTTTGGGACAAAGAAATGAATTCCAATTTTCACCATGCCTCGTCGATCATTCATTCGGACCATAATTTGCTTCGTATGTGTTCTACCATTGTAATATCCTTAGCGTTCTAGCCTCGTGTATCCATTTGTTGAAGGACTCGTGACATTAGATGTCACGTGACCATATCTGAAACAATTAACATACTGATGAAATAGAATTAACATGCAAAGAAATAGAATTAACATGCAATGGAATAGAATTAACATGAATTAAAATAGATTTAACATGAAGTAGAATAGAGTTAACATGAAGTGGAGTAGAATTAACATGAAGTTGAATAGCATTAACATGCAATGGAATAGAATTAACATGAAGTGAGATTGATTTAACATGCAGTTGAATAGAATTAACATGCAGTGAAATAGAATTAACAGGCAGTGAAATAGAATTAACAAGCACAGAAATAGAATTAACATGCAAAGGGATTTTAGTTCATCATACAATTAACATTATATTGCTTATACTTTACCTAATTCCGGGAAAGTATGCTGCGTTTGCAGGTTCTGTAGTTCATGACAATATTATATGCCCTTTCGTTTATCGGCTTAGTGTCGTCCATATAATCGTTCCATTACGCTTTAGTATACTTGTAACAAGTGATTGTAATAGATTACCCAGAATCTGAGTATCCTTTACCTTTAGTCCCAAGTCCTTCAATTTTGACCTGAAATTTTCCACTAGATGTAGAACACATCCGGAGTGTAGAGCATCCGGAAAAACTCTCTATGCTTCTCGATTCCCTTATCCGCATCCGATATTATAACTAGGCGATGTGGAGGATTGTATGGATCTGGCCTTTCATAGAGTATAGACCACAAACCTGTCAAAATTTGCAATTAACATACTGAAATTAGAATAAACACGAAACAAGTTAGGCATGAAATGAAATTATACTTAACATGACTCAAAATAAGTATAAAGATAGCCTAGAAAGATAGAGTATTGACATAAAACCTTGTAAGAACCACTTCCAGTTAACGTTATTTTCTTGATCGCATATGCAATAGGTGTTCGCGGTAAAAGTCGGTTTGATTGTCATTGATTTGAACTGTTACAAACTTCAGTTGCCTGAAACAAATTCAAAGAGAAATATCGCCTTTTATTTTAAGGTTTACAATGAAAATCAAAAAAGATTACAGCTTTTTTTCCTTTTGTGAACAAACACGAGGGTCTCTGTTATATCGGATCCTCGCTTGCGTGGGTTCTTTGCCTGTGCCGGGGACTTTTTGTGTCCGTGGACCACCGCGCAATTCTGATCCAGGTAGAGACCCGGGTTCGGAACTACTGAGGCGTCGCGGGGGCTTGTTTCACGAAGGAAGCGAAGCGCTGAGGGATCACACTCACGAAGGAGAGGATCACGAGCGGGTGAGATCTACTAGGACAAATCACGCTATCCCCGAGATTAAGACGAAGCTTAATCTAGAGGGTATCTGTGCGACCAATTGGTTACCTTGCGATTTGTGGATCGATGTCGAACGGACTTGTGCTGCGCTTCTTTCAAAGCGTGCAAAAGATTCGCCCAAAGTCCAAGCCCAAGCTCTCCAAAGTTCGCTGGAAGCCTTCAGAAATTCCAGCCGAGATCAAGCTCCAGTCCGCCTCTCTCCAAAAAACTCCGCTGATCTCCGCCAATCCGCTCAGAAAAATCACCAAATCAGTCCTCTGGAAGCCCGAGCCAACCTCTCCCAAAATCCAAGCAGACCCCTCCCTATTTATACAAGTCGGGGTCTTGTCTTTGTCGCGTGGTGCCTCGGCCAAAGTGGCGAGGTGCCTCGGCTAACTAGGCGAGGTGCCTCGGCCAAAGTGGCCGAGGTGCCCTGCTAACTAGGTCGAGGTGCCTCGGCCAAAGTGGCCGAGGTTCGCAAAAATCGAGGTTCGCCAAGTGAACACGAGGTTATTGAATGAACACGAGGTTCGCCAAGTGAACACGAGGTTCGACCGAATGAACACGAGGTTCGACCGAATGAACCGAGGCTTTGCCAAGTGAACATGAGGCTCGCCAAATGACTACGAGGTTCGACTGAATGAACTGAGGCTTCGCCAGGTGAACACGAGGCTCGCCAAATGGCGAGGTTCGCCGAAAGGCGAGGTTCGTCAAAAGGCGAGGTTCGCCAAAATGAACTGGGGCTTTGCCAAGTGAACATGAGGCTCGCCAAATGACGAGGTTCGCCAAAAGCGAGGTTCGATCAAAAGCGAGGTTCGCCAAAATGAACCGGGCTTCGCCAGTGAACACGAGCTAGATTCGCCAAAATGAACCGAGGTTCGCTAGAAGCGAGGTTCGCCAAAAGCGAGGTTCGCCAAGTGAACACGAGGTTCGCCAAGTGAACACGAGGTTCGCCAAGTGAACACGAGGCTCGCCAAATGGCGAGGTTCGCCAAGTGAACACGAGGTTCGCCAAGTTGGCCGAGGTGCGCGCCGTTTTAATCGTTTCGTCGTTTTCTGGCCGCCAGGGCTTATACTTCGACTCTTGGCCTTCTCCAGACTTAGGTTCCGTCTGTATTTGATTCCGGGACTAACTCTTGGTTCGTTCCGGTTCAACGGTCCTGGAATCCGATCGTCTGTTCAAGTCCGGTTTAAGCCGTGCTTGTGACGTTGTGGGTTTGCCGCCGGGTTCGCGTTTTAACGATTCGACGTCCGTATCATTCGACGGGTTGTCATTCGCCGACTCCCCGTCACGAGTTGGTTTCGGGGATCTTGTAAGTATTTTTCAACGCCTACAATAGGCTAGTGGAAATATCCCCTGATTTCCATCGTATGCTACAGCGCTGAGGAGTATTCCTTTGAATCGATCCTTCAGAAAGGTCCCATCCAAAAATATAAGTGGTCGACAACCACGTAAAAAACCATTTATGCAAGCGGCATAGCAAATGAATAATCTTGTAAACCTTCCCTCATTTTGTTCAACATGAATATAGCTACCTGGATTTGTCTCCTTAACATTTTCTACATACCTAAATTTCATGTTAAGAAAAAGTGCTAGAATTAACAAGAAGTGAGATTGAATTAACATGCAATGAAATAGAATTAACATGCAATGAAATAGAATTAACATGCAATGAAATAGAATTAACATGAATTTCAATAGAATTAACATGCAATGGAATAGAATTAACACAAAGTGAGATTGAATTAACATGAAGTTGAATAGCATTTACATGCAATGGAATAGAATTAACATGAAGTGAGATTGATTTAACATGCAGTTGAATAGAATTAACATGCAAAGGAAATAGAATTAACACAAAGTGAGATTGAACTAACATGCTGAAATGGAAATAATATGATGTGTAATAGAATTAACATGAAGTTCAATAGAATTAACATGCAATGGAATAGAATTAACAAGAAGTGAGATTGAATTAACATGAAGTTGAATAGCATTAACATGCAATGGAATAGAATTAACATGAAGTGAGATTGAATTAACATGCGTTGAATAGAATTAACATGCAATGAAATAGAATTAACAAGAAGTGAGATTGAATTAACATGCAATGAAATGGAAATAATATGATGTGTAATAGAATTAACATGAAGTTCAATAGAATTAACATGCAATGGAATAGAATTAACACAAAGTGAGATTGAATTAACATGAAGTTGAATAGCATTAACATGCAATGGAATAGAATTAACATGAAGTGAGATTGAATTAACATGCGGTTGAATAGAATTAACATGCAATGAAATAGAATTAACAAAGTGAGATTGAACTAACATGCGGTGAAATGGAAATAATATGATGTGTAATAGAATTAACATGAAGTTCAATAGAATTAACATGCAATGGAATAGAATTAACAAGAAGTGAGATTGAATTAACATGAAGTTGAATAGCATTAACATGCAATGGAATAGAATTAACATGAAGTGAGATTGAATTAACATGCAGTTGAATAGAATTAACATGCAATGAAATAGAATTAACAGGCAGTGAGATTGAACTAACATGCAGTGAAATGGAATTAACATGCAGTGAAATAGAATTAACATGCAGTATAATGACGTACATTCCATTCATAAAATTAATTTGTATAGGATAGATACTTTACCATCGTAATTGATCATAGGACTCATGAGCATCACCGTATAATTGTTCTTGTGCTCTTTCTTTACCCCACCATACCTTACTATACTCGACCCTTAGCCCAAAGGAACTTAAAAGCTCCTTCTTTACATCAATAAAGTATATTCGGCGGTCCTTTAACATGGGTTGTAATTGGTCGCAATGAATTGCCGGAGGCCCTACGTTGACCGGCATTATTGCCATGTCGACCACAAGTGTGATTGTTCACGAACCTTTTATTTCAAGTCTATTTTCATCTTTAGGTGGAGAGGCAAATAACATCCACGGGCAACTTTTGGTTTTCTTAAACCGGCAACAAACTCGAATCGCTTTGGTTCATTCTTTTCAAAATCGTACTCAAATTTTTGGCAAACGAATAGTATTGCAAAGCTAATCTTAATTCTTTGGCCCCGTCAAATCGTTGCCCTCCTCGTTAAAGCATTGTGCCACCGAGAATCCTCTGTATTGTTTATCATGTCATCAATCATCATAATATTATCCAGTAGGATTATCATTGGGAATCCTATCCGAAAGACTAACTGAATCGGAGTAGATGTCGAGCCGTGCCCAATCTTTATTTTTGTCTGTAAATGTTTTGAGTAGAAACAAATAATCAAAACTAATCATATAATTAGACTTAACATGAACTAAAATTAGACTTAACATGAAGTAGAATTACACTTAACATGAAATAAAATTAGACTTAACATGAAGTATAATTACACTTAACATGAAATAAAATTAGACTTAACATGAAATAAAAATTACACTTAACACGAAGACAAATTAGAATTAACATGAACTGAATTAACATGACAAAATTTGACTTAACATGAACGAAAATTAGACTTAACATCAATTGGAATTAGACTTAACATGAACAGGAGTTAGAGTTACCATGAAAATTAGACTTAACATGAAATAAAATTAGACTTAACATCAATTGGAATTAGACTTAACATGAACGAAAATTAGACTTAACAAGAACTGAAAATTAGACCTAACATGTAACGTCTTTGACTTAACATGTAACGTCTTTGACTTAACATGAAATAAAATTAGACTTAACATAAAACTCGTTTGACTTAACATGTAACGTCATAAATATTGAACTTACTGGTCTTTTAGATCTTGCTGGTCTTCTAGATCTTGCTCCTCGTCATAGATAATTAAAGAATCCTCTGTTACTTGAGTAGCTTTCACGTGAATCTCTTTTAACCCAACATTGCGGCAATGCTCCATCATAGATGCGAGATCACCTTCGTTCTCAATGGGAAAATTGAGGTTGTCGTATGTTGATTCATCTTTGTATGACAAAGATAAAGACTCATATGGGATTTTTAACCTCTCTGACGCATGAAATTTGATATCCATCATGGTGGTTACAGAATTAATCTTTAAGAAAAAGGCTTTGTCACCGATGAGACCACTTGAGATGATATCCTTCTACCATTATGAAGGGAAGGTAGAAGGAGTAATGGCGAGAATTTTAGAACAAGAAGAGTTTTGAAGAGCAAAAGCATATAGTTATTGCTCATGAGCCGTGAAAGGGGGTGATTTCCTCCAATTCCCCATCGATCGCCATTAATGGTTGACTAGATGGGTGTCCGGGGAAGAAGGAGAAGGGCATTTTGGGTTTTACAAAATACGACTTCACCAGTATATGGGCGGCGATGGAGGGCCGAACACAAAATCGCATAGCTGTTTGGGGCTGATCCACACATTCAATAATTGGAGGGGCCCGGTCACATGTAGTTTCAACTTTTGGGGCCTGGACACAATTTTCCTAATTTTTTATGAAAATAACATGAGGATGTACATTCTTAAGACTACAAATCAAACATCACTTATAGAATTTTAAAATCCTAATTACTTATTCTTTGTCAATAGCCAACATCATCATTTCTCGCTAAATAAATAAAAATAGCTGAAGTAAATTAGAAAAAATTCCTAAGAACTCTCAGTTCAAATTATTTATGTTTGGATATCATGGTGATTTTTGTGTGGTGTTTTTCTCCAAAAGTGTTTTCAAAAATCATGGTAAGTGTTTTTGGTCAACAATAGTTTGACCTTTTATAACATTAATATTAAATATACTATTAATATATTAAATATTAATTATAATATAATCTATTTTAATTAATATATTATAATATGATATATATAATTAACATATTATAATATTATATATAACTAATAGATTATAATGTTATAGACTATACATATTTGTTATATATATATATATATATATATATATATATATATATATATATATATATATATATATATATATATATATATATATATATATATATATATATATATATATATATATATATATATATATATATATATATATATATATATATATATATATATATATATATATATATATATATATATATAATATTATAATACTTAAATATTATTTTCAAATATTAATATATTTAATTATTTTTATATAAATATGTATATTGTTATTAATATATTAACTTTTATTAATAATAATGTATTAACATTTTCTTTTTATAATATAATATAATATTATTATACTATGATATTGTTATTATTATTATATAAATATTTGTTATAGTATATGTAATTTATCATTCATAAATTATTTACTTTATAATATATAATTATTTTGCCATTATTTTATATTATAATATATTATTATTTATTATATAATATATTATGAATATATTGAATATATTAATATTTAATCTTTTATTCTTAGAGGAGTTATTATTTTATTATTAAATATTATTATTACATAACATGTTAAAATTTTAAATATATTATTCAAACATTAATGATATATTTTTATTGATTAAGTAATATAATAGAAAAGTTTTTGCTATATAATTCAATATTATATCATTACTATAGGATTATTTATTAATAATAATTTTTATATATTGTTTTATCAATATATTTTATTTTATTATTATTTACTATTATTTTAATATATAATATATATAATAGTATTTAAGCTATAATTATTATATAATATTAAATATAATATTATATGTATTATTAACTAATGGTATTAAACATAGTATTGATATATTAGGAAACTAGTATAATAATATAATATATTAAATAATATAACATAATTTAAAATTATATTATATATATTATGTTATTTAACAAATATAATATACTTCTATGATATTATTATATTTTTATTGATATATTTAATTATTATTATTTACTATTAATATAATATATAAAATAGTATTTAAAATATCATTGTTATATTATATTAATTATAATAATATACTAATTATTGATTAATTACATTAAACATAGTATTGATATATTTGGAATATAATGTTATAATGTAATATATTAAATAATATAATTTAATATTATATTATGTAATGAATATATTATATTAAATATATTATTAATACACTATATTAGACATTATATTAACACCCTTGAAACTCAAAACACAAACACAACTCAAAACACACCTTTTGTGTTTTGAAATAAGTGTTATGTTTTTAGTTTTTGATATTGTAGCCTAACAAAAACACCAAACACATGGTGTTTTATTTTTGGCAATTTGTTTTTGGCAAAAACACCATGGTATCCAAACACTACCTTAGTTAACATGTTTGTTTTTATTTGCCATTATCGTGTTGAAGCTTCTTTGTTCTAAGTTTTTTGCTACAGACTTCTCTATTCTATTTGACGCACAGTGGCCATGCCCATATTGTGTGCTTGCGAGAACGAAACGGATACCTCAGTTACCAATAAATTGGATTTCGCTTGAAAGGCTAAGTAAAAAAAAGGTTTTCATCATCATCATCATCATTCATTTTCACTATCCATTTCTACAATGCTCTGTATACACTTCTAACTCAAATCTCCTCCTCACTACTTCCTCCTCAGTGCTGTTGCTTCTCTGATGCCTCTGAAAGGATCTGCGATGGCCAAGAGTCGGAAGGCGTAGGATATCTAGCTTGAGGTTTTCTCACTGTTGTTGGAGCTGTTTCCGCATCTGACATGTTTTCGAGGCCTTGATGGAAGGGAGGAAGGACATAGAGAGGAGTGACTGGTGGCTGTGGTATTGGATCAGACTGCTGTCTCTCTCGGAGCTCATCGTTGAGTCTTGCAATCTCCGTTGCAAGGGCGGTGTTCTCATCTTTTAGCTCATTCTTCTCCACTGTTACCTATATTCATGAATGCCAGAGACAATTCATTAGCATGAAGATTTGAAATTGTCATTGGCTGATAGAAAGCAACAGGCTTTTCGGAGGATCGCTGTTGGAATTTGGAACAATTACAGCTTCCAAATTTCATAATGTTAATTTGCATCAGAATTAGGCAATTAGGGTGCAATTTTTTCCAAGTATAAACATATTGTTGAAGGATGACTATATTTTGACTGGATATTATTCCTCCATTAGCATGATAATTTCTAGAGGTGAAAACATCAATTGCTCATCCCTAAGCTGAAACTAATCTGTGAAGAAAGCTTTGGTCAGTTCAACTTTTCTTTTTATTTGTGGAAAGTACAATATGCATGAAGTCCCTTTCCACTAACTTTCCTTGCTTGCTATTGCAGATCTCTTTTCTAAAATCTAGGAATTTGTTAGGAATTCTCCTTTCAAGAGAATTTGTTAGGATTTTTATTCTTCTCCTAAAGAAGTGGTACCAGTTTCCTATTTAAAAATGAAAACATGTGTAGTACAGATTCATTGTAAAAAGTAAAGAGACAATTGTTTTCCATAAAAACGACAGAATCACGAACAAACAAGTAAATATGTTTCCTTGAGCAAAACGCGGACATTTAGGTTCGAGGAACTTACATAGCAAGACTCCGTTGTTAATGCTACATTTTCCTTTCTGAGAGATTCAACTTGAACAATAAGATCTCTTAGAATCCGAGTAGTGGCACCGAGCATAGAGGCCTTGCCATTATGTTGCGGAGCAGGTTCTGTAGCAAATTAAACTGTGTTAATCAAATTGCACAGAGCTGCAGTTCACGGTAATTGAGAATGTTCAAAATAGTTTAGTAAGAAAAAGTAACCCACTAAATATGGTCAGATGCTATGATTTATTTGCAAAAGATTGTGGAATTACAGTCAAACAGTGTGATGGTAAATGACATCCTATTTAAATTTTTTTTATATATTTCTAAATTAGTATTATTTTACCTCAAATTAAAAGACACGAGAAAACACATCAGTTATGTGAGAATTGTAGGGCCATATAAAGTAAAATAATCTGAATGAAATCACCATTTTCTTAGAACAAGTGTTAAAAAGGATAAAAGAGGTATTTTAAATGAAATAATTTACCAAGTACGTTACCAAGCTCAAGAAAGAGCTCATTCAATTGATCTCGTTTCAGCTTCTCCCTCTCGGCCTTGTGAGTCTTCTTTGGTACCTTTCCTGCTTCTTTTTGTTAGGGGGAGAACTGCACAATCAAAGTAGAGTTATACAAAGGGAAATAAAAGACAGAAGAAAGAACATAATGAGGATTAATACAGATTGAAGAATCACAAATCATCAACAGATCTACGATTCAGTAGGTGGGCAGAGGCATTAAACTGGAATAAGAAAGAATTATACCTGTGATATAATCGGTGATAAACTGTGATAAATTATGTACGACGGGTGCTTCTATCATGAAATTGAACCTGAACTCCAAGCTCCGACACCCGTACCAGACACTGACACTTCCTAAGATACTCCTTGTATATATGCATACACTTATTCAAGAGCCAAAGCATAACTTATTTATTATAATTTATTTATATATTTCCTAAAAATACATGTATGTAAACACTCTGTATTATTATAATTATTATTATAATAATGCATATGCACATGTATTTTTTATCTCATGTTATCGTATCCCCATGTTCTACTTTTCGAAGAACTGTTGTGTCCCGTGTACGTGTGTTCCCTCTGCCAGGTCCCGTGCTACTTAGGCGATAAGAAACAGCAGTGTTTACGGCACAATATGATCTAGAAAATTAGTCCCTTTTATAATTAAAAAATACATTAGATTAAGGATATAGTATAGGAAATACACTAACACCCCATCTCATAACAAATGCAGTCACTACAAATTTCATGAATTTGGATATTCTATGATAAAAAAAGTCTCAGACAGTTTAAATGAAATAAAAGAACATAATGGATGAACATATAACATCGAGGTTTTTTTTTGCAAAATGACAATAATGGATAAAAGCACATAATTGAAAATTCAAGGAAAGAAAAGGAAATAATCTAAGAGAGTGATAACTTCCAACTAACCCAGCAACAGGGTGCTCAGGGATCACATCCTTATTGCATTCCATCGATATCATGTTTAAAGTTCACAAATCTGCAACCATTGAAACCCCCCAACCAATTTTGATAACTGTAGCTCCAAGAAAATCACTGGTATGAGGCTTTAACTGCATAAAAATTCAAGACTCTTTAACTTTCACATACCTTTACAAGGGTAAATCAAAAGAAGAAGAAGAGACTACAGTCGCAAAAGAGATCGAAGGATAACTATTTTTGGGATATTAATTTATAATTTCAGGGTTAAATTGGGAAGGAAAATTGGGGATTTTTCGAAGGTTAAAAATACGATGGAAGAGGACAGGAGAGTGTGGGCGTGGGAAAAGGGCGGGTGGGCTGACACGGACCCGCGTGTGGCTTCCGCTCTCTTCTCTCTCTTCCTTTGGCCGGCGTTTGCTGCCACGTGGGCCTGAGAGGAACTTTTCATCTTAACCCCTGGCCTTTTGAAGATCTATCCCAAATGCCCCGGGCAAAGCGTATAGAATCCGAACGCACAAGCGTGAACTCCACCGCCGGCCCGCGCATGGCACGTGAAAGCCCCTCTCTCTCTTTATATGGTTCGATTTGAACCATTTTGACACGTCACACTGACGGGATCCAGGAAATCAGTAAATTAAGGATTTTTTTTTTTGGTTGTTTTTTGCATTGGCTTTTAGTTTTCAATAAATATCAAAGACAGCCAACTTGTCTAAATCTGAATACCATTCAAGTTTACAACTTAAGTACCTTGTAGTTTCATTACCACTTATATACTCTCGGTTGTACTTCGTAGTATTTATATACCCTGAGTTGGTTAAAATTGACGTGTTAATATCCTATGCTTTGCAAACGTCCGAATTCTATTTTTGAACTAGAATAATGATATGTTTAAATTAGAAATTGGATAGGTTTAATAGCAATTTAATAAATATTAATGGTTAAAAGCTCTAAAATTAACATATAAATATTATCGAGAACTTTCGGATGAAAATTTTTACGTTTGCAAAACATATGGTATTAACGCACAAATTTTGACAACTAAGAATAAACAAATGCTACGAAATATAACTGGATATTTGAGTGCCAAAGGAGTGAAACTATAAGGTATTTAAGTGCTATTTAGCCAAGAAAAAAAAACCACGCCCTACAGATTTTAAAATTTGGTACTGCAAATTATAGCAACCAACCGATTTGCTACTAAGATTGTAATCAGTGTTAAAATGAGGTAAAAAGACCCAGTCTCTAATTTCGATTAGTAAAACCACAAAATCGACAGTTTGGAAATGTTGCTCAACTAGTAATTAAACATCAGGGTACACAGGGTATAACAGTCTACTATACCAAACAGAAAATTGAACAGAATTCTTTCTCAAACTATCCAACACGAGCAAGCTAATATTTTGGGTACATAAATATGTGGTTCAGACTTGTACATCATTTACAGTGGAAAAAGAAAAGTTTTTGTTACGAACTACAATTTGAGACAACCTATTCGTTTTCTCCCTTAATCCTTCTGTCACCTGAAAGTGCAACGACATTGTACTCCTTTGATGAACTTGCCTGGATGAATGTACACAGTATATGCTGCGTCAAAGAGGCCAAACAAATAAGAGCAGTGGAACTTAAATATAGCACTGCATACTAATCAAAATGATATTAGCTCCGTCAAGATATTCAAAGTTTTTTCCCCCTGAATTATTGAACAAAATATTCATATAAGTCAATTTAGAAATCTCATCTAATTTGTGGAGGATTTCTCTAGGTGCTTCCCTTCCCGGCGGTAGTTTGTCCCTCTTCTTGATGTATGCCACCCAATTTTTTTCCCTTTTCTATTCCTTTTTAATGTTAAATTGCAGAAAACAAGTGTGAACTACCACTACTACCCCGCAGTAAACTACCTCTTTATGACTCCTATTTCCATTTATCTTTAATTTATTACTAATCACATTTTAATTATAGTTTCAGAAAAATAAGAACTAGATGCGCATGAAACATGCAGTCAAAACAAAGCAAACACAGCAGTGTAGAAAAGGTTTAGAAATAAGTAGCGCAAATTATCAAACTACTCGAAAACCACGCTAGCCATCTAACCCTCAAGACAAAATGGTGGTACAATGCCCTGCTCATATATGAATTTAACTCCAATTCTTCTAGACAAAGAATCTAGAACAAGCTGAAGAGAAGAAGTCTCCTAAACTAGAAATCATATTTAATTTGAAGTCACAGAAAAAAGCCAAATAGAGAGAAATGTATCATTCTTTCTTGGTATGAAGAAATTCAGATTTTCCTTTGGAGTGTCCAGCATTCTTGTTAAAGTAAATGTCGTCTGGAGATTGATACTTACTGAACATCTTTCTTAACTATTAAGTTCATGGACTTCATCAGTACATGCACATTGGTTCCCACAGATATAAAAAAGTCTTATTAAGAATTAAAGGAAAAGTTTTAAAATAATTTTGGTGCAGCAACTAATACCTTGTTGAGCCTACTTTTATTATTGTTGGATTCCTAAAGTTCATCTTGGGATGTACTGAAGAGCACATACACAGAGGAGATTTGCACATCAATTCAAGTGTTTGCAAGGTGTGTGAGGGGCTAGCAAAACCTTCTATTTTTGAAATGAATGAACAGAACCTTAAATTTTCCTGTATTTTGTATTCTGCATTTATATTCACGAAGTGCTTGTCATGGCAGATTAAGAAAAAAGAAAATCATGATGGGAAATAAAAGAGAGAGAGAGAACTGATATTAACTTTCTAAAATATTACAAGATAAAGTGGCAAACTCAAAGACAGCATGGACGAATTAGAATTTACCCACAGTATGAGAAGAGACTTTATTTAACCATTACTTTCTAATTAATAACACCCTTGTAACTCATTTATTTCATGATTTCATCTAGAAACTTCATCCTATGAGCCTATCGTTGTCTAGATATTTCCCCAAGTGAGCCTTCATTTTTTTCCCTTCATTAGGCAGGCATGTCATGAATGTTACCTATTTACATTCTCACGCATATGAATCTTCACGCAGTCTGACATAGAGTATTCTCAGACATGCGGCATGTTCAGATGACAACGGCTACATAAAGCATGAAAGCAGCATAAAGTTCAATATAACTGTCTAGGATAGGGGGATTGCATAATTGATCCAGGATGTTGAATGTCATTCATAAATCACAGATGGCATGGTTGAGCCTATGGGATATATCATCTAATTAGGAAAAGACTTTTGAGGAAGTTTCATGTGCTATACATGATTAGACTTTAGCTTTAAATGGAACGCAGCTGTAAGCAGTAAGGCTCTATCAACAACTTTTTATGTAATATATAGATATGGTTGTCACTCCTTTTTTCCTCTTTCCACAATTATGTTCACAACTTTACTAAAATGTCTTGTCATGTTCTTCTGGTAGAATACCCATTACTTTCCTGGATGTTGATACACTTTATCCCAACACATATTTACTTTATGCTGTCTGGTAACCAAATATGTTAACCAACAAGATAAGTACATCATTCCTTTCAAACAGCAAGAACATAGTATTTGTTTGGGTCTACTTAGACTTGACATATGGTGAACGATTGATAGCTATAATTCACTTAATTAGTCTTCTCAGTGTTCAAGAAAATCAGGCCAATATTAGAAGTGCCAAGCATTCGGGCTGCATAATGTTATGCATGCTATATTAATATAATCACAAGAAAATCAAAGGTCTTGTCACGTTAAAAAATTACCTTATGACAACGTCAGAATTTCTCTGCACCAAGAAACACTCAATGTTGTGAGCAATCAAGACGGAACCTTCGTGCCTTTATTCTTCCATCAAGTGCAAGTGCAAGCATGTCATATTCCTCCACATACCAAATTTCCGATACACTTGCCTAAATGAGTAGACACCATAAGTTAAGTCAAACTGGTCATATGGGCAACATAGATTGTATAAAGAAGCCAATTTAATACTGCAACACGTGAGTCAAAATAACTACTAGTTCCAACAAAGTATTCATAGTCTTTCATCTCTTTATTTTTAGTAAGGATTAACAAAAATGTTTATTATTATTTTCAATATCCCATCATCATTTTGGAGTATACAGCAGGACTCGCTCACATGTAATCCAACTTTCTGAACTTCGCAAACGTTCTAGTCTCTCAAACTTGCTCAACTTCTAGGATTCCCATAGAGCAGAATTTCTAGTTAATTTTAGCTCCAGGAAATGCCAAACTGAGCGCTGTGATGCACTAATCCCCTGTTTCCTCTTTAAATTCCCATTGATTTAGCAAATAATCAGAACTATCAATTTATTGATGATAGTGGGAACCTGATCTTACTCTACTCATGTGTTATCAATTTTCCCTTTTAAGTTTTTCACACCAACTTTTAAGGTTTTATTCTGCAATGACATAAAAAAAATTCTTCTACAGATTCTGTATAACTAATCTTGTAAACTGAAATGCAACCATTGTAAAGAACAAGAAGCAGCCCAGCCAGGATGCAACTGTGAGCTATAACAACAGAAAATATAATATACATCAAAACTTGATGTGGACCCTATAATACCTCAAACCCGTGCAACTTCTGGTTAACTCGTGCAACTAGCTCATGGAAGAACTGGAGTTGATCAGAAGGCCTGCTCATGACCTATGCCAGTTTTGCAAATTAAAGAATAGATTAGATGACTGAACAAACAGCTCACTGGCTCTATAAAGTTAAATCATTTTCACCAGTTAAAACAAACAGGTGGACTGATTCTCACCATAATTAAAAGTTATAATATGCCACAACTACGACATGCGTATGTTTCAAGTGGGTTTCAATTAAAGGAAGCTCAAATATCACCCCCTCAAGATACTATATAAGCAAGTCATTACCTCAGTTGGGACTTTAGGGTGTCCTAAAAGCCTTGCAAATGAAGTGTGAAGCAACACTGGATCATACTGAATACAGAAAAAACAAGGAAATTATATAACCATGTCCTTCAAAGAGAAAAAGAAAGCAGATGCTATAATTGAAAAACAGGTAAAATAGTGACCCTGTTGCATCCTGCTAGGTCAAACATTTTATCAACTCGCCTTTTTCTATTTCATATTAGAGGTTTTACACGAAAGCCACCTTAACTTTTTCCCAATTCGCAACTTACCATCTTTATTTATTTATTTTTATGTAAACCACCTTAGTTTGCTTACATGTTCTCAATGTCACACTTTTGGGTATTTTTTGTCTAAAAAATGTGAAATTACTATAATACCCCACAGTCTAAACCAATAGAAAAAAAAGAGAGGAGGAGGTGGAGAGAAAGGGGAGAGGGGGAGGGAAGTTGGTCGGGTTGGTGGCATGAGAGGAGAGAAGGAGGTTGGTGGTGAGAGTGGAGAGAGAGGACGAGAAGAGGAGGAGGAGGGAAAGAAGGATGAGGAGGAGGAGGGAAAGAAGGATGAGGAGGAGGAGGGAAATGGAATTTTCTTGGGTTGAATAGTGGTGAAGTTGTGACATTGAGAACATGTAAGCAAGCTAAGGTGGTTTACATCAAAAAAAATTAAATAAAGGTGGTAAGTTGCAATTTGGGCAAAAGTTAAGGTGGTTTTCATGTAAAAACCATTCATTTTAATAATAAGTAATAACTAAACAAATGGTGAAGGGAAACTTAAAAGTACTTGCCAATTGCTTTTCAGGTGCTCTGGGAAGGGCATTTTTCAATTTTGCACGGATTGTTAGTGGATCTGTACCAGAGATCACCTGGCAATAAAACCTAAAATTAGGATCAGGTGTCAAGTTAAAGAAGACAGAGAATTTAAGGGGTTGGGGAGTCAGAGTCAAAATGGCAAATAATATTAACTCAGTATCAAGTATGCTTTTCTCTGAATTCTTCAGTAAGTATCATCAATGCCAATAAGAACATTGATAACACACCCACAAGATCGATGAACATGGCAATAACTTCAATGAAATGTATTCTCGCCTACTTTATCGTTACTAACAGCGTTATATAACCATGAAAGGGTCTAGTGTATCACATCAAAATACTAAGAGTTCCGAAGCAAAAGTAAATAGATTTCTCAAGTAAATTTCAAAGACTAATGAACAAGCTGGTTGAGTTTAAAAGTCATAAATTAGAGACCAATTAGCACTATCCTTTAAAATATGACCTATTACCCAATCACAACTAGGGGTTTTTATATTTATACCCCTCAAATCATAGGTATTTAATCATCCAAATCATACAAGTTACTATCCATTCAAATTTTAGTCAACCTTAACTTCTATCCTCCACACTTATGCTAAGATAAAATCAGAATATGCTCTTATATACTATTAATTGATGAAATATTTCATAAATGACTAAATTACCCTTGATTAACATAATTAATTTTGAAAAAATTCCCTTTATTGGTGCAGATATGTAACTCACCCTCCTCCAACCCTCCGGTGGCAACTCCAATCGCTGCCACCATGCCTTCCCCTCCATTGCACCATCTTCCCTCCTCCTCCCCCTCCCCTTGCGCGCACTACAACACCTCCCTAGTTCCCATGCAGAGCTGAGCATATTGTAGTTTCTTTCATTTGTGGAAACTCAATAAACAAAAATTGCAGTGTTATTGCACAGGCATTAAATTATTTCTGTTATTAATCCACCTTCATGATAAAAAAAGGGACATGAAAAACGGAAAAAAGTAGGTATTGTTAAACAGTTGATGAAATGAACACGTAAACTGTAGATCAAGAGTGGGGTTATCTACACCAAGCTCCACAAAGGATATCAAGATGGATATCATAACTCCTAGGGGTCTTTTTAGTTACATACAAATGTACAATCAGCAGGACAAGGTGAAATATCTAAAATGAATTTCAGATATTGTACATATGTTGATCAGAAGTTTAAAAGAAGTGCGGAAGTTGTATTTCTACCATATTATGGATAATGTTTGTTGCATAACATAATAACCAAACAAGATGGAAAAAGGACAAACCTGCCAGCATCCAAGAAGAACGCCAGTTGAAGTTAATACCACTCTATCAAGAGCTATTCTAAGCGGACAGAGATGGTCTGCAACATCTTTCACAGCACTAACCTCAGCTTCAATCTCAAGAAACAGTAACCAACATATTAGTATAGCTAAAAGTAATAATAAAATCAAGTAAATTGACACCTCATACCTCATTTTCTGTTGCGATGACAGGTGTCAAATGATGAGAGGCGTGAAACATACTGAAGTGATAAAGGCTTGAATTCTGAAACCAGATGACTAGCCAAGACAACAGAATGTATGTTGACTAATGACACGAGGGCACAAATGATACTAGACAGAGAGTAAATAATTTAAAAGACTATCTAACAGGTAATAAGATACAAAAGTGGGATAGCTTAGCATCAAACCAAATCTATATAAAAGGTAGCTCGGTACCAAACGCAGAAATAAATATTTGTTCTAATTCCATAAATTCATGAAATGAAACCCCTTAGAATAACTTAAATACATGAGGCTTTAAACCACTAAAAGAAATAAAAAGTAAAACAAAGTGAAGTTTTTTGGTGATTTTGCAAGTCCAAGAGGCATTGCCAAAAGTTAATAAAAGGGAGGCGCAAAGAATGAATGATCCATTACCTCCATCAAAATAAGGGAGAAAAATCTCCTTCACAGCCTGCCTGCAGATGTCAGAAACAGGTGTATGTGTAAGAAAATGCGAATAAAAAAACTTGATCAGAACAGATATGTGATCTTGTTTTGCAGAAAAGTAATATAGAATGCTACCAACAGCTGAAACATCACAAGCATGATATATATTGTGGGAAAAAAAATCGGTATGAACTGACGGCTCATTTTGCTAAATGAGCTACCAAGAGATACTTTCCATGTGTAAGTTACATTAAAGTCAGGTTCAAAAAATTGTTCACTATGCATATGAATGAGTACCAAAGAAACAGATAGCAAGAACTTGCAACCGATTTCACATTCTTATAGCAGGAGTTTACTGATGGATTCCAATTAACTGCATGTAGCCATGTACTTCCTAAAAAGGAAAACATGCAAGATGGGTTCCTCTAAGTGAATGGCGTGTCATGTCTCACATTGTACTAAAGCTTTATCTAGCAGAAAGTTGACAACAGGTGGGGATATGAAAGAAAAGGAACACTAAGCAGCTTGTAATTATGAGCATCTATCCTAATACTAAAAATTAATAACAAGCACAACAGCATTATTTACAATTGTAGATCACAATATAATATCGGGATGCATTAGTCCAACTTCCTCTATCATTCAATGATTATAACAAATTCATATCTGCTCTTCTAAATGTGAAAATGTGCCTATAAGATATCCATTACTTATTAACTATTTGCCATTTAAGTTAGTGCTGATTGCTACTAGTTACTAAGCTTTTATTTACCAAAATGGAAACTGTTGACTAATGATTGTATATTATTACTCAGTGCTAAATTTGGCAAGCCGTCAATTAATTATTAGATTACATTCACATAATGTACCAGTCACTTGAATTGATAATTACTTATTACTTATTAGCTATTAATTACATAACAATTTGGAATTTATCTCTTCATGGGAAGAGAAGTTACATAAGTTAGAGGATGGTGATATATAAGACATTTTCTATAATAAAAAATTGGTATGTGTGACACTATGTTGATGACAATTGACAAACATGTTCATCTATGTCTGTAAGGTACATATTTGTAACTTCTATTTACCTCAATAATCATATTGAAGATGGTGTTCGTCGTCACCCCTTTTACAAAAGCCAAAAGGTAATTATTTCGTAGATAATTTTTAAAATTAGGTCCTTTCATATATAAAACAAAACTACCATATTTTAATGTGTTAAATATGTTAAAGTGAGATAATACATATGCAGTCGCATACACATGTTTGGATTTTGGATAGTTGACATGTCTCATACCTTGTGTTGATAACATAGCATGGCATTTGTGTCCATTTCTACTAAGGAATTTACCTTCTTTAATTCAACTTATATTTTTTTCTTTAAGAGGTTTGAAAATTAACTCAACGATCACTTAGTATAATAAAGAATAAATTGCATATAACCCTCTTCATCTATACCTTTATTAGTAGCACTTAACCCCCCTCAACTGATCTACTCACTTAGCCCACCACAATTTATTAGGGATAGCGCTGTCATGTGCAATTTTACCTTTCTAAAAATTTCAATCCAGTGATGCTAGTTGCTAATAAATGAGTAGAGGGCAGGGTTATGTGCAATTTGCCTAAAATAAATAAAGCTGTAAAAAGAATGAAAGTTATAATGAAAAAAGTTAAATCATAAACAATAAATGAAAAAAATTAAACTTACGCAATAGGAACTGAAAACTCCGTACTCATATACAGCACATTCGCCCGAACCGGAGGCTCCGCCGCCTAATTCAGACAAAAAAAATTCAAAAAAATTCCCAAAAAATCACAATAATTCAAAAAATTCAACATAATTTAACCTACTCTAAGTTTAGGAACAACGGATCCATCCTTAATTTCAAAAAGATCCGACAACGAGAGAGACTGCGAGGTCTCTCCTCCTTTAAGAAACAAAGCTCCCTTCTCATCAAGATCTCTCTCCATCTTATCATACAACTTCGCCCTTCGATCTGCGCTCGAGATCGAAGCAGATCCTGAGAATAGAAGGAGGTCAAGAGAGTGAGATCGGGTCACCGCCGGTGAGGAGAGAGGAGGGAGGTTACCTGAATCGAGAGAGGGAGAGGAGTGATCCATGGCGATTCGAACTGTGAGGTAGACGAGGATCAGAGATGAGGTCCAGATTCCAATTGGAGTTCGATACTGGAGCAAAGAGTTTCGTAATCTAGCCATTGATTTCTTTTCCTCAGAATTTGGAAAAGGTTTTAGTAATTTAGAAAAGGATTAATTTCACTTAACTCCCCTAAACAATGGTGGGCGTTGCAAGTAACCCCTGAACTTTGTTTGTCTCACATAACTTTGTGAACTTTGAGGCGTCTCGCAAAATTTCCCTGAACTTTGAACTTTTCTCACTGGACTTTCCTATATTTAGTTTGAAAATAACTTAAATTTTCTTGAGGGAAAAAATTCTAAATTTTGTCATTTGTCATTTACATGCAATATACATTTTCTCTTAAATTTAGGATTTTTTTTTTCTCTCAATGAAATTTTAATTATTTGCAAATTACATATAGGAAAATTTTGTGAGATACCCCAAAGTTTGAGGGGTTTTGTGAGACCCTAAAGTTCAAGGGTGTTATGTAAAATAAACAAAGTAAAGAGGGGTTACAATGTACAACACTACCCATAATTTGGGGGTTATATAAAATTAACTATTTAAAAAAACCCATCACTATGGGTATCTCAGAAAACCCCTCTCAATTATTTTAATTTGAAAAAATCCCTCAAATTCGGGGATGTTGTAGATGGCGCCCTCACCTTTGAAAATTCTAGAAAATTTCCCCCGGGGAGTCGCAAAAAAAAATCACAAGAAAAAACTTTATCTTTCACATTTTTTTCAAAAGTACCGTCATTGACTCATTGTTACTTTAAACTTTGAAATGAATGAAATACTCATTTGAGAATTAACCTATTTCATAATAACCCCCTCAACTATGATAGAGTTTTAATTCTTTCTGTATGACCCCCTAACAACCTCGTATTTTTCATAGATCCAAGGACCCGCCTACTAGTAAAGTCATGTATTCATTTGTGTTTGCTCCTTCCAGAAACTAGTGGTTGAAAGAGCTTCAGTTGTATAATTAAATGAATTATTGGAAGATCATTGTTTAAATTAAATTAGATGGATGTAAATCATA
Organism: Asparagus setaceus; assembly: GCA_012295165.1. Lineage (NCBI taxonomy): Eukaryota > Viridiplantae > Streptophyta > Magnoliopsida > Asparagales > Asparagaceae > Asparagus > Asparagus setaceus. The sequence goes on along the minus strand of CM022704.1, from coordinate 27,357,807 downwards.
AAGATAAGAATCCTCAGTGGAATTAAACCTAATCTACTTTGGGATTAAATTCAGATAAACCCTTCTACACTCAGATTTATATATAGCTTTGATTTGGAGACTGATGAATTATAATGCTACTTAAGAACAACCTTTAACTATATAATAATAACTGCTTAGTCCATGCAATAGCTGAGCAGGGCTTTCTAACTACTATCACTATCTACATAAAAGACAACTATAGCTGAATTACATTTGCAAAATGCACGTGAATTTTTTTTTGAGTGGGGTAATTTTTCCAAAGGAATAATTTTATCCCTTTGGGATATTTTGTGTGGGTTAAAGTGGGATAAGTTGGAATAATGAGATAATTTAAAACTTTGATTTAACAATTCATGTGAGATATTTGATGATGTGACACCTTATTAATATAATATTTATCTATCAATTAATTCTAAATTAGTTTAGCCAATTGGTTTAGTATATTATTTAGAACGTTATTATAATATAATACATTATTTAACTTGGTCTTCAAGAAAACCACTAGGACTAATCTTAGCCTTCAAATCTGGATCCAACTTGGAGTATGAGTCGGTACCCGTGATTTTTTACTATTGAGGTTTTTCCACGTTGAATCTTGTGTGTGATTCTATTTGCTACATTTGGTGATTTTTTTGCGAGATCTAAAATCCTAACAACATTTCTCTATTTAATTATAGTTTTACTTTTTTTATCTCCTTTCACTTCCTTTCACTTAAGAGATCATTTTCGCCTGTTCGGATTGTGTTCTCTTCGATTTGAACTGTCATTCAACTAGCGGCTATCAGCTAATTTTAGAGCAAACACTATCAATAGATCTATCTCAATTTCGTTAGGAGAGGGAATAAGGAAGAGAAGAGAAGAAAAGCTAAGGGAATTTCCTTCTACTCAAATTCACCCATTTGAGAGGGAATAAATTTTAATTAATTTTAGGGGAATCTAGGAGAATGAGGGGGAACACTTTCCCTCTTAAAAACTTCCCAAACAAGATGAATGGATTCCCCTACCTCCCATATTTCTCTATTCCCCTCTATCCAAACATGTACTAATTAAGCATCACATCTTATATGTAAGGTGCAAATTGTTAAATGTCAATTCATAAACGACAAAAAAAATGTTGGAAAGGATTCAGATCCTCTGTACTATCAAGAAGTATCAGAGAGACCGCTATATTGATCTCAATCATCTATTATTTAACAATGGTTGTCATTATTCTTCTTGAGTGAAAAATAGGAATGAATGTGGTTCATGGTGTTTAGAATGAATCATAATCATCCAGTTATCAAAAGCAGTGCTTTCTCCACGACTTTTAGTAGTGGAGAAGATCTAAATCTATATCATATCATATCATATTCTCTTTAAAAGTGGGAGTTTAGGAAAAACTTTTCATGGACAAAAATACCCCTAATCCTTTTAAATATTATATTATTACCCTAACTTATCCTATCCTAATTAACTCTAATTAATAAGTATAAGCTTCAATTATCTTATCCTATCCTAATTAATATGTATATAAGATAATATTTTATATAAGTATATTAAAATTATTATTTTTAAAATTATATTAAGTTATAAATAATTGTTCAACATCCACATTCAACCACTTCTCCAGAAATTTTTAAAAAATCTAAGAACTTACAATTTATTTAGGTTTTTTTCAAAAACCACCGTAACTTAGACCCTTTACATGTTATCACCCTTAATTACTCAAGTTTCAAAACCACCCCAAACCACCATTTCATTAACATAGAACCACTCATGCCCTTTTCTATTCAATTTCTATCCAAAATTAATACTTTGATGGTTTTACCCCTAAAGGTTTAATTTGTTAAATTTGGGTATCAAAATTAAATTTTGTACTTTTTAACTTTGGCAATCAAAATTAAACTTTATTGCAATTAAGTATATCAAGATCGTATTTTGTTTAACTTGTAGCAAAGTTAAATTTTATTGAACTTTGGGGCATTTTTTCAACAAAAAATCGTGGTATCAAATAAAAATAATGTAGACTCTGAATTATTTTTGGGCAGAGAAATATTTTGTAGTATCAAAGGTAAAATGAAAAATAATTTGGCAAAGGTCAACAAATTTAAATATATGTAGTGATAAAATTATCAAAATATAATATGTTGGATTGAGAATTGGATGAAAAAGTGCATAAGTGGTTCAATGTTAATGAATGGTAGATAGGAGTGGTTTTCTAAAAATTGAGTAATTAAGGATGGTAGTGTGAAATAAGGCCTAACTTAGGGTAGTTCCTTGGGAAAAAACCATTTATTTACAAGAAAAACATAGACAAAGATTTAAAATTTTGACAATCTAAAATTTTAAATTTGATACCTAAAATAGAATACTTTATCTTATCATTTGTTCCTTTATATTTAAATTTTAAAATAATTACAAAGCTTAGATGATATTATGAATTATTTTCAACTCCTAAATTATATATTATGAACTATTCTCACCTCCTAAACTATCTCCATAATTAAGAAAACAAATATTAAGTGTAAGTGACAAAGCTAGAAAATATCCAAAATCCATCAATTTACACAACTTGTACAAATACTCAAAAAATATAATTCAAGATTTTACGAGAATAATCAACTTACAAAATTAGTAGAAATGGCAAAAGACATTTAGAAGTTGTATATTTTAGACTGAAATCCAAAACATTTCAAAATATTGAAAGTTTTACATAAAAATTCTTGATTTTACAAAATCTGTAGAACTCATAGATTTTAAAATTTACACAAAAATCTAAAATTATTTCATACATGTCAAATTATCCTAATTAATAGAAATATCTTTAGCATGATTTCATTGTGATCATGTTCTAATTAATTGAAATATCTTTAATAAGCTACCAAGAATACATAACTTTTCAATCTCCACGTTCAACCACTTCTCAAGAAATTATAAAATAAAAATTTCATAACTTAACAAGTTTATTTACTAGAGAAAACACATCAATATTTATATTTTATCTAAAGATTTAAAATTGACACCTAACAAAAAAATAAAAATAGAACACTTTATTTTATCATTTTTATATTTAAATTTATAAATAAAGATAACATTAAATGATGTTATAAAATATTATCACTCCTAAATATCTCTATAATTAAGAAGACAAAAGTTATTTATGTGTGATTAACCAAGCTAGAAAATATTCAAAACCATAGAACTTACTCAACTCAGAGAAATACTAAAAAACTTCCATAATTTTAAGATTTTTACAATCAAACCAACTCACAAAATTAGTAGAAATATACAAAAACTTTCAAAAATTGTATATTTTGTGAAAAGTTCATAGAACCTATAAAAATCGAAAAGCCTTCCAAAATATTGAAAATTTTATAGAAAAACCCTGGATTTTATAAATTTCACAGAAAATTCTAGAATTACAAACATTTCAAACTTTTATAGAAAATTCCTAATTTTATCACTTGAAATTTATAAAATTTACAGTAAAGATAACCCCAAAACTTTAAAAAATCCCTAAAATTTTATTAATTTGTTAAAAGAATCCTTGAGCTTCACAAAATTTGGTCAAGTAGGGTGAATTTGAAAGGTAAGAAAATTTCATGAAACTTGATGAAACAAGCTCAAGAAGGAACAACATTAGAGTTTAAAACTCATTTATGATCATCATCTACACAATAAGTTTTGCAAACATGTATTCTGTTTACATGTATTATAATAGGTTCTCAGTTGTCATTTATTCATAAATTTTATATATATATATATATATATATATATATATATATATATATATATATATATATATATATATATATATATATATATATATATATATATATATATATATATATATATATCACTTAATTAAAATAATTTAATGAGGTGATGACTACAATAACAGCTACTTAATTGGTCAACCATTCACCAACCCTGATTCACATGGATTCGATGAATTGTTTCTACTCATTTCATTCTTAAATTATGTATTATTATATATAAACACTCAAAGTTTCTTTATAATATTTTATCCTAACTTTAATTTCTTTCTTTTTAATCAACTTTCTCATTTTTCTAGTCACAAAACAAACTCAACCTATAAAATAATTATGTCCATAATATTGTTAGAGTGACGATATAAAATTAGCTAAAATATTTGACCACATTATTGCACATATGTGAACGTGGGTGGGGGCCACCCACCCACGTTGCTACAAGAACCTCGGGTTCCTGTAGCAAGCCGCTACAGGAACCCGAGGTTCTGTAGCAAACCCTTAAAAAAAGCAAAGAAAAAAAAAGAAAAGGAAAGTTTTTTTTAGGAAAGCTTTTTTTTCTCTCCCTCTATAAATAGGAACCTATTCCTAGGGTTTTGTTGGTGGAATTTGTGGGAGAAAAAGCTAGGGTTTTGGCGGCGGCTAGAGAGAGAAAAAGAGAGAGTTTGGAGAGATTCTACAAGAGAGAGGTCAATTTCTTTTGGGTAAAATCAAAGTTTTATCTTTGGGACGGGTTTGTGGATTGTACAAGTCGTCGGTGTTCTTCTTTATAGTCGAATCTCCCCTCACCCCTCCCGTGGACGTAGGCAATTTTGCCGAACCACGTAAATCTCGTGTTTTTACTGTTTTTACTATGTATTGGCTATTGTTTGTAGGTTCCCTTGATTCAGTCCTAGTACTGTTGAGAGGAAGAGTAGATATCTCACTTGGTTGGGATATTTTACTTTCTATTCTTGTTTCCTTCGTGAGACGGGAATATATATAATCAGGGCCTTCTCTCAGGTGATAACGCTTTCACGGTGTGTGGGCGTGACCCCGCATCCCAACAATTGGTATCAGAGCTATTATTCAGATCGAAGTGGTGTAGCTTTTGGTTTGAGGTGGTGCTCGATAATTTCTGAGAGAAACAGATTTATTAATACAAACGGAGAATGGCGTCAACCAGTAAATCGGTCAAAGTGGGAAAATTCGTGATTGAAAAGTTCAATGGGAAGAATGATTTTTCCTATTGGAGGATGCAGATGAAAAACTCACTGATTTCGCAAAAATTGCACAAGGCTTTGGCTGGAAAAGAGAAGAAGCACAAGACTATGTCTGATGAGGATTGGGAGGAGCTGGATCTGGAAGCACGGGCATCGATTATCCTATGCCTTGAAAGGGATGTAGCTTTCTTGGTAGAAGGAGAGAAAATGGCTGCGAGCGTGTGGTCGAAGTTAGAAAGTACCTTCATGACGAAGAGTCTAACGAACCGGATCTATTTAAAATCTAAATTGCATACTTGCAAGATGGAGGAGGGCTCATCAATCCGGAAATACATCAACAAGTTTGATAGGATCATATCAGACTTGAAAGACATAGATGTGAAAGTTATAGATGAGAATCAGGCGCTTCTACTACTTCTGTCTCTGCCGAAGTCTTATGAGAACTTGGTGCAAACACTGATGCTTGTAGGAGACAATTTGAAGATGGATGAGACTAGAACGGCGCTTCTAGCGGATGACCTTCGAAAGATTGCAACCAGTGACATGACAACTGTTGGTAACAAAGAACAAGCGCAGGGATTGTTTGCTAGAGGAAGGAGCAATGAGCGAGGAAAAGACAAGAGAGGAAAGTCTAGATCTAAATCGAGACCTCTTGTGGGAAAATCGCGTTTCAAATGCGGTGAAGTTGGACATTTCAAGGTCGACTGTCCAAATAAGAGAGTAGGTGGAAAGAAGAACAACAACAATAAGACTGAGAGAAGAGAGGGCAAGGAAGAGGGGAGCTACGTTTCAGAGGAAGGGAGCGATAAGGAGTGCTATGTCGTCACGGGTGGCGAGGATATCTCAGGGAAGTGGATACTTGATTCTGATTGTTCTTACCATATGTGTCCAAATAGGAAGTGGTTTACTACCTACAGAGGCATTGATGGTGGAACCGTATTGATGGGGAATAACCATGCTTGTAAAACGGTGGGGCTAGGTAATATCAAAATCAAGATGCATGATGGAGTGGTTCGAACCTTGACGGATGTGAGGCATGTTCTCGACTTGCGGAAGAATCTTATCTCAGTTGGTGCATTGGACTCCGGCGGTTGCAAAATTGTTACGGAGAACAGAGTGAAGAAGGTTGTTCGGGGTTCTCTTGTAGTGATGAAGGGTGTTCGTCACGGTAATTTATATACTCTCTCAGGTACGATGGTGACGGGAGATGTAGCGGTTGGAACTGAAGAAAGTGGTGGAGACCCATGTGAGCACACACGGTTATGAAATAGACGGCTTGTGCATATGTCAGAGAAGGGTCTAGTTCTACTTGGTAAAGAGGATTTGCTGAAGAATCTGAAGAAACCTAGCATGAATTTTTAAGAGGATTGTGTGTATGGAAAGTCACACAGTGGTCCGGGCCGAAAGCAAAGAAGTCTAAGAGCAGAGGGATACTAGATTATGTGCACACGGATGTTTGGGGTCCGGCTCAGACAACTTTCAAGGGTGGTTCCAGATATTTTGTCTCGTTCATAGATGACTATTCAAGGTATGCTTGGATTTACTTTCTGAAGCATAAGAATGAGGTGTTCGAGACATTCAAGAAGTGAAGAGTGTAGGCGATAAAAAAACTGCTTATCAGTACCCGAGCAAGACTCGTGACGGTGGGTTGACAACCGACGATCCATTCGACAAACCGACGCCGCAAAACGCGTGAAGTAAGTCGACGAACGCATGTGAGTCGGCGAGGCTACGTGTTATGGAATGAATCCAACAAGCAAAGCTTCAGCGAGATCGATCGGATTCGAACGTCAACGAGATCGGATTTGAACAACGACCGATCGTCACTTGAACCGTTGACGGGATGAAACCAATCAAGTGAATCGAGTTCGGACTTATGACGACAATGACAAGATCGAGACAAAATGTCGCGGAAAAGTCCGAAAACCAACCAAACGAGGCCAAACGGCGTTCGGCCGAAACCCGGACACCAAATGGTGTCCGGCCAAAGACCGGACACCAAAAGGTGTCCGGCCAATGGCCGGACACCATTTGGTGTCCGGCCGGCCAAACCCCCTCTCTCTATTTTCCTATAAATAGTCCGAGGGGTGCTCATTTTCAAGGGTTGGATTTTCTGATATTTTTGAGAGAGCTCTCGCGAGATCTACGAGCCGTCGACGCATAGTTCCGAGCACCGGCGAGCACGAGTTCAGTCGACGTCAGATCTACGATCGCGAGGTAAGCAAATCCGGGTCAGGACTACAGATCACCCTTCGGGGATAGCGTTGTGATTTCTCCTAGTAGATCTCACCCGCTCCGGCGATCCTCTCCTTCGTGAGTGCGATCCCCTTAGGCGCTTCGTTTCCTTCGTGAAACGAGCCCCTCTACGTCTGTAGTTCCAGAATCCGGGTTTCTACCAGGATCTGAATTGCGCGGTGGTCCACGGACGAATAAAAAGTCCCCGGCACAGGCAAAGAACCCACGCAAGCGAGGATCCCGGAAAATAGAGATCCTCGTGTTTGTTCATACAGGAAGAAGTTGTAATTTCCGTTTTCATTGTACGCCTTAAAATAAAAGGCATTTTCTTTTGAATTTTGTTGTAGGCCAAAGAAGCTGTAAACGAATTCAAGGACAATGAATAACAAAACAACTTTCCCCGCGAACAAGCTGGCGACCACAGTGGGAGCCAACGGCTTCAACAAAGAAGCCGTCGTGTCGCAACCGCGGATTCAGATCCCGGTCATTGAAGAGGTCGAGTTCGAGTTCGACCAAAAGAAGTACGAGGAGTACCTCTCTTCCTCGTCCAGATCCAGTTCCCCCCGCAAGTCCAAGATGGTCTCCGCTGCAAGGAAGACCCAATCGGCCTCAGATGCGGAGGCAAGAAAATCCACCACCACCGCCGTCAAGACTGCAGACAACGGTGGTTCCTCGGCCGGCAAAACGGCCAAATTGTCAGAACCTCTATCTCCTCAAGAGGTAGTTCCCGTCGATGGCGTCGTGACTCTCTCTAAGAGAGCCCGTCAAAGGCGACGACAATGCCTGGCAAAACAAGCCGCCCAGGCAAAAGAATCAATGGATGGGGTTCGCTATGAAGCGGATCTAAGATCCAGGTTAACTCAGAGACTGAAGTCTGAGATCGTAGCCGACTCCTACAGGCCGTCGACAAACGAATGGGTCCGAGTCAAACGGAACCGTTCCACACTTGAGAGGCGATGTCCAGGAAGCGTAGCTCACAAGCAAGGGCTTTGGTGCAACAAGCCCGCGAGTTGAAGAAGGAGGCGGCCAAGAAGTCGTCAACAAGTCGGCTAGTTTGGAAGCCCAAGTCCGTTGACGCTTCACCTCCGACGAACTTGGCATCCAAGCCCAGCCCTGCCAGCAGGCCGACTCCTGCTCCCGTGCTCAAATCAAAAATTGTGAGCACTTCAACAAAAGTGACGCCGAAGTTACCTCGTGCACTAAACTTCCGTGAAGCCAACTCTACGACCAGCGGGCTTCTTGTCAAGGATCGCTGGGTCCACTAAAGGAATCGCGGGTCACTTCGATACGGGGTCGCACCCACAAAGACAAGAAGATTCCTCTGACTTTGCATCTGCGGTTGAAAGTCGAAGTCAGAAGTCGTAGGGACTTCACCCTCACACCAACGAAAGTCGGCGGGTTACTTTGAAGCCATCCATCCTCGGAAGGAGATGTTTTCATCCGACGATGAAAGCATTATACCCGAGAAGGCGTCTTGACGTCTGACAGATCACTCCGGCACTCATGCCGACGAGCTATACTATCGTACTAGGGATACGAAGAAATCTCGAAGAGGTTCCCCCAAGCCAACACAGTCATGCTTATGCTCCAAGCTTATCAAAACAGTGCTCGCGGAGTGTAATTGTTGTCAAGAAACTCCAGAAAGAGTCTCGGTCTTCGAGAATTAGCGCCAACATGCCAAGACCTAGGTCAAGGCGATTCCACGAAGGATGGCATCGAAAAGATGAATTGCCGAGGTCACTAATAATATGACCGGCAAAACGCGTTCTGGGCTATTCAAGCGCCATAGCGGTTAACTTCGTTTGCGGTCGGGACTATCCGACGGTCGAATCGACAAACTTCGAAAGGGATACGCGGAGGATGATCGTCGGATATTGGCTCATGTCGCCTCGATCATCTTGTATCGAGTGAAGGAGCCCCAAGCGCTTATGATCGATGCGAGATCAAGTGGCCAAAATGCTAGACGAAGCGTTGAACAAACAACGGGAAAACTTCAAGCTAGAGATGGATATGGCCATGCAAACAATGAGGGAAATGCATGACCAACAGATCCAAGCCTTGATAAAACATCGAGGTGAATCGAGTCAGCGCATCGACGTCGATCAAGATGACAGCGATTCAGACCAGGAGGAAGCACAAGAAGATGATAACCCTCCTGAACCACGTGACGTTGTTGCTCATGAAAGTGAGAAGATCAAAGACCTCGAGGCGAATCAACTCCACGATTTACGCTCAAGAAGTGAAAAAAACCGGCATCCCTTGCCCATATCCTAGGGAGTGGGAATCGATCCCATACCCGGCAAAGTTTAACTTAATAAACTTTACGCCGTTTGACGGGAAGGGTTCACCAACTTAACACCTGATATACTTCAAGTCCTACTTGGGGGTGATTTCCGGCAACGAGCCCATGATGGTTCGGTCATTCGTGGGTACCCTTCGCGGGGCTGCCTTCGATTGGTACCGCCGTCTCAAGTTAGGGAGAATTCACAGCTGGGATGACATGGAGTCTAGCTTCCTCACCAATTTCTTCGATGACGATACGGTATCGTCGGGGCGTTACCGACGAGAAGCAAAAGGGCGGAGAAAGCGATGAGCGTCTTCGTCAAAGCGATTCGAAACAAAGGCGATGAATTGCGGGATCCGATAACAGAGGAGTTCATCCTCCAAACCTGCCACAACAACTTGTCGATAGATGTGCTCGAGGCAATGGGGACAGCACCATCTATAACGTGGAAGGACTTGAAGGTTCGTGGAGAGCAAGCCGAAAGGTTCCTCAAAAGGAAGAAAGCAGAAAGAGGCCAGCCATCAACAAGCACGAACAAACAGAATTTTGTGCCCGGCGAGGTAAAGCGCCGGTGAAGTCGGTGATGCCAATCAAACATTTGAATTGCAACCACAGCGGCCAGTCCAGCGGCGTGCACCACGGCAACCGCGGCCTCAATGGCCAACAAACTCAAAATCAGAAACCTTCCGGCTCGAGATTTCCTAAGACTTACTCGTTCAAAGATGAGGAGGTTACGGGCATCTTCAAATATCTTCTGGAGAACAACAAAATCCAGTTGCCCCCAATTGTAAACCAAGAGGAGGCAAACAAGGTTCTGAGATCCTAAATGCTGCTTACCGCGAGGCGGTACATCATCCTACAAAGTTCTGCTACCATCTCAAGGACAAGATTCAAGCCTTGATCGACGTTGGAGTCATTACTCCAAAACCCTCTAAAGAGAAAAAGGTGGGAGCAAATGCAGTCTCTATAAGCCGGATCGGTTCCTTTGGATTGGTTTCAGTGAGCGCCCGATTGTGAAGGTAGGAATGAAGATGGTGAATGAGGATCCTCACGGGCAGCGTGAGAAGGGACTCGTACCACACCACGGCGGCAAGCGGAGAAATCCTTTGGGTCCACCGACTTCTTTGGAAGACGTCGATGGACTACATCTTCGGCAAAAAGAAGTCCAAGGAAAAGGCAAACTATGCCATCTTTGCCCGGCAATTCGAGAAGGGCGATGAAGAAGTGGCGACTTTCGGTTTCGAAGGAGAGCATGAAGTCTTGGCCACAAGGAGTGGACACGAATACGGCTACAAATATCAGGAGACTCGAGATCAAGCAAGCGACAGGCGGGGGTGGCCACGAATCCTCTCACTGCGAGAAAGGGCAACAGCAGACGACCGCCAAAGAAAAAGCAATGAAGTAAAGGGAAACAACCTCAAGTCGAGGAAGCTCAACTCGGCGGTCCGATTCAATCGCCCGGGTGTGAGGGATAGGCCGAACATCGAGTTCTCCATACCGCCGATGTCATGGCTCGGTTGGCAAACATCGGCGGGATAACTCTCTGAGTTGCTCCGATTGTCAAAGGAAACGGGAAGCTCTACAAGAAGCTCAGGCGACTCGAGGTGTTTCCCACTCGGATCAAGCCGATCCGAAGAATCGCACAACAGTGCAACTTGGCAACCGAGCACTTTCCCTGCATCGCCTTTACGAAGGAGGATATGCAGACGAAGAATTCGAAGCATGATAGGCCATTGTACTTCACAGGGTATATCGGCTCCAGCGAAGTTAACCGGATCCAAGTCGATCCGGGTTCCGCTGTCAGCATCATGCCCTTGCGCCTCATGTATCACCTTGGAATCCCTGCCAGTAAGTTGGCATCAACAGGCACAATGATCTATGGATTTAACACCAGTGGGTCTCGCCCACTTGGTAAAATCCGGATAAAGTGCCAAATGGGGGACTTAAAGTCCGAAGTCACCTGCTATGTGATTGACGCAGAGACTTCCTATAACTTATTGTTGGGTCGACCTTGGATCCACAATAACGTTATAGTCCCATCTACTCTTCATCAGTGTCTCAAATATGTAGACACGAATAATGAGGTCAAGACGGTGGTCGCGGACAAACAACCGTTTAAGGGGATGGAGAATTATTTCACTGATTCTCTCCTCTACGGCAATGAATCCAGGCAACCATCGAGCCGCGGACGGTGAGAAAGGATCTGCGAAGGGCTTGATTATAGTGGTGGTTTTGTTTTAAATGACATTGTACCCCTTTTAATCAATCTTGACGATGAAGAATCGTCAGAGGAACATTGTAATTGGCAAATTGCCGATCAATCAATAAATGACGATTTAGAGTACCCTTTGTCTTTGAATGATGTGATGACAGGTTTATACAACAATCCAGAGTGGCACCTACCAACTCGGTCATTTTGCCTTACACAAAAGAAATTCCGAGACTCCTCTGGGACAACACTCGTCATCCCACGAAGATCAAGTAGTGAAAAAGACTTGGTTTACGGAGAAGGAGATGCAGCTCCAATGCCGAATCATTTCTTCAGAGAAAATGAAGATGATAATGGACCTATCCTCCACACATTCAGATACAGCCCAGAAACACTGGACATCATGAAGAAGTGGGGGTGCGATTTGACACGAGGGAAGGTCTATGTTTGGACGAGGTCCTCGAACCCTCCTAAGCGGCATATGTCCCAAGAGGGAAGGATAACTACTATGCATTTAGAAGGGATTGGGATATGAATCCTCCTCGAAGATGAATGCTCATGGGCGATTGATAATAATCCACCCGAGGAGGCGGACATTAAATGCGATTCTTGGCTTGGGATTCGACACCACCGGAGAAGCTTTCAAGGTTTTGATGTCGAATATGGCTACGGTCGATCCTGCTACTATTGAGGATGATGAAGATATGCCAACATGGGAAGACCCATGGATCCATCAACTCAAAGAGCAGTTTGGGGATAGATTCGAACAAAGAGAACCCCCCACTAAGGACAAGGTAGTCCAGGTTAATATGGGTGATGAAGAGCATCCTAAGCTCATAAACATTAGTAATAGTCTTCCCTCAGAAGAGAAGGAAGAATTGATCGCCCTAATCAGGGAGTATATCGATGTATTTGCCTGGAGCTACGAGGACATGCGGGACTTCGACCCTAATGTGGCGACTCATCACCTCAACATCAAGGTGGATGTCAAACACGTCAAGCAATCGCAAAGGCGGTTTTAGTCCACAAATCTTACAGGCAATCGTAGGCGAAGTAAAGAAACTCATAGAATCGGGATTCATCGAGGAAATTCAACATCCGGATTGGGTGGCGAATATAGTCCCGGTCATGAAGAAGAATGGTTCGATTAGGATGCGTTAACCGACTCTGAGCCTTGAGCGGCTGCTTGCGAAAACGACTTTCCTCTTCCAATCAGCGATGTCATAGTCGACAATGCGTGCGGATTTGAAAGAATGTCATTCATGGATGGTTTCTCGGGTTACAATCAAATCAAAATGCACCCCGATGACGCCAAGCACACAGCATTCAGAACGCCCATCGGTATATATTGCTACACGGTCATGCCATTCGGCCTCAAAAATCTTGGCGCCCGCATACCGTGGCGATGACGAAAATTTTCGAGGACCATCTCCGGAAAACGGTCGAATGCTACGTCGACGACTTAGTCGTAAAAGCCGTGATAAAAAGATCACATCAAAGATCTTAGAACGGTATTCGAGCTCATGCGAACTCATCGACTAAAGATGAACCACTTAAATCCTTCCTTGGGATGTCGGTGGCAAGTTCCTGGCCGTCGTCGACAAAGGAATCCCGTCGATCGACAAAGTAAAGGCGATTCAAGAGTTGCAACCTCAGAGAGAACTTCAGGGGTTACAAGAGGCGATGGCGTACATCCGGCGGTTCATATCGAACCTATCAGGAAGTGCCAACCGTTCTCTAAGTTGAACAAGAAGAGGCGTGTATTTATTGGGGCGGCGCGAAAACATTTGAAGAGATCAAATCGTATCTCACTAAACCTCTGTTCTTGTTGCACGCGATCGGAAAACCGTTTGATTTACATCAAGGCAACGGATCACTCGTTAAGCGCCTTACTCGTAGGGCGGCGGCGGCGATCCGAATAAGCGATGTATTACGAGTGAACATTAGTGGGTCGGAGTCGATACCCAATGGTCGGCGGTGCCTTGCATTAGTGTTCGCGATTGAGAAAATGCGGCACTATTTAGTGGACGACGATTTATGTTATCTCTAGCGTAAATCCGGTCACGAATATTTATGACCGGCCTCAATGAGTTGGCGTTTGGCGAAATGGGCCTTGCTCTTGTCCCAATATGACTTGCACTTCAAACAATAAAAGTCGGTCAAAGGACAAGCAATTTGCGATCTCTTGGTACCCGACCGACAACGGTTGAGCTTATATATGATGATCTTAGGATGAAGTTGAAGTCAACACTATATCGCACCAACAACTATGGCGATTGTATTTTGCCGACTTCGGGCCACTAATGTGGCAAGTACCCCGGATGTTCTAAAATCTCATTTGAGTCGGAGTTGTCTTGATTTCCCAGGAATCATGTCATGCCCGTGCTTATTCACTCACGAACCTTGTTCCAATAGCGTAGCGAATACAACGTTACTTATCGGACTTAGCCGCCAAGGCGGGGGTCGAATATCTCGAAGCATCTGGCGATTCTGGCGATAGTCGAGCGATCCGCGGAGACTACAGTGTCGGATCTAATTCCTTATCATCGTAGCAATCGAAATGGCGAGACTCATTGAAGAGTTCTTCATCGAATATATCCCAGCCTCAGCAGCTCAGATCTGCTGGCGTTGGTGCTGCAACGTTAGCACAACCTTAGAGACCGAGCAACTAGTTACGGTCGGGACTCATCAACTCTTCGTACCAATATATAATGGGGTACAAGAAGATGAAGGGGTAATTACCAAAGAGATACATGCAACCCAAACCAAATTGGAGCCCCGAGATTGGCTTTCCTATCATCGACTCACGTCTTGCGGTGATACGCGAGAAGGCGTGGGGAGAGAAGTCAATCGGCGAAGAGCTCCCGTTCTTCGACCACGAGACCCGGATGTTATATCGCGGGGGTATGGCGGTCTTTACTCGATGCCTTTCAAACAAGGGGCGAGAAGGGTCCCGAGCACACGAAGGTGAATGCGGTCGCATCGGCTGGTCCCAAGCTCAACGATCGAATCGGAGAATGGGCTACTTTTGGCCCACAATGATTAATGGATCGATGCATTTCGGAAATGCCATCGTGTCAAATTCGCGAATTATATGCATCGCCTCAGGCGGTACGCATCCCACATCACGGCCATTCGAGACATGGGGAATGGGCGTTGTAGGTCCCATTTTTCCTCCGTTAGTCAAAGCGATCGGTTTATTTTAGCGATCACCGTACTTCTCCAGTGAAGCAATCCGTGAAAGAAGTAAAGGCGATGCAGTCGTCGATTTATCAAACATCATGTCATCTACGACCGGGTGTTCCAAACGGATCGTGCATGATAGCGGTCCTCAATTCATCGGCAATTCCTTCATCGGGTTTTGCGAGAAATTCAAGATACAAGACGCCTCGCCGATGTTCTATAATCCACCGCAAATGGATTAGCCGAGGCGCTCAACAAAACAATCATCAAAATGCAGCCGAAGCTTGTAAAGAATAACAAGCGAGACCGACGATAAACTCTGAGAAGCACTCGGGCATATCGCACAACCAGACGCACGCCAACAGAGCTACCCCGCACTCTCGGGTCTACGGTGTGAAGCGGTTCTCCGTTGGAAATCCAGATTCGCCACTTCGCGACGCCTTCAACAGAGATGACGATCAAGAACAACATCAAAACGCCTCAAGAGCTCGAGATGTTAGATGAGAAGCTCGAGGCTCAACAATGCATTGAGTTCTATCAAGCTAGGATGTCGAGGGCTTTCAACAAGAAAGTTCGACAGAACCTTTAAGGAGGAGATCTCGCCCCGCCGCCGACGGCCGATAATTCTCAACTCCAAAAAGAAAGGTAAATTCGAACCCAAATGGGAAGGACCGTTTATAATAGACACAGTCTATTCAAACGGTGCATATCACCTTATCACACAAAATGGCGACCGACAATTAATGCCGATAAATGGGAAGTTTCTGAAAAAGTATTATCCTTAGTACATTCAGGATAACCCATTTTGATGGGAAGTTCCTCAGAAAATATCTCGCTCATTTTCATGAGGATAACCCTAAGTTATTGTGTTTTCCTCCAAAATTCTCTCACCGATCAAATTCATTGACGGTGGGCCCACTAAAAATCTCCCTGGTCCAATCACCAGCAAATTCCCCTCTCGATTCCTTCCACGAACGAGAGGTCCACTTTCAAATTCTGGTTAGCAATCCTATAAAAGCGAAAGCTATCCGCACCCTTCCAAGATTCTCAGAACGGAGACCCCGCTCTTAGTTTCTCATCGGGAAATAGAATACATTCTTCCTTTCCCACATTCACCTGGAGATAGGACACATCCTTCCTCTTCAGAAGCAAGAGATAGAATACATTCTTCCTCTCTTGTCTTAGATTCTGAGTGGAGATCCCGCCTTAGTTTCATCTTTCAAGATTCTCAAAATGGAGATCCCATTTTTAGTCTCTTTCACTGGAAACAGGACAAAAATCCTTCCTTTCCAATACTCGGAGATAGGAGACAAGATCCTCCTTCCTCTCCACTGGCAAGAGATAGGATACAAAACCTTCCTCTCTTGTTCATCCCTTACCCGGAGATAGGAGACAAGATCCTCCTTCCTCTCCACCTTCGAAATAGAATACATTTTTCCTTTCCCACCTCAATCAATCTTACATCGGTTCAGTCATTCTCCGGACAAAAGAAGACACCAAGATTCATCTTGGGGCATTTTATCCCGAAGCCTAAGAAGGGATAAAGCCAACGCCTCACACGCTGTCGGGTTTAGTCTTTTTTCGATTGAAGAAGACACCGAGTTTGATTCTAGGTATTTTATCCCAAAGCCTAAGAAGGGATAAAGCCAGCCTCACGCGTTGCGGTTTAGTCTTTTTCCGATTGAAGAAGACACGAGTTTGATTCTAGGGTATTTTATCCCAAAGCCTAAGAAGGATTAAGCCAGCGCCTCCCGCTGCGTTGGGTTAGTCTTCCGTGAAAAAGCGAAGCTCGTATTCAACATCATAGCATTAAGTCTAAGAGAGTCTCATTCTTTTAGCACAGCACGTCACGTCTTGAGCGGATCGGATCCGCCGTAGCCCAACTCAAACGGTAGTTGGTAAAGGCTAATCAAATTGCTGAGGGTCGGGTCGGCCAATAACCCTAAAGTCGACGCCTAACACGCGTCGCCGGTTTAGTCTTTTTCCGATTGAAGAAGACACCAGAGTTCGATTCGTTTTATCCGAAACCTAAGAAGGGATGAAGTCGACGCCTAACACGCGTCGCCGGTTTAGTCTTTTTCGATTGAAGAAGACACGAGTTCGATTAGGGTATTTCATCCCAAGCCTAAGAAGGGATAAAGCCAACGCCTCACCCTGCGTTGCGGTTTAGTCTTTTCGATTGAAGAAGACACGAGTTCGATTAGGGTATTTCATCCCGAAGCCTAAGAAGGGATTAAGCCAACGCCTCACACGCGTTGCCGGTTAGTCTTCCCGTGAAAAAAGACGAAGCCTACGTATTCAACATCGTAGCATTAAGTCTAAGAGAGTCTCATTCTTTTAGCACAACGTCACGTGCGGAACGGATCCAGATAATCCGCACGCTAGCCCAACTCAAACGGTAGTTGGTAAAGGCTAATCAAATCCGTTGAGGGCTGGGGGTCGGCCAATAACCCTAAAGTCGACGCCTAACACGCGTCGCCGGTTTAGTCTTTTTCCGATTGAAGAAGACACCAGAGTTCGATTCTGGGGTATTTTATCCCGAAACCTAAGAAGGGATGAAGTCGACGCCTAACACGCGTCGCCGGTTTAGTCTTTCTCCGATTGAAGAAGACACCAGAGTTCGATTCTGGGGTATTTCATCCCGAAGCCTAAGAAGGGATAAAGCCAACGCCTCACACGCGTTGCCGGTTTAGTCTTTTTCCGATTGAAGAAGACACCAGAGTTCGATTCTGGGGTATTTCATCCCGGCCTAAGAAGGATTAAGCCAACGCCACACGCTGTCGGTGCATCTCTTGCCCGTAAAAGAGTACCGAGCCTATGTATTCAAGATCATAGCAACAAGTCTAGAAGAGTTTCATTCTTTTAGCACAACGTCGCGTGCGGAACGGATCCAGATAATCCGCGCGCTAGCCCAACTCAAACGGTAGTTGGTAAAGGCTAATCAAATCCGTTGACGGCTGAGGGTTTGCCAAAAATCCTATAAGTATTATGGTTAATTATTTCTGACGAAATAAAAGAATCATAATAAAGCATAAAAGAGAAAAGAGACATATTTTATTAATAAAAGGTCGAGATTACAAATCCTTAAACATCAAATTTATGGGAACAAATTTGTTGTTTTAATTCGATACTTTATCGGTGAAAGCTTGTTGAAGTTCGGCTTGCTCGAGCCACGAAGGACTCCTGTTGCTATTAAGGGCCTTGCGGTCTCCTTCGATGCCAACCCGACTACGCCGAGTTCGAACTTCGACATGACCGCAAGAGTCTCTTCCTTGTTGGCCTTCGGGCTTCAAGATGATCGAGACTCTCCCTCGCGGCCTGAAGTTCCTGTTCGAGCTTTACTATCCTCACTTCTTCGGCAGCGACACAAGACTGAAAATGACCCACGGAAGCGAAGCCGACAGCGATCTCAAATGATGCACTGGTCTGTTGCATCTGAACTTCAAGTCGGTAATAGCGAGCATCCGCCAAGGCTGTCGGTGAGCCTCATCTCTGTCTCTATATCTGAGGGGCAGGCCACCTCAAAGTCTTGCGACTTTGGAGTTTAACCTCAAATGATCGAGATCGTCAGTGATGGTCTGGGCCAACTCCGAATAACCCGCATCTCGTATCGTGGTTACCCTAGGATCAAGGAATGGTCGGAACTGACGGAGAGAAAGCCGGGTACCGAGGAGTGTGTCTATCACTATGGCTAAATAGGAAAAGAATGAACGAATTTCCACCCGAATAATAAGCCGAGAGGGATCGTCATCAGACATCAAAGCTCTCACTAAGTCATGAAGAGTCGTTTTAGACCCTGCGAAAAGGAAGAAAAGGGTTAAAAACTCCCAAAACCAAAAGAATCAACATGAGTATCGGCAGTGGAAGGGTTCATACCTGGACAGGCAACTCCTTGCCCTAATGAAACCGGCGAAGCAACAGCAGTCGGTGGCGCATCGATAGTCTCAGTCGGTATTTCAACCTGCACGTCCGACATATCGAAGGTTGCGGAAGCTGACTCTGGAAGAATAGCAGCCTCAATGTCACCAGGACGAGTCTCTGTTATCAAGCAGCAGACATTTTCAATCATAGACGTACTAGTTAAAACTGAATAGTCCTATGATTATCAGGAAGGGGATTTATACCTTCAAAGGAATTAGCCTCGATATCCCTAGGAATTCCTAACTCAGGTTCAATATCGCCAGGAAGAGGAACGTCTCGGGGTAAATCACGCATCAAATCCTCAAAATCCTCCATCGAAAAAGCTGACATAAGAGCGAAAAGCATAGATGAGAATTGCAGAGAAACAAGCTTCGTGTCTTTGCAAGTTCTTTGTCGGATAGGAAAATTACCGATATTAGATGTACCTGGGTTTTCCAACCCAGGTCCTATGTTGGTATTTTCAGGTTCTTCTGCCATGGCTCCGAGTACTTGCTCCACAAAACTGGACTTGGCAAAGTCAGGGAGAGGAAAATCAAAATTGGCATCGCCACCAAATTCTCCTGCACAGGAGGAGATCATAAGATTCATAAAGAACCGAATAATCGTAAAGACTATGGGTCACCAAACATTACCCTTATCATCGGCAGAGTCTTCACTTGTCGAATCAAGATAATGGTCGGCGAGGCGAGATCGTGAACCACCTCTTCGCTTAAAAGGAGCTCCATTGCGGAGTTTATCCCCATTGCAAGGCGGACCGCCTCTCATGCGGTATGCACGAAAGGATAAATCGAGTCGACTAGGATATCATAGGAAGGGAATAATAAGAATAGAGGAGAGAGTACCGAGCTCTCTTCATGAGTGCAACTTCCTCTGGTCATCTCACGAAGTATCGGTCGGAACTCTGAATCTCCCATCGGACACAATGCGATTTCACGAATGGCGATGCTTCTTCGTGCCGAGTGGCCTCTGAGCGGCGAGTATCAGCCGGGAAGCCTCTTGACCTTCAATCGTCAAGAGACTTCCACGAGCGAGCTCGCGGTCAAAAGCTAGCCGCAGATAGATATGTCAACTCCGGTTTACGATCAGTACACAGGAGGCTAAATTTAGCGTCCGTACAACCCGCTATACTCCCGACCGCGCGGAGACCATCGATCAAACCCGCTGCGAGTCGGAGCTCGGTTCGGGTTCCCAACGTAAAGGCGGTGCAACCGGCGGCGGCGGCGAGAAGGAAATAAGGCTCAATATAGCATTCGCTTTCACTCGGAAATAAGATAGCCGGTCGGATGTTGGTCAACCAACTAAAGCGATAGCGTCAAGTAAAGTCCGGTTCATTTTGTGTCTCTCCTCATCGATCAAAGATTCCCGTCTTGGCGGGAGAACCGAGGAAAACACCTAGAAGACCCAACCCTTGTGGATTTGCGGTTTGCTTACATGCTTGCCAATCTGCGCCCTTGCCATTGCATTCCTCTAGGGATTGGAGAAAAGGGCAGATGGATGCAAGCTTTGGCATTGTCATCATATCGGGGCGATGAAGAACAAACCAGCCATCAAATAGGTATACGGAGTTCAACCTTGACATGAGGGATCTCATCGGCGGTTTGTTTTTCCTCCGAGTAAAAGCGTGGCTATTTGCGAAGTCCCGATGAGCGTTAGCCACCATCACGGAAGAAGAGACAACTCCTTTATGAGCCGGTGAGCTGCGGGATAGAGCACCTCTAACGGCAAGCGTCGCTAAGTGACCACGGCATCACACACTTCTTCAACCAGATGGCGAGGAAGCCGCTAAGAGAGTCATCGGCCGGATGGGTTTTACCGCATGCCATAAGAAGGTCGAGAATTTGGTCCTCGCTGAAAACCGACTGTACTACTCGGTATAAGACTTAGTGCCGGACTTTTCGATCAACTCATTAACCTCTCGGGGGTAGAAGGAGCCACCACAACCGCCATCAATCGCCCTCCGGATGTTTGAACAAATAATTGAGCGCCCGGTGATAATTGACTTCCTTTTTGGCGGGCTCTATCGTTGCTAGGGCAATGTGATAATGGCACGGAGGTCCCACAGAGTGTCATAATGGTCGGCGGTATCCTTGATCGACCAATTCGGGTCGAAGGAAGTATTCGATCGACATCCTTCCCATAGGTAAACCCGACCCGATGCATCTCGCGGCAAAGCCAATCCTAGTTCGCCATGCCCGGTTAAGAAGGTGTTCAATCGGGATCATAGAGCTTCGGATAAAGCGAAGAAGTGGTTGGTACCGATCGGGAGCCCATACATGGTGGCACGAATCGCGGCATATAAACCACGAGCCGAAGTTCCTCGCCCCATCGGCCAAGAACGCGGACTAGTCAAACGAGTCCACCAAAGCTTATCTGCGAGAATGAACCCGGTAGAATCTATGACCGGATGACGGCATCTCCCGCCCCAACAGGCAAGGTGGTTCTTCAAAGTCCCACCAATGACGAAATGCTCGTCACGGTGAAGTCCAACCCCAATATACCGGTGCGGTCGATAACTTCGGCCTCGAGTGAACCAGAACTGACCGATGGGTGATAAACCCGCAATGAATCTTGTCACACTTCTACGTCGAGCCACGACATCTTAGTGCTACATACCATTGTCGTAACTTCGGTTAAACGTGATGACGGGAATCCAAGGGAGATATAAGAATTCACCATCATCCTTGTACCATTGCTCACTCTCAATGAAAGCCGATCCGGTCATCAACGAATCGCCAAACAAATAGTCCGTCTTGCCCAAAGGCGAGAAGAACCAATAATCTTCGGTGGCGTCCCGGGTCATCGCGACCTCAACACACGAGGACCTCCTCCAAGTACTAAGCGGGTCACCTCCGCGGGCGTATCCGGTCTAAACTGGGAAATAAGAATAGTAGGGTCATCAGAGGAGGAGAAGTGGTCACCACGACGTCCGTCAACTGCATGCGAAGGAAGCGCACCAGAGGGATACTCAACTGAAAAGATGAAATCAGAAGTAGTCAGAACCCAACAAAAAATTATATATAAGGCGTTGAATTCATTTCACGAAATTTGTGAGATAGAGTCACGGCCTTATAACGGGAAGATCGATGCCGAACACACTACAGATTGATCGGATAATGTACCCCGTCACATAAAATGACGATGTATTCTATCCATCTGACCGTAGTACGTCATGGAATCGCTCCCCGTCGTCTGCCGAAATATAAGTGTCGATCCATCTGACCGTAGTACGTCATGGAATCGCTCCCCGTCGTCTGCCGAAATATAAGCGTCGATCCTCACGAAGGAGGAATCAAGGCTATCTGGCGTCGATTCTCGAAGGAGAGATCAAGGCCATACGGGCGTCGTTCCCCACGAAGGAGGAATCAATGCCATGCAATTTATAAATACAAGTTGTGAATGAGCAATTTAACATGAAAATCTCACCCGACAAGCGTGGCGCGTCATCGCGAGGCGAATAGACGGTCGGCTCCTCGGGCGTGATCTTCCCGACGACATCTAAGCCGCAAAAACACGACGAAAAGTCAAATACATAATTGAAAATCAACAAATAAAGTGTCAAAAAAAGACCGGACACCAATGGGCTACACCGTCCGACGACGAGCACCCGACGAACGCCGCAACACCCGGCCAGCGGCCTATTCTGGCTCAACCAGGCGCCAGCCTTGGCCGCTGAGCGCCCAGCCAGCTTCAGTAGCGGTATTCTGCCAGTCTGCGGCCAGTACATGAAGCGCCGCCCGCTTGGCGCCAGCGGCGGCGGTAGCGACCAGCGCCCAGCGGTATGGCCTTGGCAGCGCCAGCTGGCGCCGGCAGCGCCCGGCCTCAAACTGTAGCCGGCTACCAATGACGCCGCCGCTCCATCGCCCTCGTTCTCCTCTCCTCATGGTCCGCATCACACCTGCCGCAAAAAAGAAAAAAAGAGAGCGTTGTAAAATACTCATGCATATACCTCGTTGTTTGAGAGATAAGACGGCGAGAGACGAGACGAAAACAAAATAAAAAGAGCCAAAGGCCTAGGTCGAGAAAAGGAGGGATTATGGGTATTTATAACAACCCCATATGAACCCAATCCCTTTGAATGAGGAGTCCTAATTGGCGATGGATAGGAATTCTAATTGGAGCCCAATTGGATATCTAAAAGGAATCCAAATCAACTCAATAATTTACCCATCCTCTTTCCTAAATATTTGGAAAGATTTTGGAGATGTTGCCGGGCTCAATGTTACCCGAGTATTCTCCCACGTCACCTAATCCTACTCCAACTAGGATTATGAGTATAAACTATTTCCTAATTTGTCGAGAAGTTCCCGGAAGAATATTTTCACAAAAAAAAGCATTCTTAGGGATAACTCGATCGTATGATTATATCGACGTCGATGAACGCCTAATCCTACTCCAACTAGGATTATGAGTATAAACTATTTCCTAATTTGTCGAGAAGTTCCCGGAAGAATATTTTCACAAAAAAAAGCATTCTTAGGGATAACTCGATCGTGCGGATTATATCGACGTCGATGAACGCGTCGCCTAATCCTACTCCAACTAGGATTATGAGTATAAACTATTTCCTAATTTGTCGAGAAGTTCCCGGAAGAATATTTTCACCAAAAAAATATTCTTAGGGATAACTCGATCGTGCGGATTATATCGACGTCGATCAACGCGTCGCCTAATCCTACTCCAAATAGGATTACGAGTATAAACTGTTTCCTAATTCTTAACGAGAAGTTCCTGGAAAATATTACCATATTTTTAAGGATAATTCGATAACCCTCAATTTCCTCCCACTGTGGAACCTCAAAGAGGGATAAATTGATGAATTTTGACAAGGCTTATATTGACGCCGGACAACGCGTTCTTCCTTGAAAGGACTCCTCCCTTGTATCAATCTTGACTACTCGTAGGGAGGCCCTCGGTCAACAGTTTGGAGTTGGAATAAAATCCCAAGAAGAATTCCTTCCCGAGAGGATAATCGTGCTCCAATAAGGAGTAACATAGTAACAATGCCAACCAATGCGTCTTGTAGAATGATTTCTTGGTCAGCGGTTCGGATCCACGTAAGATCGCCGCCCGGTCAACGTTACTTTCGCCGAAAGAAGGCTAAAACCCATATAGTTTGGCGCTAATGAACGTATCGCAGCGAAGGATTTCCCCGATCAACGGGGGAGTCTCGATGGTCAAATTGGATGACAATTCACCAACATGAGTCAACAGCAAGAGAATTTAATCATTCTGATTCGAAATTCGACAAGCGGTCAAGCAATAAATCGTGTAGTAACACCCGGGTATCCTCTGAAGCCGGAGAACACGAGAGGATTGGAGGAATCAAATACTGGAGCTAATCTCAAAAGAATTTATCCACCGACTTCCGGTTAAGATCTCGACAACGGTCAGACAAAAAATATAGTACCGTAATACTTTCAGCAATCCTACAAAGCACTGGAAAGACTGAAAGGAGTGGAGAGATCAAACACCAAAGTCATTCACAAGTCCCATCACGCCGATTGAAGGGTGAAGGGCTTATCATATCAAAGCATCGGACTGCCAAAGAATCGACCGAGAAGCTTTGGAGAATATCTGTGGCGATAAAAAGCGCTTATCGGTGCAGAGCAAGACTCGTGACGGTGGGTTGACAACCGACGATCCATTTGATAAACCGACGCCACAAAACGCGTGAAGTAAGTTGACGAACGCATGTGAGTCGGCGAGGCTACGTGTTATGGAATGAATCCAACAAGCAAAGCTTCAGCCGAGATCGATCGGTTGAGCGTCAGCGAATCGGATTTGAACAACGACCGATCGCCACTTGAACCGTTGGCGGGATGAAACCAATCAAGCGAATCGAGTTCGGACTTATGGCGACAATGACAAGATCGAGACAAAATGTCGCGGAAAAGTCGAAAACCAACCAAACGAGGCCAAGCGGCGTTGGTAGAAACCGGACACCGTTTGGTGTCCGGCCGTGGGACACCAAAGGTGTCGACTAAACGAACACCAAATGGTGTCCGTAGAGCCAAAAACCCCTCTCTCTCTATTTTCCTATAAATAGTCCGAGGTGCTCATTTTCAAGGGTTGGATTTTTCGATATTTTTGAGAGAGCTCTCGCGAGATCTACGAGCCGCCGACGATAGTTCGAGCACGGCGAGCACGAAGTTCGGCCGACGCCGATCACGATCGCGAGGTAAGCAACCGGTCAGACTACGATCACCCTTCGGGATAGCGTTGTGATTTCTCCTAGTAGATCTCACCGCTCGGCGATCCTCTCCCGTTGAGTCACGATCCCATGACGATCCTCTCCTTCGAGTGCGATCCCCTTAGAAGCCGTTTCCTTCGTGAAGCGAGCCCCTCGTCTGTAGTTCGAATCAGGGTTTCTACTAGGATCTGAATTGCGCGGTGGTCCACGGACGAATAAAAAGTCCCCGGCACAGGCAAAGAACCCACGCAAGCGAGGATCCCGGAAAATAGAGATCCTCGTGTTTGTTCATACAGGAAGAAGTTGTAATTTCCGTTTTTATTGTACGCTTAAAATAAAAGGCATTTTCTTTTGAATTTTGTTGTAGGCCAAAGAAGCTGTAAACGAATTCAAGGACAATGAATAACAAAACAACTTTCCCCGCGAACAAAGAGTAATGGTTGAGAACAGGACGGGAAAGAAATTGGAGACACTGAGATCTGATAATGGTACAGAATATACAGATGGTACTTTTAAGGAGTTCTGTGATCAGGAGGGAATTATTCGACACTGGACAGTCAGGTCAACACTATAGCAGAATGGGGTCGCAGAGAGACTGAACCGAACATTGCGGGAGAAAGCAATGAGTATGTGACCATACGTGGGATTGGGCAACGAATGGTGGGCAGAAGCGATGGCTACAGCTTGTTACATTGTGAACCGTTCACCACATTCGACATTGGATGATGATACACCCTATAGGGTGTGGTCAGGGGAACATGCAGATTATGATAGGCTCAAAATTTTTGGATGTACTGCCTACTATCACGTCAACGAGGGAAAGCTTGACGCGAGGGCCAAGAAGGCAATATTCTTGGGATATGCGAAGGGCGTAAAAGGCTATCGCCTTTGGTGTACGGAAGATTCGGCTCGTGATCGCCAGGATGTTACCTTTGATGAGAAATCCATGATTGCTAGGGCTTCAAGGATGATGGTGTTAGGACCGATGAGACTTCTAAGTCTCGTGTTATTGAAATAGAACCTAAAGACCAACCGTGTTCTAGTCAGGTTCAAGTGGGAAGTTAGGTAGATGATGAGCTTGAGCAGGAGGAGGTCCAAAGAAAAAAATACACATGCACTACAACAACAGCAGCTCGAGGATAGTTTGGCTTCCACTAGGCCAAGGTGAGCATACAAACAGTACGTAAGCCGGGCCGATCAACCCGAAGCACTATGGGCAGGTTAATTTGGTTGAATACGCACTCTCGGTGGAGGAGGACGAGCCGGTCTCCTTCAAGGAAGCTATTCGGGATAAGGATAGTGAGAGTTGGTTGGCTGCGATGGAGGAAGAGATGGAATCTCTTCGAAAGAACCAAACATGGGAGGTGGTCCCATTGCCCGTAGGAAGAAAAGGTATTGGTTGTAAGTGGGTGTATAAAAGAAAGGAAGATCTTTTAGAGCTCGGTGGTACAAGGTACAAGACGAGGCTAGTGGCTAAGGGTTTTGCACAGAAAGAGGGTGTGGATTATAATGAGATCTTTTCTCCGGTGGTGAAACACACTACTATTCGGGTGCTATTGAGTATTGTTGCTCATGGTGATCTTGAGCTGGAACAACTCGATGTTAAAACGGCCTTCTAGCACGGAGACTTGGATGAAGAGATCTACATGCATCAACCTGAGGGCTACAAGGTTGAGGACAAGGAGCATCATGTGTGTCG
The DNA here is from genome assembly GCA_012295165.1 of Asparagus setaceus. NCBI lineage: Eukaryota > Viridiplantae > Streptophyta > Magnoliopsida > Asparagales > Asparagaceae > Asparagus > Asparagus setaceus. Next base: position 27,331,114 of record CM022704.1, on the reverse strand, counting down.
TTTGAAGAAGTCACTGTATGGATTGAAACAATCTCCTCGACAGTGGTAAAAGCGATTTGACTCCTTCATGCTGAAGCATGAGTTTTCTCGAAGCGACTATGATTGTTACGTTTACATTCGGAAGCTTCGTGGAGGTAATTATATCTATCTCTTTTTATATGTGGATGACATGCTTATTGCTTCTAAGAGCAGGGTGGAGATAGATAGGCTGAAATCTCAACTTGGTGAATAGTTCGAGATGAAGGACATGGGCGCTGCTAGAAAAATACTGAGTATGGAGATTAGAAGAGAGCGGGCGAACCGGCGATTGTTCTTGAGTCAGAAGGGCTACATAGAGCAGGTGATCGCGAGGTTCGGGATGCAAAGTGCTAAGTCGGTGGTGACTCCATTGGCTCCACACTTTAGGCTTTCTGATAAGCAATCTCCCACTACAGCGGAAGAGAAGACGCACATGGAGCATGTTCCCTATGCTAGTGCAGTTGGCAGCTTAATGTACGCAATGGTGTGTACACGTCCAGATATTTCACAGGCGGTCGGTGTGGTCAGTAGATTCATGGCGAATCCGAGAAAGGCGCACTGGGAAGCAGTGAAGTGGGTCCTGAGGTACTTAAAGGGTACCGTTGATACGGGTCTGTATTTTAGTGGAGAAACATGTCAGATTGATGGATTTGTGGACTCTGATTATGTGGGCGATCTAGATAGACGGCGATCGACTACTGGTTATGTATTCAGGATACATGGGGCTCCGGTTAGTTGGTGATCGATGTTATAGGCTACAGTGGCATTTTCTACTACAGAGGCTGAGTACATGGCCATGGCAGAGGGAGTGAAGGAAGTATTGTGGTTGTGGGGTCATCTAGATGATTTGGGGATTGAGCAAGAGAACGTTAACTTGTGGTGTGACAGTCAGAGTGCAATTCACTTGACGAAGAATCAAGTTCATCATGCTCGTACCAAGCATATCGATGTCAGGTATCATTTCGTGCGAGATGTCATAGAGGAAGGTGATATTTCTCTCATGAAGGCACACACGAATGAGAATCCCGCAGACATGTTAACTAAGGTGGTCACAGGTAGCAAGTTTAAGTATTGCTTGGACTTGCTTCATATCAACCCTTGTTGATCTGCCCAAGAGGGCATGGCCCTTCGGGGCGGTGATGGGGTGAGGTGGAGACTATATGGAGAATAATTACTGCAGAACTACGATTAGCTTGATCCCTGGAGGGGGTACATAGCACCGCCAGATAGGGCAACCGATTGGCCTGATTTGGCCGATGGAGATCTCTCTGGTGATGTTCGCGGTGTTCATCTGGTGTTCGTCCAAAATTTAAGGTTTATCAAATGATGTACGAGGTGGAGAATTGTGAACGTGGGTGTGGGCCACCCACCCACGTTGTTACAGGAACCTCGGGTTCCTGTAGCAAGCCGCTACAGGAACCCGAGGTTCCTATAGCAAACCCTTATAAAAAAGCAAAGAAAAAAAAAAGAAAAGGAAAGTTTTTTTAGGAAAGCTTTTTTTTCTCTCCCTCTATAAATAGGAACCTATTCCTAGGGTTTTGTTGGTGGAATTTGTGGGAGAAAAAGCTAGGGTTTTGGCGGCGGCTAGAGAGAGAAAAAGAGAGAGCTTGGAGAGATTCTACAAGAGAGAGGTCAATTTCTTTTGGGTAAAATCAAAGTTTTATCTTTGGGACGGGTTTGTGGATTGTACAAGTCGTCGGTGTTCTTCTTCATAGTCGAATCTCCCCTCACCCTCCCGTGGACGTAGGCAATTTTGCCGAACCACGTAAATCTCGTGTCTTTACTATTTTTACTATGTATTGGCTATTGTTTGTAGGTTCCCTTGATTCAGTCCTAGTACTGTTGAGAGGAAGAGTAGATATCTCACTTGGTTGGGATATTTTACTTTCTATTCTTGTTTCCTTCGTGAGACGGGAATATATATAATCAGGGCCTTCTCTCATGTGATATCGCTTCCGCGGCGTGTGGGCGTGACCCCGCATGCCAACAACATATATCCACCTAGTACAAAAAATACTTAAAAGACGAAATTAATAAAATCTTTATTAATATTCAAGAATATTACATAATATCGTACTGAATACTAAAAAGCATACTATACTATTCTAGCAAGCAAAAAGAAATATAAATTGTCATATAAATTAGAACCCGCCTCTTCTAAATCTCCTAGTCCTCGTCAGTCGTCATCTACTTCCAGAATAGTAGTCAACTTCTGTCTTCGAAGAAGCCGAGACCTGCGCCACGACGACGCGATTACGGAAGCCGAGAGAGCACGGACTAGGACTTCCATGGACAATACAAAATAGACGCCGCCTGCTCGAAGAGAGTCCTGAGGATTCATCGGAGATATGACCGTCGAATCAGTGTGGAAAATGTTGGAGCCATCATAGAGGAAGCAATTAGATGAAAGTTGGTGAGTATTAGTAGCGAGAACGTCTGAAACTCTTTCGCGAGGTCTGTACTCCTTGAACGAGCCATCAAGGTCAACAACCATGGCGGAGAGCATGGATAATTTGTTTTTGTTGGTGATGAATGACGAGAAGCAAGAGCCCATGGTGATTTTCTTCCCTCTTCTCTTCTTTAATTAGTTTTTTTTGGGGTCGAGGTAGAGATAATCAATTACTTATTATTTTGGTCGTCTCTCCGAATCCTAAACGGTGTCGGATATCGTTATTAGACTCTTAGCAGTAGTGGGACTGTAGGAGTCACGTCACGAACTCGTCTGGATCTCTATTAGTTTACTTACGGCAAAATTGGAAATAATTATTATTTAGTCTTACATATTTACTCAATATTGGCTTTAAAACTTTAATATTTTGAACCTAGTCCCTCAAATCATCAGAATTGTTATTTAGTCCCTCAAGTCTTATTAATTATTGCAAATTAGTCCTACTATTAGTTATTTTGTGTAAATTCCCAACTTATGTTGGATTAGTGATTAACACATGATTATTTACAATTCCACCCTCAACTCGTAATTTGCCTCCCAGATCCCAAAAGATTTAAAGAAGCTAGTGTAAAGAACAGAGGGTAGGAGCGCAAAGCTTGGTTTTGAAAAACGGGTAGGAACTGAAATCTTGGGTCTAAACGGGTTTAAAATACAAAGTTGGGATTGAAGTAATTTAAAGGAACAATTTCAAAATATTAAAGATAAAGGACCAATATAAAAAACTACTTAAAAATAAACAATAAACTATATTCCATACCAACTTTGCAACACCAAATAATAAAAAGTTTCCGTTGCCGGGATTTGAACCCGGGTCGTCTGGGTGAAAGCCAGATATCCTAACCGGACTAGACGACAACGGATGTTGAATGCTATAGCATTCTCAATTTATTCATTAGAGAAGAAGAGTTTCAGGCCGGTGGAAAATTCAGAATTTAACCGCTGAGAATTTGTTTCATGAGCCCAATCAAATCAGAAGCGCAATGGTTCATAATTCTGAACAAACCTTCTAAGTAAACTCTGAAACCTAAGGACAGCAGTTAAGATCAAATACGTACACATGGTGCATTTTTCTGTAATCAAATAGCTCCAAAGGGTTTTTTTTTCAGAAAATTTCAGAACCGCAATCTGGGAGATACAGTTGAAACATGATGAAGGTGACCACAGCACCATAAATTCTTTACAAAGGGGAAATCGGTATGCATTTGAATACAAGACGACGGGTACTTTCATTATCTTGCAAAATCAAGAAGCACAACCCAACTGATTTATTTTGAACACATGTTAAAAGTATTGTCATGTTCCTCTTTTTCTGAAAGAAAAATTATTTGTCTTCTTCATCTTCCACATAATCTTGGTCATCATCCTCATGTTACAACCCATTTTAACAAAAAAAAAATAATAATAATAATAATAATAAAAAATAAAAAATAAAATAAATAAATAAAAATAAAATCCAAATTAGAAAAAGGTGAAATCAACGAGTATTTTTCCAAATGATAGAAAGATTGCAAGTTATAATGTTTTGGCCAAAGCAACCTATAGTCTCTTTGGATGAACGACCCTCCAGAAAATAATTTGTTCTCAAGAATTAACTCAGCAAATTAAATACTATAATTCGAACTCCCAACTGCTTGTTCATAAAAGGTGGGGATCATAGAAAAGATGTCAGACCATTATAATCCTATGAAAGGACCTTAGCTTTAGTTTTGAGGTGACTAATGGGCAAAGATGATTGTGTTATATGATAGCACAAAGTATCTTAGCTTTTGAGTATGCCTATGATATTGATAAATATATAAGTCAATTCTATAGAAGGATGGAAAAGGAGGATTGCGGGAAAAAAAACCTAGTGAGATCGTGAAGAGATTTTGAGGTGGTACGTGGACTACTGGCTTATTGCTTAAGGATATTGGAAATAAATAATGTATAAAGAGCTGTATGTTCTCGCATACTGATGCGCGGTTGAAGCATTTTCCACAAAAAGTCAGGAAGTAGATCTGAAATGGAAATGTATGAAGTTATAGTCAATTATCTACTGGGAAAATCTGCAAAACCTAGATAACAATTTTGTGATAGTTATTGAACTAGGAAATTTTAAGTTAAAATATATGATAAGAGACTGCACAAACAAGAAGCTCGGGTATAAGGAAGGTTTAGAGGTGCAGAAGCTACTAGAAAATCTATCTCATAATCGTCATCATCTGCACTGAAACTCTCCTCCTCATCAGCCACCTGTTTATTAAACACAGAAAATATTATTGAGTAATGTATGTCCTCAAATATATGAGTGTCAAAAATGATGTTTGATGATAGCGTTAGCATACTTGAATTGTTGAATTATTTCAAGGGATTTGGCCATAGCTCTTCCTTGATTATATCAGCCACCTACATTGATGCTCATTAGTTTGCATCATGACGATATCTGTAATATATAAGCTCACGGATTGTCAACCCAACTGATTCCACAAAGAGCGGAAGAAAACTTAAAAAGAAAAAATAAAACAAAAAAGTTTACAAGGACAATAGTGGAGAAATTTTGTATATTTTTAAAACTATAAATGTCAATATTTATAAAACATAAAAACAAACAATTTTGGCCAAAATAACTACACATGACACCAGAACTGTGAAGTTACATAAAAAAATAAAATAAAATAAAAGGATACTTACAGAAAATGCAAACAATTTTGAGTTGCATCTCTAATTCTAGTTTAAAAAAGATTACCTCATCAGTTACTCCTTCAGACTTGCCATTGTGTTTCTCTTCATAAAACCAGTGAAAGAAAATGCTGCATTAACAGAGGAGGATGACCGGACATGCAAAAAAAATTTGCATAAAGAAATTAAGATATGTTAAAAACTTAAAATAAAGACCTAAAACATGAACACCACACAAATGCTAGCTATGTTGCTTGGCTATGGGTACCGGTACGGGTATGGGATAGCAAATTTCCAAAATACGGGGTATGGGGACACTGCTATATAAATATTTATATGCACAATTGCACATATACATATTATATATTGGAATTAATAATTTACATTAGATCAATATTGTTTTCATTCAAGTGTTATGAGAATTAAAATCCCTATAACGTTTTTATGTTTCTTTTATTATGTGAATTATAAATTAAAAAATTGCTAGTTTTTGGACTAGACATCCAAACGACTCTTTAAAATCATAGTTCAGAACTTGACCTATGTTCAACGAGTTTCAAGAAGTGGATGTGAAGAGTAGGATATATGTCTAGTAAATGTAGGACAAGTGTTTTAAATTAAAACATGTAATGTATAACTGAGTAGATGCCTGACGCAACGCGGAAGTTGAAACCTCGGAATCCACCAAGGTTTGCTCTCTGAATCCACAAAGAGCGATCTCCGAAACCACGAAGAGCTTCGAATCCACGAAGAGCTTCGAATCCACAGAGAAAATATAATAAACAAAATTTTATTGATGAAAATATATATTTCTTGGGGTTACATGCCTCTTCTTAAATAGAATAACAAATAAGACTCTTACTAAGACTAGAATTATAAAGAAATAGAAAGTATCAAATCCTACCCTAAAAAGACTCCTATAATATAGAAAACAAATCAGTCCTAATTAAATCAAAATTGATTTTATTTCCTAATCTAAATTGACTCTAACTTTATTACTAAAAATAAACTAAAGGCTGATTATTTTCGGATTTCAGCCAAAACTGGGTATTACTGATGAGATTTTAAAATTTTAATAATCTGGTTGGCTCCGTCTCGTCGAGATAGGCGATTTACATATATAATATGTCAGAATTCGCCTTCCGGATTAGAAGATATGATTGTTTCTGCGGAAGTCAATAATATGTATGAGTCGGGATTTAGCTCGTGATTGTCCCACTCCTCCATGAAATTGTCCGTTAAGCGTCCTACATCAGTCTCCCCTTGTTGAAAAAAGCTCGACCCCGAGCTTATGTTTGCTTGAATAGTAGCTTCATCGATAAATATTTTTCTCCTCTGATCGACAAGATCCGCCTTATACTTAGCGTTGATTTTCTCCATTTGTTCTTTTACCTTCTCGACTAGGATTTCTTCTGAATCAAATTTGTATATGAATCTTTCCTACATCCTGTGTATTTTATTGGCGGCATGTGGATCTGCAGTTGACTTGAAAAACTCCTCAAAATATGTTCCATGTTGCTTCTCATATTCTACTGCTGGAAGTATCATCAAAATCTTCTTGAAATTATTCACAACCTTTGCTTCCAGAGTAGAAAATTCTTCCTCATACTCCTTGCACAATTCTTTCATCTCCTTTGCCTCGAGCCCTCCACCAAGCAAGTTACACATATCATCAATTGTCTGGCTCTCTATTATATCTTTCTCCTCCACCGGGACAACATCAGTATGTGTAATATCACTCACAATAGCTTCAAAAGTTTCATGCATAATGCCCATCTTCGCTAACATATTTTCATCAACATCAAGAATCTCAGTCACAATAGGGGTTTACACCTTAGGAGGAATTTCAGCAGGGGCAGTCTTTTCTTTTCTAATTACAACTAAGTCATAGACCTCTTTAGATTGCTTTAAGTCTTCTACTAAAATCTCATTGTCTACGACCACCGGTTTTTTCTTCTCAATAGTCTCTATCTTAGACGGCTCCTTCTCTGTAAGAGGCAAAAGTACAACTCGACGTCCATCCTTCTTAAAGATATAAACATTGTCTCTGCTTCTGTGGGTGGCACCAACATCAAACTGCCATGGTCTACCAAAAAGCATGTGACAAGTATCCATCTCGACCACATCGCACAACACCTCATCGACATAGTTGCGACCGATAGAAAAAGGTACCCGACACATCTCATCGTTCTGCTCATTATTGCCCTTGTGAATCCAGTCGATCTTGTAGGGAAGTGGATATTTCTTTGTCTTCAAACCTAATTTATTCACCATACGCCGAGAGACAAAATTCTTGCTATTGTGACGGTCAATGATAACACCACAAACCTTCTGAATCACAGTGCATCTCGTGCGGAAGATATTGTGCTCCGGAGGTGGTTCTTCTCTCTTTGTTGCATCTTTAGTCCTCTTCATAATTCCAAGGTTTTACTTAGGGACAGATTGGGCTTGTTTAATATCTACATGATCATAGTTAGAATCAGCAGTCGGATATCGATTGAAAATATAGGTAGGAAGGAAATGAGCTTTCAATAACTTCTTCATCTTTGCCCACATTCGAATCAGATCCTTCCCTTGATGGTATCGATTTATCAATACTTCATCCCACCATGCAGATGCTTTTCCTTTAAGTCTGTAAACCACTAATTTAACTTTCCAATCTTCTGGGATTATCTCATGCTCAAAATATCTATCCACTTCATCAATCCAATCAAGGAAATCATCATCATGAAGCTTTCCATTGAATGATGGTATTTTTAATCCTCCAGCGTCATAGTTCTCCTTTCTTCGGTAGCCTCTACGATCATTGCTGTAGGATTTGTCTTGCAGAGTCGGATCTCGTTTTTGGCGACCATCAACGCGATCTCGAACTCGTCCCGACCAACGCAAGTCGGTCTACGCGAGTCTTAATCTGAGTTAGGGTAACATTGGTCTTCAACTCATCGAACTCAGTTCGAAAAAAAGGGGCTTCATCACCTGCCATCGGATCTGAGGAACAAGTCTCTGATACCAATTGACGCAGCGCGAAAGTTGAAACCTCGGAATCCACCAAGGGTTGCTCTCTGAATTCACAAAGAGCCATCTTCGAATCCACGAAGAGCTTCGAATCCACCAAAAAAATATAATAAATAAAATTTTATTGATGAGAAGATATATTTCTTGGGGTTACATGCATCTTCTTAAATAGAAGAACAAATAAGACTCCTACTAAGACTAGAATTATAAAGAAATAGAAAGTATCAAATCCTACCCTAAAAAGACTCCCTATAATATAGGAAACAAATCAGTCCTAATTAAATCAAAATTGATTTTGTTTCCTAATCTAAATTGACTCTAACTTTATTACTAAAAATAAACTAAAGGCTGATTATTTTCGGGTTTCAGCCAAAACTAGATATTACTGATGAGATTTTAAAATTTTGACAATCTGGTTGGCTCCGTCTCGTCGAGATAGGCGATTTACATATATAATATGTAAGAATCCGCCTTTCGGATTAGAAGATATGATTGTTTCTGCGGAAGTCAACCAGATTTAGCTCTGATACCAATTGACGCAACGCGGAAGTTGAAACATCGGAATCCACCAAGGGTTGCTCTCTGAATCCATAAAGAGCGATCTCCTAATCCACGAAGAGCTTCGAAACCACGAAAAAAATATAATAAACGAAATTTTATTGATGAAAAGATATATTTCTTAGGATTACATGTCTCTTCTTAAATAGAATAACAAATAAGACTCCTACTAAGACTAGAATTACAAAGAAATAGAAAATATCAAATCCTACCCTAAAAGACTCCTATAATATAGGAAACAAATCAGTCCTAATTAAATCAAAATTAATTTTGTTTCTTAATCTAAATTGACTCCAACTTTATTACTAAAAATAAACTAAAGGCTGATTATTTTTAGATTTCAGTCAAAACTGGGTATTACTAATGAGATTTTAAAATTTTGACAATCTGGTTGGCTCCGTCTCGTCGAGATAGGCGATTTACATATATAATATGTCGAATTCAGCCCTGGAGAAGATATGATTGTTTCTGCGGAAGTCAATAATACGTATGAGTCGGGATTTAGCTCGTGATTGTCCCACTCATCCATGAAATTGTCCGTTAAGCGTCCTACATCAATACCCAAATAAATGTATGCATACATGCAAGGAGTGTCCAAGGAGTTTGGGTACGGGTACAAGCCGGGTACGGGTATGGGACTTAGATAGAAGTACCCGGGTAACATAGAATACTAGCAAGTTTCTTAATAAATCGGCATGACAAGGTGATTGAAGAGACTTTACTATTATTGCAAGTCAACCTATAACTTGGTAGCATGAAAAGGCTGCAACTAATGTTATTTGGTAGCTACAATAACAATGGAGAACAAAGAACAGCAACTGGATAAATACATGGATCTGAACATCTTCGCAATGTAAACCACAACCATGTAGATGATTTAAAATAAAGTTGCTGTGAGCATCGAATGATGTTTCGGGAGTCAACTCAAAAGGTAACCAAGATAATACCATAACTTTACGGCCTTGTCTCAAGTATTTATTTTGTGGAGTTTCTGATCAGGTTGGTAAGAGTTCTATCCATTAATTATTTCTTTTAGTAAATGTGCTGGTCTTAATAGATGATCAGTTGGTCCTGATTCCTGAATGCTTAGAGGCCAAGTGTCACTTCACATTGTTCACAACCATCTCTGGCACATATTTTTATGTAGCTTAATTCTCTGATTGCCACACACCATTGTACTTTCTAGTTCAATCTGTTGCTCTTTATATACCCTTTGTAGACCAGTTCATTTCCACCTACATTAATAAATTCATGAGCCGCAAACTTAATGAAGTTATGATTACTTCGTCATGTCACCGGGTTCTGATTCTAAATCGGGTGCCAATGAATAGGATTGTATAGAAACTGATCTAAACAAACCTTTTTCCAGATGGGTTTGAACACTTTAATTTACAACGTAGGGGATGTAGAGGCACTCATGGTGAAAAGGAATTTGGTGGAGCTTTCCAGAGAAAGAATAGGACTAGATAAAAATATAACAAAAAAGTTGAAATCTAACGATGTTTGTCTTAGATTCCAGTTTATGTTTTGAAAGTGAATGAAACATCCTTCTACAAGAAAAATCAGTTATCAGAAAAATTATGAACACTGTGAACTAGCTTTACAAGCAGATTTTTGATATTACTGTTGACTTTCACGTGAGAAGCACATCTATTTCTGGGCTTTTCGTTGCTAGCCAAAAGCCCTTAGGTAACTGTTTGCTTCTTAGAAGCTAAAAAAGAAATTTGCAGAGCGGTAGAAATATCCCGGCTAAAAGAGAGAATGATTAGAGGTGGTAACTATGCAGCATTTTTTCTTTGTATTTTTGAGCTGCATGCCTATTCAGTACATGAATATTCTACTGCAAAATTTTATCTTTGGTTCACTACATTTGGATCCCAAGCACATTGCTGGAATAGCAAATTGGGACACAAAAACACTAGTAGAAAACAGGGCTTTGGCGACGGGGAAATCCGTCGCCAATGCCCCGAAATCCGTCACCAATGTACATTGGTGACGGCTACTGGACCGTCGCCAATAAATCCGTCACCAATAAGCATTGGTGACGGGGTCACCCGTCGCCAATAAGCATTGGCGACGGGGGACCATTGGCGACGGGGGACCATTGGCGACGGGATATACCCGTCGCCAATGATCATTGGCGACGGGTGCGTAACCGTCGCCAATATACATTGGCGACGGATACGATACGTCGCCAATGCCAATAACGACGGAATACCCGTCGCCAATGTTTGAAACATTGGCGACGGATATACCCGTCGCCAATGCTATTGGCGACGGGGTAACCCGTCGCCAATGTTATACATTGGCGACGGGTTACCCGTCGCCAATAGGCATTGGCGACGGGTATATCCGTCGCCAATGTTCATGCACAGAAAAAATTTATTTTGTTGTAATTGCCCCCATACGGGAATACACAATATAACCTGTATCCACATCAATCCAATCACAATATATATCAAAAAATCAATCACAATTCAAATTCACATTCACATTCAAAATACATACTCATCCATAATCATCCACCAATCCACATTATCAAACAATACTCATCCAATAATCCAATCATAATACATCCCCCATACTCAAACAATAATCATTTACTAGGCAATAAAGTATCGAATATAATAAATTCAAAAGTCATAACATGTCTTAACACGATCTAAAAGTACATAAATACAATAACAAGTCTCACTCACTCCTCGTCGTCGTTGTCGTCGTCCCTATTATTAGCGGCGTCTGCATTAGAACGCCGTATCGTACTGCTGCTCCCTACAGGAGTACCTCCTCTAACCTGAAAAGAATACAAGTCAACCTAAGAGTATGTTTCAACAAAATCGTAATAAATACATATATGTTATGTCATATATACCTCTCCACCACCAGAACTCCATGCTCATAAGCGCCAACTTAGTGATAGCTACATTATATAGGCTCGGAAGAATCTCCTTCAAGGACCGACACTCAATGAGGCGAACAACATCCTGTGTCGATTAGCACCTAACTCGTAGCGTAATAAGGGGAAGAAATTGCAAAGCCATGGAGGGTTCAAAATGGTCCAATAAATCGACCGATTTTACCCACGACGTATGATGTCTCACATGATCCTTTCGAGGTCACGGACGTTGCTAGCTTTAGTCTTGTTAGTGGTGAATGCCCTAACTCTTGCACTAGATAAAGGCACCCTCCCTTTCTTGATTGGTCTAGAACCGTATGCTCCATCGACAACTTCCCTCCACTGCTCTATGGTCATGCGGTTAGGATCCGCAGAAGTGTTCTCTATGCCCGAGACCGAGGGTCGGGACAAGACAAACTCTTGTGAAGCTTCAGCCCTTTGAATAGCGTAGCGATAAAAAATAAATTAGGAACTTTAATTAGAAATACTTAAGTGTAAAATGAAATTAATCTTATTATACTTACATGCATTTCATTAATTTTCTTCACCTTTTCATCTTTCTCGTGGCCCTCGTAGCCCTCGGTGGTGTATAAGCTCTTCTAGCAAGAAGGGTTGGCGGCATGGTCAAAGCGTCTGTGATATATTAAATTCCAAATTAATTCAAGTCTTGTACAAAACTAGTTATATGAGTTGAGTTTTAATAATTTGATCATCTGGGTTCTCACACAAATACTTATGCTCGATCCGAGCATAGGAGTAGCTCCTAGAAAGTGATCGTGATAGCTTTGCACCACGATTATCCGATGCCTTCAAACATTTTTCCTTCAAAATAAAGTATTTTTTAGTATATGCGGTGGTAATATAATGAATTAAAAATAACTCACCTTTTCTCACTCTCCCACTTTCGATAATGAGAGTCATCCAATTATATGGAGGAACTCTCTTATCAAGCCGATGGATCCTCTTCCAATCAACGGTTATTTCGTAAAATATTTTTGCTTGAGTTTACTCTTCCACCCACGAAGCATCTTGCTCACTCTAGGCATTACATAATCCCAAGAGTCTAGGTTGTCCTCAAGACAATAGTGAGTCACAAATTACATGTGAAAAACATACACTATTTAAATAATCAAATAAATATTTATTGAAAGAAACAATATAATAAATAATTACCATGAGCCTCTCCCATATTTTCTCCATGCCATTCCAAGATTGTTCATGAAACTATGAGCAATGTTTATGGAGTGAGGGTCTCGACTAGCAGTAGATCAAATTATTGAATCGATGGCATAATCCCTGAGAATGTTCTTCCTCCACTCCAAAATGGCGGTAACCTTTAGGAGGTACTTTGGTTTGATCATCAACGCCATGCCTACCGGTCCGCACGTGGTCCTTATTCCCTACAAAGACAAAGAGAGAAATAAATGTTTTATAAACTTAAATAATTAAATAATTATGAAATCTCAATAATTTACAAGAGTGAATTACCCATTTCCCTCAACCGATCGACATCGCCTTTAGTCTCGCTTTATTACACGATCCTTCTTTTAATATCATCCTCCTCTTTTTATAATTCCTCTCGCATTTTCTTTGCAATGCGATAGCTTTTTCTCGTAAGGATAGAGGCTACCGGGGTCCATGGACGGAGACTTTCAATCTCCTTTGAGAAGATCCCGACAAAGACTCGTGTCGGATCTCGTCATCACTAGATCCATCACCATCATCATCTACAAGATTAAATGTGAAACAAATATTTATATGGAAAATAAAAGATCGATGGACTTTAAATGTGAAAATTAATACCTAGATCGGTGATGAATCCGATGATGAGGTGAACTCATGGATGGTGCATGTGCATATGTCCCCTAATATCTAAGAAAATAATAAATACGATATGAATAAATAAATTTCTCAATGAACTTAATGCAATTAAATAAACTAATACCTTCAATGGGTGAGGATCCATGTAGAAATCTTTGGACTTGAGAAGGTCGTGAGGACATCCCTCGCATAAATAAATAAAATTATAAATGATAATGCATATTTATATCACAAACACAATTTATTTAAACAAATTAATATTTATACCGATGATGAACTCGCTGATCTCTGAAACTTCCCTACGCGTTTTATCCTTTGGCTCATCTCAGAACTTAAATTGATAATATATTTCATTTAAATTTTTATTCAAAACATGGAAGCAAAAGCGGGTGAATGTTGATAATTGCATTGACAAAATAAAAATATATACATTAAAACTTAAAGTTAATACTTTAAATTTTAGAAGTACCAAATTATAAGTTACATTCAATCTCCAACATTACGGATATCAAACCCGATTTTGCGGAGTATACATATTAAAATTGACATTTTAGGATATGAGTAATTAGGAAAAACTTCTCCTTCAGGCTCATTTGGGTCATCAGAAGCCTCTACATTTTCATCAAGAGAAAGTTGAACAAGAGTCCTCGGTTCCTTATACAATACGACCCAAACCTTCGGTTGCCTAGGATCTTTGACATAAAAGCACTGAGTAGCCTGTTTTGCGAACATAAACTTTAAATCGGGGTAAATCTCTTTGTCTAGATTTACAAGATTAAAACCATATGCATCCCTTGTTCTATCAGCATGACACCATCGAACCTTAAACATTACATAACTACGTACGTCTTTTGTACCATATGCATAGAATATCTCCACGATATCTTCTAGTTGTCCATAATAAATTACATCACCAAGTAATGGATTAAGTGCAGTCGAACTTGAATAACATTCTTGAGAGAAGACACCATCACCCCACTGTTTGGGTAACTCTCCTCCTCAATCCCTACCTTTTGAAATAAACACCCATTTACATGATATCCGTTGCATTGTTTGTGTAGTCTTGGTGTGTGTGAATTCTTATCTCTTCTGATATTGGCAAACCGGCAAATATTTGTCTCTCTACCTAATGTTGAACATAATAACAAACGATCGTTAAAAGATTATTCTAAAATTTTTTCCATAATTAATTAAAAATTAAAATACACGAAACTTACTTCAGCTTCAACCCATTCGGTAAAATATTTTTCATGTATTTTGGCAATTTGATTCCGTCTTGTGACCAGTTATTTCTAACTGCAACTCCTCCAAATGTCGACTGTTGATACAACACTAGAGATCATTAATTTTTTAAATTAAAAAAATTACCATTTTTATTAAAGTTAATGTAATTACTTTCGATAATCTTCAAAGATTTCTAGGTTGTGCAATACGAATGCATGAGCCTGTTTCAAGTCTAATCTGGAGTAGTCTTTGTTCATCTTGGTACTTCCATGAAAAATGCCATCTCTATTGCTGATTTGTGAATTATTGTTTGTATGTCCACCTCGCATATACCGAGAGGCAAAAGTCATGCATTCATTTGCAACGTAACGGTCAGCAATCGAACCCTCCGGATGAGCCCGATTGCGCATTATGCGCTTTAAGAAACCCAAATATCTAAAAAAAACAGTAATAACTATTAGTTATTAAGATAAAATAATTACATGTTAGGTAAACGGACATAATGCAATTTTAACTAACCTCTCCATGGGATACATCCAACGATAGTTAACTGGACCTCCGAGTAATGCCTCATCCACAAGATGATGTGTAAGATGAACCATGATCGTAAAAATGAGGGAGGGAAGAATATCTCCATTTTGCAAAGGGTTTCATTCATTTCTCCTTTTAGTGCCTTAAATTCGTAACATTGATAACTTTTGAGCATAACTTTTAAAACCACGTAATTCAATTATAACCTTTGTTACTTCATCATCGCCATGTTGTTACTGAGTGCCACCGAAGTAATTGGTGAAGAAGGATGTGATAATCATGAGTCTTAAGTCCCAAAATTTTCCGCTCATTCACTTGGACATTATTTGAAATATTAGAGCAAGAACCATCCGCGACTTTACCGATTTGAGCACCTCACGAGAATCTGCATCTCAACCTTTGACATCGTAATGCGAGATGAGGGCAATTCAAATTTGCCATCAGCGACCTCTCGGTAACTTGCAGATCATGTCGGATGTTCAATGCATTCAAATCTCGCCGAGCAGTAAATCGTCCTTTGATTTCTTACCATCCTCAGAAGAGTGTGGACAACAGGTTGTCGATATATTTTTTCAATATGCATTACATCTAAGTTATGCGAATTTTGAGCTTTTGCCAAGACGGAGCCGAAAGAATATACTAAATTTTGTCCATCCTCTTGGCAATTCGCATCATGTGTCTCATCCATAATGGACACTTGTCTTTTCGCTTCGTGCCCTCTTCATGATGGAAAGGCGCCTCGAGCTTGAATATCCTCTCAGATATCGGCTCTTCCGAACTTGATTTTAGGATATCCCTCAAACAAATCTACAATCTCATCTCCGGTTATTACATGCGGCTCTCCTCTTTTCTCTTCTTGGCCATCAAACTTATTTGCCCACTTTCTACCCCTGTATTTATGTCCCTTTCGTAACCATCTTCTGTTAAACCAATAACATCTTTCATTTGTGTGTGGTAAATGAAAGCCTTCAAAGTTTGGACCGCATACAGGACAAGCGTATGTTCCTTTCGTAGACCAACCGGAGAGATTAGCATAAGCTGGAAAATCATTAATCGTCCACATAAGAATAGCACGGAGATTAAACGATTCACTGTAAAATGCATCATATGTTTGGACCCCCTCATCCCAGAGAAGCTTTAACTCATCAATTAATGGCTCCATGAACACATCTATGTATTCTGGGGTGAGTGTTTGCCTGGTATCAGCAATGAAAGGATCATATACGGTTGCTTCATACAAAGTCCAGGTGGCAAATTATACGGCATTAATACAATTGGCCAAGTAGACCAACCCGAACTCATAATACCAAACGGGTTGAATCCGTCGCTAGATAGCCCGAGTCTGACATTCCTGCACTCTGTGGCAAACCAAGGAAAAGATTGATCGATGTGCTCCCATGCGTCTGCATCTGCCGGATGTCTGAGTTTACCATCAACTACGCGTCCTTCCTTATGCCACCGCATATTTTTAGCTGTGTCTTTGGTCATATACAACCTCTGTAACCTAGGCACTAAGGGAAAATGTCGGAGCACCTTCGCTGGAATTTTCTTCTGCTGCTTCACCGACTCATCCGCCTTTCGTGTTGAAGTGTGTGTATTTTTTCTCCAACGAGACACTCCACACTTTGGACATTCCTCGAGCTTCTCGTTATCCTTATAATACAGGATACAATCATTAGGACAAGCATCGATTTTATTGTAATCTAAACCCAAAGCGCTTACGATCTTATTTGCATCATAACACTTTTACGGTATGCTATTCTCTCCGTCGGAATTACCTTGCTTGCTGATAGAATTAAGAAGCATTTGAAAATATTTATCGCCATTCCGTGAGGGTCTTAATACGCATCAATTGAAGAATAAATGACAATCCATCGTACTTTCGGGCGGTAGGCATACGATCCTTCGCCATCTTCTAATAACTTCATAAAACTTTTAAAGCCATTGGTATCACGCACATCTTCGAGATTTCGACACCTTTCGCATCTTCGAACTTCGAATGTCCGAGAGTTTCGCAACCGGTAACCGCACTGCCGCAATATCATTGAACATTGCATGTGTATCGTCTATTCTTAGATTTATATTTTCATCACCTGGATTAATATTTTCATCTTCTCTGTGAAATCGCCAATATTTGTACTTTTCATCAAATCCCCATCTTTCTAAGTGTTTTTGAATAGCAACTCTATCCGCCAAACCCCTATTTCTGCAAATGCTACATGGACAAAATAGCAAATCGTTCTCTAACTTCCTCGGGTTTGCATACGCATACTCAAGGAAGGCTTCCCATCCTTCACGATATCGAGTGTCACCTCCCGCTCTTCTTTTCATAAGAGGAATATCAATCCACGACTTGTCAGGAACTTCTCTCATCTGTATGTTGGGTACAATTATTAATTATTTAATATCTCATAAATCGTCTTAAGTTTGATAATTTTTATTGTAGTTGATTTGAACAAATCCCAATTAGGTGAAATTTCTCTTTCATAATGGTCATTGTCATTACTAAATTCATTTAAACACTATGTAATAATCTTCATTGACTACATTTGAACAAACTCTTAGTCTAAAACTCTCTCTGCTGTCATAGGAAGGCTTCTATCCCATTAAGAATATAGTAGTGCTTACATCTAACTTTGAATACTTTGTGCATTTTCATTTCTAGAAAATTTGGACACCTACCATTTGTTCTCGAGTACAACGTGGGATGTTATTATCGTGTCGCTAATAGACCGAAATCGTAAATAATAGACCAAACGCATAACAACATAATGCTTATTGTACACGGAGAACAACGAAAAGCGATCAAATTTTCTAGAAATGAAAATGCACAAAGTATACAAAGTTAAATGTGCGACTACTATATTCCTAATCCGCTGGGCAGATCCAATAGTTACGTGCCAATTCTTTCTACTTATAATATAAAGTAAACGATCATTTTCGTATAGAATTAAATTCCATACCCAAATTTGAGTCGTCTATCTTATATTATGAGTCCAAAAATTGGTTGTAATTATTGGACGGGATCTACTAGCGTTAACTAATTTTTATTCACTATAATAGATATATAACACATTATTGTGTTATATATCACACTAAATGTAATTAGCATTAGGGTAGTATTTAAGTTTAGTGTTATTAGGGCACTAGTTATAGGGCACGGATAATATTTGTTATATTGTTGGATTATTACAATATTAAAATTAGGATTAGGTTAATATTAGATGTTTGAGTTACATGAGTTAAAATGAGGTCATTTAGGTTTAGGTTAACTACATTTGCATGATTATAAACAAATCAATAGCATTAATTGCATATTAAATTTATAATAAAAACTAACAAATATCAATAAGTGAAGACTAAAACCTTTCTAGGAGGTGGAGGATGTCGATGATGGTTGTAGTTGAGGGTGGGGGCCAAATAAATAATCTGCAATCAAGAACAATCAAAGTCCAACAAAAATTTAATTAGTTAATTAAAGAATAAAATTTGTTTTAAAATTGTAAAATGAAAAAAACCTCTTGAGAGTCGTGCCAGGCGTGGTCGAGTCTGAGCCGAAGAGTCGACCTGAGCGTGGCAGATGGCGAGAGAAAGCGTGGGCAATGAAACAGAAATAGCCAATGAAGGGCAATAGTAGTATGTATAGCCATATGCGAAGCGGAGAAGCGTGAGCTAGTGAAGCGTTAAGTGAGCGATCTGGTATGGCTTGAGTTTAGGTTTGGAGTTGAATCGAAAAGGGAAAATGGGGTAGAGGAGAAGATTGGGTGGCGGCTAGGTTTGGGTAGTTTTAGGTCATGCCAAATTTTCAAAATTAGTCCCCAAATCATGAAATTTGCTATGACATCCCTCAAATCATCATATTGTTTACAATTAAGTCCTCCCGCTAACACCGCTAGAATTTTCCTATTATATACCTTGAGTTCAGATTTAATTTTGGGTTATTCCAATATTAATCCCTCAAATTTTCAATATTTCAAATTAGTCCCCAAATTATAGAAATTGCTATTACATCCCTCAAATCTTCACATTGTTTACAATCGTCCCTATAGTTAACACCGGTTAGATTTAAAGAAATATTCTGTTATACCCTTGAGTTCAGATTTAATGTTTGGGTTATTTCAATATTAGTCCCTCAAATCTTTAATATTTCAAAATTAGTCCCCAAATCATGGAAATTGCTATTACATCCCTCAAATCATCACATTGTTTACAACCGTCCCCTGTTAACACGAAGTTAGATTTAAAGGAATATTTCTTTAAATCTAATGTTTTGAAGCTTAATTAGTATTTGATTAGCCAACAAGCTAATTACTTGCAGGACTATTAGTCTCGTGTATTTTAAAATTATATTTTAGAAGCGACAAAAGATGTCGATTTTGCTAATTAAATCCACAAAAGGTCGATTTTGCTAATAAAGTTTTAAAAATAGTATTTTAAAAAAATTCACTATAAATCCATTAAAAACTCCTTTTTCTCTAACGGATCTCATCTTCACTTTAAGTCAATTTCAACGGCTCTTTATTCTCCTCTCAACCTTATAAAACTTCAAGAGAACTTTATCCAAACCATTTCTCAGATATCCATTTCTTTAGTGATTGAATCTCATTTAGCTCCACTCAAGTTCATTAATGATGTTTGTAGACTCAAGTTCATCCAGATGGGTTAAGGCTTAACTTAACCCTAGTTGACCAAATAGAGTTAACTTATACAAAGGCACCGGTGTAAACAATGTGGTGATTTGAGGGATGTGATAGCAATTTCCATGATTTGGGGACCAATTTAGTAATATAGAAGATTTGAGGGACTACTATTGAAAAGAACTCAAAAATTTTTAGGGTCCACTCATTGGCGACGGGTAACCCCGTCGCCGATAAGCATAGGCGACGAACAAACCGTCGCCAATGCCAATTGGCGACGGGCACAAATCCGTCGCCAATTCACATTAGCGACGGATTATTGTCCGTCGCCAATATGCATTGGCGACGGATTTTACCTGTCGCCAATGTTCATTGGCGACGGATATATCCGTCGCCAATGAGCATTGGCGACGGGGTCTCCGTCGCCAATGATTTCCGTCGCCAATGTGCAATGGCGACGGGTAAACATTGGCGACGGGCTTTCCCCGTCGCCAATGCGAACATTGGCGACGGGTTATTGGCGACGACTCAGTACCGTCGCCAATGCGAACATTGGCGACGGATTCGCTATCCGTCGCCAATACCCGTCATAAAGCCTGTTTTCTACTAGTGAAAGGATAGTCGGTTTGCAGAAATTAAGTTTCGAGATGTCCCCGTTCATGACCAACAAAAGAAATATCAACCCTTGGATCACTGGACTTTGAGGACTTGCTCATTGATCCCAGGTTTGTATCACTTTGATGCTACATAATGCTATGGATCGGAATCACTATATACTTTCCCCCACTTTCTCATCCAATGACTTGCCATTTTCCAATCAAAATACCATTTAGTTATAACACATATATTTTAAAATGTTACTAACATTTATTAGAAAAAGAATGTCACCAACATTATCCTAGAAATTCTTTATTTTTGTAAAATATTTAAAATAGAAAACCAACTCATATCTCCATTTCAACTCATTGATCCGTCTGTCAATGTGGGGGCCACTCTCACATGTGAAACTGCGTGAAAAGAAAATTTCACGCGGTTTCACATATCGATAGGGACCACACCAGCGTAGCGGTTTTACGTAGCGTTTTCCAAAAGCGTTCCCCCCTCGAATTGTATAAATAGGGTGTTAAAGGCTGAAGCTAGGGTTAATTGAGGTCTTTGTTTTGGAGGCGAAATTAGGTCTTTTGAGCCGTCGTTTGAGAGAATTTGTGAGAGATTAGAGAGTTTATTTGAGGGTTTTATTGGTGAGATCTTGTGTGATTGTAAACCCTAATTGTATTCTCTTTCTCTAGTAGTAAATCTCTCCCCTCCTTGCCCGTGGGCGTAGGCAACTTGCAGAACCACGTAAAATTTGTGTTTTTGCTATTGATTTGATTTGTAATAGCTTTTAGGTTCCCTCGGTGGGTCAGCAGGCGATGAGAGGAAGAGTAAATATCCCACTTTGTTGAGATATTTGCTTGATTCTTGTTTCCTTGGTGAGGCGGGAATTCTTATTGCGATCTAGCTCTCTTGTTGTGGCCATTGTTGTGAGGTGTTTGCCGAAATTTTCCGCCGCGCACAACAAGTGGTATCAGAGCCCAGATTTTAGATCTAGGGTTTTAAAGTTTGGTGGAGGAAGATTCTTGTGTGAAGCTTAGTTCTTGGAGTTCTCGGCTTCGGTGGAGATAGCATTAGGAGTTGCCGTTGGAGATTTCGCTTTCCTCGTGTGGTTAGGAAATCTATTTGGAATCCGATCTAGGGTTCAGTCGGGTGATTCTTTAATCCTATCAAAGTTGTTCTTTCTCTACAATTTAGAGTTAGTTTCCAATAGGAGAAGAAAGTGAAAGTAGCAAGTCAATGGCGAGTACAATACAAATGCAAGTTGGTTTTCAGAACACTAAAATTAATGTGGTGAAGTACGACGGCAAAATCAACTTTGGTTTATGGATGGCGGCGTACGGGATCGCTCAATGCTCAAAATTTGGAGGAGACCATCATGGTCGAGAGGCACCTAAATATGAAGAGGAGGTATGGGATAAGATGAATAGGAGCAGCGTGTGGGGTGTCAGGTCTGTTTGGAGCAGGGCTGAAAATATAATGTGATTGGGGTGGCGTCTGCAATGAAGATGTGGAAAATTCTCAACAATAAGTATCTAAAGTGTTGACGAGTTGCACTTCTTCGAAGACTCTTAGGTTTGATGTCAGGGAGCACCTCACTAGCGGCTCATGTGAATAACTATACTAAGTTGTTGTCGGACTTGGCAAATGTTGATGAGAAGATAGCGGATGAGTACAAAGCGGTTATTTTATTGGGCTCCTTACGATGAGGTATGACACCTTTGTATTCACTTTGTTGAGCAGGCGTACTTCTATCGGCTATAGTGAAGTTACTAGCATTGACCAACCATGATTTGAGGAGGAAGGACAAGGAGACTTCGTCACAGTACCAGTGAGGCCTTGTCGGCGAAAGGTAGAAGCCCATATCGAAGGTGGCAATAGAGGAGGTCAAAGTCAGAAGAAGCACCAATTGTCAAAGAACCAATGTGCATTACGCAGAAGGGACATTGGAAGAAAGATTGTCAAAACTCAAGGAGAAAGAAAATGGCAAGAAAAAGGGCCGAAGGCCATGAGGTGAATATTGCTAAAGTCGATGATTTCGGCGATTCGTGCTATTCTCTATTGATTACTCGGAGGTGAATCATGTGGAAGCATCAGTTGGATGCTTGATTTGGCTACTTATCATGTGACCCCTAGCGAAGCGGTTTGCATCTTTTGAGAAAGTCGGCGGGGGTGTTGTTGTCATGGGAAATGATCAACCAGTGGCATTTGTGGGATAGATGCTTGCGGGGATTAGGATACGATGGAGTAGTTAGTGAGTTGAAGGAGGTGATATTTGTTCCTCGGTGAAGAAAAATCTTATCTCGGTTGGAGCTTTGGAAGCGAAAGGGATTCAATGTGACTTTCAAAAGCGGAGTAGGGAAGGTTACTAAAGGATCTTTGGTGGTGATGAAGAGTCCATAATCGAAATTTATACTATCTGAATGGGAGCACGAGATTGGCCCGCGTTGCTTGTTGTTTGAGCGGGCGAGGAGAACTTTGGCACTATAGGTTAGGGCACTGGTGAAAAGGTCATTGCGGCGTTATGCAGCGAGGGGCTATTAAAGGGAGCCAAGAGTGGAAAAGTCGAGTTCGTGAGCATTGTGTTCTTGGCAGCGGACAAAGTTGAAGTTGAACGACCATCCATCGGGCGAAGGGTATTACGGACTACGTGCACTGAGGCGTTTGGGGTCCCACCAAGGCGACATCACTTGGTGGTAGACATTGGTTCGTCACATTTGTTGATGACTATTCTAAGCGATGTTGGGTGTACACCATGGCGAAAAGTGAAGTCCTAGATATATTAGGTGGAGTGAAAGAAGAGATTAGAGGCTGCGGTGGGAGAAAGATCGAGGCGTTGAGATCCGACAGCGGTGGTGAGTATACTTTAGCCCCTTTCGCGGCTATGTCGAGCGAGGGCATAGAGACACTTCCGCGGTTAGTCATACACGGACAAAATGGGGTGGCGAGAGAGTTGAATCGGTCTTTCTTTGGAAGATTCGATGTTTATTGGCGCATAGTGGTTTGGAGAAGATCTTTTGTGGCGTTGAAAAATACTTACAAGATCCCGAAACCAACTTCGTGGCGAGGAGTCGGCGAATGACAACCCATCGATAATCTGGACGTCGAATCGTTAAAGCGAACTTCGGCAGCGAACCACAGCGTCACAACACGATTTGCCGGACTTGAATAGGCGATCGGATCAAGACCGTTGAACGGAACAAACCAAAGTTAGTCCGGAACCAAATGGAGCGGAACCTAAGTCGGAGAGGCCAAAAGTCGAGAATAAGCGGGGCCTAAGCAAGAACCGAAAAAAGCGAAGCAAGGAAAAAAGCGAACCAGCGCCTCGACAAGCGAGGGTACCTCGGCCAAGTGGCGAAGTGGCTTCGACCACAATGGCGAGCCACCTCGACAACTTGGCGGGTGCCTCGACAAGTGGCCAGGCTCGACCACCATGGCGAGCCACCTCGACCAACTTGGCGAGTGCCTCGACAAGTGCGGGCTCGGTCACCATGAGCCACCTCGGCAACTTGGCGGTGTGGCACCGAAAGTGGCGAGCGACCGCACCCTATTGTATAAATGGGGGGTCTTGTTGATGAAGGAGGATTTTTGGACTTGGGCCGGAGGACTTGGATTACGGCGGATTAAAGAGGACTTGGCTCGGGATTTTGGCGATTTTACGAAGAGTTCTCACGAGATCATGAGCCGTCGGCCTTGTTCAGAGCACCGGTGAGCACAAGTCGACCGGCGTCGATCTACAAGCGGAAGGTGGCGGAATTGGGTCGAACCTGAGGATACCCTCTAGGTTAAGCCGTCTTAACCTCGGGGATAGCGTGATTTCTCCTTGTAGATCTCACCCGCTCGGCGATCCTCTCGCCGTGAGTCGCGATCCCGGCGATCCTCTCGCCGTGAGTGTGATCCCCTCGGAACCGTTTCCTTCGTGAAGCGAGCCCTTCGTCTGTAGTTCGGAGCGGGTCTCTATCGGATCGGGATTAGCGGTGGTCCACGGACACAAAAGTCCGACGCGGGCAAAGAACCCGCATGGCGAGGACCCGATATAGCGAGAGATCCTCGTGTTTGTTCTAAGGATAAAAGTTGTAATCTTTTTGATTTTCATTGTAAGCCTTAAAATAAAGGCGATATTTCTCTTTGAATTTTGTTGTAGGCCAAAGAAGGCGTAAGCAAGTTCAAATCAATGACAATCATCCCAACTTTTACATGAACAAGGCTGGCGACCACGATGGGAGCACGACCTCAATCGGAGGAGTCGTGGTGTGCATAACCAGCGGATCCCTATCGGTGGAGGAAGAGTCGGTTCGAATTCGACCAAAGTCACGAGGATTATCTTTCCTCGTCTTCGGATCAGTTCCCCG
Organism: Asparagus setaceus; assembly: GCA_012295165.1. Classification (NCBI taxonomy): domain Eukaryota; kingdom Viridiplantae; phylum Streptophyta; class Magnoliopsida; order Asparagales; family Asparagaceae; genus Asparagus; species Asparagus setaceus. Next base: position 27,306,361 of record CM022704.1, on the reverse strand, counting down.
CCGCTCTAAGAAGATCTCGCGCAAGGAGAACTTCGATGGGCCTCCGATGTAGAGCCCGGGCGGCGAGTCCAACCCATTGCAGCGGTGCGAAATCCGCCGGCGAAGTCGGATGGCGCCGAGATGAGCGCCGGCGATCGCCCGGCTCTCGAGCTTCGCCAAAGCGGCGACAAAGCATGGCGCGCAAGCTTGCCAAGGCCATGCAATCCGTGGATGGGGTCGCTTCTGGCGGATCTAAGATCGAACTTCGCTTGAGGCTTGACCTCAAGTGATCGGCAGTCTATCAAGCCGTCAACCAACGAGTGGGTCGCGTCAAGCGGAACCGTTCCACCTCGAGGCGCATCCGAGCGCGCGCACTCCTTCGCGCGAGCCGCGAGCTTTGGTGCAACAGGCTCGTGAATTGAAGAAAGAGGTGAGGCGTTAACATACCACCGGTTTGGAGGCCCAAGTCTAACGGTGCCCCAACCCGATTGCCCGTTCTGTCACCGGCACTTAAGCCAAAGCGTCGGCGTTACAAATTCGCCAAAGTTCAAGTCGGCCGCCTCAAGGTCAAAGGTGCACGCACTGAACGGTGGTGAAGCCAATTCCGTCACCACCAAACCAACTATCAAAGATGCGGCGGGTCCTCACGAAGGGATCACGGGTCACTCCTCATACGAGGAGAGCACCCGTTCCATAAGGATCGGAGATTCTGCGACATCTCAACGGATTAAAGATCGAGTCGAGTCCACGAAACTTCGCTCACATAAGCGGAAGTCAAGTTACTTTGGTAGTTTTGGCCATTCTCGGAAGGCGGCTCGTCGATGGCGGCGGCGTTATACGAGAGATCCGCGCACCGCGGCGGTGCTCCATTACACACAGCGGCGAGTGTACTACCGTGCAAGAATGAATCTCGAAGGATTCCCCTAAATTGGCGGTCATGCTTGTGCTCCAAGCTCATCAAGGCGGTGCTCGGAGTGTAATTGCCATCAAAGCTCGAGAGGGTGTCGATCTTCGGAGACTTAGCACCAACCAAGAACCTAGGTCAAGGCGATTCCATAAAGGATGACATCGAGAGGATGAGTTGCGAGAGGTCACTAATAATATGACCGGCAAAGAACCATCGTCACGGGCTATTCCGGCGCATCATAGCTTACTTCGTTTGCGGTCGGGACTATCAAGCGGTCGGATCGATAAACTTGAAGGAATACCGGAGGATGATCGTCGGATATTGGCTCCATAATACCTCGGATCACTTTATCTAGCGAAGGGCCCCGAAGCGCTCATGATCGATGCGGATCAAGTGGCTAAAATGCTAGATGGCGCGTGAATAGCGGCGGAAAACTTCAAGCTAGAGATGGGCCATGCGAGCGATGAGGAAATGCATGATCAGCAGATCAAGCCTTGGCGAAACATCGAAGCGAATCGTGTCGGCGTATCAACATCGATCAAGATGATAGCGATTGGTCGGGAGGAAGAACAAGAAGATGATAACCCTCCGAACCGCGTTGGGCAAAACATAGATGTTGTTGCTTTCGAGGCGAGAAGATCAAAGACTTGGAGAGCAAAATCAACTCATTGATTTCCGCTCAAAAGTAAAAAGCGAGTATTCCTTGCCCATACCGAGGAGTGGGAATCAATCCGTACCGTCGAAGTTTAACTTAATAAACTTCACACCATTTGGCGGGGAAAGGTTCCCGAAGCAGCACTTGATTTATTTCAAGTCACACCTCGGAGTTATTTAAGGCAGCGAACCCACGATGGTTCGGTCATTCGTCGGCACCCTTAGGTAGAACGCCCGAATGTACCGCCGGCCTCAAAGAGGAGCATTCACGGTGGGGCGACATGGAGTCTAGCTTCCTACCAATTTCTTTGATGGTGATTAGCACATTTTAAATACATTTTATACCCTTATTACCTATGTTATATGAATAAGCGATATTACTAATAATCATTTTTATCTTATTTTGCGGGTTAATAAAGAAATAATGAATAAAAGCCCAAATGACTCAAATTCTCTGATTTCTACCAATATTTGAAGCCCAAATCGAAGACAAACCAAGGCCCAAGATACCAATTTGATCCAAGAAATTCGTGAAGAAAAATCAAGAAAAGACAAATTAGGTTGGGAACCAATCGGTTGACCAACCGGTTGTAACGGTTAGGTTGGCTAACCGATCGGCCAACGATCGGTTCCCAACGATTTCAGATTAATGGTGGATTTCTCTTCCTTTTTGTAGGTTTGATCCAATGGTTCACATCAACTCCGTTGGGCTATAAATAGGGGTGAAAGTGTTTTTGAGTGTGAAATATTTTATAAAAACTCCATTTGGAGAGGAGGTCACTCTTAATTGAAGACCTTCCAAAATTGTAACTTTGTTACACAATAAATAAATTTTTCACCCTTCAATTTCCTTTCTCTTCTCTTTGTCCAAGGACCAAAGGAGGATGAAGATGAATTAGAATTGTGGGTTTCTCTTTTATTTTCTTTTCTCTTCTTTATTTTCTTGTTTGTAGAATAGATTTACTTTCATGCAATTTACTTTCTTGCAATTTACTTTCATGCAATTTAATTCCATGCAATTTACTTTCATGTCTTGTCTTTAATTCATAGAGTAGATTTACTTTCCTTGCTATTAGTTTAGATTTTCTTTTCTTTCTTTCTTTGCTTTTATTTTCTTTTGTAATTAGTTGAATTCTCATTCTCCTCCTCTTACTCTCATCTTTATTTTCTTTCTTTTATTTTCTAATGATGTGGAACTAAACCTCTTGTGGGGATCTAGTTTTGCATGAAACTAGTCTAATTTCTCTCTTATATTTGTGAATCACTCTCTTGTGCTTAAAATAATCATGCTTAGGATAATCAACTAGAGAACTAATTGATAGAAGAAGTATTGGATAATCTATGCTTGCCTTAAAAGTGGTAGGATAGAGTATGCTAATGAATTCTAGGATTACTATCTTGTTGTTATTTTTCTCATGAGTTTTAATTTTACTTGGATGAACTTTAGGATAGGCTATGCTTGCCTTAAAAGTGGTAGGATAGGCTATACCCATTAAATCTATAGTAAAATGTGATTAAAAGAGAATACTTCATGAATTCATAAATGAGATTAGCTAGTGGATTCAATTCTAGATTCCTCAATATCTTTAATTGAATTCTCCATCTTTTATTTTGCCTCTTTGTTCTTGATTTTGTTTCTTGATTTTCCTTCTTGATTTGATTTTCCTTTAGTCTCCCTCTCTCTATCTTGCTTTCTTTTATTTTGTACTTATTTTCTCTCCTCTCTATCTCTCCATTTTCACTTTCATTTTGATTTATTAGCACTTTGTCACAATCACACTCTTAATCTCTCCACACACATTTTCTTCCTCGATTTCCTTTTTATTTGCACATAATCCACATCCACCCTCTCTTACCTCTCCACATCCACTTTCACCATTTTATCATTTTAGTTTTATTTTAATAAACTCCTAATTGTCGCGCATAATTTGAGAACTAAAACTTGAGCAAAACTCCTCCTACTTTCCCGTTCCTCGTGGGATCGATAATCTTTTATACTATAACTTGATAAGGGTTGTATACTTGCAACCAAGGTAATCACTCAAAATTACCCGTGTGATACCGGTATCGTCGGACATTATGACGAAGCGAAGAGCGGGCGTGGATATCTTTGTCAAGCGATTCGAACAAGGCAATATTGTCGGGATCAATAACGGAGGTTCATCCTCAAACGCCACGATAACTTATCGATAGATGTGCTTGAAGCAATGGATGCGAGCACCATCGATAGCGTGGAAGGACGAAAGTTCGTGGAGAACAAGCGAAGGTTCCTCAAAAGGAAAAAAGCGAGGTCAGTGACAACGGAAGCTGCGTAACTTTGTCAGCAAAGGAAAAAGAGCAAGCAAAACGGCGATTCGAACAAGCGTTCAACTCAAGCCAACAGCGGCCGGCGAGGCACAATCAACGTGGCAACGGGCCACAGCGAAAACCTCGGGCCAGAGATTCAGAAGTCCTATTCCTTTAGGGACGGCGAGATTCGGTCTCTTCAAATATCTTGTCGAGAATAACAAGATCAAGCTCCCTCAATTGAGAATCAAGAAGCAATGAGACGGAAGACCAAAATCTGCGCCTATCCTCCACACATTCATATATAGTCGAAACAGGGTATCATGAAAGATGGGGGTATAACTTGACACAAGGAGAAGGTCTATGTTTTGGGAGGTCCTCGAGTCCCTCAAGCGGCATATGTCCCAAGAGGAAGCCGGATAACTATGCATTGGGCGGGTTGGGATCACGAATCCCTCCAGGAAGGCGAATGCTCGTGATAATCCACCCGATAGGGGAGGCGGACATTAATGCGATTCTTGGCTTGGGATTACGACACCGACCTCGGAGAAGCTTTCAAGGCTTTAATGTCAAATATGGCTACGATCGATCACCTCTTGTTGAGAGTGATGAAGGCGTGCCAACATGGGAAGACCCATGGATCCATCAACTCAAGAGCGGTTTGGGGGCGAGGTTGAACAAAGAGAACCCCACTAAGGGCGAGGTAGTCGGGTTAATATGGGTAATGAAGGGCATCCTAAACTCATTAACATCAGCAATACGCTCCCTGGAAGAAGAGTTGATTGCCCTAATCGGGGAGTATATCGATGTATTAGCACGGAGTTACGAGGACATGCGGGACTTCGACCTAATGTGGCAACACATCGCCTCAACATCAAAGCGGATGTCAAACTGTCAAGCAACGGCAAAGGCGGTTTAGATCCACAAATATTGGAGGCAATTGTTGTGAAGTGAAGAAACTCATAGAATCGGAGTTCATCGAGGAAATTCAACATCGGTTGGGTGGCGAATATAGTCCGGTCATGAAGAAGAATGGCTCGATTAGGATGCATTATGGGTCGAGGAGATCGAGCGGCTGCTTGCCCAAAGATGACTTCCCTCTTCCAATCGATGTCATAGTTGACAATACGTGTGGATTTGAAAGAATGTCCTTTATGGATGGCTTTTGGGGTATAATCAAATCAAGATGCACCGATGGCCTAAACACCACGTTGAGCAGCCCGGCATATATTGCTACGGTCATGCCGTTTGGCCTCAAAAATGCTGAACATACCCGTGAGCAATGGCGAGAGATTTTCGGGATCATCTTGGAAAAGCGGTCGAATGCTCGTCGGCGATTTGGTGGTGAAAAGCGTGACAAAGGAGATCACATCAAAGATCTTAGAGCGGTATTGAACTCATGCGAACTCATCGGTGAAGATGAATCACCAAATCCTTCCTTGGGATGTCGGTGGCAAGTTCCTTGCCGTCGTCACCGACAAAGGAATCCGTCGATCGACAAAGTGAAGCGATTCAAATACAACAGAAATGCGAGAGAACTTCGGGGGTTACAAGAGGCGATTGGCGTACATCCGGCGGTTCATATCGAACCTATCAGGAAGTGCCAACCGTTCTCAAAATTGAATAAGAAGAGCGTGTCATATATTTGGGGCGGCGCTTTGCCGAGAGGCATTCGAAGAGATCAAGTCATATCTCGCTAAACCTCATTCTTGTTGCACATGATGCGGAAAACCGTTTTGATCTCGTCAAGGGCGGATCACTTTCGTTAAAGCGCTTTACTCGCGCAAGGCGGCGCGGCGGTCCGAACGAGCGATGTATTACAGGCCAGAACATTAGTGGTCTTTGAGTCTCGATATCAATGGTGAAGCGGTGCCTTACATTAGTGTTCGCGATTGAAAAATCGGCACTATTTAGTGGACGGGCGATTTATGTTATTTCGCGTGAATCCGGTCCGGATATTTATATTGACCCGGCCTCGATGAGTTGGCGTTTGGCGAAATGGGCCTTGCTCTTGTCCCAATATGACTTACACTTCAAACAACGAAGTCGTCAAAGGACAAGCAATTTGCGATCTCTTAGGCACCCGACCCGACAATAGACCTTGATTGAGCTATATGATGATCTTAGGATGAAGTCCACGAAGTTAACACTACATCGCATCAACAAATATGGCGTACTTTGGCGAGCTTCTCGAGCTACAACGTGGCAAGTGCCCGGATGTTCTAAGATTTCCGCAGTCGGGGTTGTCTTAGTTTCCCGAGGAATCATGTCATGCCCGTGCTTATTCACTCGAACCTTGCTCTAATAGCGTGGCTGAATACAATGCTACTTATTGGACTTAGTTTCGCCAGTGAGAATATCTCGAAGCGTCTGGCGATTACATTGATAGTTAAGAGGTTCGTGGTGACTCTGGTCGGAATCGGATCTAATCCCTATCATCGGATAGTCGAAATAAGCGGACTCATTGAAGAGTTCTTCATCGAATATATCCAGCGCCTCCAAAGCGCTTGCCAGATGCTGCGGCGTTAGGCGTGTCGTTAGCACAACCTTAGAACCGAGCAATTGGTTCGGTCGGGGACTCATCAACTCTTAGTACCAATATATAATGGGGCACAAGAGACAAGGGGATAGTTACCAAAGTACATGCAACCCAAACCAAATTGGAGCCGAGTTGGCTTTCCATCATCGATTCGTCTTGCATGGTATTACGCCACAAGGCGTGAAGGAGAGAGAGTCAATCGTGAAGAGCTCCAAATTCTTCTACGACCACGAGACCGGATGTTATATGCGTCGAGAATGCGATGGTCTTTGCTACGATGCCTCTCAAACAAAGAAGCGAAGAGTCCGCCGGGGAAGCACACAAAGGTGAATGTAGTGCGCCCGGCCGGGCCCAAACTCTACGATCGAATAGGAGAATGGGTTGCCGGCCAGCAATGATTAATGGCGGTCAATGCATTTCGGAAATGCCGCAGCGTGTCAAATTCACGAATTATATGCATCGACCTCTGGCGGTTGCATCCTTGACCACATCAGCCATTGAGACATGGGAATGGGCGTCGTAGGTCCCATTTTTCCTCCGTCGGTCAAAGCGTCGGTTTATTCTAGCGATCACCGATTACTTCTCCAAGTGGTAGAAGCAATCCGCTAAAAGAAGTCAAAGCGATACCGTCGTCAAATTTATCAAACACCATGTCATTTATCGACATGGTGTCCCGAAACGGATCGTGCATGATAATGGTCCCAATTTATCGGCAATTCCTTCATCGGGTTTTGCGAAATTCAAGATACAAGATGTCGTCAGCGACTTATAATCCGGCAAATGGATTAGCGAAGCATTCAACAAGGCGATTATCAAAATGCAGCCGAAGCTTGTGAAGAGTAACAAGCGAGGCTGGGATGATAAACTTCGGAGAAGCACTACAGGCGTATCGCCGCGGTATGCGCCGCCAGCTGGAAGACCCGTACTCCACGGTTTCACGGGTGCGGCGATTCTCCGTTAAATTCAGATCCGTCGCCGTATCGCCCTTTCAGCGAGAGATGGCGGCGAAGAACAACATCAAAAGCGTCTCGAAGAGCTTGAGATGTTAGATGAGAAGCGCTGGAGGCTCAACAATGCATTGAGTTCTACCAAGCTAGGATGTCGGGGCTTTCAACAAGAAAGTTCGACGAGAGAACCTTTAGAAGGAGATTTGGTCCTCATTTGCTTTCGGCGATCGATAATCCTCACTTCGAGAAAGAAAGGTAAATTCGAACCTAAATGGGAGGTCCGTTTGTAATAGAAGCGGTCTACTCTAATGGTGCATACCGCCTAATTACCTAAATGGCGGCCAGGCAATTAATCTTAGATAAATGGGAAGTTCACGAAAAATACTACCCTTAGTATCTTGGGATAACCCGTTCGACGGGAAGTTCCTCGTGGGATATTTCACCCACTTTTCTTGAGGATAACCCTAGATTTGTCCTCCATCATAATTTCCCCAGATCAAATTCCTTGGCGGTGGGTCTACAAATTTTACGGTACATTACCACAATCTCCTCTTGATTCCTTCTATGAACAAGAGGCCCAATCAAAATCCCTTTCGTGGAGATAGAATATAAAATTCTTCCTCTCGAGCATTCGATCCTTCGTGATAAGCGGAGGGGTTCTTTCCATCTTCATCTTAGGTAGCGCCGGTGAAGGTATCTTGTAGGGATTTTCGAACCGGTTGTCCTTTGAAGGTCACAGAGTCTCTGGTTCTCAGTGGAGATCCCACTCTTAGTTCCACCTTTCATCTTAGGTAGCGCCTGAAGGTATCTTGTAGGATTTTCGACCAGGTTGTCAGCAGAAGGTCACTTGAGTCTCTTCGGTTCTCGGTGGAATCCACTCTTAGTTCCACCTTTCATCTTAGGTAGCGCCGGTGAAGGTATCTTGTAGGGATTTTAGACAGGTTGTCGCTGAAGGTCACACGAGTCTCTTCGGTTCTTGGGTGGAGATCCCTCTTAGTTCCACCTTTCATCTTAGGTAGCGCCGGTGAAGGTATCTTGGGATTTTCAAACCGGGTTGTCGCTGAAGGTCACACGAGTCTCTTCGGTTCTCGAGGCGGAGATCCACTCTTAGTTCCACCTCTTATCTTAGGTAGCGCCGGTGAAGGTATCTTGGGATTTTCGAACCAGGTAGTAGTCCGGTGAAGGTCACGAGTTTTCGATTCCTGACCAAGAAATCTGGCTGTTAGCCTCATCAGGAAATAGAACACATTCTTCCTTCCCACCTCAATCAATCTTACTCGGTTGGTCATTCTCGGTCAAAGACACCAAGATTCATCTTGGGGCGGCCTAAGAAGGGATAAAGCCACATCTAACTGCGTTGCGGTTTAGTCTTTCTCCGATTGAAGAAGACACGGAGATCGATTACGGGGCATTTTATCCGAAGCCTAAGAAGGGATAAAGCAGCGCCGCGTTGCGGGTAGTCCCGTGATAAAAGAAACCTCGTATTCAACATCGTAGCATTAAGTCTAGAAGAGTTTCATTCTTTTAGCACAGCGTCGTGTGTAAACGGAGTTTAGAAAATCTACATGCTAGTGACTCAAGCGGTGGTTGGTAAAGGCTCATCAAACCCGTTGAAGGTGGGGTTGGCCAATAACCCTAAAGTCGGCGCGCCTCCTGGCGTTGCGGTTTAGTCTTTTAGATTGAAGAAGACGAGTTGATACGGAATTTATCCGAAGCCTAAGAAGGGATAAAAGCGTCTAACACTGCGTTGCGGTTTAGTCTTTCTCCGATTGAAGAAGACACGAGTTGATTACGGGGCATTTTATCCGAAACCTAAGAAGGGATGAAGTCGGCCTTTAAGGCAGCGTCGCCGGTTTAGTCTTTCGATTGAAGAAGACACGGAGAGATGGGGTATTTCATCCCGAAGCCTAAGAAGGATTAAGCCAGCGCCTCACCGCAGCGTTAGGGTGGCCTCTTGAAAAGTGCGAGTCTATGTATTCAATATCATAGAGCGAGTCTAGAAGAGTTTCATTCTTCTAGCACAGCGTCCGTCTTGAGCGGATCGGATAATCCGCCGCTAGCCCAACTCAAGCGGTAGTTGGTAAAGGCTAATCAAACCCGTTAATGGTGAGGGTTTGCCAAAATCCTATAAGTATTATGGTTAATTATTTACGTGAGTAAAGAATCATAATAAACAATGAAAGGAATAGATCTTATTCATTTGAAGCAAATATAAAAGGAGCTACAATTGTCGAGACAATTGATTCAAGCGAAATTATGATACATCTAAATAAAATGTGAAACTGGAACAAAGAAGAGAAAGTCGCGGCACATCGGGACTTCATTGGCACAATCGGTAATGTGAAGGAAGCAAGGTCAGCCTTGGCTAGTTCTTCCTCTGTTTAGCTTGAACCCGAGCCTTGGCTTCCTTCTCAAGTTCCTCTTGAGTTAGCGGCAATAGCGGCCGCGTGTTCCCGACGCTTCGCCTCGGGTTCGTTTCTCCGCGTTCGGTGACATCACGGACTACGGTGCACTCCGCGTGTGAAATTCTTCAACGTCTTCCCCTTGAGCAGTCGATTCACATGCGTTCGACATGGGTGTGGTACAAGTTTATCGGCGCGCAAGCGCAGCCGCTCATATGAGTTGAAAAAATGATCTCTTGCTCGATATTTTCCTCGCTGGCAGCGTTCGAAGCCTTGATCCGAGCCGTTGATGAGTCGTATCACCTCATGCATGATTCAAAAAGGCTAAATTCTCCACACGATGCGCAAGAGTTAGCCGGCTAGTGAGCTTTGCTCTAGCGATTAACTAGGCGAGGGGCCACCAACCGCAGTGAATTTCCTCCAAGGTACTCAATATGAATGGGCGGTCCATAGGGTGCATCTAACCCGATAATAGAGATCGCTGTTTCAAACCATTCTCCAACGGTGGGAGACCCATCCAGAGCTGAGTCGGGAGCAGCGATTTTTGGCGAGGGCAATCTCGATAGGTTGAATTCGTGGAAGTGGTCCGTCAAGATTAACGGGGCCTCCACCAGCCCTATACTCGAAGGGTCGGAAATCTGGTTTCGGCCAAAGAGGCATGGAAGGCGGCGGATCGGATGATGGAAGCGAGCCCTCAAACTTCGTCATCGAAATTATGATAGTAGGCTCGAGCCAGCGGGTTTCTTCTTGGGTGTTAAGCCTGTGCGGTTCGCTTCCTCGGTGGAAAGAGATCTTCTCGGATGACCTTAAGAATCGAGACTTGACATTTGGAGCCTTCAAAATAGGCGAATAGGGACGAGAGGGTTAACATCATTTAGGAGAATATCTTGAAAAGAAGCGGCATAAAGTAGAACTCTTCTCGAACCCAAGATTGAGTCCGACCTTATGGCGAGTGCAACGATTTCATCCGTATCGGATGCGGGAGAACGATAAATATAGTCGCATAAACAAAGCGACAATATATATCCGTTCTGAGTAAAGAATGCGGTATGAAATCGCTCCGTTAAAACGGGTGAGCTTTGAAGCCTCAATCCTCACGAAGGAGAATCTGGCTCTTCAATCGCCTCACAAAGGAGAGCGGCGGGGTCATAACAAAGATGCATAATCTGACGTCAATCCCACAAAGGAGGATTTGGCTCTTCCATCGCCTCACAAAGGAGGAAACGGCGGGGATACGCATATATGTACAAGAATATGATATGGCTTTACCACCAGAAAGAAGGCGTGCATTCCGCGCGATGTCGCGAGTGATCGACCCTTTGAAGCATGAGATCTTAGCGGCGACATCGAGGCGCAAAAGGACAAAATAAAGTCGAGATATGCGGTTGAAAAATCGGCAATTCGGCCAGCGAAGCCCGTTTGGTCAGGTCGTGGCTCATGAACCGACAGACACCAGTAGATACCCCAGCTCAGCAGGGACCAAGCGCCAGCGTCGACCGCCCGGCGGCCGCCGCCAGTGCCCTGCTTGCTTGATTTCTTGGCGCCGGCACTAACGCCTCCGGCCAGTAGGCAGCCAGGTCAGGTAGCCGCGGCGTATTATGCGCGTAGCCAGCCTATCCAGTACTGCCAGGCCAGTATGGCGCCATCACGATGGCGCCAGCGCTGGCGCCCGCCGCCAACCGCAATACGCCGCCCGCCACAGCACCGCCGCTGGCATCCGCGTCGTAAGCGCCTGGCGCCGACCTGGCTGGCCCGGCATATGCGCCCGACCGCCGCCCGCCGCCCAGCCCTGCCGAGGACCGCCGCCACCTCGCCGTTCGGCCTTTTCGTGGTCAGCGTTACACCGCGCAAGAAAAAGAAAAAGAAAAAGAACTTCGTAAGGCTCATTATGCATACCTTGTTGATCGAGGAAGAAAAACGGCGAAGCGAGATGAAAACAAGAGAGAACCAGGGGGGCCTGGGTCGGGAAGAATAGGAGGATCATGGATATTTATAACAACCCCATATGGACCCAATCCTCTCTAAATAAGGACTCATTTGGCAAGAAGTAGAATTCTAATGGAGCCCAAATCAATTCTAGTGGGACTCTAATCAGCCTAATTAGGAGTCCTAGTGGAATCTTATCGGATGTCAAAATAGTGCCAAATCAGTCCGTTGATTGGCTCCTACTCCTTCCGCCAAGCTTGGAAAATTCTCATGAAATGCCATCATCGGCCATAAATCAGCGTCGCCTAATCCTACTCAACTAGGATTACAGTATAAGCTGTTTCCTAAATTGTGAAGTTCGGAAGAATATTCTCACAAGAAATATTCTTAGGGATAACTTCGATCGTCTTGGTTGCATCGGCCCGATCAGCGTCACAATCCTACTCAACTAGGATTACGGTATAAGCTGTTTCCTAAATTGTCGAGAAGTTCAGGAAGAATATTCTCACAAGAAATATTCTTAGGGATAACTTCGATCGTCTTGATTATCGGCCCGATCAGCGTCACCAATCCTACTCCAACTAGGATTACAGTATAAACTGTTTCCTAAATTGTCGAAGTTCGGAAGAATATTCTCACAAGAAATATTCTTAGGGATAACTTCGATCGTCTTGCGGATTCGGCGCCGATCAGCGCGTCTAATCCTACTCAACTAGGATTGGTATGCTGTTTCCTAAATTGTCAAAGTTCGGAAGAATATTCTCACAAGAAATATTCTTAGGGATAACTTCGATCGTCGCGGATGCATCGGCCAGCAGCGTCACCAGTCCTACTCCACTAGGATTACGGTATAAGCTGTTTCCTAAATTGTCAGAAGTTCGGAAGAATATTCTCACAAGAAATATTCTTAGGGATAACTTCGATCGTCTTGGATTGCACCGGCAAAATCAGCGCGTCGCCAGTCCTACTCCAACTAGGATTACGGTATAAGCTGTTTCCTAAATTGTCGAGAAGTTCGGAAGAATATTCTCACAAGAAATATTCTTAGGGATAACTTCGATCGTGCGGATTGCATCGGCTGATCAGCAGCGTCACCAGTCCTACTCAACTAGGATTACGGTATAAACTGTTTCCTAATTTGTGAGAAGTTCGGGAATATTCTCACAAGAAATATTCTTAGGGATAACTTCGATCGTGCGGATTGCATCGGCGCCAATCAGCGTTGCCCAATCCTACTCCAACTAGGATTACAGTATAAGCTGTTTCCTAATTTGTAGAAGTTCGGAAGAATATTCTCACAAGAAATATTCTTAGGGATAACTTCGATCGTGCGGTTACTTAGGCGCCAAATCAACCGTCGCTAATCCTACTCCAACCGGAATACAGTATAAGCTGTTTCCAAATTTTCAGCGAGGAGTTCACGGAGAATAAACCTATATTCTTAAGGATAACTTCGATAACCCTTAATTTCCTCCCACCATAATACCCAAGAGAGGAATAATATCACGGCGTGGAAGTCATTGTTGATACCGAACAACGTGTCGGCCGAAGAAACTTCTCCCACCGTGGATAATCATATCCCAACAACGCGGTCAAGGGTGCGCTTCGCCGATTGAAGGCTAGGGCGGCGGTTGAAAGCAAATGGTCTCTTGTTTTCGACAAGGAATCCTTGGAGGATATCTCCATGAAAAGATTAGTCCTCGGCGTGGTTAAACCAACAACACGTGATGATGGAAGAAATAGCGGTGGGGTTATGAAATTCCATGCAATCGACACAACCAATGTAAGCCAACAAGGAGTTCGCGACATACGGATAAGTCAAAAGTCCGATGGTTAGTCAAACAACAACCAACCGACCACGAGTTACAAGCAAAACTCACCGGCTTGAATCAAGATTTCAACAAGCGGTCGGACAATAAATGCAGCACCGTGATCTTATCAGAATCCTACAAAGAAGCTGGATGATCTGAAAGAATCGAAGACTTGAAGCTATCTTTTGGGACCCTCGGCCCGTGAAGGCGGGAACCATCATGTCAAAGCATCGGACTCATTAAAATTGAGGCGAGGCGGCTTTGGAGAATATCTGTGGCGTTGAAAAATACTTACAAGATCCCGAAACCAACTTCGTGGCGAAGTCGTGAATGACAACCATCGAATAATCTGGACGTCGAATCGTTAAAGGCGTGAACTTCGGCGGCGAACCACGGCGTCACAAGCCGGTTTAAACCGGACTTGAATAGGCGATCGGATCAAGACCGTTGAGCGGAACAAACCAAGAGTTAGTCCGGAACCAAATCTGAGCGGAACCTAAGTCGGGAGAAGGCCAAAAGTCGAGAATAAGCGGGGCCTAAACAGAGACGAGAAAAAGCAGTGGCGGGAAAAAAGCAGGCAGAAGCAGGCAACCGGAGTTACCTCGACAAGTGGCGAATTCGGCTCACCATGGCGGGAAACCACCTCGACCAACTTGGCGAGGGTGGCTCGGCTCAAATGTGCGGCAAACCATACCCTATTGTATAAATGGGGGTCTGTTGATGAAGGAGGATTTTTGGACTTGAGCCCGAGGAGGACTTGATTCTGGCGGATTAAAGACTTCGGGCTCGGGATTTTCGGCGATTTTACGAAGAGTTCTCACGAGATCCATGGCGTCGGCCTTGCCGTTCGAGCAGGTGAGCACAAGTCGGCCGACCCGATCTGGCGGAATGGCGGTCGAGATTAGAACTCTGGATACCCTCTAGGTTAAGCCGTCTTAACCTCGGGGATGCTTATTTGTGATTTCTCCTTGTAGATCTCACCGCTCGGCGATCCTCTCGCCGTGAGTCGCGATCCCTTGGCGATCCTCTCGCCGTGAGTGTGATCCCCTCGGTAGCCGTTTCCCGTGAAGCGAGCCCCTTCGTCTGTAGTTCGAACCGGGTCTCTATGGATGGGGATTGCGGTGGTCCACGGACACAAAAGTCCGACACGGGCAAAGAACCCATAGCGAGGACCTCGATATAGAGATCCTCGTGTTTGTTCCTAAGGATAAAAGTTGTAATCTTTTGATTTTCATTGTAAGCCTTAAAATAAAGGCGATATTTCTCTTTGAATTTTGTTGTAGGCCAAAGAAGGCGTAAGCAAGTTCAAATCAATGACAATCATCCCAACTTTTACCTTGAACACTTTGGTGAGGCACTTACATATCACGAGCCACCTCATCAGCGGTACGCCTTCATCTGCGATTGGGGAAAGACCCTATGGAGAAGTGGTCGGGAGAAACCCGAGATTATGACCAGCTCAAGGTATTTGGGTGCCACATTTTATCATGTGAGAACGGATAAATTGGAACCTTGAGCTAGGAAGGCCATATTTGTAGGATTCAAGCGTGGTGTCAAAGGATACAAGCTATGGGATCGGTTGATAAGAAGATTGTCTTGAGTAGAGGCGTCACATTGATGAGGCTTCTATCTTGAAGCTTCCCAACTCTCATCGGTGGAAGAGACCCGGCGAAGGAGATATCGCGGTGGTGGAGATCGTCACGGCTCCACATTGTCGAGATGGTACAATATCCATTAGAATGCGGCGAGGTGGCCTTGACGACACGGCGGTGACACGGAGGATATGATACAGATGTGCGAGGATCGGGGACGGCGGCTGGTTCGAGGATTCTAATGCGGTTCCGGGAAGCGGAAGGAGCTGCTCTGAATGCGGCCGCGGTATCGCAAACCTGATTGCATATGCACTTCCGGTGGAAGTATCGATGAGATAATACCTACTACATTTAGAGAGGCGGCGAGTTGATTCGTGGCGGTAGCTATGCGGGGAAGAGATGGAGTCTCTTCACAAGAAACGATACATGGGAGCTTGTTGAGCTTCAAATGGGCCGGAAGGCAATTGGTTGCAAGTGGGTATACACTAAGAAGGAGGGCATTGAAGGCACTCCATTGAGGTTCAAAGCTAGGTTGGTTGCGAAGGGCTATGCAGGGAGGAAGGTATTGATTATAATGAGGTCTTCTCTCGGTGGTGAAGCATTCGTCGATCGGATTTTGCTAGCATTGGTGGCCGGTATGGATTGGAATTAGATCGGTTGGATGTGAAGGCGGCATTTCTTCATGGTGATCTTGATGAAGAAATCTATATAACTTCGACCATTGGGATTAGGGGGAAAAGAAAAGTTGGTTTCTGGAGACTAAAGAAATGCTATATGGCTTGATCTCACGGCTTGATGGTATAAGCGATTCGATGGTTTTATGCTTGGTCATTCATACACTTTCGAACCGGTTTGATCCTTGCGTATATTTTCACAAGTTGAAAGGAGGTGCGTATATCTATTTGTTATTATATGTCGATGACATGTTGGTTGCCTCTATTTCCAAGTGCGCTATAAATGAATTGAAGGCACGACTTTCAAAGGAGTTGAGATGAAGGATTTGGGTGAGGCTAAAGCATTTAGGGATGGAGATCGGCGAGACAAGAAGAAGGGTAAAATTTGTTTGACCGAGATGGCTTATTTGAAGAAAGGTTCTGGCGGTTCCATATTAGCATGGATCTGAAGCGGTCGGTGTACCATTAGGAGCCCATTTGAATCTTCGGTGACCTCTCACGAAACGGTTGAAGATCGAGTTGATGTCGAAGACTCCATATCTGGCTTGATTGGAAGCTTGATGTACACAATGGTATGCGAGACCAGATTTGTCGCGGTGAGCATGGTTTGAATACATGCGATCGAGTGGGTCATTGGAGCGGCGTGAAATGGATTTTGAGGTACATTAGAATGCGCTCAATATTGGTTTGGTTTATGGCGGGACACTCTGGTGGGCGGTTGTCGCGTTAGTTATGTTGATTCCGGATTATCTGGGGATTTGGATAACGCCGGTCTGACGGAGATATGTGTTCACTTTGACCCGTCTTGGCCGGTGTGTTGGAGATGCACCTTGCGGTCTGATTTACTGTCTGGCGGTAGAGTATATAGGCTATACGGGAAGTGAGAGGCTGGCTTCGAGGACTTTTGGAGGAACTTGGTATATCGCGGTCCGTCACCATTCATTGTGATAGCATGAGTGCTATCTATTTGGCGAAATCGAGTTCTTCATGCGAGGGCCGAAGCACATTGGCGTTCGTTATCGCCGTTCATGATGTTCTTGAAGATGGTGATGTGGAGATTGTGAAGGTCCACGAAGAAGGATAATCCGGCGGATATGCTCACAAAGGTGGTTCAAGCAACAAGTTTGATCATTGCGAGACTTATTGCACATTAAGTGATTGTTGAGGCCGTTGGCGGCCATTTAGGTGAACTTCGTGAAGGCTTGATTCCTTGGGCAAGAGGATCGTGGCGTCT
The DNA here is from genome assembly GCA_012295165.1 of Asparagus setaceus. Taxonomy (NCBI): domain Eukaryota; kingdom Viridiplantae; phylum Streptophyta; class Magnoliopsida; order Asparagales; family Asparagaceae; genus Asparagus; species Asparagus setaceus. The sequence goes on along the minus strand of CM022704.1, from coordinate 27,289,410 downwards.
TTATGATCGCGGCCGGTATTGATTTTGATGGGGAGAGATTGATTGAACTCGTTTGAGTTCTCGACTTGTTGTGGTGAGTCGTTGTAGTGAATTGTTTCACTTTATCTGGGCGCAACAAGTGGGACATTTGGATGCATTTGGTGTCGGCTCGGTTTGAAACTTTAGAGGTGGAGAAATCAATGTGGGGCCACTCTCACATGTGAAGCGATGAAAAAATTTCCAGCGGTTTCCACTATTTCGATAAGGGACCACACCACGTTAGCGTTTTCTCTGGCCTTTGCCCCCCTCTTTTTGTATAAATGGGGGTCTTGAGTGGGGAGGTCTTGGATTGGGGATTTCCCTTCAGGCTTGGGAGGATTTTGGTGATTTGGAAGAGCTCGGACTTGAAGAATTCTTGCGAGATCTCACAGTAATGCATGCGGTTCAGAACGTGACTCAAAGTCCAGGTCGGCCGTCCGATCTATAAGCAAAGGTAACGAATTGGATCGAACTCAGATACCCTCTAGATTAAGCCGTCTTAATCTCGGGGATAGCTTGTGTGATTTCTCCTTAGTAGATCTCACCGCTTCGGCGATCCTCTCCGTGAGTGTAGCTGATCCCCTCGGTAACCGTTTCCTTCGTGAAGCGAGCCCCTTTACATCTGTAGTTCGAACCGGGTCTCTACGGATCGGAATTCTTGTGATGGTCCACGGACACAAAAAGTCCCGACACGGGCAAAGAACCCATAGCGAGGACCTCGACATATGAGATCCTCGTGTTTGTTTAGGAAAAAGTTGTAATCTTTTTGATTTTCATTGTATGCCTTAAAATAAAGGCAATTTCTTTTTGAATTTTGTTGTAGGCAAAGAAGCGTAAACAAGTTCAAATCAATGACAATCATCCCAGACTTTACCCGAACACTTTGGCGACCATTACAACCCGAGGCCTCGATCCAGTGCGTCGTGCATCAAGCGGATCCCTATCGGTGGAAGAAGAGGTCGAGTTGAGTTCGACCCGGGAGAAGTTCAGTACTGTCCTCACCCTCCTCGAGATCCGGTTCCCCGCGCTCGAAGGTCTACAGAGAACCCGATGGGCCTCGATGTAGAGCCGGGGCGAAGGAGTCAAGCCATAGCCGCTTGGTAGCGAAATCCGGCGCTGAAGTCGGATGGTGCGAGATGAGCTTGCGGCGATCTTGCCGGCGCTCTCGGCGAGCTCAAGTCGGTCGGCGTCGGATCTATAAGCAAAAATGTTAGAATTGGATTGAACTCTGAGATACCCTCTAGATTAAGCAGGTCTTAATCTCGGGGATATTGTGTGATTTCTCTAGTAGATCTCACCAGCTCGAGGTGATCCTCTCCTTCATGAGTGTGGATCCCCTCGGTAACCGTTTCCTTAGAGTGAAGCGAGGCCTTACACATCTGTAGTTCGAGGGCAGGTCTCTGGATCAGGTGCGGTGGTCCACGGACACAAAAGTCCGACCGAGGGCAAAGAACCCGATGGCGAGGACCTCGACATATGAGAGATCCTCGTGTTTGTTTAGGAAGAAATGCAATCTTTTGATTTTCATTCGCCTTAAAATAAAGGCAATTTCTTTTTGATTTTGTTGTATGCAAGGCAAAGAAATTGTAAACAAATTCAAATCAATGACAATCATCAGGCTTTTCAGTGAGCGGTTGGTTCGCGAAGGGCTATGCAGGAGGAAGGTATTGATTATAATGAGGTCTTCTCTCGGTGGTGAAGCATTCGTCGATTGGTTTTGCTAGCATTGGTGGCCGGTATGGATTGGAATTAGATCGGTTGGATGTGAAGAGCGGCATTTCTTCATGGTGATCTTGATGAAGAAATCTATATAACTTCGACCATTGGGATTAGAGCTGCGAGGAAAGAAAAGTTGGTTTCTGGACTAAAGAAATGCTATATGGCTTGAAGGTCTCCTCGGCAGATGGTATAAGCGATTCGATGGTTTTATGCTTGGTCATTCATACACTGAACCGGTTTGATCCTTGCGTATATTTTCACAAGTTGAAAGGAGGTGCGTTATATCTATTTGTTATTATATGTCGATGACATGTTGGTTGCCTCTATTTCCAAGTCTGCTATAAATGAATTGAAGGCCTGACTTTCAAAGGAGTTGAGATGAAGGATTTGGGTGAGGCTAAGCATTTTAGGGATGGAGATCGTGAGAGACAAGAAGGGTAAAATTTGTTTGACCGGATGGCTTATTTGAAGAAGGTTCTCTGGCGGTTCCATATTAGCATGGATCTGAAGCGGTCGGTGTACCATTAGGACCCATTTGAATCTTCGGTGACCTCTCACGAAGGCGGTTGAAGATCGAAGTTGATGTCGAAGACTCCATATCGCGGCCTGATTGGAAGCTTGATGTACACAATGGTATATGCGAGACCGATTTGTCACGGTGAGCATGGTTTGAATACATGCGATCGAGTGTGGTCATTGGAGCGGCGTGAAATGGATTTTGAGGTATTTCGAGAATGCGCTCAATATTGGTTTGGTTTATGGCGGACACTCTGGGCGGTTGTGTTAGTTATGTTGATTCGGATTATCTTAGGGATTTGGATAGCCGGTCTGACGGATATGTGTTCACTTTGACCCGTGCGGGTGTGTTGGAGATGCACCTTGATCTCTGATTTACTGTCTCAACGAAGGTAGAGTATATGGCTATGCGGAGGCTGTGAAGGGCGATTTGGCGAGGACTTTTGGAGGAACTTGGTATATCATAGCGGTCCGTCACCATTCATTGTGATAGCATGAGTGCTATCTATTTGTGAATCGAGGTTCTTCATGCGAGGGCGAAGCACATTGGCGTTCGTTATCACCGTTCATGATGTTCTTGAAGATGGTGATGTGGAGATTGTGAAGGTCCACCACGAAGGATAATCCGCGGATATGCTCACAAGGTGGTTCCGAGCAACAAGTTTGATCATTGCGAGACTTATTGCACATTAAGTGATTGTTGAGCCGTTGGCGGCCATTTAGGTGAACTTCGTGAAGGCTTGATTCCTTGGGCAAGAGGATCGTGGCGGTCTTTATGATCGGCGGTATTGATTTTGATGGGGAGGAGATTGATTGAACTCTCGTTTGAGTTCTCGACTTGTTGTGGTGAGTCGTTGTAGTGAATTGTTTCACTTTATGCTGGGCATAACAAGTGGGACATTTGGATGCATTTGGTGTCGGCTCGTTTTGAAACTTAGGGGTGGAAATTGTCAATGTGGGGCCACTCTCACATGTGAAACAGCGTGAAAAGAAATTTCCAGCGGTTTCCACCTTCGATGAGGACCACACCCATGCATGGTTTTCTCCAGCGTTTTCCAGCAGCGTTCCCAATTGTATAAATAGGGGTGTTAAGGCTGAAGCTAGGGTTAATTGAGGGTGCTGTTTTGGAGGCCGAAATTAGGTCTTTTTGAGCCGTCGTTTGAGAGAGAATTTGTGAGAGATTAGAGAGTTTATTTGAGGGTTTTATTGGTGAGATCTTGTGTGATTGTAAACCCTAATTGTATTCTCTTTCTCTCTAGTAGTAAATCTCTCCCCCTCCTTGCCCGTTAATGCGTAGGCAACTTGCCGAACCATGTAAAATTTGTGTTTTGCTATTGATTTGATTTGTAATAGCTTTTAGGTTCCCTCGGCAGTTGGTCCTTGGTGATGAGAGGAAGAGTAAATATCCCATTTTGTTGAGATATTTGCTTGATTCTTGTTTCCTTGGTGAGGCGGGAATTTATTGCGATCTAGCTCTCTTGTTGTGGCCATTGTTGTGAGGAGTCTTGCCGAAATTTTCCGCCAGCGCCAACGCGTCTACCATCATAAATAACAATTTTACATGTAAAGATGCATAAAAATTAACTCGATCTATAATTCTCCTGAATTCGACCTATAATTCCCCTACTCACATAACACATTTCTATCAAATTATCATATAAAAAAAAATCTAATTCTCAGTAATCTATAGGATAAATTAGGGTAAAATCATAATACCATGTGTCGAGCTGATTTTGAATCGCCTGAATCTTCTCTATCACAGGCAACACATCCTCATCAACGTCATCGGGTATCTCCACCGCTTCCGGTTTCTTTCCTTTATCTGGCGCCATCTCTCGCAAAATACCTAATTTCCCGCCAAAAAAATCCCCAAAATATAGTGAGATAAAAAGAGGCTGAAGAGCGTGCTGAAAATAGAAAGCGGTTTCTGATATATATACTCAACCTTCAGCGGCTATAGACATGTGGGCTTTTGCAGTGAGGTTACCGCTGGTTTGGATGTACTTGATGCGTGACATGGAGGTTTAAGGGCCCACACAATTATTTTCTTTTCTTTACATGGCTTTATTTATTATTATTATTATTATATTAATTTTGTGTTCAAGTAAATGATGAAAAGAAAGAATATATTTTAATGAAAATACACAAAAATAATAGGGTTTATTTTTTCTCTCTAATCTATATTATAATACTAATACAGCCGCCATTAGAGAAGTCGGTGGCAACCAATCACCTCCTAATTATCCCGTCTAAAAAAGTTTTCGTCCACCTTTTAAAATTTCCTTAGAAATTTTTTCCTTTTTTTTTAACAAAAATCAAAACTGAAAAATCTCTTACAACAACAAATCCTTTATCCTCCCATAACTGTTCAATGTGCATTTAAAATTGTGTAATTGGTTAGTTATTACCTTTTTTTTTTTTTTTTGAAGAAAGACCTTTATTAATCAAATCAATGGGCGAAAAAGGAGTCAATCCACTCTGGGATTTCCCCGACCCATGAGTTACAACATGAAAGGCCTAGTGTGATATTAGCTAGTAGATGGGCTACACAATTCTCATCTCTCCTAATAAAATTATATGATATGTCTGAGAAACTCCTTTCTAGTTGTTTAACCCCTCGACAATGCCTCCAAAGCTTGCTAGTGATTCCTTCGAATCGCGAAATTCATGAACCACATTTAGAGCATCACTAAATATTGATATGGTGGAGAAACCAAGCTGTTGAGTGAACTTTAATCCCTCGTGAATAGCCAGAGCTTCAGTAGTTGCAGATGATTCGATCTTCTTAATTGGAATTGCCTTTGATGCTATATATGTCTTGGCCTCATTGAAAATGACTATCCCCACACCGCCCTTCTTCGAATCCTTTAACCAAGCTCCGTTGACAAACATTGAAGGCCCCTCTAAATTTCTTCTTGGTGATTCGGTTTGATGAGCTCTAGGAACCTGTTTGTACTCTTGAGCGAGTTGATACTTGCGTGTACCCAAACAAAACCATCAAAGAAACTTAATTACCATCTAATATAATAAGTGTTTTGGTTATGCCTGTGCTTCTAAAAATAAGGGTATGCATGATTTTTATTTTCAAAAATTGAAATTCAAATTAGATGACTTATTTAAAGAATTGAAAAACAATCACCTGATTCCCACCCGTGTGAGATTTGGTATGAACATTGAGTTAAATCCTGCAACATAGCGTAATCAAATAAAATATTACAATTGGATGAGATATAAGGTCTTAAAACATTCATAAAATATATGAATAATCCAAATATTTATTCCTCTTAAGAACTCATTAGAATTTCAGTCTAATTATTAGAAAAATAGGATAAGTAGAGAATTGAGATGATATTTTTGATAATTTGTACAAATGATTTATTTATCTTTTGCAGATTAGAGAATATTTTGTAATATAAAAGTTTATAATTATATAGATCTTTACATGTTATATATATTTTTGGTACCTTGTATTCTATTAATATTTTAAAGAGAGACGAGTGAACCAATAATCCTATTTATAAAAGCCATAAAAAAAGATATCAAATCAATAAATAACAGAAAAAATTTGACCAATTCATCAATAATATTTTAAAAGGAAGATTAATCCATTAACTTTAAATATAATTTAACACGTGTATAATTTTGCATATATGATTTAAGGATAAATCTTAGAACCCACCCCACAAAAAAAGTATTTCTCTCAAAAAAATTCTCCTCAACTATTTTAATTTGAGAAACCCCCACAAGTTTGGGCATATTATAGATACCCCACTCAATTTTAAAAATTAGAGGTCCCCCCCCCCCTCCCCCCAAACTATAGGGTGTCTCACAAAATCCCCCTAATATTTCACACTTTTCTCACCAAACCTCTCGACGTCATCTAAACATATAAAATAACTAAACTTTTTGAAAATTAACTCATTCAGTTACAAAGAAACCCCAAACCGATAAAAAAGGATCTCGATCAAGTCACAATGTTTTCCCTCTCTTTCTCCTTTCTTTCTCTTATCCTACAAAAATTAGAGTAAATTTTTTTTTTGATTGTGGGCTATTTTGATCTTTTTGCAGTCACTTACTTTTTATGTGACATGCTAGATCTAACGGTGTTAGCTTTCATGGTGTAAAATGAGAAGAGGTTATGAGAGTTTCTCAAATTTTCAAACTTGAGGGGGGTTATCTATAATAGGCTCAAAGTTGAGGAAACTTTCTCAAATTAAAATAGTTGAGGGGGGTTTTCTGAGACACACCTCATATTTGAGAGGGGTTAAGTTAGAAAAATTTAGGGGAGTTATCTCAAATTTTCATACTTGAGGGGGCTACAATATGCTCAAACTCGAAGGGGGGTTTTCTCAAATTAAAATAGTTGAGGTGGTTTTTGAGACCTACCTTATTGAGGGCGATTTTCTAAAATTAACTCATGATTTTATATAGAGATGTTCTCAACATGAGTTTTTTTCTTTAATTTCTATATTTAAAATGATTAAAAGATATTGTTTTAAAATTATGGATAGTTATAATTTGCTAAGGATTGCAAAAAAATTCTATTATTAGAATTCTCTAAGTATGAGTAGTTTTAATTTGATGAGGATTCTTAGGTGAATATAAGATTAAGTGTTCACATGTCATCTTCTAATATGGTAGAGACATGTATGTATTTATAATATGACACATGTCACCTTTATGATATGACACATGTTAATTTTTATGCCTTTAAAAGTTCTACCAATTTCTTTTTATATTGAAAGGAGGGATAAGCGAGTATGGGATAAGTTAAGATATTTATTTGTAATTGATAAGATCTCTATTTCAATGCTATATCTGTTAAAATACCGATATAATTATTTTCAATTAAAGATCTTAGCTTCACAATAAGATCTGATCAATTTATTTTTGTTTGGTTTGATGAGGGAACTTCCCCGAGATCCTTCTGACCATAGGTATAAAACCCCGGACGTGGCTAAGGAGCACCTCCCAATGCACGGTCTAAGATATTCTAGAAAATTAAATTCCTATCAGTGCTATCCAGAAGAGTCAAACTTGAAACCTCGGAGTACTACCCATATCAACTTCTTCTCTCTCCTCCAAAAAGCAAAATGAAATTGATGTTTACTTTGGTTGAAACACAGTGCATCATAGTGAATATATATTGTTGAATCTCGGATTGGATCACCAAAAACGTGTAAATGGGTCTTAGTGGATTTTTTTTATTATAATTGGTAAAAGGATCTTAATGGGTTGAATTTTTTCCCAAAATTATTCTTATTAAAGTTATATATTTAAAGCCTGTTATTAATACATTTACATTGATTAATAAGGAATAGTCAAATTCAGTATCCATTATTAATCTAAGTCGCTGATAAGTTTAGATTAAGACAAGTTAGTTATTGTTAAACATTTTTAGATAATATCCAGCGCTAATTATAACAAAAGGTTTATACTTTACTATAATATATTGTTACTAAGTTGATTATAAACAAAGGTTTTAGTTTAATGAGTGATTTGTTGTAATTTATATATATTAAACTGTTCAAATTCTAATAATACTTTAAAGTAAATCAGTGCACCGCACAGGTTAAAACTAGTATTGTAATGATAGTACAATAAAAGCATTGTTTAAAGCTAGATGGATTTTCCCCTCTTTTTTCCGGATTTGCCATCCATTTTTCAGTCTATCTTCAGTTTTAACATCTGAAATTTAATACAATTTCTGGTTCAAAAAGTAAAAATTAGTGGCAATCTTCAAAGTCGTTAAGATCAGAATATGCAGATAAATATTCCACCAATAATCTTAAGCGATGATAGTCGATAAAAGATAAAAATACATGAAATATAAAAGATAAAAATACATGAAATATAAAAGATAAATATTCCACCGATAATCAGAATATGCAAGGCTAACCCCAGAAAATTACTCATGAGTCATGACAAAGTTCAGAAACTATATCAACAGTGATACTTGAAATATAAAACATAAATTATAATTTTTCCATGAATATAAAGAAGGGAGAAAAGAATGGAACTGAAAATGTCCAACTTATACCATCCACAGAGCAATTCAAAAAGATTATAATAATATTATAAGGTATCTAGTATGAGATGGGATAGCATAGTCAAAGAGGGATTGGAAGATTTTTCAATCCATGATCCAAAAGGATGGAGGTGCAGCAAAATAGCTTGCGAGACTAAATAAAGAAATCAAGCAGAGAAAAAAGGCCTCCTCACGTGTTATAATGGGGTAAATAGCACAAAAAGTCTCCACCAAAAGTAAATTTACATGCAACTCTCAACTGATCACACTAAACACCAAAAACACCAAAGCCTAGAGATCTCCCAAAAAAAAAAGTTAACTGTATCCATGATTTCTTCATTACGTGATTCTCTAAGCTATTTGATATGTTTACATTTTGAAGCTTAATCATTGTTGCTGCCTTAAAAATCTGTTGTACATATTGTTAAAGGTTGTAACTGAAATTACAACTTGTTCGATGCAAGCATATCGTTACAACTTGTTAACCCGCAGAGAGTTTTTTTTTATTTTAGGACAAAACGAATATTCCACTTTATTTATAGAGGTTTTATTTTAATTCACCTTTGCTTATGCTATAAATTATTTTCTGAATTTATAGAGATAAGTCACTGGAGTTTTTCTTTTCTTAAGAACCTGTAATATGTCATAAATTCCATAATATCTGCTTAGTAATAGGCATGAAATTTTTTTTCATTATACTTGCACTAAATTTTTTTATTGATTGGGAAAGTTTAGAATTTAGCAAAGCAAAGAGAAAAGTACTGCAGTTAGTTATATTAAATCTAATGTCTTATGTCATTATGCATGATTATTAGATTATATTGTTAGGAATTTGTGGGGAGCTCTCCCTGTTTAAAGTAAGATTTCACAAGAGAATAAAGAGGAGACAGCTAGTACTTCAAGCATCATTCTATTTTGGTGTTTAGCTAAATTAACCCAAGAAATCAGCCGTATAAGTTAGCAAACAAGTTACAACTTGTTCGATGCAAGCATACACAATATTGGAATTTTGTAGTTAATTAGTGTTGAGAGTTATTTCTTTATGTTAGATAGGAATAGACCCCTTTTGTTTAGTCCCACATCGGATAGAGTAGAAAAATGAGACCACTCCTCTTGTATATATAGACCCAAATACTAATGAATAAAATTACACATTTCTCTTGATTTGCCCTGTTTCTAACATGGTATCAGAGCCTCCAAAACCCTAGCGCCAAAAGCAGCTCTTGTTCACCGCGTAGAACCTTGTTCACCACCACCGATCACTTATTAGCCTTCATCCTTTGGCGATTATTTTCTTCGTGAAATAATTCCCTCGGACTTGACCCTACGGATCAAACCTTGCTTTGATCACGAGAAAATGGTGATTTAAGCAGTGCGATTTCACTCACTTTGGCGATTATTTCCCGTGAAATAATCCCTTGATCTGGAAGAGTGGTGATTTAACGATCGATTTCACTCACTTTGGCGATTATTTCCCGTTGAAATAATCCCTTGATCGTGTAGCCCCTCGTGTTGAGGAGATGAGATGAGCGGGGGCAAGGTGGATGATGAGAAGAGGGTGATGTTTGGAGGCGAGGAAAGTTGAAGGCGGGTGTGGGATCTAGATTTGTGGGATGCGGTGTGAGAGGCGAACACAAATGGATCGATGGAGACGGCACAAACCCGATGGCGGAACTCATCAAGAAGTTGAACGGGAGGATGTTTCAACTATGATGCGGTTATATGGAATGGGAGAAGGCTCAACAAAGCCACCGCAAGAAGGTGGAGCTTCCACTATCGGCGTGGCTTCGAAGGGCCGGCGACATATCGAGTTAGTGTGGCCGGGTGAGATATACCATTGCGGGGAGGAACACGGAGGGATATCGGCGGGGGAGAAAGCCAGCCGGTGAGGGCTCGGCGAGGAAGAGATGAGTGGAAGTCCACTCATATGTTGGTGTATATCGGCTTCTCAATTACGTAGTCGATCCAGTGCGACCGGTAGATGGCCTTGGGAAGGTCGGGGATGTCAGGGAGAAGGAAAAGGACCTATGATGGGGTGGGGAATAACACGAGGGTATTCCGGATCGAAAAAGAAGATGGCTTCTGATCCGGGGAGAAGGGCTGTACAAGTATCCAGGCTGGGCGCTTGTGGCTGGATCACGATCACTTCGTCCCTAGCAAGTTGCAAGGACCACGAGTGCAAGGCCTTGAGGCCTCTTTGTAGAAGAGGACCATGCTATTCCTCAGAGGCTTGGCTCCTTCATTTGGCGAGAAGGGCAGCGATGCTACTAGCCAGACGAAGATTCCATCTCTGAGGGGCGGATCGGCCATGATCTGAGGAAAGAAGCGTGTCGGGCTCTGGTGGGATAGGTGAACTTTGGGGAGAATCGGCATTGGTGGTCTCAAACCGATATCTGGATTGAGAGGGGAACTAGACGGTGCTTTAACTGCGGAAGGTAGGGATCTGAAGCAGATGTGCTCTAAGCCATCAAGGAGGTGGGGTGGGCGTGGACGAGCCGGAGGCCGTGGCCGCAACCGTGGGCGGCGAGGTGGAAGAGGAGGCCATTGGGCGAATCTGTCGGTGGCGGAGGAGGAAACTGAGATGACTTTTCGAGGATCGAGAGCTCTTGGCGGCGAGGAAAACAGAAGCCGTAGACGGCGTGTTCGAGGTGCATTGCTGGAGGAGACTATGCAATGCACGCTCGCCACGCAAACAAAGGTATGAACAACACACATGCCCTTGCATCCATGGCTGCCACTAGATCCTGGTGGATAATGGATTAGGAGCATCGGACATGTAGCAGCAATGCCGGTGAGTTCTCGTCTTATACTCACTGGTAGAGCTATCAGTTCCGGATGAGTGCAGCCATGGTACGTGGTCGGCAAAGCCTTTATTAATTATCAGATACGTAATACTATCTAATATTTTGCATGCTCCTTCATTTCTGTTGCTTTGTTATCCATTAGTGCCATTATCCTTCAAGCTGAAATCTGTTGTTTCTTCGATATTCCTAAGGTGATCTTCGGAGAAGGGCAGGCGAGACTTGGGACTAGCACATGGCGTAGCTGTGGGTACTGGACCGTGAAGGGATGGACTCGGCCGACATCTATGGTTGAGAGGGCGGGCAGGGAGAGGCGAGGTGTCTTGTGAAGGATGAGTTGATGCTACATCATTAGCGGTAAAAGTCGGGATGATTGTCATTGATCTGAATTTTGCTACGGCTTCTTTGGCCTACAACGAATTCAAAAGAAATGCCTTTTATTTTAAAGTACAATGAAAATCAAAAAGATTACAACTTTTATCCTTAGTGAACAAACCGTGGGTTCTTTGCTGTCTTAGGGGACTTATTGTGTCCGTGGACCACAGCGCAATTCAATCAGGTGGAGACCGGGTTACGGAACTCTGAGATGTAAAGGGGCTCGTTTCCGAGAAGCAAGCGCTGAGGGATCACACTCGAAGGAGAGGATGGCGGGGATCACACTCCGAAGGAGAGGATGCCGGGCGGGGTGAGATCTACTAGGAGAAATCCGGGCTATCCACGAGGTTAAGGCAAGCTTAACCTAGAGGGTATCTGTAGTTGACCGAATTGATTACCTTCCTTGTAGATCGGCGTCGGTGAACTTGTGCTCGTCGGTGCTTTCCGGAACCGTCGTCGGCTGCTTCGTGAATCTAAGAATTCTTGAGAAGATCTCGAGAATCCAGCTCTTAAAATCCAACCCGAAATCTGTCCGAAGCCCCAAAATCCCCTCGAGATCCCTTGAAGAAGGCCCCCTATTTATACAAATCGGAGTGTTTTGGCTCGGCCACGGTAGAGCCACCTCGATAATTGGCGAGGTGGCTCGGCCATGGTGGCAACCACCTCCTACTGGTAGGTCACCTCGGCCAAGTTGGCGAGGTGGCTCGACAAAGTGGTAAACTACTACCACTTGGCGAGGTTCCTCGACCAAGTGGGCGGGGTGGCTCGACCAAAGTGGCGAGCCACCGACCCTGGCGAGTCGGCAAGTTGGCGAGTGCGCCCTTCGCCGTTCGGCGTCGTTTTCCGTGGTTTTCGTTTTCCGGCGTTTTTTCACCTCTGGGCTTGAGTTAAATGCGTATTTGATTAGGGACTAGTTCTTGGTTACGTTCGGTTCAGCGGTCTGAAATCCGATCGTCTGTTCAAGTCGGTTTAAGCCGTGCTTGTGGCCGCTGTGGGTTTGCGTAAAGGTTCCGTCTTAACGATTCGGCGTCGTATCATTCGATGGGTTGTCATTCGCCGACTCCCGTCCGCGAGTTGGTTTTGGGGATTTTGTAAGTATTTTTCAGCCTCTGAGATACCCCTCCAAAGCGTCGGTCTCGATTCTTGATGAGCAGGATGCTTTGGACATGATGTTCCGGCCTTGATCGGTGAGGGTCCCAAAAGATAGCTTCAAGTCTTGATTCTTTCGGACCATCGGTTATTTGTAGGATTTACGATAAGATCCGGTCTTTGCATTTATTGTCGACGCTTGTTAAAATCTTGATTGAAGCGGTGGGTGAGTTTTGTTTGTAACTTCGTGTCGGTTGGTTGTTGTTTGACTAACCATCAGACTTTTGGACTTATCCGTATGTCGGCGAACTCCTTGTTGGCGACACATTGGTTGTGTCGAGTACATGGAATTTCATAACCTTCAGTCGGCTATTTCTTCCATCATCACGTGTGTTGTTGGTTTAACCACAGCGGGAGGACTAATCTCTTCATATAAATATCCTCCAAGGATTCCTTGTCGAAACAAGAGACCATTTGGCTTTCAACCATCGTCTTGGCCTTGATTCGGCGAATGTAACTTTGGCCTTTGTTGGGATATGATTATCCATGATGGGAGGAGTTTCTTGGAATTTGGACCGTTGTTGGTGTCAACATGACTTCCACGCCTCGTCAGATTATTCCTCTCTTGGGTATTATGGTGGGAGGAAATTAAGGGTCATCGAGTTATCCTTAAGAATATGGGTTTATTCTCCAGGAACTCCTCGTTGAAAATTTGGAAACAGTTTATACTCGTAATCCTAGTTGGGTAGGATTGAGCGTTGATGTCGTCGATGCAATCCATACGATCGTTATCCTAAGAATATTTCTTGTGAGAATATTCTTCGGGAACTTCGACAAATTGGGAAATAGTTTATACTCGTAATCCTAGTTGGGTAGGATTAGGCGAGCGTTGATTTCGTCGGTGCAATCCGCATGATCGAGTTATCCTAAGAATATTTCTTGTGAGAATATTCTTAGGGAACTTCGACAAATTGGGAAGCTTGTTTATACTCGTAATCCTAGTTGGGTAGGATTGAAGCGTTGATGCGTCGATGCAATCCGCATGCGATGAGTTATCCTAAGAATATTTATTGTGAGAATATTCTTAGGGAACTTCGACAAATTGGGAAACGGTTTATACCGTAATCCTAGTTGGAGTAGGATTAGAGCGTTGATTTCGTCGGTGCAATCATGATGATCGAGTTATCCTAAGAATATTTCTTGTGAGAATATTCTTAGGAACTTCGACAAATTAGGAGGCGGTTTATACTCGTAATCCTAGTTGGAGTAGGATTGAGCGTAGCGTTGATGCGTCGATGCAATCCATACGATCAGTTATCCCTAATAATATTTCTTGTGAGAATATTCTTAGGGAACTTCTCGACAAATTGGGAAGCGGTTTATACTCGTAATCCTAGTTGGGTAGGATTAGGCGACGTTGATTTGCGTCGGTGCAATCCGCATGATCGAGTTATCCTAAGAATATTTCTTGTGAGAATATTCTTAGGGAACTTCGACAAATTAGGAGCAGTTTATACTCGTAATCCTAGTTGGAGTGGGATTAGGCTGACAGCGTTGATTTGCATCGGTGCAATCCATGATCGAGTTATCCCTAAGAATATTTCTTGTGAGAATATTCTTACGGGAACTTCTCGACAAATTAGGAGACAGTTTATACTCGTAATCCTAGTTGGAGTGGGATTGGGCGACGCGTTGATCGGCGTCGATGGGGGCCTTCGCGAGGTGTTATTCTGCCGAATAAATCTTCAGAATCTTTCCAAACTTGGCGGAGGGAGTAGGAGCCAATCAACGGACTGATTTGGCACTATTTTGACATCCGGATAAGGTTCCAATTAGGACTCCTAGTTAGGGGCTGATTAGAGTCCTAATTAGAATTGATTTGGGCTCCAATTAGAATTCCTACTTCTTGCCAAATAGGAGTCCTTGTTCAAAGAGGATTGGGTTCATATGGGGTTATTATAAATACCCATACTCCCTCCTTTTCTCTGACATAGGCCGGCCCCCCCTCTTGCTCTTTTTCTCTTGTTTTCATCTCGTCTCTCGCCGTCTCATCTCTCTCAAACAACAGAATGCGATGTATTTGTTTTCGATCTTTTTCTTCTTCTTCTTTTCTTTCTCTCTCTTTGTTTTTGTTTGTTTCTATGCATGAACAGGTGCACAATCAGCAAGGCGGGAGAAAGACGTCGACAATGGCGACGATCGGGCGGCCGTACATCATGGAAGCTGAGCTGGCCCAGCGAGCAGCGCTGGGCCCGCACAGGCGGAGCCGCTGGGCGCCCACAGGCGCGACTGGAGCGGCACAGGTGCACCGAGCAGCGCTGGGCAGCGCTGAGCCTGACTCAGCGCCACTGGTAGATGCTGGCGTGTTTGGCGTGTCGGTTGTTGCTGATTGTTTTGATGCCTTTTTCGTTAATTTTTGGTGCATATCGACTTTATTTGTCTTCTTTTGCGGTTTCGATGTCGTCGCGAGGATCTCATGTTAGAGAGTCGATCAACTTCAGCGCGCCGGCGTGAATGCCGCCTCCTTCTTTCGATGGTGTGCGGCTTATCATATTCTCATACAAATATGCATTATATCCCGGCTCTCCTTTGTGAGCGATTGGGAAAAGCGAAATCCTCCTTTGTGGGGACCGACACTTCCAGTTGTGCCGTTAGTTCACGACCAGCCGTTCTCCTTTGTGGCGATTGGGAAGAGGTTCTCCTTCGTGAGGATTGAGGCTTCAAAGCTCACCGTCTTTAGCGGGGCGATTTCATACCGTACCCTTGCCTGTGGGATATGTCGCTTTGTTTATCGACTATATTTATCGTTCTCGGGGTATTCGATCGGATGAAATCGTCATACCGTTATAAAATCGTGACTCAATCTATGTAAGATGAATTCAGCCTTTTACTAGCGAATATTTTACGATTTCAGTTGATTATTCCTCGGGAGCTTTTCCGACTTGCAGCGGTCGATGGGGCGTCATAGTGACTATTATTCCCGTGTGTGATGATCCGCGATTTTTATCTACGCCTCGATTTCGCCCGGCACATCGGAGGAGCGATCGGTATTTGAGGAGTTCCGCATTCTCCGACGATTGGTCACCGATCGCCACTTTCGTAAAGACACGGCTCGAACCTTTGCGAAAAATAGATTATCTATTGGCTTCGGTTAAGGATCGGGATCGGCTTTTGTCGAGCGGCGGTGGTTGAACCAAGGCGGCGGAGGTCCCTTGTATATTCCTCGGATACCTCGCCCACTTTCATTGGTGATTTGGACACGCGTGACCGCATACGTATGTCACGGCGTCGGCGAGGCGTGATCATATTCATTGCGAATTTATTACCCGGCGACCGATTCAGGGTTCCAGCGGGAATCGTCATCGGCCTTCACCACAGGGTTGTAGGGTTGGACACACAGCCCGTGATGAGCTCTTTGTTCTGCCTCGACTCACGAAGAATCCTTCCTTCTGTTGGGGCGAGGATGCAAATCATCTAGTCATAGATTTTACGGTGGGTTCACTCATCGAGGTAAACATTGGTGGGGTCGCTGACCAACTATGTCCTCGGCCGATGGGATGGAGAACCGTGCTGCGTGCGTACTTTCGGCGATTTGTGCCACCATGTATGGCCTTCCAATCGGCGTCAATCATTTCTTAGCCTTATTTGAGCTCTACAATCGAGATTCAAATACATTTTCCACGAAACACGGCGAGTTGGGTGGCTCTACATGAGATGTAAGTTCCGATTTACCCATGGGGAAGATCTTTGTATCAAGAGTATTTCCCTTCAATCGAGGCGAGTGGTGAAGAAACACACACGTGTCCAAAATTTTGTGGGATCTCACTTGTCATTATCATATAGCTCTAGCCAATCACGAACCTTAGGAAATCATGAAGTGAGTGCGAAGCAATTTGCCAATTACTTGTTCCGGCATTTGGAGGACAAATGCGGCGAGGAAATATGTGGCTGTCACGCTCACTCCTTGAAGGTTAATGAACTGTCGAGAGGTCGAGGCTAACTCTTATCTTTCGACTCTGTAGAAGATGGTTTTCCCAGGGACCAAGTTTGCAACCTTTACGTGGCATGCGGTAAAGCCTATCCAACGACAACTCTTCTGGTAGGCTATCTTGCAATGCTAAAGAAATGTGTGGTTCCATATCAATCGATGATGCTTTACCTTTGGAGGTCCTTTACCTCTGATTCGACTTGCCCACAAGAAGGAACTCTCTCTCCTTCGGTAATGGTGGCCAATATTCACGTGGATTGCGGCATATAGTCCGGCGTTTACTTCGAGAGAAAAGGCGAGCCATCATCGTATTCCTTCCGTCCGAGTAGAGCTCCCATATACCTATTTGATGGCACGGTTGGTCCTTCATCGTCCGACATGATGTGACGCAGGGTTCCTGATTCGTCTACTCCTTTCTTGCGGTTGGTAGAGGATTGGAATGGAAGTGGCTGCGAGATCAAAAACGCATCTGCGATTCACAAAGGGTGGATCTTTTCGGATGTTTTCCTCGATTCTCGGTCAATATGGTGAGTCCTTGGTTGGCGAGGAGTGAAGAACCGCAGCCGGACTTCACGACAGCGTTGACATTTCTAGTGAATATCGGGCGGGTATCTCACTTTCGAGTAAAGGAGGAATGCTTCATTGAGCCTTACTTTCCCTGTCGTTTTGCTTTCGCCCGGTTGGTTCCGACCAACTTTATGTTGGGAACGAACCGCGACTCGAACTTCGAGGTGGACTTGTGGATGGCCTTGAGCATGGTTGTGGGCGCGTCATGGGATGTACCGGTGCTAGATTGATCTCGAGCTCCGGACCGTCGGTGGAGAGCGACATTCCTTCATTGTAGTTGGCTATTAGTAGCTAGGAGCGATCCCAATGAGGCTATCTGACACGGTGGCGAAGCATCGTTGCGAGCCGACACTTTCGGACATCCCGGATGCGCTCAAGCTCGAGAGGCGGCAGCAATCTCATCCAACGATTGGTGAGAGGAATTCCGCGACTCACAGTCTTTGGGACTTTAGAAGAGGACCAAAGCGCAAACCTTAGTACTTTCTTTTTCCCTTCGTTTTCTCATCCTTTCTATTGGATTCCTCATCAAGCTGAATTTTAAGGAAAATAGAAAATTTGACCTTCGAAGGGTTAAGCGAAGAGATTAGCCCATAAGACTGGGTGAATTCGGTCCTTTGATATAGACTTGACCGCGATGATCGGTCGGCGGCGGAGTAACAATTCGCCATGATGTAACCGAAGTTTTGGCTTTTGGAGACTAACGTTTCTCGTTTGCATCACGGGGTTTTAGAGATTATGATTACGGTTTTGATTTTCCTCACCACAATTACTGCTGGGCCCGATTACGCTCATCTTGAGCCAAGTTTTACTCAACGAGATGTATGGAGCTATGGCGGAGGAGGCCGATGTAGGACTGATTTGGTGAACCAGGTACATCTAACATCGATAACTCCTCTTCTAGGCGGCGAATCACGAGAGTGAGCGATTCGAATTAGTACCCCTTTAATTGTCTCTTTGCTTTTTGCTCTTTGGAAGGATTGCGGGGAGACAAATGCAACGAGGCTAGGCAAGCTAATTCCTTGTAGGAGTAAGTAGCTTTACCTATTGTTCGTCAACTCTTAGTTGCATTAGTTTTCCTAATGCCTTCTTTTGAGACTTCTCAATGGAAGATTTAGGTATGTCGGTTTATCTGACAATACTTCCATTGATGATCTATACGCACTTAGTCCGCGGGATGGCAATGCATTCGGTAGTGATTTACCTGAAGCTACCATCCCTGAAGAAGGTATGAATTTTCTCTTCGATTAATTGTAGGACCAGCCGTTTGGCCAATACCACTATAATCAAAAGAGGCTGAGACGTTCCCTTTGTGTAGTGGCAGGGACTCCTCTTTCCGCTGCTTTCTCGGAATCAGCTACCACAGCGACCGTTGAGATAGATGAGCATGTTGAGGGCTCAGCTGTGGTTGACAGCATCCCAGTGATAGATACGCCTCTGGTAGACTCACTAGTCTCTGAAACTACACCGAAGGAGACGGGTAAGAGTCCTTTAGCCAAATAAGTTTTCGCCAATTTTTTGACTGAAGATTCTCAAGTTCTCTCTTCTTCTGTGTAGAGCCTACATCTCGACTCCATGATCTGGTGAGGGGGTTGATGCTGGATGAAGATCCATCCCATCTTATTATCTGTTTGGAAGTACGCTCATTCTTTTCTCTGGTGAACACGGTGATCGAAAAGGTCCTTCATGGCGGGCTTTCTCTTCATCGATTCAGTGCTGCTTGATCCCGGATGGCCTTGATCTGGGATATGGGTTATCCGGTAGCTCGAGCCATTGTTGATGACCTACGCCCATATGGAGGAAAGCTTGAGCGCAAGAGGCTGCGGGTAGGCTGGGGCTTCCTCATATGTAGGCTGCTCATCTGGACTCACGTTTAGAGGCATGGCGCGATGCTCGTGTTTTCTTGGGCTCGAAGTCAGGATCTGAGGAAGCGCCGATCGGCTTCGGGCTGTTGTTCGAGACATATTCTTCCTAAACCACATCGGTGATATTGTGGCGAGTCGCGGAGAGGATGATCTTGCTGGGGGAGAGCTCCATCTTTGAGGAAGATAGGATGGCGGTTTGGAGGCCAAAGGCAACAGGAAAAAGCCCTCACCGTTGCGTCTAGGGAACTTGATCTGTCGGCGGCCATGAGCTTCGAGGAGGCAACCACGAGGACGGACGATGAGGAGTCGCCGGGGCGAGTTGCGGGAAGAACTCCACCGGGCTTACAATGGTGAAGTGTCTCATTTCGAACAACAAATCCTTTGTCATAGACTTGATGTTTAAGATTGTAGCTCCTTCTATATTTGCTTCAAATGAATAAGATCCCTCCCTTTCATTGTTTATTATGATTCTTTTGCTTACGTCGAAATAATTGACCATAATACTTATAGGATTTTGGCAAACCCTCGACCATCAGCGGGTTTGATTAGCCTTCCAACTACCGTTTGAGTTGGGCTGGCGTCGCGGATTATGCGGGTCCGTTCCTGCGTGGCGTTGTAGAAGAATGAAACTCTTCTAGACTTGTTGCTATGATATTGAATACATGGGCTTCGGTACTCTTTACGGGCAAGAGACCACCCGACAGCGGCGTGTTACCGTAGACTCATCCCTTCTTAGCCGGGATAAAATACCCGAATCAAACTCGGTGTCTTCTTCAATCGGAAAAAGACTAAACCGGCAGCGCGTGTAAAGTTGGCTTTATCCTTCTTAGGCCGGGATAAAATACCCCGGACTCAAACTACGGTGTCTTCTTCAATGGGAAAAGACTAAGCCCGAGCGGCGTGTTAGTCGACTTTAGGATTCTTGTGACCCCGACCTTCAACGGGTTTGATGAGCCTTTACCAACTACCGTTTGAGTTGGGCTAGCATGTAGATTATCTAAATCCGTTCTACACAAAGCGTTGTGCTAAAAGAATGAAACTCTCTTAGACTTAATGCTCACGATGTTGAATCGTAGGCTTCATCTTTTGTCCGCGGGAATAGACTACCCGGCAGCGTGGTAGGCGTTGGCTATCCCTTCTTAGGCTTCGGATAAAATGCCCGAGTCGAACTCGGTGTCTTCTTCAATGGGAGAAAGACTAAGCCGAGCAGCGTGTGGCGTTGGCTTTATCCCTTCTTAGGCCGGGATAAAATGCGAAGTCGAACTTCGGTGTCTTCTTCAATCGGAGAAAGACTAAGCAAACCAGCGTGTGGCGTTGGCTTTATTAGGCCGGGATAAAATGCCCGAGTCGAACTCACAGTGTCTTCTTGTCGGAGAAAGACTAAGCGGACAGCAGCGTGTGAAGTTGGCTTTATCCTTCTTAGGCCGGGATAAAATGCCCCAAGTCGAACTCGGTGTCTTCTTCAATGGAGAAGACTAAACCCGACAGGCGTGTGGCGTTGGCTTTATCCTTCTTAGGTTTGGGATAAAATGCCCCGAGAATCGAACTCTGGTGTCTTCTTCAATGGGAGAAAGACTAAGCAAATAGCGTGTGGCGTTGGCTTTATCCTTCTTGGCTTAGGGATAAAATTCCCCAAGATGAATCTTGGTGTCTTCTTTTGTCCGGAGAATGGCTGAGCGGAAAGATTGATTGAGGTGGGAAAGGAAGAATGTGTTTATTTCGGGATGAGGCTAACAATTCTTTTGCGTGGAATCGAAAAGACTTCGGGTGACCTTGATCGGACTACAGTGCGAAAATCTCGGCGCCTTATACCTTGATCGGCTACCTAAGATGAAAGGTGGAACTAAGAGTGGAATCTCCACTCCGAGAGAAAGAGACTTCGGTGACCTTGATTCGGACAACTTTGTGCGAAAATCCCGCAGCATACCTTGATCGGCTACCTAAGATGAAAGGTGGAACTAAGAGTGGGATCTCCACTCAGGAGCGAAAAGACTTCGAGGTGACCCGGCGGACAACACGATGCGAAAATCCCGCTTACAACCGGTCGGTAGCTACCTAAGATGAAAGGTGGAACTAAGAGTGGGATCTCCACTCCGAGAACGAGAAAGAGACTTCGGGTGACCTTGATTCGGACAACTGAGTGCGAAAATCGGCGCGCTACCTTCCGATCGGCTATCAAGATGAAGATGGAACTAAGAGTGGGATCTCCACTCCGAGAAGCGAAAAAGACTTCGAGGCGACCGATCCGGACAACTGATGCGAAAATCGGCCATACCTTGATCGGCTACCTAAGATGAAAGGTGGAACTAAGAGTGGGATCTCCACTCAGAGAACGAAAAGACTTCAGGTGACCTTCGATTCGGACAACACAGTGCGAAAATCCGGCGCTTACCTTGGTCTGCGCTACCTAGAAGAGATGGAACTAAGAGTGGGATCTCCACTCAGAACCGAAAAGACTGAGCGACCTTGATCGGACAACTTTGGTTGAAAATCCGGCGCATACCTTCGGTCGGCTACCTAAGATGAAAGGTGGAACTAAGAGTGGGATCTCCACTCACGAGAACGAAGAGACTTCGAGGTGACCTTGGTCCGGACAACACAGTGCGAAAATCGTATACCTTGGTCAGCTACCTAGGAGAGATGGGACTAAGAACCCCTCCGTTTATCACGAAAGGATCGATGCTTGGAGAGGAAGAATTTTATATTCTATCTCCGGTAAAGGATTTTGATTGGGCCTCTTGTTCATAGAAGGAATCAAGAGGAGATTATGGCAATGTACCATAAAATTTGTAGGCCACCGTCAAGAGGATTTGTCGGTGGGGAAAACTGATGGAGGATAAATCTAGGGTTATCCTCAAGTGGGTAACACATCCCAGGAACTTCCGTCGAAGCGGGTTATCTGAAGATACTAAGGGTAGTATTTCTTGGGAACTTCCATTATCGGCATTAATTGCGGTCACCATTTTAGGTAATTAGGTATGCACCATTAGAGTGAAGCTGTTTCTATTACAAGCGGACCCTCCCATTTAGGTTGAATTTACCTTTCTTTTGGAAGTGAGGATTATCGGTGGAAGCGTGAGGACCAAATCCCCTTCTTTGAAACTCCGTTATCGTACTTTCTTATTGAAAGCTCGACATCCTAGCTAGTAAGAACTCAATGCGTTGTTGAGCTTCCGACTTCTCATCTAATATCTCAAGCTCTTGAGGCGTTTTGGCGTTGTTCTTGGTCGTCATCTGTTGAAGGCGTCGCGAAGTGGGAATCTGGATTTCCAATGGGAGGCGCTTCACACCGTGGGCGAGAGAATGAGGTCTCTCCGATCGGCGTGCGTGCGGTGATGCGCGAGTGCTTCTCGAGTTTATCATCGGTCTAAGCTTGTTACCCTTCACAAGCTTGACGAATTTTGATGATTGTCTTGTTGAATGCCTCGGCTAATCCATTATCTGGCTGGATTATAGAGGTATCGATGAGACATCTTGTATCTTGAATTTCTAAAACGATGAAGGAATTGCGATGAATTAGGGACCATTGTCATGCGATGTTGATCTCGGGACACCATGTCGATAGATGACATGGTGTTTGATAAATTGGCGGCGGTACGCCTTTACTTCCTTTAGTGGGATTGCTTCGCCACGGAGAAGTAGTCGGTGATCGCTAGAATAAACCGATAAGCCTTTGTGAGCGGAGGAAAAATGGGACCTACAATGTCCATTCCCCATGTCTCGAATGGCGAGATGTGGCGAAGGATGCAGCCTTTCGGGGAGGCGATGCATATAATTATTGAATTTGACGCGTGGCATTCCGGCGTACTCGACGGCGTCATTAATCATCGTGGGCCAAAAGTAGCCCATTCTCTGATTCGATCGTAGAGCTTGGGACCGGTAGTGCGCACCACATTCACCTTTGTGCTTCGAAGGACCTCTTACGCCTCTTTGTTTGAGGCATCGGATAAAGACCATCGTACCCGTGATATAGCATCGGGTTTTACGTAGTAAAAAGAATCTTGGAGCTCTTGGCGGATTGACTCTCTCTCTTTCCGTCTTGGCGAATACCATGTAAGGCGTGTCGATGATGGAAAGTGCCAATCTCGGGGCTCCAACTTGGTTTGGGTTGCATTTACCTCTTTGGTAACTATCCTTTGTCTTCTTGTACCCCATCATATATTGAGTGCGAAGGTGAGTTGAGCCGTAACTAATTGCTTGTCTCGGGGGTTGTGCTAGCGACCGACTACGCCGCCCGATGCATCCGCATGGCGTTACGGCGGCGGATATATTGATGAAGAATTCTTGAGCGAGTCGCCATTTCCACGGCTGCGATGATAAGGGACCGGTCGGGGTTCCTAACCGTAGTCACCGGACACTGCTTAACGGTTGTTGTGAATCTCCATGCAGCTTGAGATATTGACCCCGGCTCCTTGGCGAAACTAAGTCCAATAAGTAGCGCATTGTATTCAGCTTCGTTATTAGAGCAAGGTTGGTGAGTGAATAAGCACGGGCATGACATGATTCCCGGGAAACTAAGACAATCCGACTCGTGAAATCTTAGAACATCGGGGGCACATTGGTAGCTTCGAGAGCTCCGTCAAAATACAATCGCCATATTTGTTGGTGCGATGTAGTGTTGACTTCTTGAACTTCATCAGGAAGATCATCATATAGCTCAAGCATCCGTTGTCGGACCAAGAAGAGATCACAAATCGCTTGTCCTTTGGTGACTTGTTGTTTGAAGTGCAAGTCATATTGGGACAAAGTAAGGCCATTTCGCGGGCGCCAACTCATTGAGGCGGTGGGTCATAAATATTCGGACGGTTACATTAGAGATAACATAAATCGTCATAGGCTAAATAGTGCGCATTCTGCGGATGCGAACACTAATGCAAAACCTTTGCTTCTCGACCATTGGATATTGAGACTTCGGCGCCGACTAATGTTCGACTCGGTAATGCTTTACTGTTACGTGACGGTGTCATTGTCTTGCGGTAAAGCGGCAAGTGATCCGTTGCCTTGGCGTAGATCAAAAGCGGTTTTCCGACCGTGGTGCAACAAACGGGAGGTTTAGCGAGATAAGACTTGATCTCTTGAATGCGCTCGACAAGCGTCGTCCCAAATAAGCGACCGCCCTTCTTGTTCAACTTAGAGAGCGGTTGGCACTTCCCGATAGGTTCGATATGAACCGTCGGATGTCATAATCGCCCTTGTAACCCCGAGTTCTCTCAGATTTCTCGGGGGTTGCAATTCTTGAATCGCCTTTACTTTATCAGGATCGACATGGATTCCTTTGTTGGTGACGACGAAGCCAAGGAACTTACCACTGGACATCCCAAGGAAGGATTTGGCAGGATTCATTTTTAGCTGATGGGCTCGCATGAGCTCGAAAACCGTTCTAAGATCTTTGATGTGATCTCCTTTGTCACGGCTTTTCACGACCAAGTCGTCCACGTAGCATTTGACAGTTTTCCGGAGATGGTCCTGGAAAATTTCCGTCATCGCTCGCTGATATGTGGCACCAACATTTTTAGGCCGAGCGGCATGGTACGTGTAACAATATATACCGATGGCGTTACGAGCGGCTGTGTGTTTGGCATCATCGGGTGCATCTTGATCGATTGTATCAGAAACCATCCATGAGCGACATTCTTTCAAATCCACGCGTATTGTCAACTATGACATCGGTGATTGGAAGAGGAAAGTCGATCTTCGGGCAGCGGCGTTGGTCTGTAGTGGAAACAGACCCTAATCGAACCATTCTTCTTCATGGCCGGGACTATATTAGCCACCCAATCCGGATCTTTGAATTTCCTCGATGAATCCGATTCTATGAGTTTCTTCACTTCGTCAGCGATTGCTGGATTTTGTGGGCGAAACCGTCTTCTTTGTTGCTTGGCGGGTTTGACATCCATCTCGATGTTAAGGCGATGTGTCGCCACATTAGGGTCGAGTCTGGCATGTCCTCGTAGCTCAGTGAATACATCGATATACTCCACGATCAAGGCAATTAACTCTTCCTTCTCTTCGAGGGAAGAGTTTTGCGATGTTTATGAGCTTAGGATGCTCTTCATCACTCATATTAACACGGACTATCTAGTCCTTAGTGGGGTTCTCTTTGTTGAATCTATCCCCAAGCTGCTCTTTGAGTTGATGGATCCATGGGTCTTCCCATGTTGGCATATCTTCATCATCCTCAATAGTAGCGAGGATCGATCGTAGCCATATTTGACATCAAAGCCTTGAAAGCTTCTCGAGGTGGTGTCGGAATCCCAACCCGATGAATCGGGCGAATGTCGTCTCCCTCATTAGGTGGATTATTATCAATCGACCATGAGCATTCATCTTCGAGGAGGATTCATTATCCCAACCCTCTGTTGGTCATATCGCCTTTGAGACTCGATCTTCTTGGCATTTTGTTGCCAAGCCTATCAAGCGGCGCCTTCTTGGTTGGCAGTGCGATTACATTGACAACACATGCGATTAGTTTGAGAACACGGACAATGCGTGTTCAATTCGAGAGAACTTCTTTTGAGATTTTCGTACCCCAGCCGCGATAGTACAACTCGCCGGCATGAATGCGGAGCAACCCTTCGTGTGTTATGCGACTTCACCGGTATAACGTCATCGTCGTCGGGAAAGCGTCTCCCGAGGATGAGCCACATTATCAGAGGTTCCAAGAGTCAACGTTCGCCTTTGCGAGCGCGAAGTTTCGACGGGCTCTCGAACTTCGATCCGAATTCCAGTGAGAGCAGCTGCAGGAATCTCCTTATCATGGCGGAGAGGGGTATGACCCCCATCACCGTGAGTTGGTCGGGGCCTCTTTCAGCGGGCCTAAATAGTCCTTGATCGAAATTTTACCTCGATCATCGTGCAACGGGCCGAGGCGCTCTAACACCGTTTTCTTGCTGCAGGATATGCCAAGTTGGCAGGCGACCTGGTGGATGGAGATCCGGATGAGATGTGGGAGGTGTGATCTTCTTTGAATCAAGTCACCCGTGGCGGCCGAGCCTTAGTCGAATCGGTTTGAGGTGGTTGATTCTTGGTGACGTTCGACCTTCGTCCAGAATCGTTGTTCAGTTCGGACTCAAACTTGGCATTTTCGGCGGCTTCTTGTCCACTTCTCCCTTCTTCTATCAGGGCTTCGAACTAGAGCCCGTGTGTGTCGCAGTAATGCAGGCCTCGGATCGTTCTTCAAGTGTTGATCGGTTCGTTTGGCGGACCCAATCATTTGTTGGCGGCTTGGAGGTTGCCGTGCACTGTTGATGAGTTCTTGACCTCTCACGGACTTCAGATCCACTTTGTAGCGGACACCATCGGCCGATTCGGGGCCTTGGCGAACTCCGTCGGTTGGCGTCGCCTGGCGGGCTCTCTTGAGAGTGACGCATCGCTCGGCCGGTGATCTCTGCGTAGATCCGGCGATCTTGGATGCCGAAGGATGCCATTTGGTGCAACCGGCCTTGGCGAAGTTAAGATCCTCGCTTTAAAGTTCGGAGCGAGGAGAAAACGGATCTTTCTTGCAGGAGATCCTTCGATTTGTGGGGAGGACGATCCGACAAGGACGATAGTATGATACTCCGCAGTGGAACCGGATCAACTTGGATTCGGTTGACTTCGCTGGGACGTAATTATTACACCCTACCTTGAGTTTTGGTCCCGCTTGATTAGCGGTAGGGTCAAGAGGCGTGGCCCCTTCAGGTCGAAGCGGCCAGAAATTTTCTATCGTCCTTGAGGCCTTTGACTTCTTCTTCCAGGGATCTAGATCAGCGGCTACATTCGACGATCTGATGTATGAGATCGTTGGCTCTTGTAATCGCCCGGCTTGTTCGCGGTAAAAGTCGGGATGATTGTCATTGATCTCAATTTTGCTTACGCCTTCTTTGGCCTACAACGAAATTCAAAAAGAAATGCCTTTTATTTTAAGGCGTACAATGAAAATCAAAAAAGATTACAACTTTTATCCTTAGTGAACAAACACGTGGGTTCTTTGCCTGTGCCGGGGACTTATTGTGTCCGTGGACCACCGCGCAATTCCAATCCAGGTGGAGACCCGGGTTCTGGAACTACAGATGTAAAGGGGCTCGTTTCACGAAGGAAACGGTTACCGAGGGGATCACACTCACGAAGGAGAGGATCGCCGGCGGGGATCACACTCACGAAGGAGAGGATCGCCGGAGCGGGTGAGATCTACTAGGAGAAATCACAGCGCTATCCCTGAGGTTAAGACGAAGCTTAACCTAGAGGGTATCTGTAGTTCGACCCGAATTCAGTTACCTTCCGCTTGTAGATCAGACGTCGACTGAACTTGTGCTCGTCGGTGCTCTAATCGTAGTCCGATCGCCGTGAATCTCGCAAGAATTCTTCAGAAGATCTCCCGAAATCCGCGCTCTTAAAATCCAACCCGAAATCTCGTCCGAAGCCCCAAAAATCCCCCTCCGAATCCCCTTGAAGAAGCCGACCCCCCCTATTTATACAAATGAGTGTTGAGTGGCTCGGCCACGGGCCGAGAGCCACCTCGTAGAGCCAGAGGTGAAGCACCGGCCATGGTGGCCGAGCCACCTGCTGGCGAGGGTGGCTCGACCAAAGTGTGAGCTACCTGCCACTGGCCGGGGTTCCTCACCCAAGTGGGCGGGGTGGCTCGACCAAGTGGTAGAGCCATACCGACACCCTTGGCCGAGTACCTCGCCAAGTTGAAGGGTCGCCCTTCTCGCCGTTTCGCGTCGTTTTTCCGTCGTTTTCCGGCGTTTTCCGGCGTTTTTTCACCTCTCGGGCTTGAGTTCTGTCTGTATTTGATTCCGGGACTAGTTCTTGGTTCGTTCCGGTTCAACGGTCCTGAAATCCGATCGTCTGTTCAAGTCCGGTTTAAACCGTGCTTGTGACGCTGTGGGTTTGCCGTAAGGTTCACGTCTTAACGATTCGACGTCTGTATCATTCGATGGGTTGTCATTCGCCGACTCCCCGTCACGAGTTGGTTTCGGGGATTTTGTAAGTATTTTTCAACGCCTACAACATCATAAACGGATGGGACATCCTTCATTTAGTATTCTGGGTAAAATATATCCAACCTTATTTCAGAAAGCAAATCAACAGAATCTTTAGTGTGATGCTTGTGAGTTTGGGAAACTTACTAGAAGCTCTTATGTCAGTTCGGGTAATAGGAGTTCCTGTAGTTTTGAGGTGATACTTCTGACGTATGGGGACTTTGTCCAATAAATTCTATAAGTGGATGCAAGTATTTTGTTACATTTATTGATTATTTTTCTAGAGTCACTTGGGTGTACCTGATAAAAAATAAGAATGATGTAGTTGGTTGTTTCAAAAACTTTCATAGGCACATCCAGACACAGTATAGTGCAGTGGTAAATGTGTTGAGGTCAGATAATGGGATAGAGTACACCAACAGAATATTTGGGGAGTATCTGTCAGCTCAAGAAATACAACACCAAACTACATGCACATACACCCCAGCTCAGAATAGAGTAGCAGAGAGAAAGAATAGACATCTCCTAGAAGTTGCTAGGAGTATGATGATGGCAATGAATGTCCCAAAAACATTGTGGAGACAAGCAATTTTGACGGCTGCTCACTTAATCAATAGGATGTCTTCGAGTGTATTGAAATGGAAATCTCCGCGTGAGACACTGAAGGGAGACAACGGGGGGATCCTACCATTGAAGGTGTTTGGCTGTGTGTGTTTTGTGAAGGACAACAGACCATGTTGGGCTGGACCCGAGTATGAGAAGTGTATGTTCGTGGGATACTCTGGCACACAGAAAGGGTATGTTTGTTGGAGCCCAGTGGAAAAAAGACTGTTTGTCAGCATGGATATGCGGTTTCGAGAGCTCGAGCTATACTACACATTGGGGGTAACTTCACCTTTGGAGACTCACCGACATCGAGGTATGAGGCGAGAGGGGAGAATGGTGAGAGCTCAAGGGTTCAATCCCACTTCGGTCCCTTACTCGAGGAGCAGGAGGATGAAGACGAAGGGGAGGAGGAGGAGACAAGGGTGCTAGGCCTCGGCTTAGGAGTTGCCTACGGCTTCGGGGAGGAGTGCGTACATCTGAGAAGAAGGAGGCGAGGAGGTGCCTACAGTGTCGAGAGAGGTGCCTCTGAGTGCAGTACCAGTCCCTCGTCCCTCTCTGCTCGAACTCTTGAGAAATCTACACCATCCTCCACTTCGGTGATATCATTCCTTCTCTGCTACCCCTCTGTCCACGGTTTACGTAAGGAGGACTACTGCGATAATGCGGGTAATCCTCGGCGAGATATGATTGGGATCTTGCTCAATTTATTTCCTATTCTAACATATCCCCTTCACATGGAACATTCATTGCATCATTAGATTCTGTTACTATACATAATAACTGGCAGGCTGCTAAGAAGGACCCAAAGTGGAAGGCAGCCATGCACGAGGAACTGGGGGCTCTCGAAAAGAACCACACATGGGAGTTGGTGACACTGCCAGCAGGGAAAAGAGCAGTGAGATGCAAATGGGTGTTTACTGTGAAGCAGAATCCAGAAGGGCAGGTTGAACGCTACTAGGCACGACTGGTGGCAAAAGGGTACAGCCAGACATACGGTATTGACTACGATGAGACTTTTGCACCAGTGACGAAGATGAGCACTGTTCGGACACTAATCTCTCTGGCAGCAAATAGTGGATGGAAACTACACCGACTAGACGTGAAGAATGCTTTTCTTCATGAGGATCTAGTGGAGGAGGTATATATGGAGATACCATCAGGATTTGACACAGGACAGACAGTGGGTAAAGTCTGCAGGCTGAAGAAGTCTCTGTATGGGCTAAAACAGTCTCCCCGAGCATGGTTCGACAGGTTCAGGAGGGCTATGGTTGGTATGGGATATAAGCAGATCAATGCCGACCATACTGTGTTCTTTCGAAAAAGTGGGGACCACATCACTATGCTTGCAGTGTATGTAGATGACATGATCATCACAGGGGATGATGAGAAAGAGATTGCCCAGCTCAAGGTGAGATTGAGCAAAGAATTTGAAGTAAAGGATCTGGGTCAGCTTTGATACTTTCTTGAAATAGAGATAGCTTATGGAGCGGAGGGCATTGTTCTCTCCCAGAGGAAGTATGCACTGGATCTTCTTACAGAGACAGGAATGTTGGGGTGCAAATCTGCTACTACACCGATCGATCAGAGGTTCAAGCTGATTGCTGAGGCAGGAGAACCAGTTGATCGTGAGAGATATCAGAGGCTGGTTGGTAGGTTGATCTATCTGAGTCACACACGTCCAGACATTTTATTTATGGGGAGCGTGGTGAGCCGCTACATGCATGACCCGAGGAAGGGTCATATGGATGCAAGATATCGATCCCGGCATTCAAGGTGCCCCCGCAAAGGGCCGATATTCGTGAGGACCATGTGAACATTGAGGGCTACTGTGACTCAGATTGGGCTAACTGCGGAGATGATAGGAGGTCTACCTTAGGGTACTGCATATTTGTAGGAGGCAACTTAGTCTCTTGGAAAAATAAGAAGCAATCTGTGGTGACAAGATCAACAGCTGAAGCAGAGTACAGAGCAATGGCCGTGGGGGTTGCGGAGTTGATGTGGCTGAAAAGCATGCTGGTGGAGCTAAAGCTAGATCAAGAGGCCAAGATTAGGTTGTGGTGCGACAACAAGTCAGCTATCAGTATTGCCAACAACCCAGTGCAGCATGACAAAATCAAGCACATCGAAATTGACAGGTTCTTCATCAAAGAGAAGCTGAACAGTGGGCTACTGGAGTTAGGCCATGTTCCAACTAAGGATCAGGTTACAGACTGCTTGACTAAAGGACTTAGCTCAGTAGACCTAGCTAGAGGGTGTGACAAGATGGGCTTAATAGATATCTTTCGCCCATTTTGAGGAGGAGTGTTGAAAGTTATTTCTTTATGTTAGATAGGAATAGACCCCTTTTGTTTAGTCCCACATCGGATAGAGTAGAAGAATAAGACCACTCCTCTTGTATATATAGACCCCAATACTAATGAATAAAATTGCACATTTCTCTTGATTTACCCTGTTTCTAACAATTAGATATGAGATGGATCACAATTTTTGACTTAATATGTTTGTGCAAGCTATGTTTATGCCCGTCAAGAAGACAACTTAACTAACAATGTCTACATCATATCTATTGCCAGTGAATTGTCTAAGAAAGCACACAAATCAAAAGAAAAGGAAGAAAATTCATGAACACAAGATGTTCGCAAAAATCCATAACTTCCATCCGCTGCTATGTATTTTAACTTTATTTTACATAGTGAAGCAATCAAAGATTGACAACTAAGTATAAATGATGATTTTTATACCAAATAGAAGATTGAACAAAATCTAGAAACACCAAAACAATATGCTTCACCATCAAATAGAGTTGTTTTGAATTTTAGCTATATCATTGAATGCAGTCAGGATTTTATTTTGGTTTGTGCTTTAGGTTGGGTCTTGACAAGTATGGCGGATTGCTGGGGATCAAAAGGGGTTCTGGAAATTTTTTTCAATGTTTTTTTTTTGTGTGGTAAAAATGCAGAGTGGTGGAGAGATGCTCCATTGCTTGTCATTGATGTCCGATGAGAGTATTGATCCCCTTTGAATAGTCTGTCATGCTTATTGAAGAACACATATTTAGCATGAGGTTGATCAAGAGTCTAAACTAATTTAAAATTGACTTACATGTGCCGTTACTCATTACTAATAAAAGAGACATATAACTATTGTTCAAAGGGAATCGTTTCATATTGGTAGCTCAACTCACCTTAGTCATTGATGTGAATGTTTTTTTTGTTATAGACTGCATATCATGTACAATGAAGTTTATGTGAGGAGGGATGGCATACACCCCTCTGCTCTTCTTTTCAGACATGATTTCAAGTACTAACACACCAAAAATGAACACATCTGACTTCATTAAGAAGATTTCATCTATTGCATACTATGGAAACATATATCCACTATACTTCATCATAGAACAGGATAATTGTCAATGACATTTATCATACTTGTGAATCTATGTAATACATATTTTTGAATTATACACAGTATGTCCCTACAACTTTTCTGGTGTTGAAATTTGTCTCATCCCCTTCAAAGATTTGACCATTCCAAAGTCTAAAATTTTGAGGTTCATATCTTTATCCAAAATAGTGTTGCTAACTTGAGATCTCAATAAATGGTTTGGAATGGTTTAATCGAGGGAACGTTGGATAAACTAACACATCAAAAATGTTGTAACATAGGAGTGGGTGAAAAAGTCGGGAGGGGTAATGATTACTAAAATTACTAAAAATTATTAAAAATAAATAATGTTGCTTCTTTGAGTTTTTTTGTTGGAAATTATTAAAAATGAACGTACAATTAATTCAAAGGTGGAGTCTATAAGTCATGGTATTTGAATTGGTAGAATTTCAGACATGATCAAATTGTATTATATGCATCTGCATCTCCTTTGATGTAGATTGATTAGTTATTTAAGTTTGCCATTCAAGATTATTTTGTATTGTCAAAAGAATTTAGGAACCACACCGTTCTATTTTATTTTGCTTCATTAGATTCTTGAAGTTAAGATTTTGTTTTGTATAATGTAAAATAAAGAAACCACTATTATGCCCCTACTAAGGTTTAGTCCGACATCGGATACTCCAGAAAGAGTATGCGTGTTTAAATAATGAAAGCTAGGGATTCAGAAGCAACTTAGCTTTTTTTGGCAGTGTACTGAGTTAAACAATGAGTTGGACTCAGTGGGTCTAGTGGCTTACATTGCGCTAATGAGCTTGCGGCCCGGGTGCAACAAAGTGCTATCAGAGCCTTTGGATATTCATTTAGGGTCTTGTAAGGAATGCTAGCATAACATACTTAAGTGAGATTGCTTTGTGTGTGTGCATACACACACACATGTCTACTTGTCAGCAGCCTTATGTACATGTATATACACTACACATATATATATATATATATATATATATATATATATATATATATATATATATATATATATATATATATATATATATATATATATATATATATATATATATAGTATTGCCTTAGCGCCTGCATAATTATTTAGTTTACTTATGTTTTGTTTTTTGTGTGTACTTATAAGTGGTCCCATTCTAGGGATGACATTTTTGACAGACTCAAGTGATATACATACCCAGTCAGACTCCATGGATTTAGTTCATAGACAGTGGGAGCCTTGTTTAGAGGACTGGGAGTATGAGTCTGATGAGACTAATCCTGATATTATTCTGACTAATCATTTTGAGGAAGACCCCTCACTTGAGGATGATTTTATTGTAGAGGTCATTCTGCTAGGCTCTTCTGACATAGACTCCTCCGATGAGGTTGAGTCAGTTGAGATTGTTGTTGATTGTCCAAGAGTAAGAGTTTGATGAGACTAATCCTTATATTATTCTGACTGACCATTTTGAGGCAGGCCCCTCTATAGAGGATGATTCAGATGTAGATGTCATTGTTTTAGACTCTTCTGATACAGACTCCTCCAATGGGGTTGAGTCTGTTGAAATTATTCGTGGTCGCCCAAGACCAGATTTGGTTATGATCTGAGCATGTATGATGATTTTGACATGTGGGGTACAGAGGGCTTCAACCCCTATCCCGATCATGTTCCAGAGTCTGAGCGCAGGCAGTGGCCACCCAGTCCCCACAATATGGATTACTTGGAGATTTGAGAGAGTGGTGGACTAGTGAGTACCTACAGGATACCCTTGAGATGCAAGTAGGGTTGGAAACGAACCGAATAAACTCGGACATCATCAGGTCTGAATTTGAATTCGGCTGGTTTTCCTATGTTCGAATTCGAGTTCAGTTTCGTCTTGAATGCCAAAGTGGGATTCAAATTCTAGTCAATTAAGTTTTTGTCTATTCGCTAAAAATTCATGAAGCTTTGTTAGCACAGATGGTGTGTGCTCTGAGCTCCTAATCAGATGTTCCTTAGTATGAATACTCTGTCAGCCTTTATTTTTTTCTTTATATTTTACCTTGGGTCCTTGCAACAATAAAAAAACTCCACATTAACTGAGAATTAGGTGGCAAGATTTCTTTACATTTTACCTTGGTTCTTGTGACAATAAAAAACTCCTCGTTAAGTTAGATTGAGAATTGGAGGTGTTCTTTATATTTTACCTTTGTTCTTGTGGCAATAAAAAACTCCTCTTTAACTGAGATTGAGAATTGAAGGCGACAAGATTTCTTATAATTTTACATTAGGGGCTTGTGACAAGAAAAAACTCCTCTTTAAATGAGGGTTGGAGGTGAAAAGAAAATAGGAGGAGAAAGCCCTAAGGTCCCCTAAGGTCTATTATTTATATGGGTATATTTGTAAATAAAAGTTCAGGTGTGTAATATTTATAATAAGTTTAATTAATATGATTAAAATGTAAAAAATTATTGAATAGTTATTAACCAACCGAATCGAATATATTTTTGGTTAAATTCTATTCGTTTATAAGCCGAATGCTAAAAATTATTCATTTAGTATTAAATGAACGGCCGAATCGAATTTGACCGAGTATCTGGATGAATAATAACCGAACTGTTTATTAATTATTTGGTTCACTTCCACCCCTTGATGCATGCCCGGGGGGTGGGGGGATGACTTCTCTGATCGTGTGATGTAAAGCTAAGACTCTAAAGGTTGAGGTTCGGAGGAGACTGAGCCTATGGAGATAAAATTGGATGATAGCAATCCGGTAGAAACCGAGCCTATGGAGATAGAGTCATAGGAAGAATCCAGTGTGGATAGCCACACTCCATAGCTACCTACTACCTAGAGGTTGACTTTTGGGGTTTTGTTTTCCTTTTTGGTACAAATGTATTTGGGTATTATGGTCTTCTATTTGGTGTACATATGTGTCTCCTCAGATGGAACTAGTGTGAATATGCAAGACTCATATGCTTGCACTTTTGTATGTATCGAACTTAAAGAAAAATTAATGGAAATATATTTATCTTTGAAAACATTTTAATTTGATGTTCCAAACTTATGTACTACATTTGTATTGAACTCCAACCCAAAAATATTGCGCAAGTGGGTTGTATAATTAAAACAAGGGGTTTTTTTTTCATGAAAATCACCTTTAAAGTAAGTCGAAGAAATAAAAGCTACCTTTGAAGTTTTTTTAATTCATAAACCACCTTTTAAGTGGCTTTAGTTATCAAATGTCCAATTTTTGTGAATTTCTGCACAGTAGTACCCAAAATACCAAACTAGCCTCATCGATATTAATTGAGTAGATTTTGACAAGGAGTGGTTGATTGAAAACTAAACCCACTTGTAAGATGGTTTTTGTCAATTTGACCTATTTTAAAGGTAAATTTCATAAAAACTTTAAATTGATGACCTCTCGATCAATCTTTTATGTGACCTCTAAGAGAGGAAAACAAGTACTTCAATATGCACTTGGTTGGATGTACCAGTTTAAGGGGTTCTTGGATTTTTCTATTTACTTTATACATTACAGTAATTCTCTTCACTTTGGTTGTCAATCTTTTTTTCTAGAAATTATGTGAGATGTATGCAATTAATCTTTTCTTTGAGTGCTTTCTCCTGACTTCTTTTTCTTTTTCTAGGAGTCATGTTCTTTTCTTTTTTCGTCTGTAGCTTGAAATTTTTTTTTTCTTTTAAATTATTCAAAACCACCATTCAAACTTTCTCTTTCTTTAGCACAAAGCACTCTCTTTTGACAATAAGTAGAAGCAGCACGTACTTAACTATCTATATCCATTTTGCCATCCTTATAAGTTAATGTTTTTTAATTGTGTAACTTCTCCACTGGAGGAGATTATAGGACACAGTCCACTGCTGAGTTATCAAAGTGCACATTTACTATTGTTAGAAGTCTCGTGATTAAGTTTGCTATACTTTAGCTCCTTTTTATTGGCTTTGTTATTATCTTTTCCTATATAAATTATGTTATCATATATACATATTTTTGAAGTTAACATGTTTTGTGATGTCTTAACTATTGGACGTGTATAACTTGCTTGTCATATACTGGATACATGTTTGTTTTGCCATTATATTTGTTCATGCTTTATACAACCTTGCATCTCGTATTTTGTGTGTCTATATATTCATTGAGGTACTTGCACCCTATCATGTTACTTGTATTAGACATTTATGATAAATTTGTGTTGATTATATTTTTCTTTTGGTGACTCACATATGTTATACTTTTAGCAAGCATAGGCGTGCTCACTCATAGTCCTGATTTTGATTCTTCAATTGCCTGGTAGAAAACAATATATCTCCCTTCCAACTTTTTTTTCTCTTCCTTATTGTGTAGTTTGCCTTTAGTCATGGTAGGTCAACGCAAACTAAAGAAGCCTCATATACTTGTTACGCCTGAAGAGAAGAAGATTCGGAGGCAAGAGCAAGTATGTAAATGCTACCAAGACAAAGTTAGGAAACAAATACGGTTGATCACATTCTCTCAGAATATCTCTCAGCAAATAGTGATCCCATTGAATCTCACACAGTAAGGGTTGTTCATGAAAATCAGGAACATATTACAATTGAAGAACCAATTGAATAATCAATAAAAAATATTTATGAGGCAATAGACATTTTTGGGAGTAGTGGGATTGATATCTTAAGTGAGAATCTATATTGTCAACCTTTCCATGACATAGCACATGCCCCAATTTTGTTTCTGCCAGAAATAGTTCAGGACAAGGGATTAGGCTCTCACCTTCCAAAGGCATTTTCTTTAGCAAATCATAATGATGAAAATTCATCATCAT
Organism: Asparagus setaceus; assembly: GCA_012295165.1. Lineage (NCBI taxonomy): Eukaryota > Viridiplantae > Streptophyta > Magnoliopsida > Asparagales > Asparagaceae > Asparagus > Asparagus setaceus. The sequence goes on along the minus strand of CM022704.1, from coordinate 27,252,685 downwards.
CTGATGATGATGCAACAATGAACGTATGGTGGCAACATCGAATGCATAAACAAAAAAAGTTTGGGTATGTGACTATAGAGACTATTTCAGAGCCTGTATTGCATTGCAGTTTTATACAATTGTTTAAAGATGTCAGCTTATGCTTTTTTTTGTTCTCTTTGTTCCTTTATTAAATATTATCATAGCAAAGGCTAAAAGACCACCTTTTGGTCTGGATCCTCCATCTGAAGTTTGTAGCAAATGTAATGCAATTGTTTGGAAGGCGGAGAAAGTAGAGGGGAAGAAAAACTTGAGTCTTTCTACACAACGTGTTGCAAAAATGGAAAGATTGTTCTATCCTATTTTCGTAGGGCACCAAAAAGACTTCGTAGACTTTTGAACCATAGCAAACTTGATGCACATAGTAGAAGATTTCGTGAACACATACATTCATTTAATTCAATATTCTCTATGACTTCACATGGAGCAAAGATTGACTATGATGTTATGCGTGGTGAAGGACCTTACACATTTAGAATGCATGGCCAAAACTATCATGCCATTAGAACTTTAATACCTAGACCACCTGATAAACCTAGGCATGCTCAGTTGTATATATATGATACAACAAATGAGATTGATAACTAATATCGATCTTTAAATTGAACTAACCTTCCAAGTGAGGCGATTCTGTCAATGGATATGTCCAGGAGTTTAGGAAGGCAAGAGACTTCCATGAAATGAACCAAACAACTGAGTTTGCATTGAGGTTAATTGAAAAGTGAAATCGAGGATTAAGCAACTATAATCACCCCAAGCAGATGATATTGCAGACCTCATGCTTGGTGATGAGTTTGAAGAAAGCAAATGGCATGACATTATTATTAAGGAGTTTTTGTTAAAACAGCCCACTTTTGCTAAATATTTAGCAAAACCGACCGTTTTGCTAAATATTTAGCAAAACCGACCGTTTTGCTAATTATTTAGCAAAACCGACCTCTTTTGGCCTGTTGGTCAAAAGAGGTCGATTCATAAAAGCGATTTTGAAACATACGGGACTACTAGTCCCGTATGTTTAGTAACCACTAATTGCCCTTCTTCTTCTTCTTTCCTTGCAGCGGTTTAGAAAATCCACGGGACTACTAGTCCCGTGGGTTTTAGCGCTAATTATCGGCCACTAATCATACGGGACTAATAGTCCCGTATGTTTCAAAAGCTCTATCTTGCAAAACCGACCTCTTTTTGGCCTGTTGGTCAAAAAGAGGTCGATTTTGCTAAATAATTCTCAAAACGGTCTGTTTTGCTAATTATTTAGCAAAAATGCGCTGTTTTAACAAAAACTCCTATTATAAAATATGAGGGCACAACTCTTTTGCAAGGTGGAAGGCTTCTTCAACAATTCATAGTCGATGCTTATGTAGTAGTTGAAGAAGAGCGTCTGTGTTGGATTAGAAATAACCAAAGGACACTTCATGCTAAACTATACAAGGGTTTGTGTGATGCATTAGAGGCCGACGATACCAACACAGCACAAGTGGGGAAAAAAATTGTGTCACCATCATCATTTACAAGTGGTCCAAGGCACATGATGCAAAACTATCAAGATGCAATGACAATTTGTTCTTAGAGTGGAATGCCAGATTTGTTCATCATTTTTACATGCAATCCTAATTGGATCAAAATAGATGATTACTTGGAGCTAATAGTTGGACAAAAGGCTCCAGATTAACCCGGTATTATTGCACCAGATCGACTCGTTATTATTGCACGTGTTTTTCAAATTAAGCTACAACAAATGTTAGAGGAGCTAACTAGGAAAATCAAGATTTGAAAAGACCATTGCATGTAAGAGTTTATAGCTTCACTTAATTATTAAGCACTTCTTATCCCTTAGTTTCCTTGCTCTATTCTTTCAAGCCTAATATCATAGCTATGAATCTTGTAGATCTTTCAGTTGTTGAGTTTCACAAATGTGGCTTTCCTCGTGCACATATATTGATAAAAATGCCTAAAAAAATAAACTAAGAATAACAAAGAAAATTGATGAAACAATTTGCGTTGAAATCCCTGACAAAGAAATTGATCATTTATTGCATGAATTGGTAATCACTCACAAGATACATGGCCATGTGGAATTCATAACCCACGATCGCCCTGCATGAAAAATGGCTAATGTTTAAAAGGTTATCCAAATGTGTATATGAATTCATGAAAATTGATGCAAAGGGTTTCCCTATCTATAGGAGAAGGAAAAGTTGCCCGACAACTGTCGTTAAGAATGTTGATGTCAATAGTTCATGGGTCGTCTCATACAGTCCATTTCTTCTACTCAGATTTCAATCACACATTAACGTGGATGTTTGTACACATGCAAAAATGATTAAGTAATTATTTAAGTATGTGCATAAAGGGCCGGACTTAGCAACTGGAATTATGAATAATGACCTTGCACATGATAAAGATGAGATTCATCAGTGTCTTGATGCTTAATATATTAGTGCTGCCGAGGCTGCATGGAGATTATTTGACTATAATCTCCATCGACATTATCTGCATATAGAGAGACTTGCTATCATTTGCCATATGAACAAGAAGTCAACTTCCATGATAACAGATGCATTGAGAATGTTGTACAATCAAAAAGATGTCTAAAGACAATGCTTATAGAATGGTTCATTGCTAATCAGACTTTTGAAAATGCAAAAGATTTGTTGTATACTAAATTCCCACAAAAGTTTATTTGGAATAGACAAGCACTTGCATGGCTTCCGCAAAAGAAGTCCTTTGCTATTGGGAGACTACCCTTCGCTCAACCTGTTAGTGGTGAAAGATATTATTCGTGCATTTTGTTAAATATTGTTAGGGGAGCAACAATCGACCAATTTTTAACGACAGTTGATAATGCTCGTCACTCAACATTCAAATCTGCCTGCCTTGTAATGGGCTTGCTTGAAGATGATAATGGGTGAGATTTGTGTTTAGCATAGGCTTCTCGCTTCAGTGGTGTAGCTAGCATTTGGTGGTTTTTCACAACAATACTCATGTTTTGTGATGTAACTCATCCAGATAAACTATGAGAATCACATTGAAGATCATTGTCAGAAGATTATAAATACATGCTAGCAAAGAGAAATCCTGGGAAGGTTGTAACTCTCACTGAAGACCAGTTGAAAAATGAAGCTCTCATTGAGATACAATAAACATTGGTTCATAATGGTCAGTCATTGGTAAATTACCCAACAATGCCATTCCTAGCATCTGATTCAAATCTAGGGATAAGTAATCAGTTAATCTTTGATGAGCTGGACTATGATACTGCTCTTTTGACAGTTGAGGTGGCTAAGCTAGAAAAAAACCTTAACGATGTTCAACATACGACATATATTTCAATCTTGAACTCATGCTCAGGAAAACTTGGTAAGCTTTTCTTTATATATGGAGGTGGAGGAACTGGAAAAACCTAATTGTGGAGAACTTTGGTTACAAGACTACAAAGTGAGGAAAAAAATGCACTAGATGTAGCTTCTTTCGATATTGCATCCTTGCTCCTACCGGGGGTCAAACTATACACTCTAAATTTAAAATTCCCATTGAAATCATTGAGCTTTCAACCTGCACCATAAAAAAGCAGTCACTTGATTATTTGAGCTGAAGCTCCGATGACCACAAAATATGCATTTGATGTAGTCGATAGAAGTTTTAGAGACATTATGCAAATTGATTCAAATCCAAATGCTACCAAACCCTTTGGGACTAAAACTGTTGTGTTAGGCGGTGACTTTAGATAAATTCTGCCAGTTGCTCCTAGGGGAAGGAGAGAGCATACTGTTGATGCTTAAATACATAGATCTCTGCTTTGGAAACACTGTCATTTGCTTCTTTTGACAAAGAATATGCACTTAGAGAATGCAAAGTCTGATGCCAATTTATTCCACGAAACTAAAGAATTCGCAGAATGGGTGTTATCTATTGGTGATCGGACAATTGATGCTATTCACCTAGAAAATGAGTCAGACTCAACGTGGGTACAAATTCTAGATGATATGTTAGTAGATACCAAGCTTGGGATGAAGGATCGTATAGATGCGACTTATCCATCTTTGGTCCTAAATTATTGTGATCCTAATTACTTACAAGATAGGGCAATACTTGCCCCAATAAATGAACAATGCAATAAATGATGAAATTCTTGACCTAATCCTAGGTGATATAAAGATTTATGTGAGTTTAGATGCCAATCTAACTGTCAACAAAAAGCAAAAGAAGAAAGAACTTTTCCATACTACTGAAATTTTGAATTCTCTCAAGACTTTAGCACTACCAAATTATTATTTGAAATTCAAGGTCAATGTATCGGCTATATTACTATAAAATTTAAATCAAAGAATAGGTCTCTGCAAAGGAACTCGCCTTATCATAACAAAGCTTGGTCAGAAGGTTTTGGAGGCGAAAATCATCACTTGCTCCAATATTAGGAAAGTAGTTGCCATACCTAGGATCAAAATGTTCTCTAATAAAGAAGAGATACCATTTATTATGTGTAGGACACAATTTCTAGTCAAATTAGCATTTGCCATGACAATAAACAAAAGCTAAGGACAAATTCTTAGTAAAATTGCATATGCCTACAAACACCAGTTTTCTCACATGGCCAACTCTATGTTGCTGTTTCAAGAGCAACTTCAAGGCAATCCTTGAAATTCTTATTTGGTGAACAAACTGATATGCCACTAAATTATAAACAAGGCATTGTGTATAAAAAAGTCCTTCAAGAAGTTATGGAACATATTCTTGCATCTAATCCAGTCAATGAAGAAACAAGCTCAAAGGTATGTATAATTAAAAAAGTACAGCCTTAAGCTGATAAATAATATTATTGGCTCGTGCATGCTTTATATTTTATCTAATGCTAATTCATTAGCCTTTCCTAAACTAATGATAATTCATCAACATTAAAATGTAAGCTTTGCATGCTTACTTCACCTTTTTGTATAAACAACAATCTAATGAACCGTGCTTATTTCTTTCTTATGTATATTAGGAAAATTGAATTCTGAACCTACAACTATATCTTATAATCATCACATTCATTAGGATTTTGTAAGAAGATTACGATTATTAGTACGCTTTTAACATTTTCAACACTTCAGTCTTTGATTTAGTGTATTTGATTGGTATGCTTGGGTTTATAGTTGATTATTGCTTTATATTGAAACATGGTAGTAAATGTATAAGGTTTTTGCCTCTTATGATTGTCTACTAAGTCAATAATGAAGATAGATAACCACTTAGTTGGTTATAGCTTTGTATTGTAAGCATAGAGGCAATGTGGATCTTAGTAAGAATAAAGCTACTTCAAAATGAAAATTTTGATGACACCACATTAGCTTATAAAATAGTTACATCCTTCTTGAGAGAAATCTGCAAGTGGTGTAAAGTGCAGGAAAGAAAACAAGTTGCTACATTTTTTTAACTTCTCTATACTAATTTGTAACATCATTATATAGGCTCTATCTTCATATAAAGAGCCCAGTCGCGCATGTAAGGACACAAATGAAGATATTGGAAGCTCCCAAACACAGAAAGGCCAGTTCAAATGATTAAGCGAAGTGGAACTTGATGACTGTATTTCTTTGGCTCAATAAGTACCAAGCAGAAAAACTTTTCAAAGCAAAGAGCATCACAAAAGGTTGTAATCAATCCTGAATTCACATCAACTATAAAAAAAACCCCAAAGCCTAAGACACCCCTTAAAGCTGACACTAGTACTTTATCCTCATGTGCATATTTGTCGCTTTTCTAACTATTACATAACACTACATTTATCTTACTTTTTACATGATTACAACAATAGGAAGCTTAATAATAATAATAATAATAATAAAATTGCAACAAGTGTTGACTATTTTACCCTAACGACTAAACAAGTGATAAAGCATAAGGAAAGTGCATAGAAGAGAAAGGCAGTGCAAGAACCAGTAAACATTTCCAAGGGCAAGGCTAAAAAGAGGCTGGAATATGAGCCAATGATAAGGAAGCAAAAGGAGAAGTCATTGCATGAAAAAGAAAGACGATCACTTGCTAAAGACAAAGAGATTATATGCAATAGTTTTTTAATGGCATGGATAGCACTGTTGATGAATATAATGTCATCTACCTTTATTGAAGCTTTGGTATGGCCAGCTTCATGGTGTTGGAAGCATGCAATCAATGGTCTTCATTGCTAAAGATGAAAAGGTCATTCCTGAACCATAGCACTCTTAAATTAAAATTTCCAAATTAATAAACATGTCATAGAAAAGTTGACAAATTTAAACATAGCTTGCACAACTATATCAATAAATTTTCTATGTTATCTATTTATTTTTCATGATTCTTGCCAACATACTTTTAAGAGCTAGCATTAACCATATGCAACTGGGAAGTTGCAGACAATGATTTGTACCAATTGGACTAACTGAGCACTGAAAATCTATTCTTAATGAGGGTTCATCATATGCTATTTCAAGGGTTTCCATCATTGATTGCAACAACTATATCAAACTTATTGATCACAAGCATTAATTGGCCTTTACTGAGAGGACAACCTCTATCCCACTACTAGACATAAATATTCCACTGGAATCGTTATATAATCTCCAAAAGCTTGATATCATTCAACAAATCGAAAAGGACAAGGAAATAGAACGACCTACAGAAACTACAACCAAGACTGAAATTCTGAAAGGTAACTATCTACTGCTCTCTTAATTTCCTCAATGTGACACAATTTGCATGTCTTGTGCACATTATGCAATTATATTTCATGGTAATATGATCGATTTTCTAATATATTGTGTGTTGTTTAGTTCTCTTAATAAAAAATATATGGCCTTTTATACTAGTGAGTCACATTTAAAAATGCATAGAAAAAGGGCTTAGAAACTTGCTAATGCTACCTTCTTCTGCAGATGTTTTGACACTTGACATTGATGTTCGCCCTCTAACTACAAGACATACGAAGAAGAAACTTATTTACTTTACCGAGGTCTTCATGACAGATGAGACTATATTCCCAAGAGTTTGTGTGCTTACTATTTGTAAGGAAGAATATGAAAGAACTAAAATCTTTACTCTACCATTTAAGAAACAATTTGTCCTTCTTGCAACCTAAGAGGAAACAACTTTCGCGGTATGCTCTCTGCATATCTTCATAATCCTCATGTCAATAGAACATCGTTTAACTAATTTAAAATTTTTTGAGCAAAAACAGACAGGACATTATGGGCTACAGACAAGTACGTTCACAAGATTCAAAATTGATCCAGAGGACATGCCTGAGTCTCAACTTCTTCTCAAAGAGTAAGTTATTTTGCCATCTCAAACATTTAAAGTCAGCAATAATGATTTATAAAATCTTTTTACTTTTTCTTATTGTCCTCTCAATTATCTCTTTGATTAAAAAAAAAAGAGTGGCAGACAAAGCAAACCAAGTTCAAGCTGCTTGCAATGAGATATCGAGATTCAGTGAACTTTATTGCAAAACTCCGAAGGCAATCTACACAATCAGCAAACTTCACTCTCTTACTAGCTCTCCTCCTGTCCTTGGCAAGTGTACATGACCTTTACAATCTCTTCTTTTTATCACATTACATGTCAACATTTTCCTCTCATTATTAATGAATCTTAGTTCAAATATTGTCTCCTTGTTCAAGCATTCTAAAATAGAGATGGACATGTGTAGCTTGTGCTGCACTGAACTACGTGAGTTATATGTCCTTTAGTGTGTATATTCTTTTACTATATCGATCAGGATAGTAAAAGAAGAAGAAAAAGAGATATCGTAGACCAATGGTCTGAAAAGAAAAGAAAAGTTGCAAGAAAACTTTCTCTAAAGCCCACAGTTCAACTGTATAATAATTTGTCCTAAATTAGCTTCAAATCCTCTAGAACAATATCTCACCTCTAAATAATTAGACTATACTAAAAATCTAATAGTTACTCAAGAAATATCTACATACATTCATTACTTCTCTATGCCCTACATTTCAACACAGATTTGCACTATTTAGAAAATGACACAATCAAAACTTCTCTAAAATGATTTTCATGTATAGCTTTCCTTGGCTAATTTCTTTCCTCCATCTCATGTAATACAAAAAACACATCTTTATAATCATTGCTTTCTCTTATGATTAACGTCATCTCTCCAAATAAATCTACCAGGATTTGTACTACATGATCCGAGCAACTATCTCGCGTATTTATAGTGAGTTCTCGATGACCTACCGTGCATGTGCAATGTGCCCAAAAGGCATGAAGTATGAAGTTAATGCCCAATATGGCTGCCCAAACCCAATTTGTGCCAATCGTCAAGGGAAAACAACATCGAGGTTTTTTTGCTAAAGCCTCACTCCAGGCATTCAGACAAATCAATGCCACAAATATTCTATTAATAAATTGGTCAATTTAAATTATGTAACCAACATAATACTTGTATTCATTTGCATCTCAGATACAAGATCACAATTGATATCAAGGATGATACTGATAGCTTAAACCTCGTAATTGTTAACCATGTTGTGGAGGAAGATTTTCATATCCCTGCTCCTCAGCTTGAGAAATTAAAATTGGAGGTATATTTCTACACATTATAGTTTCAACCACCACCTTTTCAGTCAACATCAAACAAATTTTTTTTTACTAAGATAGAAATAAAATATGTGAATGGAAAGAACTAATAGATCAATTCATATGATTTTAGGATAATGGGCTCTGCAAAATACACAATCTTATAACCAAAGCTCAAGTAAAGGAATTCAAGTTTGTCTTCCATCATGATTATGCAAATCACAAGTCCAGCTTGAAAGTGCAATACACTATCAATTCATTGGATTGGTCGCCTAGAGCATTTATCCCAGTGCCCAATACAGTTGAGGAACTTCAAGAAAGTACTAGCTCGTACCCATCCTCTGATAAAGAAGCTGATTCTACTGATAGCGATAAAATCGAACATAAGGTTGCTTCTGAGCCCGGCTCAGCTGAGTGAACTCAGTAGAGGGTGTCCACGTTCAACACCTCATGCTTGCTTGCTTCCCCTTTTGCTATGTAAATATTAATATTTCTAGATACTTTATGTAGTTTGATAGATAGATGGTATGCCTTTCAACCTGACTTTGATTAAACTATTATTCTATATGTGATGTATGCATGTCTGTTTATTATGGATCACAATCCTTGTGCTTCCCAACTTAACTCGTCACAAACAATGTGTATTACATCTATTATCAAAACTGTTGAATTTTTGTTATCTTATTTGCCAAATGTTAAACTTACTTTTTCAACATTTACGATTATTGAAATGAAATTCCCAAATTTACAGATAGGAGTAAGCATTCTTCATTCTCCCCCGCGTTACGTAGGGGGTATTTGCTAGTTATAGTATAATGTCATTTGCTTTGCCCTACATTTGTGAGATGCAATTAAATTAAAATAAAAGTTTAGTTCTTCTATCTACATTGATTATAATATTGATAAAAAACCTCTAATTTTGTGCTCATTTTGTTGATAGTCTAATTTTGTAGATAGTCTAAGACACTAGGCAAAGTTATACATTATGTTGAATATGGTTGTGATTGTTTCAAGTGTAAGATAGGATCATAATCATAATAAACAATTATATTTGAAATGAATAATAATCTTTATGATGAATGGTTAAAATTAGAGTCTTAGAATGTCTTCGGAAAACAGGAAGAAGGGATTTCAATTTCACCGGATCAAACATATTTGTTATCAACAGTTAATTAAACTATGACTTCCTTGTGTTAGGATTTTTCCCTTTGTCAGGGTTTCTCCTAGTCTAGACTGTTTGGTTGGAGAAATTTTGCCTACTCATGGGTAGGCAATATCTCCCACCCTCCAATAGGAAAGGGGCATGTGGCACTAGAGGGAGAAAGTGACATCGCATTCTCCCCTCTAGTGATACATGCCCCCTCAATAGGGTGTAAGCACAAATGCTCGGCACCTAAGAACACCTCGTTTGGTTGGGGGGGTTTTGGGTGTGTAATACTGTAGTTGTCAGGTTGCTACAGTATTGCATTAAAAAGAGTGTTTGTTTGGGCAAAGTGGGATCTGATGTGGCATGATAAAAATTGAGTTGGCAGCCTCATGTTAATTCCTAGTAGGAGAACATGTTTTGAGGGTGTTTTATTGTAGATGCTAGACTGAGGTGGACCACTCAATCCCGTATTACTATAGCGATCCTGTGAATTACATGAAAAGAGCCAGGCGGACCAGGCTTGGGTGTAAAAGAGCCGATTTCTTCCTGGAGAAGGAACGGAAATAAACAAATCTTTCTCCGTATCATCAGTGGTTCTCTACATTAACAATGGGAGATCTATTGAATGACTTGTTAAGGAGATTCACGCTCAGGGAGGACGAAATTGAAGCTGTCAATGTTGAAGAGGAGGCATCGGAGCCATCGATAAAATTGTCCGGGTTGTGTTTGGTTGGGAAATTGTAACTAGTAAAGCGTATCAATGCGGAGGCCTTTTAGTCTACGATGAGAAAAGGTTGGAGACTCCGCGGGAGGGTGGAGATCAAACAGATTGGCAAGAACTTGTTTCTGTTACAACTTCGATGCGTCGAGGACATGGACAAAGTTGTTTGGAAAGGACCGTGGAATTTCGATAATCAATTGCTGTTATTGGGGAAGACAGAAGGGACGATCAAGCCGTCAACGATTAAACTAGACTATGTGACTTTTTGTATTCAAATCCATGATTTGCCGTTGTCGTGCATGACGGAGAAAGTTGGAAGAAAGATAGGAGAATCCACTGGGATGGTGGTGGAGATTGATGGGGACGAGGATGTTGGGCAATGTGTGAGAGTCCGTGTGATCGATGTTCAAAAACCATTGAAGAGGGGTATGATGATTGGTTTGGGAAATGAGAAAAGGACATGGGTACAATTTCGATATGAAAGACTGACGACAATGTGCTTTTGTTGTGGTTGTTTAGGTCTTATGGAGGCGGACTGCGGTGAGGCTGTCAAGCAACGGAAGGAGATAGGCAAGGTAATTTGTCAATGTTGACTATGTCTGCGAGCTCGGGCTCAAAGGGATAGAGGGCCGAAAGGAAAGAGTGAAGCATCCATCTCACAATGTGCTAATTCTAATGATCAAAATAGAGATGATGAGAGAGGCGAGGAAATGGAAGTTCAAGGGAAAGACAAGGCTATTGAGAGAGCTTCAGTGGGGCATTCGTTTGAGCATGAAAGGGGTACTATGGATACCTCGTTGACCCTTGCAAAATCTAACAATGCTGATGCTGATGATCCAATCAATTATAAAACATCAAGGAGGAGCTTAATGGAGGGTGTAGAGGTGCAAGCTGTTACAGAATGTGATAGTAATAAGGTCTCTCCTAGAAGCTTTAAACAAAGAGCTAGGCTTCAAAAGAGTGTTAATAGAGTTTGTGGTGTCTTCGGGAGGGCTGTGTGTGGCGAGAAAGAGTTTGGAGTTCGTCGGTTTTGACGAAGGCCGTGAGGTCGAGGGTGAAAAGAGAGCAAAGTTGGATTTGGCGATTGGCGGTGTTCTTTCTTCTGGTGAGATGTCAGCGGGGACTGTCGAGCAACGCCGCCGGATGCAATGAGTTGCATATTTTGGAACTGTCGGGGCTTGGGTAACTCCTCGACAGTTCGTACCCTTCTTGGCCTTTGGCGGGTTAAGGACGCAGATGTAGTTTTTTTTGTCAGAAACAAAGATGAATAAAATTGAGTGGGAGAAATTGAGACCGAGGCTAGTACAATGGGACTTACTTTTGTGGAGTGTGAATGTCAAAGTGGTGGGTTGTGCTTACTGTGGATGAAGGAAACTGGTGTGCTTGTGGTGTCGTCTTCAAAGCATCATATTCATGTGGAAGTGGAGGAGTGTCATGGATGTGGAGGTTGGAGCTCGGTGGGTTTCTATGGTCACCTGGAGACGACAAATACGTGGCAGTCCTGGACTTTACCTAGGAGTATTGCATCACAGATTACGGGGCCTTGGTTATGTGGGGGGAGATTATAATGAGATTCTATCCGAGGATGAAAAGTTTGAGGGTGATGTTCATCAAGCTTGACAAATGTGTAGTTTCAAGAGACCTTGGATGATTGTGGTTTATGTAATTTGGGTTACGATGGTGGACGGTTCACTTGGTGGCATTGCGGTCGAGATGGTTTGATAAATCATGAGAGGTTGGATAGGTGTTGTGCCAACACTAAGTGGGTGAATATGTTTGAAAACTTACGTGTCCAGCATATATCCGCCCAACCTCGGATCATTGTCCGATAAAATTGATGTTAGCAGGTAGGCCGAGTGCGAGGAGGAAAGCAAAAACGTTCAGGTTTGAAGCTATGTGGACTCGGTCGGAGCAGTGTGCGTTGATTGTGTCCGATAATTATTGCGAGAGTTCAACGGAGGGACAGAAATGTTAGTAAATAACATTAAATCTTGTAGTAGAAAACTAAATATATGGAATAGAACAAGCTTTGGCCATGTCTAGAGGAAATGTAGGGAGTTGAAAAAAGAGTTGAGAAAAATTGATGCTTCTATAAAAACTGAAGCAATTTTGAGACATGAAAAAGAGATGCGAAAGGAAACTGAATAAGGTTCTTGAAAGGGAGGACTTGTTGTGCGGGCAAAGATCTAGAGAACTATGGGCGAAGAAAGGGATAAAAAAGTAAGAACTTGAAGACGAACCACATAAAGAGACGGATAGAGGACAACGGAACCACATTGATAAGTTGTATGATATGAATGCGAGGTGTTTAAAGACCGAACAACAAATTAATGGTTAAGTTCTTCACTACTTTCATGATATCTTCCTTTCAAGAGCTAGTGTGGGCGTGCACAGCTGCTTGGACGTGATCAAATCGGTCGATTTGGAGAGCATGAACTTGAAGCTTGTTAGGAATATATGGCTGTATATTATTCCTATATGTAGATTATATTCATACCTTATAGGAGTTTTTGTTAAAACAGCCTACTTTTGCTAAATAATTAGCAAAACCGACCGTTTTGCTAATTATTTAGCAAAACGACCTTTCTTTGGCTGTTGGCCAAAAAAGTCGATTCGCTAAAGCGATTTTGAAACATACGGGACTACTAGTCCGGTATGTTTAGTAACCACTAATTGCCCTTCTTCTTCTTCTTTCCTTCAGCGGTTTAGAAAACCCACGGACTACTAGTCCCGTGGATTTCTTGACTAATTCGGCCACTAATCATACGGGACTAATAGTCCGTATGTTTCAAAAGCTCTATCTGTAAAATCGACCTCTTTTTGGCACGTTAGCCAAAAGATGTCGATTTTGCTAAATAATTAGCAAAACCGACCGTTTGCTAATTATTTAGCAAAATCGACCTCTTTTTGGCTGTTGGCCAAAAGAATCGATTCTAAAAGCGATTTTGAAACATACGGGACTACTAGTCGTGTTTAGTAACCACTAATTGCCCTTCTTCTTCTTCTCCAGAAGCGGTTTAGAAAACCCACGGGACTACTAGTCCCGTGGATTTCTTGACTAATTCGGCCACTAATCATACGGGACTAATAGTCCGTATGTTTCAAAACTCTATCTTGCAAAACCGACCTCTTTTTGGCCTGTTAGCCAAAAAGATGTCGATTTTGCTAAATAATTAGCAAAACGGTCTGTTTTCCTAATTATTTAGCAAAAATGGGCTGTTTTAACAAAAACTCCTACCTTATATAGGAGATTAGCTATAGATACCTTATTAAGATGAAAAATATGCCGGAATTATGCTGGAATAATTACATTATTCTATACTATATTTGTACAATGTAACTTGTATATATTTATCATCAGTGAAGAAATACAATCAAGCTTTTCCGCTCAAATTATTCCAGATATTATTTCATGGTATCAGAGTAAAGCTTCGATTTTTTTCCTCTTGTTCCGTCTCTAATAATCGCTGCTATCCAACAATTGAGATCTAATTTCGGCTGAAGTCTTTACCGCTTATGCATTGATTCTCTCAAAGCAGCAGCCACTGCAGGTGTTCGCGGTAAAAGTTGGGATGATTGTCATTGATTTGAACTTGCTTACAGCTTCTTTGGCCTACAACAAAATTCAAAGAGAAATATCGCCTTTTATTTTAAGGCTTACAATGAAAATCAAAAAGATTACAACTTTTATCCTTGTGAACAAACACGAGGATCTCGATTATATCGAGGTCACCAAACTGCGTGGGTTCTTTACTGTCTGGGGACTTTTGTGTCCGTGGACCACCGCAATTCAATCCAAGTAGAGACCCGGTTCGAACTACAGATGTAAAGGGCTCGTTCCGAAAGCAAGCGCTGAGGGATCACACTCACGAAGGAGAGGATCGCCGGGATCGCGCCTCACGAAGGAGAGGATCACGAGCGGGTGAGATCTACAAGGAGAAATCCGCGGTAGCTATCCACGAGGTTAAGACAAAGCTTAACCTAGAGGGTATCTGTAGTTCGACCAATTGATTACCTTCCGCTTGTAGATCGGGCGTCGGTGGACTTGTGCTCACCGGTGCTTTCCGGAGCGGTGCGTCGGCGGCTTCGCGGATCTCGTGAGAACTCTTCGAAAATCGCCGAAAATCCCGAGCCAAGTCCTCCGAAGCTCAAGTCCAAAATCTCTTCTCTCGAGCCCCCGTAATCCGACCTCCTCGAAAATCCGAGACCCCCTATTTATACAATGGGTGTCGGGCCACCTCGGTGGCTCGGACATCAATTGGCGAGCCACCTCGGCCCTTAGTAGAGCACCTCATTAAGTTGGCGGAGGCTTTCGGCAATGGCAGAACCGCACCCGGCCACTGGTAGAGGTTTGGCAGTGGCCGTCTTCGCGGCGTTTTCGTCGTTTTCGTCGTTTCTCCGTTGATTCTTCGTCGATTCTTCGGTCTTCGGGCTTAGTTTTGTTCGGTAATGTCGCGTCGTGTTTGAGTCCATGCCCGATCAACTTTCGAGCTTAAGCGGCCCGTTTGCATTGGCGGACTAAATACGGTTGATTCCGCCTCGCCAACGCTTGAGTTTAGTCAACTTCGACGCGTCGTCTCATTGGCTCGTGCGTCTTGCCGACTCACTTCATGTGCTCGTCGACTTCGCTCTCTGGCGTTTTCGCGGCGTGGCGTTTTCGCGGCGTCGGTTTGTCGAATGGATCGTTGGTTGCCAACCCACGTCACGAGTTTCGTTAGAATGCGATAAGCAATTTTTATGCCTACAGATACCCTCCAAAGTGTCTGGTCTCGATTCTTGATGAATGCGGGATGCTTTGGACATGATGGTCCCGGCCCCGATTCGAGGGTCCCAAAGATAGCTTCAAGTCTTGATTCTTTCGGATCATCCAGGTTCTTTGTAGGATTCTGATAAGATCCGCGGTGCTGCATTTATTGTCTGACCGTTTGTTGAAATCTTGATTCGAAGCCGGTGGGTGAGTTTTGCTTGTAACTCGTGTCGGTTGGTTGTTGTTTGACTAACCATCGGACTTTTGGACTTATCCGTATGTCGGCGAACTCCTTGTTGGCGACATGTTGGTTAATCGAGTACATGGAATTTCATAACCCTCGATCATTATTTCTTCCATCATCCGTGGGTTGTTGGTTTAACCACAGCGGGAGGACTAATCTTTTCACGGAGATATCCTCCAAGGATTCCTTGTCGAAACAAGAGACCATTTGGCTTTCAACCATCGTCCTAGCCTTCAATCGGCGAGTGCGACCCCTTGACCGTTGTTGGGATATGATTATCCACGGTGGGAGAAGTTTCTTCGGGACTGGACACGTTGTCCGGTGTCGTCATGACTTTCACGCCTCGTCAGATTATTCCTCTCTTGGATATTATGGTGGGAGGGAATTAAGGGTTATCGAGTTATCCTTAAGAATATGGATTTATTCTCCAGGAACTCCTCGTTGAAAATTTGGAAACAGTTTATACTCGTAATCCTAGTTGGAGTAGGATTAGGCGACGCGTTGATCGGCCGATGCAATCCAAGACGATCGAAGTTATCCCCGAGAATATTTCTTGTGAGAATATTCTTCCGAACTTCTGACAAATTAGGAAACAGTTTATACTGTAATCCTAGTTGGAGTAGGATTAGGCGACGGTTGATCGGCGTCGATGCAATCCGCACGATCGAGTTATCCACGAGAATATTTCTTGTGAGAATATTCTTAGGAACTTCGACAAATTAGGAAGCGGTTTATACTCGTAATCCTAGTTGGAGTAGGATTAGGCGACGCGTTGATTGGCGTCGATGCAATCCATACGATCGAGTTATCCACGAGAATATTTCTTGTGAGAATATTCTTCGGAACTTCTCGACAAATTAGGAAACGGTTTATACTCGTAATCCTAGTTGGAGTAGGATTAGGCGTTGATTTGCGTCGGTGCAATCCATACGATCGAGTTATCCTAAGAATATTTCTTGTGAGAATATTCTTCCGTGAACTTCTCGACAAATTAGGAAGCGGTTTATACTCGTAATCCTAGTTGGAGTAGGATTAGGCGTTGATTTCGTCGGTGCAATCCGTCTGATCGAGTTATCCTAAGAATATTTCTTGTGAGAATATTCTTCCGGGAACTTCTCGACAAATTAGGAAACAGTTTATACTCGTAATCCTAGTTGGAGTAGGATTAGGCGACGCGTTGATTTGCGTCGGTGCAATCCGCACGATCGAGTTATCCCTAAGAATATTTCTTGTGAGAATATTCTTCCGGGAACTTCTCGACAAATTAGGAAACAGTTTATACTCGTAATCCTAGTTGGAGTAGGATTAGGCGACGCGTTGATTGGCGTCGATGCAATCCGCGGGGTGTTATCCTGCCGAATAAATCTTCAGAATCTTTCCAAATATAGCGGAGGGAGTAGGAGCCAATTAACGGACTGATTTGGCATTGTTTTGATATCCGGATAAGGTTCCAATTAGGACTCCTAATTAGGGGCTGATTAGAGTCCTAATTAGAATTGATTTGGGCTCCAATTAGAATTCCTACTTCTTGCCAAATAGGACTCCTTATTCAAAGAGGATTGGGTCTATGTGGGATTGTTATAAATACCCACAAACCCTCTTTTTTCTTGACCTAGGCCGGCCCCCCCTTTACTGTGCTTTCGTCTTGTTTTCTTCTCGTCTCGCGTCGTCTCGTCTCCTCCGATCAACGAGGTATGTGCACGAGGGTTTTGTAAATTCTTTTTCTTCTTTTCTTCTCTCTTTTCTTGTGTATGTAGGTGATGAAACCACAAGGGGAAGGGCCAGGCTAGTGTGTGGCTAAGCGGGCGGTAGCCGAACTTGGCGCCAAGGCGAAGGCAGCAATGACTGGTATGGCGGCCTTGAAGCGTATTCAGAAGCGCCAGTAGCGGCTGAAGTAGCCGGAGCAGCGCCGCTGGGAGAACCCGAGGCCGATGCGGGCGTGTTGATGCGTCAGCCGCGCTGTTCGTTACACCGGTCGCGGGCTTCGATCTTTCTTGATGCCTTTTGTTGACTTTCAACCGCATTTCGACTTTATTTGTCTTCTTTGCGGCTTTCCGATGTCGTCGGAAGATCCGCGTGTTCGAGTCGATCAACTTCGCCGCGGCGTGAATGCGCCTCCTTCTTCGGTGGTGCGCCCGGTCGTCTTCGTGTATATCGTTATATCCCCGCCGTTCTCCTTTGTGAGGCGATTGGGAAGAGCGAAATCCTCCTTTGTGGGGACCGACGCTTCAGATTGTGTACTCTCGTTATGACCCGCCGTTCTCCTTTGTGGCGATTGGGAAGAGCGAAATTCTCCTTTGTGGGGATGGAAGCTACCGATTGGTTTTGCTTGGTCATCACCGTCTCGATATCTTTAGCGGGGCGATTTCATCTTGTACCCTTACTCGTAGAGCGGAGTATATTGCGCTTGGTTTACGCGACTATATTTATCGTTCTCGGGTATTTGTCTGGATGAAATCGTCGTGCCCGATATCGGTCGTGACTTCGATCTATGAAAGATGAATTCAACGCCTTTACTAACTGAATATTTTCGATTTCAGTTGATTATTCCTCGAGCTTTTCCAACCTACGCGGTCGATGGGCGTCATAATGACTATTATTCCACGTCGCGATGATCCGCGATTTTTATCTACGCCTCGATTTGCGCACATCGTCGATGGAGGCGATCGGTATTTGAGGAGTTCGCGTTCTCCGACGATTGGTCACCGATCGCCCTCGTAGGGACACCGCCTACGAACTTTTGCAAAGGCAGTTATTTATTGGCGACTTAGTTAAGGATCGGATCTGACTCTCGAGTGAGAGGTGGTTGAACAAAGACGACGGAGGCCCCTTGTATATTCCTCGGATACCTCGTCAACTCTCATTGACCGACCTTAGACACCATGCCGTGACTCGCCGTATGTCATGGCGTCTGACCGAGGAGCATGATCATATTCATTGTGGGTTTATTACCCAGCAGCCGGTTCCGGGTTCCAATAGGAATCGCGTCATCGGTCTTCACCACAGGGTTGTGGTGGACACGCCCGTGATGAGCTCTTTGTTCCTGCCTCGACTTTGAAGAATCGCCTTGCTAAATTGGGGCGGGAGATGCCGTCGTCAAGTCATAGATTCTTCGGTTGGGTTCACTCGTCAAGTAAGCATTGGTGGGGTCGCCTTACCACTTATGTCCTCAGCCGGTGGGATGGAGAACTTCGCGCTTGTGGTCTGTATTCAGCGATTCGTGCCACCATGTATGGCCTTCCAATCAGCGTCAATCATTTCTTCACCTTATTCGAGCTTTATAATCCAGTTGAATCGTTTCTCACTAAACGGTTGGGGTTGGCTTTACATGAGATGTACCGCATTTCAGGTCTACCCATGGGGAAGATGCTATATCGGTACTTTCCCTCAATCGAGGCGAGAGCCATTTGAAGGAACATCGCCCGATCGTTATAAGACTTTATGGGATCTCACTTGTCATTACTATATAGCTCGGCCCAATCGAACCTTAGCCAAAGAAATGTGAGTGATGCAGGCGATTAAGATTACTTGTTCCGGCATTTGGAGGACAAATGCGGCGATATGTGAACTATCACCGCTTACTCCTTGAAGGTTAACGAACTGATCGAGAAGTCCGAGGCTAACTCTTATCGCTCATTTCGCCAAAGAAGGCTTTCCTTCAGGGACCAAGTTTGCGACCTTTACGTGGCATGCGGTGAAGCCTATCGGTAGACAACTCTTCTAGCAGGCTATCTTGCAATCTGGCTCAAGAAGTGTGTGGTTCCATATCAATCCGATGATGCCTTACCTTTGGAGGTCCTTTATCCTGCAGTTCAGCTCGCCCACAAGAAGGAACTCTCTCTCCTTCCGGTGATGGTGGCTAATATTCACCGTGGATTGCGGCATATAGTTCGAGCGTTTACTCAGAGAAAGGATGAGCCATCATCACGTATCCCTTCCGTCCGAGTAGAGCTCCCATATACCTATTTGATGGCCTGGTTGGTCCTTCATCGTCCCGACATGATGTCGCCACGGGTTCCGGTCGTCTACTCCTTTCTTGCGGTTGGTAGAGGATTGCGGTGGAAGGCGTGGTTTTGCGAGATCAAGAAGCAGTCTGATTCACAAAGGGTGGATCTTTTCGGATGTTTTTCTCGATTCTCGGTCAATATGGTGAGTCGTTGTCGGCGAGGAGTCTGCGAAAACTGGCGGACTTCACTTGACATTGGCTGTTTCAAGCGGCTAGTGAATATCGGGCGGGGTATCTCACCTTCCGAGTAAAGGAGGAATGCTTCATTGAGCCTTATTTTCCTGTCGCTTTGCTCTCCGGTTCACGACCAACTTTATGTTGGGAACCGAATCGGCGGCTCGGACTTCGAGGTGGACTTGTGGATGGCCTTCGAGCATGGTTGTGGAGCGCCATGGGATGTACGGTGCTAGATTGATCTCGAGAGCTCGGGCCGTCAGTGAGTCGACATTCCTCCATTGTAGTTGGCTATTAGTAGCTAACGAGTCGATCCACTGTGAGGCCATCTCCGAATCTGGTAAGCATCGTTCTGGCCGGCATTGAACTGCGGATCACCGATCAAGCTCGAAGGCTTACCGCCAATCTTATCGGCCAGGTGGTGAGGAGGAGTTCCACAACTCGGCCTTTGCTACTTTAGGAGAGGACCAGCGGGAGAGCTGCGGCTCATGAGAAGGACCTCGGTACTTTCTCCTTTTCCCTTCGTTTTCTCATCCTTTCCATTAGAGTTCTCATCAATTGAA
This sequence comes from Asparagus setaceus, assembly GCA_012295165.1. NCBI lineage: Eukaryota > Viridiplantae > Streptophyta > Magnoliopsida > Asparagales > Asparagaceae > Asparagus > Asparagus setaceus. Next base: position 27,232,494 of record CM022704.1, on the reverse strand, counting down.
TTTTCGGGAAAATGCATTTGAAGAGGAAGAATTTCGACCCTCTCAAGGGGTTAAGCGAAGAGGCTAGCCCAGAATCCGTGAATCCTCGGTCCTTTGATATAGACTTGACCCGGTAATGTTCCGGTCGGTGAGTAATAATTCACCGTGATGAAATCTGAAATTCGACTTCGAAGGCGGACATTTCTCGTTCGCATCGAGGGTTCTAGGGATTATGATCACGGCTTTGATTTTGCTCACCACAATTTTGAGCCCGGTTACGCTCATCTTTGAGCGATTTTACTCAACAAATGTATGGAGCTATGGCGGGAGGCGATGTAGGACTGATCCGTGGACCGGTACATCTAACATCGTTAATTCCTCTTACGGGTGGCGAATCGAGAATGGAATGACTGGGATTTGTACCCCACTAATTGCCTCTTTGCTTTTTGTTCTTTTAGAGATTGCGGAGACAAATGCGAAGCGAGACTAGGCCACTAACCACGTAGGGAGGTAAGTAACTTTACCTATTGTTAGTCTTAATTGCATTAATTTCCTAATGCCTTCTTTTTGGACTTCTCAATGGAAGATCTCGTGGCATTTGGTTTATCACGGTAGTACTTCCATGGATGACACATTGCGTACTTGGTCACAAGGCGGCAGCGCATTGGTGAAGATTTACACAAACTACCATCCCGAAGAAGGTATGAATTTTCTCTTAATTATAGGACCAGCCGTTTGGCCAATACCACTATAATTAAAAGTGAGGCAGCTCTCCTTGTGTAGTGGCGGGGACTCCTCTTTCATTGCCTTCGAGTCGGCTTCACGGCGGCGGCGTTGAGATAGATGAGCACATTGAGGGCTGGCGGCGGTTAACGACATCAGCGATAGATATCGCCTACGGTGGACTTCGCTAGCCTGAAACTACACGAAGGAGGCGGGTAAAGGTCTTTTAGCCAAATAAGCTTTGGCTCATTTTTACTAAAAATCCTAAAGTCCTCTTTTCTTACGTGCTGAGCCTACATCGACTCCATGATCTAGTGAGGCGTTGATCTTTGGATGAAGATCCATCCCATCTTATTATCTGTTTGGAAATCGCTCATTCTTTTCTTTGGTGAACACTTGTGATCGAAAAGGTCCTTCATGGCGGGCTTTCTCTTCATCGATTCAGCCCTTGCTTGATCCCGGATAGCCTTGTCGGGGATATAGGTTACCAGGGCTCGAGCCATTGTTGATGATCTCACCCATCACGGAGGGCAGCTCGAGAGGCGCAAGAAGCTGCTTGGTGGGGCTTTCTCATACATAGCTGCTTTCGGGCCTGCCTTGCGTTTAGAGGCATGGTAGCGATGCCGTGTTTTCTTGGGCTCGAGGTCGATCTGCGGAAGACAGCGCCGATCAGCTGGAGGCGGTTGTTCTTGAAACATATTCTTCCTTAAGCCACATCGGTTGTCGTGGCGAGTCGCGGAGAAGAGGATATCTTGCTTTCGAGGAAGCTCCATCTTGAGGAAGATAAGATGAGAGGTTTGGGTGGCCAAGGCCAACAAGGAAGAAGCCCTCACCGTTGCATCTAGGGGCTCGATCTGTCCGAGCGGCGGGTTGAGCTTCGAGGAGGCAACCGAAGACGAACACCTATGAGAGTCTTCCGGGGCGAGTTGCGGGAAGAACTCCACCGAGCTTACGATGGTGAAGTGTCACCGGCTCGAACAACAAATCCTTTGTCATAGACTTGATGTTTAAGCGGTTGTAGCTCCTTCTATATTTGCTTCAAATGAATAAGATCTATCCCCTTCATTGTTTATTATGATTCTTTTACTTCGTCGAGAAATAATTAACCATAATACTTATAGGATTTTGGCAAACCCTCGACCATCAGCGGGTTTGATTAGCCTTTACCAACCGTTTGAGTTGGGCTAGCGTCGCGATTATTAGGATCCGTTCATGCGTGGCGTTGTGCTAAAAAATGAAACTCTTCTAGACTTGTTGCTATGATATTGAATACATAGGCCATTACTCTTTTGGGCAAAGACCACCCGACAGCGTGTTGCCGTAGACTCGTCCCTTCTTGGGCGGGATGAAATACCCCGAATCGAACTCGGTGTCTTCTTCAATGGAAAAAGACTAAGCCGACAGCGTGTGGCGTTGGCTTTATCCTTCTTAGGCGGGATAAAATACCCAGTCGAACTCACGGTGTCTTCTTCAATCGGAGAAAGACTAAACCGACAGCAGCGTGTGGCGTTGACTTTAGGGTTATTAGCCAACCCTCCAGCGGGTTTGATGAGCCTTTACCAACTACCGTTTGAGTTGGGCTAGCGTGTAGATTATCTAAATCCGTTCTACACACAGCGTTGTGCTAAAGAGATGAAACTCTCGGACTTAATGCTACGATGTTGAATCGTAGGCCGTCTTTTTCACGGAAGACTAACGACAGCGCGTGTTACCGTAGACTCATCCCTTCTTAGGCGGGATGAAATACCCCGAATCGAACTCACGGTGTCTTCTTCAATCGGAAAAAGACTAAACCGACAGCAGCGTGTGGCGTTGGCTTTATCCTTCTTAGGCTTGGGATAAAATACCCGAATCAAACTCGGTGTCTTCTTCAATCGGAGAAAGACTAAACGGCTTAGCGTGTGGCGTTGGCTTTATCCTTCTTAGGCCGGGATAAAATACCCCGAGAATCGAACTCGGTGTCTTCTTCAATGGAGAAAAGACTAAACCCGACCTTGATGTGGTGGCTTTATCCTTCTTAGGCTTGGGATAAAATGCCCCGGTCGAACTCGGTGTCTTCTTCAATGGAGAAAAGACTAAGGAAGCAGCGTGTGAGGCGTTGACTTTATCCCTTCTTGGAAGCGGGATAAAATGCCCCAAGATGAACCTTGGTGTCCTCTTTTTGACTGGAGAATGGCCGAACCGGATAAAGATTGATTGAGGTGGAAAAGGAAGAATGTGTTCTATTTCGGGATGAGGCAACAGCGAGATTCCTACGGTAGAATCGAAAAGACTTCGAGGCGACCTTCGGTCCGGACTATAAAGTACGAAAATCCGGCGCATACCTTGAGTCGTAGCTACCTAAGATGAAGATGGAACTAAGAGTGGGATCTCTACTCACGAGAATCGAAAGACCGAGGCGACCCGATCGGACAACACGATGCGAAAATCGTACATACCTTGATCGGCTACCTAAGATAAAGATGGAAAGAACCCCTCCGTTTATCCGCGAAAGTCGGATGCTTTCGGAGAGGAAGATTTATATTCTATCTCCGGTAAAAGGATTTTAATGGGCCTCTTGTTCATAGAAGGAATCAAGAGGAGATTGTGGCAATGTACGAGAAAATTTGTAGGCCTAGTCAAGGAATTTGATCGTGGGGAAATTATGATGGAGGACAAATCTAGGGTTATCCTCAAGAAAAGTGGGTGAAATATCCCGAGGAACTTCCGTCGAAGCGGGTTATCTGAAGATACTAAGGGTAGTATTTCTTGGGAACTTCCCATTATCGGCATTAATTGCGGTCGCCATTAGGGTAATTAGGCGTCGCACCATTGAAGTAAACGTTTCTATTACAAGCGGACCCTCCCATTTAGGCTCGAATTTGCCTTTCTTCTTGGAAGTGAGGATTATCGGTCGTCGGCGGCGAGGACCAAATCTCCTTCTTTGAAACTCCGTTGTCGTACTTTCTTGTTGAAAGCTCGACATCCTAGCTTGGTAGAACTCAATGCATTGTTGAGCTTCGAGCTTTTCATCTAACATCTCAAGCTCTTGAGGCGTTTTGATGTTGTTCTTCCATCGTCATCTCCGTTGAAAGAGCGTCTGATGAGGATCTGGATCTCCAGCGGAGAAGCGCCGCGCAGTAAACCCGAGATGCGGGGTCGCTCGGTTGGCGTCGCGTCCGTTGTGCGATATGCCCGAGTGCTTCTCGAGTTTATCATCGGTCTAAGCTTGTTATTCTTCACAAGCCGACAAAATTTTGATGATCGTCTTGTTGAATGCTTCGGCTAATCCATTTCTTCTTTGGATTATAAGGCATTGGCGAGACATCTTGTATCTTGAATTTCATAAAACGATGAAGGAATTGGCGATGAATTGGGGACCATTATCATGCACGATCCGTCTCGGGACACCATGTCGATAAATGACATGGTGTTTGATAAACTTGATGGCGGTACTTTCGCCTTGACTTCTTTAAGCGGGATTGCCACTTGGAAATGTCGGTGATCGCTAGAATAAACCGATCGCCTTTGACCGGCGGAGGAAAAATGGGACCTCGGCGTCCATTCCCCATGTCTCGAATGGCGGGATGTGGCGAAGGATGCTGCTTTCGAGGGCGATGCATATAATTAGCGTGAATTTGACAGCGTGGCATTTCGGCGTGCTCGTGGCGTCATTAATCATTGTTGGCGAAGTAGCCCATTCTCTGATTCGATCGTAGAGCTTGGGACCCGGTGGTGTGCACCATTCACCTTCGTGTGCTTCGAAGGACCTCTCTGCCTCTTTGTTTGAGAGGCATCGGGCAAAGACCATCGTACCCTCGGCGATATAGCGTGCGGGTTTGAGTGTCATAAAAGAATCTTGGAGTTCTTAGCGGATTGACTCTCTCTCCCTCCGTCTTCGGCGAGAATGCCATGTAAGGCGTAGTCGATGATAGGAAGCGCCAATCTCGGGGCTCCAACTTGGTTTGGGTTGCATGTACTTCTTTGGTAACTACCCCTTATCTTCTTGTGTCTCATCATATAATAGTGCGAAGAGTTGGTGAGTCTGGCCGTAACTAGTTGCTCGGTCTCGGAAGGTTGTGCTAACGACCGACTACTTATTGCCGGTGCATCCGCATAAAGCGTTTTGGGTAGCGGGATATATTCGATGAAAAACTCTTGAATGAGTCGCCATTTCAGCGGCTATCGATGATAGGGGATTAGATCAGTTCGACCGTAGTCACCACGAACACCTTAACTATCAATTGCGAATCGCCCGTGCGGCTTGAGATATTGACCCCGGCTCCTTGGCGAAACTAAGTCCAATAAGTAGCGCATTGTATTCAGCTCGTTATTAGAGCAAGGTTCGGTGAGTGAATAAGCACGGGGCATGACATGATTCCGGGAAACTAAGACAACCCGACTCGTGAAATCTTAGAACATCAGGGGCACTTGCCACATTGGTAGCTCGAGGCTCCGTCAAAATACAATCGCCATATTTGTTGGTGCGATGTAGTGTTGACTTCTTGAACTTCATCAGGAAGATCATCATATAGCTCAACTACATCCGTTGTCGGTGGCGTAAGAGATCACAAATCGCTTGTCCTTTGGTGACTTACATTGTTTGAAATACAAGTCATATTGGGACAAGAGCAAGGCCCATTTACAAGCAACTCATCGGGCGGTTTGGGTCATAAATATCGGTTGGATTCGTTAGAGATAACATAAATTGTCATTCGACTAAATAGTGCGCATTTTAGAATCGCGAACACTAATGCAAGGCAACTGCTTCCGATCATTGGATATCGAGACTTCGGCCTGCCGACTAATGTTATTTCGGGTAATACTTTGATTGCGTGACCGCGGTCGTTGTCTTCGCGAGTAAAGCTTATCGAGTGATCCGTTGCCTTGGCGTAGATCAAAAGCGGTTTTCCGACAGCGATGCAACAGAGCGGGGAGGTTTAGCGAGATAAGACTTGATCTCTTGAATGCCTTACGGCGTCGTCCCAAATAAATGACCGCCCTTCTTGTTCAACTTTGAGAGCGGTTGGCACTTCACGATAGGTTCGATATGAACCGTCGGATGTCATGTCGCCCTTGTAACCGAGTTCTCGGATTTCGGAGGTTGCAACTCTTGAATCGCCTTCACTTTGTCGGGATCGGCGTGGATTCCTTTATCGGTGTGAAAAAACCGAGGAACTTGCCCTGGACATCCCAAGGAAGGATTTGGCGGGGTTCATCTTTAGGCGATGAGTCCGCATGAGTTGAATACCGTTCTAAGATCTTTGATGTGATCTCCTTTGTCCGGCTTTTCACGACCAAATCGTCGGCGTAGCATTCGACCGTTTTCGAAGATGATCTGGAAAATCTCGTCATTGCTTTCGGCGGTATGTTGCGCCGGCATTTTGAGTCGAGCGGCATGACCGTGTAGCAATATATGCGATGGGTGTTCGACGGTATTGTGTTTGGCGTCATCGGGGTGCATCTTGATTTGGTTGTACCCGAAAAGCCATCCATAAAGGACATCCTCTCGAATCCACATGTATTGTCAACTATGGCGTCGGTGATTGGCGGAGGAAATCATCCTTTGGGCAGCGGCGTTTAGGTCTCTGTAGTCGACCGAGATCCTAATCGAACCATTCTTCTTCATGGAGGGACTATATTAGCCACCCAATCAGGATCTTTGAATTTCCTCGATGAATCCGATTCTATGAGTTTCTTCACTTCGTCAGCGATTGCCTCCAATATTTGTGGGCCGAAACCGTCTTTCTTGTTGCTTGGTTTGACATCCGCCTTGATGTTGGCGATGTGTTGCCACAGAGGTCGAGTCTGGCATGTCCTCGTAACTCGGTGAATACATCGATATACTCCGATTAGGGCAATCAACTCTTCCTTTTCTTCCGGGAGTGTATTGCTGATGTTAATGAGCTTAGGATGCTCTCCATCACCCATATTAACTGGACTACCTCGTCCTTAGTGGGGGTTCTCTTTGTTGAACTGTCCCCAAAGCTGTTCTTGGAGTTGATGGATCCATGGGTCTTCCCATGTTGGCACGTCTTCATCACTCTCAACGTGCGGAGATGGCCATAGCCATATTTGATATTAAAGCCTTGAAAACTTCTCAGAGGTGGTGTCCGAGAATCCCAAGCGAAGAGTCAGACGAATGTCAGTCTCCCTCATAGGGTGGATTATTATCAATCGACCCGAGCATTCATCTTAGGAGGAGGATTATCCCAATCCCTTCTAAATGCATAGTAATTATCAACTTTCCTCTTGGGACATATGCCGCTTTAGGAGGGTTCGAGGGCCTCGTCGAAACATAGACCTTCCCCTCGTGTCAAGTCATACCCCCATCTCTTCATGATACCCAGTGTTTCTGGACTATATCGGAATGTGTGGAGGATAGGCCCATTGTCATCTTCATCTCCTTCTAAGAAATGATTCGGCATCGGAACTGCATCTCCTTTTCCGTAAACCAAGTCTTTTTCACTACTTGATCTTCGTGGGATGACGAGTGTTGTCCCAAAATAGTCTCGGAACTGCTTTTGTGTAAAGCAAGATGACCGAGTTGGTAAGTGAAACTCTGAATTGTTGTATAAACCTGTCATCACATCATTCAAAGATAAAGGGTACTCTAAATCGTCATTTATTGATTCATCGGCAATTTGCCAATTACAATGTTCATCTGACGATTCTTCATCGTCAAGATTGATTACAAGGGGTACAATGTCATTTAAAACAAAACCTCCACTATAACCCGGCCGGTTTGGTTCTACTTCTTCATAATCGATGATGATTGGATTCAGAAGAGAATCGAAATAATTCTCCATCCTTATTGTTTGTCATTCTTGACCTCATTATTCTACATATTTGATGAAATAGTATAACATTATGTGGAGGATAAGTTATAGGAAGTCTGCGTCAATCACATAGCAGTGACTTGGACTTTAAGTCCCCATTTGGCACTTTATCAGGATCTTACCAAGCGGTAGAGACCGGTGTTAAATCCAGTAAATCATTGTGCTGTTGATGCCGACTGGCGGGAATTCGAGATGATACATGGCGGGGGCATGATGCTCCTGGCCGGAACCGGATCGACTTGGATCGGTTAACTTCACTGGAGCCAATATGCGGTGAACTATAGCGGCCCTCGTGCTTGGAATTCCTCGTCTGCATATCCTCCTTTGTAAAAGTGATCACGGGGAAGTGTTTGTCGCAAAGGTTGCATTCTTTGGGCCGACTCTTACGGACTCGGCCTAATCTAGATGAGGAAGACTTGAATGTGAGGGCTTCTTGAAGAGCTTCTCTCGTCTCTTTTGATAACTTGACAACTCATAGTGATCCTTGCGGGGATATTGGCGGTGTGCCATCCGCGTCGAGCGATATGGGGAGTTCGAAGTTCGGTTTATCTCTTCAATCAGGCGTGAATCGAGGCTGCGGAGTTGAACTTCTGTGGCTGTTTATCTTCGCCTTCGGTCGCGAGTGAGGGGTGTTGGTACCCCGGCTCGGCGAGCGTCTTGGCATTTGGATCGGAGATTTTGGTGCTTGTATTTGTACTGTGTCGCTCTGGTGGCGTGGGCTTGAGCTCCCCTTGGACTGGAATGTTACCGTTCGTCATTCCCCTCGAAATTGCGGAAGTAGCATGACATGTCTTTCCCTTACTGTTTGGCTTTTCTTGAAGAAGAGGCTACCCATTGCTTATCTTCAAGTAGATGCGGGTGGACCCACAAACCGCCATTCGGTATATCACGATACAAGTCCTTTACGGCGTTGCTTGTGTGGGTTAGTCATTACCGTCTTCAACTGCGACTTTGACCAGCGGTTCGGGTTCAAACCATGTCAGCGGCATCGACCGAAGCTTATGGACACGCGTGGCTCCGACCTTCTTTTCTTTGGGCGGTTTCATAGTGATGACCCTACATCAATTAAAGCACGGATTTTGTCCTTAAAGTGAAGCGAGGATTTAGTGGGGTGATGAGCGCTATGATGCATACGGTATCTTGGGTCATTCGTCTTCATTGCCTCCTCTTGATTGAATCGGAGGGCTTGATCTTGTTATTTTCCACAAGATATTTGAAGAGACCAGGAATCTCGTTAGTCCACTAAAGGAATAGGACTTGGAATCTCGGCTCTAAGGCCTTGTTTTGTGGCCCGGGTTGCCCGCGTTGATTGTGCTGTTGCGGCGCGCTATTCTTCTTCTTCTTCTTCTTTCTTGGGGTTGGAGTTAAAGCGTTTGGTTAAACCGCCGTCTTGGCTTGCTCTTTCCCTTTGCGGCGTGGGACAAAGTTAAGCTTGAGCTTCGTTGTTGGTGACCTCTCTCGCCTTTTCCTTTTGAGGAACCTCGGCTTGCTCTCCACGAACCCGAGGTCCTTCCACGTTATCGATGGTCTTTGTACCCATTGCTTCAAGCACATCTATCGATAAGTTCTTGTGGCGAGTTTGGAGGATGAACTCCTCTGTTATTGGATCCGGCGGTTCATTGCCTTGTTAGAATCGTTTGACAAAGATATCCACGGTTTCTCCGTCTTTACGCTTCGTCGAGCAATGTCGATCGATACCGGTGTCGTCATCAAAGAAATTGGTAAGGAAGCTAGACTCCATATCGTCGGTGTGAATGCTCCCGGCGAGGCGGCGGTACCGATGAAGGCGGCCCACGAAGGGTGCCAGCGAATGGCCAGAACCATCGGGGTTCGTTGCGAAATAACTCGAGGTGTGACTTGAAATAAATCAAGTCTTTGCGTCGGGGAACCCTTCCGTCAAATGGTGTGAAGTTTATTAAGTTAAACTTGGCAGTGCGAGGATTGATTCCACTCCCCGGGTATGGGCAAGGAATACTGTCTTCTTTACTTCTTGGCGGAAATCAATGAGTTGATTTTGCTCTCCAAGTCTTTGATCTTCTGCTTTCTTGAGCAACAACATCTATGTTTGCCCGGTTGCGGGGTTGGGGAGGGTTATCATCTTCTTGTGCTTCCTCGATGCGAATCGCTATCATCTTCATCGGCGTTGTGTGACTCGATTCACCTTGATGTTTCGTCAAGGCTTGGATCATTGGTCATGCATTTCTCTCATCGTCTGCATGGCCAACTCCATTTCTAACTTGAAGTTTTCCGTTGTTTATTCAGCCCGTCTAGCATTTTGGCCACTTGATGCATGCGATCATAAGCGTTTCTTGGGGCTTCCTTAGCTAGATATGATATGATCGGATCGATTGAGCCAATATCCGACGCATCATCCTCCGTGGTATTCCGAAGTTTATCATTATGCGGACCGTCGGATAGTCGGACGCATAAGCGAGTTAGCGTTGCGTCTGGCAGGAATAGCCGTGGCGATGGTTCTTTCTTTGGTCATATTATTAGTGACCTCGGCGCTCATCCTCTCGGGGATGTCATCCTTTTCTTGAATCGCCTTGACCTGGAGTCTTGGCGTTGGTGCTAAGCCTCGGAAGGCCGAAACTCTTTACGGAGTTTCTTGCCGAAATTGCACTCAGAGCACCGTCTTGATGAGCTTGGAGCACCGGCATGCGTTAATTTAGGGAATCCCGAGATTTTCGTACCCTTACCGCGGTGATGCGGCTTCGTCGGTGTGTCTCAGGAACAATGCCGTATGTTGGTGTGATCTCGGGTATAGCGTCGTCGTCATCGGGCAGGCGTCTCCTTCGAGAATGGCCAAAATTAGAAAGTAACTTCATGACTTAAAACATGTGAGCATGAAGTTTCGGGACTCTCGGACTTCGATTTTTAATCCGGTTGCGGGAATCTCGGTCCTTTAAGGCAGTGCGGCCTATATGAGGTGACCCGTGATCCCTTGAGGACAAGCGATCCTTGATAGTTGGTTTGGTGGTGGCGGGGTTGGCTTCACCACGGTTGAGTCTGAGCACCTTTGATCTTAAAGTGCGTCGGTCTTGGACTTTGGCGAGTTTGCAATGCTTATAGCCGGCTTAGGTGCGAGGCAGGGCATGGGCAATTGGGGTTGGGGCACCGTTAGACTTGGGCCTCAAACACGGTGATGCGTTGGTGGCTTCTTTACGCCTCCTTCTTGATTCAGCTTGTTGCACGAGCTCGTGCTGCGCTAAGGAGTCTGGCGGCTTCGGATGCGCTCACAGGTGTGGAGCGGTTCCGTTTGGCGGACCCGTTCGTTGGTTGGCGGCTTGGATAGGCCGTCGATCACTTGAAACCTGCGTGAAATGCGGATCTTAGATCCGCCGTAGCGGACCCCATCCACAGTTGCATGGCCTTGGCAGCAGCGCGCCATGCTTTATCGTCGCCTTTGGCGGCTTCGCTTAGGCGCCGGCGCATCGTCGGCGTTCATCTCGGCGCCATCGGACCGAGCCGAAGGGGATTTCTCGCTACTGCGGCGGGTTGGACTTCGCCGTCTGGGGCTCTACATCGGAGGCCATCGGGTTCTCCTCCTTGCGGAGACCTTCTTGGGCGGCGGGGGAAGCTGGATCGGAGGAGGGTGAGGATAGGTACTCCTCGAACTTCTCACAGTCGAACTCGAACTTCGACCTCTTCCTCCAGGGATAGGAATCGCGAGCTGCGTGGCGACCTCCGATCGAGGCGGTGGCTCCCAGCTGATTAGCCCGGCTTGTTGCGGTAAAAGTTGGGATGATTGTCATTGATTTGAACTTGCTACGGCTTCTTTGGCCTACAACAAAATTCAAAGAGAAATATAAGCCTTTTATTTTAAACTACGATGAAAATCAAAAAGATTACAACTTTTATCCTAAACGAGGATATCGATTATATCGAGGTCTAAACTGCGTGGGTTCTTTACTGTCTTGGGGACTTTTGTGTGTCAGTGGACCACCGCGCAATTCAATCACAGTGTAAGGACCGGTTGGAACTAGAGGCGTGAAGGGCTCGTTTCACGAAGGAAGTGCACGAGGGATCACACTCACGAAGGAGAGGATGCGCTGCGGATCGCACTCACGAAGGAGAGGATGGCGGGCGGGTGAGATCTACAAGGAGAAATCCGGCGCTATCCACGAGGTTAAGGGCGAAGCTTAACCTAGAGGGTATCGTGGATTCGACCGAATTGATTACCTTCGGCTTGTAGATCGGGCGTCGGTGGACTTGTGCTCCTGGTGCCGGAGCGGTCGTCGGCGGCTCGCGGATCTCGTGAGAACTCTTGAGAAAATCATCGAAAATCCCGAGCCCGAAGTCCTCCGTAGCCTGAAGTCCAAAATCTCCTCTCTGAGCCCCCCGTAATCCGACCTCCTCGAAAATCCGAGACCCCCCCTATTTATACAATGGAGGGGGGGGTGTGCGCCGGCCACCTCGGTGGCTCGGCCACCCAGCCGAGCCACCTCGGCCAAGTTGGCCGAGTGGCTCGGCCATGGTGGTAGAGCCACCTCGGCCCACTGGCGAGCCTCCTCGGCCACTTGGCGAGGCACCTCGGCAAGTTGGCAGGTGGCACTCGACCACCTTAGAACCACCTTGGCCTGGCGAGTTTGGCCGTGGCCCGTCTTCTTGGCGTTTTCCGTCGTTTTCGTCGTTTCTCCGTTGATTCTTCGTCGATTCTTTCGGTCTTCCGGGCTTAGTTTTGTTCCGGTAATGTCGCCGTCGTGTTTGAGTCCATGCCCGATCAACTTTCAGAGCTTAAGCGGCCCGTTTGCATGGCCGGACTAAATGCGGTTGATTCCGTCTCGTCAGCGTTTGAGTTTAGTCAACTTCGACGCGTCGTCTCATTGGCTCGTCGTCTTGCCGACTCACTTCATGTGCTCGTCGACTTCGCTCTGGCGTTTTCGCGGCGTGGCGCGTTTTCGCGACGTCGGTTTGTCGAATGGATCGTTGGTTGCCAACCCACCGTCACGAGTTTCGTTCGGGTACTGATAAGCAATTTTTTATGCCTACAGCAGGAACTTATATCCCCCGCTCTTGCGGTGCTTGCCGTGTTCGCCGCTCAAGTTCACCATGTCCTCATCATCAGCTAATAGCCCTGCATATGGAGATCACCGCTTATATTCAATAAGCACTACCAAACTACAATCACGTGAGTTTGGTTCTTATTAGTTGATACTATTAATTAATTGGATACAAGCACGCACAAGTGCATCGGATCTGAATCCCGCCTTGGTCTCTAGTTCGCTAATTTTCTTTCTATCTTCCCGTTCTCATTCATAGCTTTTCTCTTATACGCAATGGCTAATAATTTTATTGAGAAGTTTCCTCAGCTTGATGTGAAATTCACGGGGACCAATTATCATGAGTGGTCGATTTCTGTGCAACTTCTTTTTTATGCACTCGATCTCACGAGTCACATTGATGGCACGCCTCCTCTTAAATCTGGAGCTGATGCCAAGCAGACAGCTGCATGGGCTCTTGCAGATTGCCGAGAACATGACATTATTTCTTCCTCCATGGAGATTGATATCTGCATGCAGCTTGTTAGTCTCCAGACTGCACTTGCCATGTGGCGCCAATTGCAAGGACTCTATCAACAATCCAGTCATGCTCACTCATATGCCGTGTACCAGGAGCTCTCTTTAGCTCAACAAGATGAGCGATCCATACAAGAGTTCTATAATTTTGTGCATGCTCAGTGGCGCCAACTTGCAATAATGGTGGAACCCTTGTGTCAAACTTGTGTGACTTGTGCATGTGCCACCAAGCAACATCGTGTTCGTGATCAACATCGCCTATTCCAATTTTTGATGCGTCTGCGACCTGAGTATGCTTCATTGCGCAGTCAAATTCTTCATTGGTCACCACTACCCACTCTTGATGATGCCTTGGCTGAACTCATTGCTGAAGAGACTCGCGAACGTGTCCTGAATACAAAGACTACTGCTATTCCTGGTGCTCTTCTTGTTCACCAACCATCTGTAACACAATCATATTCAGCAACTACCTCAGCACCATCAGTCCTTTTAGCATGCAAAGGAACAATTATTGTCGCTATTGTCGTTGTCCTGGACATATCATCCAAAATTGTTTCAAGCGACAGCAGGTTGAGAAATGCCATCCTCGTCAGCGACCGACCACTACTATAACAATCTCTAGTGATAAATCTTTTGCTGACGAGTCTTCTACAAGCCAGGTTGTTTTCACTAGTGCTCCTCAGGAATCTACTTCTAGTGTTACTCTCTCTGTGCCACAATTGATCCAGATGCTTCAAGGGCGGGGTACCTCGACCTCTTCTCCAGTTGTTGCTCAAAGCTCCCTCATACCCTCTCTATTTGGAACTTCTAGTCACACTTTTTCCACTACCTCTGGTTCCATAGGTATATCGAAAAATATTTGGATACTAGACCCTGGTACTTCGTTTCATATGACTCCACATGCATCTGTTTTATCCTCTTCATCACCTTTACCTTCTCAAGCCAATGTTTTTACAGCAAATGGTTCTTCTCCCTCTGCTACACAGAAGGGATCTATTACTAGTCGCTTATCTGTTCCATCTGTTTTACATATACAACACCTTTCATTGAACTTACTTTTAGTCAGTCAAATAACTGATCATAGTTGTATTGTGGTGTTTGACTCTACTTCTTGTTACGTGCAGGATCGTCAGATCGGAGCCTTGATTGGTCAGGGACATTGGTGTGATGAACTTTACATTATGGATTATCTAACACTACCATCTACTCCCATCACCCATTCCGCATCTGCATATTCTGTCACAACCCACGCTGATGCCTTTTCCACAGGAGATCTCTGGCATCATCGATTAGGTCACTTATCTACTAATCAACTTTGCTTGCTCTCAAATAATGGTGTTTTAGGCAATTGTCCTCTTTCAAGTCTATCTACATGTATGGGATGTAAACTATCTAAACAAGTCACCAAACCTTATCCCTTTTCAAAGTAGTTTCCCTTTTCAACTTGTTCATTCGGATGTTTGGGGCCCAACTCTGTTGTCTTCCTGCAATGATAATAAATATTATGTTATCTTTATGGATGATTTTTCTCGTTATACTTGGGCTTATTTTATGCATCACCGCTCATCTCTACCCCAAATTTATAGAGATTTTGCTACTATGATCAAAACCCAATTTGGGACCATTATTAAGACCTTTCAATCTGATTCTAGTGGCGAATATGTTTCTCATAAGTTGCATCGCATTCTAGCTGATCAGGGTACTCTCTCACAGTTGTCATGTCCTTATGCACATCAACAGAATGGTGTTTCAGAACGAAAACACTGTCATATTATGGAGACTACAAAATCACTACTCATTTCTAGCTCCATGCCTAAACAATTTTGGGCTGATGCTATTGCTACAGCTGTGTATCTCATTCACTTGATGCCCTCTTCAGTTCTTTGCAGCATCTCACCATTTGCAAAATTGACATCTTGTTGCCCCTCTTATTCACATCTTCATGTGTTTGGTTGTGCTTGTCTAGTTCTCTTACCATCTCATGAATGAGACAAGTTGTCTCCTCGTTCTGCTATTTGTGTTTTTCTTGGATACAGTCTTGAACACAAAGGATATCAAGGTTATGATCCAATTAACAAGAGACTTCACATTTCCTGAGATGTGACTTTTCTAGAGCATATTTCATACTACTCTAGACAGTCCCTTGATGCCAATGACACATCACTTACCTCAGTTGATCTTTCATTTCTTGAGCTCACCACACCTTCTATTCCGATAGATTCATCGTCATCACCTCCATCTCCATCTTCATCTTCTGATGATCATGAAAGTCTACATGTTCCAATCCTGTCTACTGACCATCCAATCTCCATCTCCATCTTCATCTTCTAATGATCATCTCCGTATTTGTAAGGCAAAACAAATTTTTTTGGTTATTTCTCTTCATCTTTTACTCTAGGTTTTCATGCCTTCTTTGCAACCATCCATTCGCACCATGAGCGTACATCTTATCGTCATGCTGCCTATTCTGCTGAGTGGCAAGTAGCTATGGAAGATGAGTTAGCCGCCCTTCAACAGACTGGTACCTGGGATCTTATTTCATTATCTCAAGGCAAAGTCCCAATTAGTTGCAAATGGGTTTATAAAATTAAAATCTGTTCGATGACATAATAGATCGGTTCAAGGTTCGTCTAGTTGCTCGAGGTTTTACCTAGTAATATGGGATTGATTATGAGGAGACCTTTGCTCTTGTAGCTAATATGACCTCAGTTCGAGCTCTTATTGTTGTTGTAGTTGCTCAACAATGGCCTCTCTATTAGCTTGATGTGAAGAACACATTTTTTCATGGTGATCTTCACGAAGACGTTTATATGCAACCTCCCCTAGGTCTTCCTCATTCGTCAGGAGAAGTTTGTCATCTTTGCCGTGCATTATATGGCCTAAAACAAGCACCTCGAGCTTGGTTTGAGAAATTCAGCTCTGCAGTACTCAATATGGGTTTTTATCCAGAGTGAGGCTGATCATACGATGTTTGTTCATACCTCTAGTCGAGGAAGCACCATTCTTCTTCTTTATGTTGATGATATGGTCATTACTAGCAGTGACCCTTTATTTTTGAATACTGTGAAGACTTCTCTACATCAAAAATTTGAGATGAAAGATCTAGGGCATCTTCGCTATTTTTTGGGGCTCGAAGTTGCATATGGGCCATGAGGATATCTTCTTTCTTAATAGAAATACACCTCTGATCTTCTGGCCCGAGCCGAATTGACTGATAATCAGATTGTTGACACACCTCTTCAGATCCATCAAAAACTAGCACTTGATATAGGAGAACTTTTGGAAAATCCCATTCGGTATCGTGAACTTGTTGGTGCTTTGGTATATCTCACTATCTCTCGACCATACATCGCTTATGCCATCCAAGAAGTGAGTCAATTTGTTCAGTCTCCTACCTCAGTTCATTATGCTGTTGTACCTCGTATTCTGTGCTATCTTCGTGTCACTTTATCTAGAGCTCTTTTATTCTCCTCAACATCAAAGCTACAACTTCGCGCCTTCTCTGATTCCGACTGGTCCGGTGATGTTACTGATCGTCTATCTATAACCAATTTTTGTGTATTTCTTGGTGATACTCTTATATCATTGTGAGCTAAGAAGCAGGACGTAGTCTCAAAATCTAGTGCCGAAGCCGTGTATCGAGCTATGGCTAATACTACCTCTGAGATCATTTAGTTGCGACAACTTCTACGTGACTTAGGCATTGATTGTCTCTCCCCTACTCCTCTCTATCCTGACGATCAAAGTGCAATAATGATTGCTGTAGGCTATCAAAAAATTTTACTACTGATAAGCTACGACTCACTAAATACTGTCGAATGAAGTTACAATTTGAAGGCTTCTACGGCGACAAAATAGAGTTACAAACACAGGGATTATAACTTGACAAATCCTTATAAGATCAAACCAAGAGAATAACCTCTTCAGAACAAACCAAAGAGCTTAGCATCGCGTCCAAGCTCAAAACGTGGAGCTCTCAGCCGCGTTCAAAGCTCAAAACGCAGAGCTCTCAGCCGCGTCCAAGCTCAAAACGCGGAGCATCATGATCGCGTTCAAAGCTCAAAACACAGAGCTTATCGCCGCGTCTAAGTCCCAAAACACGGAGCATACGGTCGCGTTCAAAGCCTAAAATGCGAGTCTCAACCCCCGCATCCCAGTTCTAAGCTAGAGACGCAGGGGTCATCTAAAAACGCGGATCTTTCATGTTTTGACTCGTTCAAACACAACCTAAACGGTTCCAAAATCATTTTCCATGATTTGAGGGCCACGAATCCTCATTCTAAGGGTCAGTTACACCCCTAAATCACCTATAAAAAAGCAGAGAGAGACTTTTTCAGAAAAAGGTGGAAAAAAGATTGGAGAGTTGAGCACTTGAGGAGTGAATCAACTTGGGAGAGAGCTTGAGCTACTTCAACGCCGGTTCTTCTTCAGCTTGGCTTGGTTTGCAAACTCGAACAAAGTTACAAAACTCATTCTTTGAGTTATCAAACTCGTTAGAGTTATAAACTTGCTTTGCGAGTTCTTAAACTTGCCTTTGCAAGTTCTTTTCGATGTGATTCCATGAGCAAGATGGTCGGATCATCAATGGGATACAAGATTCAAGCTTCCACCGCTACCGTGAAGAATCCAGACTAAACAAAGGGAAGGATCTCCATTGATCTTTCTCTCTTTTGTAAATCGGGCAACCAATCGGGGAGCTCGTAATTTCTTTCTTTTCAAAATCAGTGAGAGAGAGAGAGATTACTTGTTGAGAGAATTGTATTTATTCTTTCTTTAAAATCGATTAGAAGGAATAACATTTGTTTTACAGTTTTCTCCCAAAATTTTCCTCGCGAATAAAAGATGGCGACTCTGCTGGGGACGACCTTCACAGATGAAGAAGTGGTGGCGCAATCCGACGTCAACCTCATTGGGACTACGGTGGAAACTCTCACTGTAGAGTTTGACCAAGCCAAATACGAAGAATTGCTCTCTTTCGGATCCCTTAGCCCCAAGGCTATGCGCAAGATCCGCAAAGTCTCTCGGGAGGTCAAAACACCAAATTGGCCTGTGTCACCTATGGGGGATTTTTCCATTGAATTAGATGGTTCTGGCAGTATTTCCCTTAAGGGTAAAAGATCGGCTTCGACTGAACAGGTGGAAGAGCCTACACCCGAGCCTATACGACGAGCATCAAGTCATAAGAGGCCTATCGCGGCATTGAACCTCACGACGTGTGGATGCCGCAAAGCCTTAAGACAAAGCTAAGAAGAATGCCGCCTACGAAGAGAAGATCCCTACGCCGAAAGCAACAACCGAAAATCGATCCTCAAGACAACGCGATCCCGAAGCCTTGCTTTTAACGCTTAACCACCGCTGAAGACGGCCCTCGCGCGGTCATCCAAACAAAATGCGGTCCCAAGGCCGCTTAAATAAACAGACTGACGCCCGCGTTTTCCAATCAAACACGCACTGACGCCCTGCCTTCAACCAAACGCGAACTCTGAAGGCGTTTACAACAAAACGACCCTCAGTCCGCATTCCACGTATCAAACGTAGCCCTCAAGGGCGCTGCTAAGATTAAACGCTTTCATTCAAAAGAGCATGACCTCGCGGTTCCGCACCGCAAAACGCGATGAGATTCGTCGTTCGTAAAGATGACCATGGATTTATGATTCATGTTAACCCAGAGCCAACCCATTCAAATGATGAGGGAAGTTCCAGCTCAAACCCGATCCTGGTTGACGCTCGAAGTTTCGACTTGAGAGAATTGTTGTCAAGAGAAAGACCGACGCAACAAGTCGCCCGTTCATGCCCATGCGAGCGATTGATTGCTACGGTCCTCTCCGAATGTCAATGCTGTGCACCTGCACCTAGACGATCGGTCTTTGATCGATTGACTAATCCGTCTTCATCCAAGAGATAGAGACGATTCCACAGAAGGAAGACCTCAGAGACTGAATATCCCAAAGTCACCATCAACATGGTTAGCAGAGGGACGTCATTAGCTTCTAGTTCAGACGAATCAGAGACAAATCGCCCTCCAAGTGTTAAGGAAATCTCTGATAAATTCGAAGGGATTTACCAGCGCACTCGAACACGACAGGGAGTCATACCCCTTGTCAACTATCAGAGGCTGGCCAGAGGGTTAGAACCTGAAGATGAGCACTCACCATTGCGTAATCTCAGCCCTCTTCGTGGGCATGAGAGCGTTGCTTATACAACTGAGAATACCGAAGATCTCAAGAAGAAGCTTGAAGAATACCAGGAGATGACGCAGGAGAATATGCGGTTGCAGCCAAGAAGTTATTCGGTCACAACAGGAGACCATTGACCAACTTAGAGACATGGTAGCCCAACTTGTTGCAGATAGGGCTCAAGCTCACATGGTCAATCCAATACCTCGACCGGAATCATCACGAAAGAAGGATCAATCTTCAAAGCAGAAGGGAAAGATGGGTGAAACCTCCGATTAAGAAACTCACTGTATAGATTCTTCATCCGAAGGAGAGAAAGGGGCTGAGAACAAATCAAATCTTCAATCGATTAAAATGGAGGAATTTGAAGCTCGTCTTAACGCATAGGAGTGAGCTCCAAGACGAGGGGGTTGTGAGGCCTTATCCTGCGGAGTGGGATGCAGTGCCCTACCCTCCAAAGTTTAAAGCCCCGACTCTGCAAGCCTTTGATGGCACAGATTCGCCGAATCAGCACGTTTACTACTTCAAGTCACAGATTGGAGATGTAATATCGAACGATGCTATTTTGACCCGGCTATTTATTGGCACTCTCAAGGGAGTTGCCTTTGAATGGTTCATGAAACTGCCTGCCGGATCCATTCGGAAGTGGGTAGATTTGAAAAGGCTATTTTTAGCCAGGTTTTTTGAAGATGACACTAAAGTATCCGTCCCTACTCTCCTCGCCACTAAACAAAAGCCAGGGGAATCGATCAAGGCTTTTGTGGAAAGATTTCGGAGTATGGCGCTATGATGCCCGTAGGGATGACACAAACCACTCGGTGGAAACCTGTCGCATAACTCGCACCCATCTTTGGCTCAAATGGGGTCGCAGAGTGCCGCTCGAAGCAATTGGTGTCTCGGGGAGAACATGTGGAGGAGATTGTTGCTCGAATCAAAGTCAAGAAGCGACAAGAACACTTAGCCAAGGGTCAAGGTAATGCCCTCGATCAAGGAGGAAGGATATTCATGTCCGCCGATACTAGTACGATTCACGCAAGCAGCAAGCAAGCCCGAGTCACCAAGGTCGCTTAAGCAATATTCTTTCAAAGAAGAGCATGTCGATACTCTATTCCACCGCCGAAGAACAACAAGTTGAAGCTCCCGTAAGCAAAGAGGCCTCGAAGAAGAAGGTGGATGATCCTAACTACCGATATCATCACGTAATGTTGGGACATCCGACGAAGAAGTGCTACATCTTTAAAGACATTCCCGCAAGCACCGGTCGGAGGTGCTCAAGTCGAAACCGTAACGTAAGACCGTGATCTACTAATATGACATCGGTTCAGTTCGGAGACTTCTCATCCGTAGTGACTCCTAATGGTGCTATCCCCATTCTAAAAGGAGAGCTACGTTTGAAGAATATTGATCAACATGGTCAAGAAGGTAAAGGGTTGGTACCCCTTACCATTTCAAATGGAGAAGTAGTGTGGGTCCATCTTGACTTGACTAAAGATCAACAATGGACGGAGACATCGTCAAAGAAGAAGAAGAATAAGGCTAAAGCTTCCAACATGATTAGTCCATCCATAAATGAAGACGATACTTATTTGGTCCCTCTCACCGATTCAGAGAAAGAGGAGACTATTTTGGCTGCTGACCGAGAAGTGGACCCAGGAGCAGGCACGAGGTCGGGGAAGACATACTTGAAAAGGTATGATCAAATTGCTCAAAAATCCAGGGAGCAAGCCGAGGAGGCAAGGAGTTCCATCCCTAAAAAGCCAGCTGATAAGGGGAAACTAAAGGAGGTTCGGTATAATAAGAACCTTCTACAACAAGAAGCAGGAACATCAGGAAGACCGTTCCGCTTCGACGTTTTGGCACAGTTGGCTAACATTCCCGCCAGAATCACTCTTTACGAGCTCCTAAAGTTGTCCAAATCTACAAGAGAAGCTCTAGTTGAAGCTTTAACAGATGCAGAGAGCTTTATTACAAAAGTTCCTGCAGTCCCAGAAGCTGCTTGTGCACAATGCTTACAAGCAATTCGAAGTCTCCCGTGCATACCCTTCACACAAGAAGACATGCAAATCAGGCATAAGCATGACAGACCTCTGTACTACACAGGGTACATCGGGTCTTCGGAGGTTTGCTAAGTTCAAGTAGATCCGGGTTCTGCCTCAGCATAATGCCATATAGGGTCATGGAAGTTCTGGGAATCCCGTACCACCGGTTGAACTCCACCCAGATAACTATCTTTGGTTTCAATGCCAACAGCACATGACCTTTGGGTAAAATTAAGCTCAAGTGTCAAATTGGGGATCTCAAGTCAGAAGTGACTTGCTACATCATAGATGCCGACACGTCCTATAATTTGCTATTAGGACGACCTTGGATTCATGCGAATCGAATTGTCCCGTCAACCCTTCATCAAGTAATGAAATATGTCGATGAAGAGGGAGAAGTCAAGACCCTAATAGCTGAGAAGCATCCATTCAAGGGGGTAGAAAGTTATCACACTGATTCGGTCTTCTACCTTAGCCCGAGCTCGAATCGCCAAACCATCGACAAGCAATGAAGCGGATATCGAACCCGAACCCGAAGAAGAGTGTCCGTGGGAATTGCATGTAATGAGCTCTAATAAGCTTAATAATAAAGAAGATGTAATGAGTGAGGGCGAATGGTACATTAATGAAGATTTCAATTTGGCTTACTTGCCTGATGTCTCATCCGAAGAAATAGATATAGATACAGGATCGGAACCATGACATGCATTATATGGAGAGATCACTAGACTTACACTCAAAACGCCTCTCTACCTTCGGATGGAGGACGTGAGGAAGGCATTCTTTATGGTCCCGGCCCAAAAGGAAGGCCGAAACCAATTTATTTTGGTAAAGTTGACCCCGGTTCTCAAACCAGAGTTCGAGGAAAGCGACTCCTCAATTTTATTATTACGAACTTAACGCCATCACATAATAAAGAACATGGGATAATTCAAGAAACCGTAGGGTTAAACTTTGGGAAAGGGAGGTGGACCCCATCCACACCTTGCCCCCGGGTAAAACCCAAGACTATTATCACAAGACCGACGAGGATTATGATACATATCAACACCTTCTTCGAAGATGAAGTAGGTCACCGCCCGAGCAGACCATTCATCCGAACATCACCATGGGATTCCACGCGGAGTGTTGGATCGCCGCAAGCATGTTCAGACATGGCTCACCACCATCAAGCCGCATGACGAATATGCGATTGATTCAATCGCACAATGATCCTTGGATTAAACGGACGTTTCTAGGATATGTGCTTCGATCAACGAGCCGCCACCAAGATAAGGTGATCCAAGTAAATATGGGGAAACCAATCCCAAACCAATCTTCGTAGTGAAAGCTTGTCGGAATAAGAAAGAAGACCTAGTGTCCTCGTCCGAGAATACATTGACGCCTTGGAACTATGAAGACATGCCCGTCTCGATCCGTAAGTAGCCATGCATCGCCTCAATATTGACTCAATGCGAAACCTGTTAAGCAACAGCAACGCAGGTTCCGTCCGGAGATTATGGAGGTAATTGTAGCAGAAATCCAAAAGCTCATTGATGCGGGTTTCATCAGAGAAGAACAACACCCGGATTGGGTAGCCAATATTGTTGTTGTACCCAAGAAGAATGGAAAGATCCGGATATGCATTGATTTTCGTGATTTGAATGCGGCATGTCCGAAAGATGAATTTCCACTCCCCATCACGGATGTCATGATTGATAACACCTGTGGGTATGAGAGGATGTCTTTCATGGACGGATTTTCAGGATATAATCAAATCAAAATGTATCCCGAAGATGCAAAGCACACGGCCTTCAGGACACCACTGGGGGTATTCTGCTATACCGTAATGCCATTTGGGTTAAAGAATGCTGGAGCAACCTACCAACGAGCGATGAATACCATTTTTCGTCAATATCTACGTAAGAAGATCGAATGCTACGTAGATGACATTGTCGTGAAAAGCCGAAAGAAGGAGGACCACCTTTCAGACTTGAGGACCATGTTCGACATCATGAGAACACATCAACTGAAGATGAACCCCACAAAATCTTTCCTAGAGGTATCCAGTGGTAAATTCTTGGGATTCATAGTTACATCCCAAGGGACTTCCCTCGATCCAGAAAAGGTTCGCGCCATCCAGGAGATGCCACCACCAAGGACCATTAAAGAGCTCAGAGGCCTACAAGGTAGGTTAGCATACATCCGAAGATTCATATCAAATCTTTCGGGTCGGTGCCAACCCTTCTCCAAATTAATGAAGAAAGGGGTTTCGCAGACGGACAAGTTGCCAAAGCGCTCAAGAAATCAAAACCTATCTCACACGTACCGCACCCTCGTGGCCCCGGTATCAGGAAAACCATTCCAGCTATATGTGAGCGCCATGGACCATTCACTTGGAGCCCTGCTAGCTCAGAATGATGACCAAGAATACGAACAAGCAATCTATTACCTCAGCCAAACCATGATGGGAGCCGAACACAGATACAACTCGGTGGAAAAGGAGTGCTTAGCCTTGGTGTTTGCCGTCCAGAAAATGCGACATTACCTGATCGGACAAACAATACATGTCATTTCCAGAGTAAATCCTCTGAGAGTGCTCATGACCAAACCCTCTTCGTTGAATTCCCGTTTAGCAAAATGGGCAATACTCCTCTCACAATATGACATGAAGTTTATGCCTCAGAAGGCTATCAAAGGACAAGCTTTGGCGGATTTCTTAGCAGACCATCCCTCCTCAAAGCTTTTCAAGCTCTCCTCCATGCGAGATATCTCATCGGTACAGCCTTGGATGCATTCAGTGTCGCCCAAGTACCTGATGTTATTCAAGTAATTCATTAAAATAGGCCTGAAAGCTGCAAAGGTGCTCTTTCCAGCGATAATGATCCTCGCGGCATCTTGCATCTCAGCTTCCAAATGACCGATATATTTCGGAAGTAAATTAGGCACAACGGCCGACTCCATAGAAACTGCGGGAGACAATATCAGCTCATGTTGAGTCACGAGACCCTGAGAAGGAGTCGTAGGTGATAGTGCTTGAGCTGAATGGGAGGCACCAGCATCCTTCCCAGTCCTAAGAGAAATCCTAAGAGGAGTTGATTTTGTCAGAGGAGAAACTGCTACTACTGAAACCTCTGGAACTGACTCACAAGGAGAAGTTGCTGCTGGTACAGCTTTCTGAGCCATTGCTGCCGCAACCTCTTGAGTTGCCCTCACCGGCGAACCTGCATAAAATTTTTTTTTTGTCAAAAGACATGCAGGAAACAACTATCAAAATTCAAAACGAATAATGTTTACCCGAAGGGAAAATAGCTACAGGAGCTGACGCCTCGGCGATACCGAGGTCATCGAGAAGGTCATCGTACTCTGCAGAGTACCCATACAACACCTTCTCCGCGTCATCTCCTGAAGGATGTGGGGAACTTGTAGCTGCGGTCGACTTAGGAAATAGTCCAATTGTAGGACTAGGCCTCTCAGTGCCTGTTGTAAACATGAGCACCGAAGAAGCAGGAGATGAATATCTTGCAGGTACAGAAGTTTTAACCCTTTCCGCTTGAGCCTCCTCCTCTCCGGGAGCAGCCGTCAATTTTGGCCCGAATTATCATGTCAAGAGGCTCTACAGTTGGGATATCGACCCCGCATTTCATTTCCAAAACGCGGATATCGACCCCGCATTTCATTTCCAAAACGCGGATATCGACCCCGCATTTCATTTCCAAAACGCGGATATCGACCCCGCATTTCATTTCCAAAACGCGGATATCGACCCCGCATTTCATTTCCAAAACGCGGATATCGACCCCGCATTTCATTTCCAAAACGCGGATATCGACCCCGCATTTCATTTCCAAAACGCGGATATCGACCCCGCATTTCATTTCCAAAACGCGGATATCGACCCCGCATTTCATTTCCAAAACGCGGATATCGACCCCGCATTTCATTTCCAAAACGCGGATATCGACCCCGCATTTCATTTCCAAAACGCGGATATCGACCCCGCATTTCATTTCCAAAACGCGGATATCGACCCCGCATTTCATTTCCAAAACGCGGATATCGACCCCGCATTTCATTTCCAAAACGCGGATATCGACCCCGCATTTCATTTCCAAAACGCGGATATCGACCCCGCATTTCATTTCCAAAACGCGGATATCGACCCCGCATTTCATTTCCAAAACGCGGATATCGACCCCGCATTTCATTTCCAAAACGCGGATATCGACCCCGCATTTCATTTCCAAAACGCGGATATCGACCCCGCATTTCATTTCCAAAACGCGGATATCGACCCCGCATTTCATTTCCAAAACGCGGATATCGACCCCGCATTTCATTTCCAAAACGCGGATATCGACCCCGCATTTCATTTCCAAAACGCGGATATCGACCCCGCATTTCATTTCCAAAACGCGGATATCGACCCCGCATTTCATTTCCAAAACGCGGATATCGACCCCGCATTTCATTTCCAAAACGCGGATATCGACCCCGCATTTCATTTCCAAAACGCGGATATCGACCCCGCATTTCATTTCCAAAACGCGGATATCGACCCCGCATTTCATTTCCAAAACGCGGATATCGACCCCGCATTTCATTTCCAAAACGCGGATATCGACCCCGCATTTCATTTCCAAAACGCGGATATCGACCCCGCATTTCATTTCCAAAACGCGGATATCGACCCCGCATTTCATTTCCAAAACGCGGATATCGACCCCGCATTTCATTTCCAAAACGCGGATATCGACCCCGCATTTCATTTCCAAAACGCGGATATCGACCCCGCATTTCATTTCCAAAACGCGGATATCGACCCCGCATTTCATTTCCAAAACGCGGATATCGACCCCGCATTTCATTTCCAAAACGCGGATATCGACCCCGCATTTCATTTCCAAAACGCGGATATCGACCCCGCATTTCATTTCCAAAACGCGGATATCGACCCCGCATTTCATTTCCAAAACGCGGATATCGACCCCGCATTTCATTTCCAAAACGCGGATATCGACCCCGCATTTCATTTCCAAAACGCGGATATCGACCCCGCATTTCATTTCCAAAACGCGGATATCGACCCCGCATTTCATTTCCAAAACGCGGATATCGACCCCGCATTTCATTTCCAAAACGCGGATATCGACCCCGCATTTCATTTCCAAAACGCGGATATCGACCCCGCATTTCATTTCCAAAACGCGGATATCGACCCCGCATTTCATTTCCAAAACGCGGATATCGACCCCGCATTTCATTTCCAAAACGCGGATATCGACCCCGCATTTCATTTCCAAAACGCGGATATCGACCCCGCATTTCATTTCCAAAACGCGGATATCGACCCCGCATTTCATTTCCAAAACGCGGATATCGACCCCGCATTTCATTTCCAAAACGCGGATATCGACCCCGCATTTCATTTCCAAAACGCGGATATCGACCCCGCATTTCATTTCCAAAACGCGGATATCGACCCCGCATTTCATTTCCAAAACGCGGATATCGACCCCGCATTTCATTTCCAAAACGCGGATATCGACCCCGCATTTCATTTCCAAAACGCGGATATCGACCCCGCATTTCATTTCCAAAACGCGGATATCGACCCCGCATTTCATTTCCAAAACGCGGATATCGACCCCGCATTTCATTTCCAAAACGCGGATATCGACCCCGCATTTCATTTCCAAAACGCGGATATCGACCCCGCATTTCATTTCCAAAACGCGGATATCGACCCCGCATTTCATTTCCAAAACGCGGATATCGACCCCGCATTTCATTTCCAAAACGCGGATATCGACCCCGCATTTCATTTCCAAAACGCGGATATCGACCCCGCATTTCATTTCCAAAACGCGGATATCGACCCCGCATTTCATTTCCAAAACGCGGATATCGACCCCGCATTTCATTTCCAAAACGCGGATATCGACCCCGCATTTCATTTCCAAAACGCGGATATCGACCCCGCATTTCATTTCCAAAACGCGGATATCGACCCCGCATTTCATTTCCAAAACGCGGATATCGACCCCGCATTTCATTTCCAAAACGCGGATATCGACCCCGCATTTCATTTCCAAAACGCGGATATCGACCCCGCATTTCATTTCCAAAACGCGGATATCGACCCCGCATTTCATTTCCAAAACGCGGATATCGACCCCGCATTTCATTTCCAAAACGCGGATATCGACCCCGCATTTCATTTCCAAAACGCGGATATCGACCCCGCATTTCATTTCCAAAACGCGGATATCGACCCCGCATTTCATTTCCAAAACGCGGATATCGACCCCGCATTTCATTTCCAAAACGCGGATATCGACCCCGCATTTCATTTCCAAAACGCGGATATCGACCCCGCATTTCATTTCCAAAACGCGGATATCGACCCCGCATTTCATTTCCAAAACGCGGATATCGACCCCGCATTTCATTTCCAAAACGCGGATATCGACCCCGCATTTCATTTCCAAAACGCGGATATCGACCCCGCATTTCATTTCCAAAACGCGGATATCGACCCCGCATTTCATTTCCAAAACGCGGATATCGACCCCGCATTTCATTTCCAAAACGCGGATATCGACCCCGCATTTCATTTCCAAAACGCGGATATCGACCCCGCATTTCATTTCCAAAACGCGGATATCGACCCCGCATTTCATTTCCAAAACGCGGATATCGACCCCGCATTTCATTTCCAAAACGCGGATATCGACCCCGCATTTCATTTCCAAAACGCGGATATCGACCCCGCATTTCATTTCCAAAACGCGGATATCGACCCCGCATTTCATTTCCAAAACGCGGATATCGACCCCGCATTTCATTTCCAAAACGCGGATATCGACCCCGCATTTCATTTCCAAAACGCGGATATCGACCCCGCATTTCATTTCCAAAACGCGGATATCGACCCCGCATTTCATTTCCAAAACGCGGATATCGACCCCGCATTTCATTTCCAAAACGCGGATATCGACCCCGCATTTCATTTCCAAAACGCGGATATCGACCCCGCATTTCATTTCCAAAACGCGGATATCGACCCCGCATTTCATTTCCAAAACGCGGATATCGACCCCGCATTTCATTTCCAAAACGCGGATATCGACCCCGCATTTCATTTCCAAAACGCGGATATCGACCCCGCATTTCATTTCCAAAACGCGGATATCGACCCCGCATTTCATTTCCAAAACGCGGATATCGACCCCGCATTTCATTTCCAAAACGCGGATATCGACCCCGCATTTCATTTCCAAAACGCGGATATCGACCCCGCATTTCATTTCCAAAACGCGGATATCGACCCCGCATTTCATTTCCAAAACGCGGATATCGACCCCGCATTTCATTTCCAAAACGCGGATATCGACCCCGCATTTCATTTCCAAAACGCGGATATCGACCCCGCATTTCATTTCCAAAACGCGGATATCGACCCCGCATTTCATTTCCAAAACGCGGATATCGACCCCGCATTTCATTTCCAAAACGCGGATATCGACCCCGCATTTCATTTCCAAAACGCGGATATCGACCCCGCATTTCATTTCCAAAACGCGGATATCGACCCCGCATTTCATTTCCAAAACGCGGATATCGACCCCGCATTTCATTTCCAAAACGCGGATATCGACCCCGCATTTCATTTCCAAAACGCGGATATCGACCCCGCATTTCATTTCCAAAACGCGGATATCGACCCCGCATTTCATTTCCAAAACGCGGATAT
Source organism: Asparagus setaceus (assembly GCA_012295165.1). Taxonomy (NCBI): domain Eukaryota; kingdom Viridiplantae; phylum Streptophyta; class Magnoliopsida; order Asparagales; family Asparagaceae; genus Asparagus; species Asparagus setaceus. The sequence goes on along the minus strand of CM022704.1, from coordinate 27,203,505 downwards.
CGACCCCGCATTTCATTTCCAAAACGCGGATATCGACCCCGCATTTCATTTCCAAAACGCGGATATCGACCCCGCATTTCATTTCCAAAACGCGGATATCGACCCCGCATTTCATTTCCAAAACGCGGATATCGACCCCGCATTTCATTTCCAAAACACGGATGTCGACCCCCGTGTTTCATTTCCAAAACGCGGATGACGACCCCCGCGTTTCATTTCCAAAACGCGGATATCGACCCCCGCATTTCATTTCCAAAACGCGGATGTCGACCCCCGCGTTTCATTTCCACAACACGAGGATGAGCCTCGCGTTTCATACTGAAAAATAGAGGTGTCAGCCCCATGTTCTAAACGCGAGCTTCGATCGTCGTTTCTGTTGCTTCACGAGGAAGAAAACTTGTCGAAACAAGTTATTATCAGAGGTCAAAACCTACCACGTGTCGGGGTGTCGCGGCGTGGGGGCTCCGGCTGAAGCGCCAGCGGTGTCGCCGGCGCACTCGAAGAAGCCACAGCGGTCTTCTTGGGTTTGACTGCTGACCTCTTGGGAGACATTCTTGCCGAGGAAGAACTGAAGAAGTTCGTCAGAAGATCTGAGAGCGGAGACGTTCGCCGGAGAATTAAGGAAGAAAATTTCCTTGATAAGAAGTCTGTAAGACTTTTAATTAGACCCAGGGGTCTATTTATAAGGCCGCCAGCCTATCAAATCTCCACGAGATTTTAGGCAAGAAATCACGCCCGAACGTGATCCCCGCGTTCTTAACCAAGTCGGTTCGACTTCAGCCTCGCTTTCGAGCCCAAGTCGATTTAGCCCCGCGTTCAAGTTCAAATTAGTTCAACTTCAACTTCGCGTTCAAGTCGGTTTGACTTCAACACCGCGTCAAAACTCCAAAACGCGGACCTCATCGTCGCGTTCAGGGTCAAAACGCGGAGATCATCCCCGTGTTTCAAGTTCACTATACGAGGGTTTTGCCTTGCGTTTCAAGCTTCAAACGCGAAACTTAGCCCCGCGTTTCGAAAGCAAAATGCCTAAGTCACCCTCGCGGTTTAAAAGTAAAACACCACCATCTGCTTGCACATTCAAAAAGTAAAGGACCAGCGCGCAATTCTCTTAACGAGGAGCAATACCCTTTCAGAATCAGGCAAAGGAACTATCTAAAGTATTCCAAAAGTCCGTCCTAGTTAACCGCAAACTTTCAAAAACTTTGGAGGGGGTTCTGTAGGCTGTCAAAAAATTTTACTACTGATAAGCTACGACTCACTAAATACTGTCGAGCGAAGTTACAATTTGAAGGCTTCTACGGCGACAGAATAGAGTTACAAACACAGGGATTATAACTTGACAAATCCTTATAAGATCCAACCAAGAGAATAACCTCTTCAGAACAAACCAAAGAGCTTAGCATCGCGTCCAAGCTCAAAACGCGAGCATCATGACCGCGTTCAAAGCTCAAAACGAGCTTATCGCCGCCTAAGTCCCAAAACGCGGAGCATCATGACCGCGTTCAAAGCTCAAAACGCAGAGCTTATCGCCGCGTCTAAGTCCCAAAACGCGGAGCATACGGCCGCATTCAAAGCCTAAAACGCGGGTCTCAACCCCCGCGTCCCAGTTCTAAGCCAGAGACGCAGGGGTCATCTAAAAACACGGATCTTTCATGTTTTGACTCGTTCAAACACGACCTAAACGGTTCCAAAACCGTTTTCCACGATTTGAGGGCTACGAATCCTCATTCTAAGGGGTCAGTTACACCACTAAATCACCTATAAAAAAGCAGAGAGAGACTTTTTTAGAAAAAGATGGAAAAAAGATTGGAGAGTTGAGCACTTGAGGAGTGAATCAACTTGGGAGAGAGCTTGAGCTACTTCAACGCTGGTTCTTCTTCAACTTAGCTTGGTTTGCAAACTCGAACAAAGTTACAAAACTCATTCTTTGAGTTATCAAACTCGTTAGAGTTATAAACTTGCTTTGCGAGTTCTTAAACTTGCCTTTGCAAGTTCTTTTCGACGTGATTCCATGAGCAAGACGGTCGGATCGTCAACGGGATACAAGATTCAAGCTTCCACCGCTACCGTGAAGAATCCAGACTAAACAAAGGGAAGGATCTCTGTTGATCTTTCTCTCTTTTGTAAATTGGGCAACCGATCGGGGAGCTCGTAATTTCTTTCTTTTCAAAATCAGAGAGAGAGAGAGAGAGATTACTTGTTGAGAGAATTGTATTTATTCTTTCTTTAAAGTCGATTAGAAGGAATAACATTTGTTTTACAGTTTTCTCCCAAAATTTTCCTCGCGAACAATTGCCACCAATCTAGTGTTTCATGAACACACAAAACACATTTAGATTGATTGTCATTTTATACAACATCATTATTCAAAGACTAAGGCAATCTCTCTGTCATATGTTTCTTCTGAGCTCCAGCTTGTTGATTTCTTCACCAAAGCTCACACCTCCAAGCGCCATAAATTTTTTACTTTCCAAACTCTCAGTGGTTGATCCACCATGAGTTTGATTTGGGGAGTGATAGGAATATATGGCTGTATATTATTCCTATATGTAGATTATATTCATACCTTGTATAGGAGATTAGATACCTTATTAAGATGAAGAATATGCCGGAATTATGCTGGAATAATTACATTATTCTATACTACATTTGTAATGTAACTTGTATAGATTTATGATCAGTGGAGGAATACAATCAAGCTTTTCCTCTCAAATTATTCCAGATACTGTTTCAAAGCTCATGTATACAGTATCTATCGAGGAAGTTACAAAATCTCTCTTTGCTATGCATCCATCAAAATCTCTAGGACCCGACGGGATGAACCCATTGTTTTCCAAAAATTTTGGGATGTTGTGGGTGTGTCTCTTTTTCATGCTGTTCAAGATTCTATGGACAATGATAGTTCTCTTGTAGGTCTAAATCATATTACTACAGTACTAATTCTGAAAAAGAGTAATGGGGGTAAAATCACAGACTATAGGCCTATCAGTCTATGCAATGTGGCATATAAAGTGATAGCTAAAACACTTGCAAATAGGGTAAAAATTAGTTTGCGAATATCATCTCTCACAATCAGAGTGTGTTTATTACAGGAAGATTGATCCAGACAATGTCCTTGTTGCTAGTGAAGCATTGCATTATTAAAAAAAGTAGGGGCAGTTGAATGGGTTTTGTTGCGATAAAACATGATTTGAGTAAGGCATACGATAGGGTGGAATGAATGTTTTTGAAAGAGATTATGCTGAAACAAGGTTTTTGCATGAAGTGAGTCAAATGGAATTTTCGACATCTTTCATCAGTTACATATATTCTATCCTTTTGAATGGTGAACTTCAGAGTTTGATTCATCCATCAAGGGGTCTGTGCCAAGGGACCTGTTATTACCATATTTATTTTTGATTTGTGAAGAAGGATTATAATCAATGCTGAATTTCACTGAGAGAGGGAACATACATGGTATATCAATTGTCAAAATAGTCCTTCAATTTCCCATTTATTTTTACAGACAATAGTTTTTATTTTTTAGAGCATCGGCAATAGGTTGTAATAATGTGCAACAAATTTTGAGGGTATATAAGGAGCTATTGGGGTGGCAAATTGATTTTGAGAAATCGTCACTCTTTTTCAGCTGCAACATCTCCAATGATGAAAGGAGTTTGGTGAGAAATAAATTGGCATTTGAACAACTCTTGGTGATGAGAACTATTTGGGGCTCCCTATTTCATTTGGTCGATCAGGGAGGCATGTCTTCAATTATATTCATGAACGGATATGGAAGAAGATGAAAGGTTGGAAGGAGAAATTTCTTTCTATTGCAAGCAAGGAGGTCCTTATTAAAGCAATTGCACAAGCTATTCCGGCGTATACCATGAGTTGCTATAAGCTACTGAAAGCTTTGCTTCAGGAGATAAATGGCATGATTACTCGATTTTGGTCAGAATAGAAAAAGGGCGGTTTGGGTTCTCATGATTTTGAAGCTTTCAACTTACTAATGCTTGCAAAATAGTGTTGGAGATTATGGAACAATCAAGACTCTTTACCGTTTAAGATTCTTGAAACAAAATATTTTCCTGACTCAATATTTCTTGAGGCTAAATGGAGACCAAATTCATCGCACATGGAATAGTATATGGCAGGCAAGGAAAGTGCTAAAGCGCGGCTTATGGCGGCGTGTTGGGAATGGACAATCAATTAGAGTATGGGGGGATAGATGGTTGCACGGGCTTCTGTAGTTGTACTTCTGTCCACCTACCGGATGGCTATGAGCATGTCAAAGTAGATGCATTGATGGAGGACAATGCTTTGAGGTGGGATTCGGCATTGGCTAAGGATATAATTCCAACCGAAGAAGCAAATGACATTCTAAGGACTCTATTATTGATTAATGTAGGAAATGATACACCAATTTGGTGGCCAATGACACACGATCATTTTACAGTACGTTCGGCATATTATTTAGCAAAATATGCTATTGGAAGAGATGTTGAGGATCAATGTAGAGCTAAGGAGAGGAGAAGGTATTGGGAGGTTTGAAGACACCTATGGGCTATGAAAATTCAACCAAAATGTATCTTTGTCTTATACAGAGCTCTTCACAATATTTTGCCGAGAAGGATAAATTTGTATGCTATAGGTTTGCCTATTACAACAAACAATGGTGGTTCAAGATCAAACTGGGAGTGTGTTGGAGCTCGTGCTGGTCTGCTAAAAGAGGGGGTTTCTCCTTCTGTGTTGGAAGCTCTTGCCACGCTCGAGGGGATTTGTTTTGGTAAGGAGTTGGGTTATTCTTCATTAGAGATAGATACTGATGCTAAAGTGATTTTTAAAGAGCTTCTCCAACCTATTGGTGCAAGATTTTCTCTATTTAGCCATGTGTGTGATGCAGTATATGAAGAGCTGCATGATGGACTCTAGTTTAAATTTTCTTTTGTTAGACGTGAGGCCAACATGGTCGCTAACTTGCTAGCTAAATTTGGAGCTTCTGAGGGTACTCCGCATTCATGGTTAAATGTAAGCCCCGATTTCATTATTCGGGAGCTTCGTTTGGATGTGCTTAGTATTTCTACTTAAATGAAGTTTTATATCTTCCATAAAAAGAAAGGATTTTAGTGGTTTTTAGATATTAGTCCCTTAAATCTTCAATAGTTTCATGAATGCCCCTCAAATCTTGGAAATTACATATTAGTCCCTCAAATCCTATAGGGTCTTGCAAAATGGTCCCTATGTTAGTTTTTCAATTAAAAAATCCAACCATTGTTGGGTTAACTCCTAACCTAACATCTAGAATTACTAAAGTATCCCTGTATGATGTTTCAAACATTGGAGGAGAAGATTATAGATAGGTTAGAGGAGAAATTTAAGAGGATACATATTTTAGAGAATTATATTTGTTGTGAAGCTCAGCTGGCTTCTTCTTTAAAGGGTAGAAAACTCAAGTGGATTTTTGAGTTTTATTTGAAGTACGTATTGGATTTTAACCCGCTAAGAAATGTGTTGCTAGATTTAACAAAGGGGTAAGACAATTACTTTGCCTCTAACTATTATACTTGACAGAATATTCCCCTCAAATCATTACTTAACCAAATGGATCATTTTAAAATACCCAATAGGATTTGAGGGACCAATATGCAATTTCAAAGATTTGAGGGACTAACATACAATTATCGAAGGTATAAGGGACTAATATCTAAAAAAATCCTTCATATTAAATCAGTATTGACTTGTGCTAGTATAATCTTATATGTAAGCCATAATTAAATACCAAAAACACGTATACGAGGCTGGGAATTGGGCTGAGCCCAGATTCGGACAGATTTCGACCCATGCAGGCTTAAATTTGGGGCGCATTCTTAATTTACTCGCATTTGAGCTTAGCACTTATCATGAAAGCCACAACGAGTAACAACTTTACAAAATTTAATCCTAATCTTTGATGGGTTTGTTAGAAAGATGTAGGCAGTATTAATATCCTTTCATGATATTAATCCTAATCTTTGATGGGTTTGTTAGAAAGATATAGGCAGTATTAATATCCTTTCATGCATATCTATTTAAATTATTTTACTAAGCACATAAATTTGAAGTGGATATATGAGACATTGTCGAGAATCCGAACCCGTTGCAATAATTAGAAAGTGTACAATATGAAATCTTCAAGTGTTAATACATACAATACGTTATATTATATAATAGGGAGCCAATATAAGAACAACTTGTACGATGTTCGTCTGTTGAGAAGACTTACTAATTAATTCTCGAATAGGAGGACGAATTAGTCTTTCTACTTCTTCTTTTCTTTTTTTTTTTTTTTTTGGGGTGGGTGTAACAACTAATTAAGGACTAATTCAACATCAACAAAACCTAGCCATTTTAAATTAATTAATTTTCTTCTCCCATCTCAAGATTCCTTAATTAGTCATCTTCTGATAATTAACATTAGTAAAAGGAAAAAAAGAATGATCAGTTATCACCAAGAGCCAAAGTTTTAAAAGTTCATGCATGACGCAACGTGCAAAAAGACTTTTAACTAGCAACGACCAATAATTTTTTTTTTTTTTGAGAAAAAAGCTGTGACCAATAATTGCAAAAGACTTTGTTTTGTAAATTGCACTGTGTACTTTACTTTGATACGATCAAATTTGGCAGTAATAAATTAAGAAGTCTTTGGTCTTGGTCCATCATATGAACATTGAATTAAGCAAAGTACAAACATCCATAACACTATAAAAGGATGGCCTTCCAATGTTTCTTTTGCATCAAATTAACCATCAAAATCCTAGCTGATCTAATTCAAGTTCTTGATTTCTCTCAATCTTTTCTATTTTATCTGAATTAGCTAGCTAGTGAGATTTTCCTTCATGGCCATTGAATACTTGTCTGATGAGGTGCTGAGTACATTCGTTCCCATAGTGGTGTACTGGATATTTTCAGGCATATACGGGCTTCTGAGTTACAATGAGAGCTGGAGGCTTCATACAAAGAGCGAGGAAGAAGAGAAGAACATAGCTTCCAAAGGACAAGTGCTGAGAGGTGTGCTTCTTCAGCAGCTGGTTCAAGTGGTGGTCGTCTTCTCCATTTTGAAATTGATTGGCGATGATAGCGGAGTACCGCCTCCGCAACCTTCGTTGTTGGTAATGGCATGGCAGTTCGTGATTGCAATGATCGTGCTCGACTCATGGCAATACCTGGGCCATCGCTATCTCCACATCAACAAATTCCTGTACAAACACATCCACTCCTACCATCACGCTCTCCTTGCTCCCTATGCCTATGGAGCCCTCTACAACAACCCCATCGAGGGCCTCATCCTTGACACCATCGGAGGATCCATGGCCTTCCTCCTCTCTGGGATGACCACTCGCACCAGCATCTACTTCTTCACCTTCGCCACCATCAAGACTGTCGATGTCCACTGTGCCCTGTGGATGCCGTGGAATCCCCTTCAGTTCTTGTTCGACAACAATGTTGCCTACCATGATGTTCACCATCAGCTAAAGGGGAACAAATACAACTATGCACAACCATTCTTCATCTCTTGGGACAAGATCTTTGGAACTTACGTGCCGTACACTGTTGTCGAGCGCCAAGGCGGTGGGTTCGAGGTCCTGCCACATATTCCCAAGAAAGAATGAATTTCAGTCAATCCAGCACATTCTTTTCTTTCTTTTTATTAAATCCAATGCGTTTCTTTTTTAACGTAACAAAGAACTATGTTTGTGTGCCTTTGATTCTTTTCTGGCTCAGATTGGGAAAAGTAAACCAGTTTCGGATGCATATATATGTGTATATCATATGATCAATGAAGATTCATACCATTTTGATTAAATGCGACGGTGAATCTGATTGCAGCCCTTGAAAAGAGCGCTTAAGCTGGCGGGCATGTTAGAGTATAAAAATAATATTTAATTGTTACGGTAGTTTTCTTCTAGGTATATATATGCTTTAAACTCTTGTGGCTGTGTAAACCAGCACCTCTCCCAGTAGACAGTGTTCTACATTCTCAAGGAAAACATGACCGTTGCTACCTCCAAGTGTGCCATATGTGGCTTCACTTGTTATGATGCATAAACAATCAGCCGGGGACGAATCCTATAGGATTGCATACTATTTTTCAATTTATCACAAACAATGCAATAGCAATAATATGATAATGATAAAAACAATGCACAATAAATAAATCACAAATAAATAACCCAGAACACATGATATTTTTATAGTGGTTCAGATAAACAATTCTATATCCACTCTTCCTTCTTGCGAAGGGGCTTTCTCACTATGATAGAGTTCTCCTAAATTACATACCCGAATCAGTAGACGTACAAGACCGCACCCCTAGTTTATCCCAAAACTAATCGTCTAACCTAACTACGCACAATGAGTAACCCTAGCCCTTGCTAGTTCCCAACCCTCAACTAAACTAGTCTTGAGTTCACTATAAAAGAAAACATGTTTGAAATAAACAATGAATATCTTTTACAAGCAATCAGAACAGTCTTACAGCCCTTTTGATTAATAAATCAAACTTCAAGATGATTTAAGTCGAGATCTGGAAGCTTGATGTAGACTCTGAGATCCAAGGACGGCTCTCCTTTCTGTTGATTGATCAGATGATGATGTGCACGGCGAGTGAGTGATTGACGAGGCTTTGGGAAATTGTACAACTTCTCCTTTAATGATCTCTCCTAATCTCTCTCTCTCTCTCTCTCTCTCTCTCTCTCTCTCTCTCCTTTCTAGTCAGGTCAGAAAGAGGTCCCTAAAAACATAGGTGAGGATTGAGAAGTTATCTGAAATGGATGACTACGATTGAATTCTAAAAACTGGAATCAGCCAATCGACCATCGATGGTGGCAATCGACCATCGATAGTTACATAGCAACCATTGATGATCAATGACTCCATCGTGTAGGATCGCTGATCTAACACACTAAAACACTAGAGGGGGGTGAATAGTGTTCTTTAAAAAATTATGCAATATAGATTATAAATTGCAATAAAGATAGCAACAATCACAGAAAATCACAAACACAAACAAGAGATTTATACTGGTTCCACCTCCCCGGTGTACATCCAGTCCCCAAGCAAATCCCACTTGAGATTTCCACTATGATTTTGAAAAATAATTACAAAATCAAAAAGCAAACCTGACCAATTTGCAAGACCATGCAAATTGCACACAATCTCTACACCAAGAGATCAACACCTCTCAACACCCGAGAGAGAACTTTTCTTGAATCAACAACAACAATTCCTATAAGCCTTGATGTATTGTGATGTGTAGCAGTGGCTTAGGAATCTTTTTAATCTCAAGAAAATTCCTAAGTAATTTGTATAAAGTATCAAACTCAAAGGCAAAAATCAAGGAATACTTTTTTAACTTTTTCTGTCTTAAGAATATTAAAAAGTTGAAGCTTATGGATAAGGAACTTGTTACTTGATTTCTGAACTTGTAACCTATTTATATCCCTTTGAAACGACACTTTTCAACCAAAGAAACGGATATAAACGGCTAAAAACAGTCACAAATTCAAAACCTGAAAAGTCGAAACCGTATATGTAGTCGACTAATACTCATAGTAGTCGACTACTCGAAGTTAAAACAGCACTGCTAATTCAGATTTTTAGTAGTCGACTATCTTGTAATGTAATCGACTACACCGTAATTTGACGTAAACCTAATTTAAGTGAAAGTTCTTAGTAGCTCCACTATAATATGCATAGTAGCTCGACTACACCGTAATTTTACGTAATCTTAAAAATATCTAAGTCTTAAGTAGTCGACTACAATGTATGTTAGTCGACTATTCTCAGAAAACAACGTAAACTTATATTTTGACACAAAATTTTGATAGTCGACTACTATCTTAATTAGTCGACTATTAAGAGATGAAAATTATATGAATTGCAATATTTTTAGACTTATTAACTATAAACTCTAATGGTTAACATAGGAGATTTCTATTGTTAACCAACACACTAAGCATGTATTAGTGTGTTCTAAATGTGTGTGTGTGTGAGTGATCAAGGATTGTACAAATATTCTAAGTAAAGAAAATATAAAAATTATATTGAGCTCTCATCTTCAATCCTTCATAATGCCTTGAACTCATCTTGCACTTGTCCACATATGTTTAAAGTTGATATCTGCATTGACAAATTAGTGCACAGATATATAGAACACACATAGTATAAATTGTTATCATCAAAATAACATCTTGGGAATATGATATTCAACATTCTCCCATTTTTGATGATGAAAACAATTTATATATATGTATGTATATTGTAAAAGAGATAAACATTTAGAAACAAATATACTTACTCCCCGCATAAAAGCATATTAGAGTTAATATTACATATTATAATACCATTATACCATTCTCCCCCTTTGTCATTGTCAAAAAGAAGTATATGCTAAACATGACATAATTTCTTCTTCATGTGCCAATACTTCAAATAGATCATCCAAGTTGTGAACATAGTCCATAACTTCACCCATCCATATGGGTAGACAAAGACTTACCATAAATGCTAAAATTTTAAAAATTTCCATCGTCACAATCTGTTTGAAGAAAAAAAATAACTCAAGAACACAAACAAAAACATAAACATAAATTCAAACATGATCTTGAGAACATGAGCATAAATCATAAATTCAAACATAGTTTTGAGCACACAAACATAAACATAAATATAGTAGCGACATAAGTTATTACACAAGTTTTAAACAAAACAAACAACCAACATAACTAAATAATCAAACTAGGACATAATTGTCTTTGACACAACACTAAATGCATGTTGACTTAATTTGAAGAGCCTGGTGGAGGTTGATTTCCCTGAAAGTAATTATTCATGCTCAATGTATCAAATTTCATGTCCAAGGTATCAAGCTTCCTATTAATCTCTTCTTGGTTTTGTAACATGAAAACTTGCTGATCATATAATGCTCGTTGTCCAGTCTCGAGTTCAAGTATACGAGCGGACAAAGTGTTGTATTGAGCATCAGAAAAGCATGAAGGGTCAGACTGCCTTGAAGAGGATGATTGACTGGTTGAAGGTGCTTGCTGTGATGATTGTGGAATGTCGTGTTGTTGTTCTTCAGGTTGAGGTTCAGCTTGTTGTTGATGAGGGTCATGAAGTGCAAAGTTGGATAATTTCATCCTAGTTAGGGCATTGGAGTTAAAGAATTCAATGGAACGAATCATTGAATTTTCAAAGTCTAAATTAACACGAAATGCTTCAAAAATTCTAGTTAAGAAAGCTCCATATGGAAGAAACCCTCTAGGAATGACCAATAGATTGTCAAAATACACTTCAGCCTAATTGACTTGTATGTTAGCCATAATAGCGTAAAGGGCTTTGGCTAATTCTAACGAGATGAAATGAAAACTCTCCGTTTTTGGATATAAATTATAAGCCAAAATTCTAGCAATAAATCTAGGAATTGGTCTAAGCTTGTTGGAGTGATTTAAGGTTCCTCCATGACCGGGAAGAAAAATGTGGTTTTGAAGAAGACTTTGATCATCCATTTTGACATTATGGAGACTTATACCTCTATAAGGGATATTAAAATTTTTTCAAAGTCTTGTAGGAGTTATCGAGATTTCAATTCCCTTAACTAGACTATTTAGCATTTCCTGATTATCATCAGGTTTAGTATGAGAAATATTAGCGTAGAAAGTTGAACTAGAATAGGATAATATGGTTTTCGATTTTCCGAAGAAAAAAGCTTGTCTAATCCAACATTTTCAAAATAACTTTTAAAATTATGAAGTGCAAAATCGTCATATTTAATAAATCTACCCGGTAGAATCTCAAATGTTTGGAGTTCTTTAAATTTTTCAAACAAATTTGGGTTTCTAAGATAAATTGAGTAATCCTCAATAGTGTTTGAAGGACCAGACCTTGATCTCTTAGACCTAGACATGATTTAAGAGATTAAAAATCAAAAAGATCAAGATTAGAACACTTACAATACAGTAGAGGACAGAATTCAGAAAGTAGTCGACTAATAGTGGATGTAGTCGACTATTAGGGCTGACAGAGTTGAGAAAAACCGGAGATTTGAAAAAAAAAAATGAGAAAAAAGTGATTGCCCTAACGTGGATTTTGAAGTTCTGAAGAGGAAATAGGGTTTGGTCAGTTTTGGGAAGATGAAGGAGTGGGTAAGTTGAGAGTTAGGGTAGTTTCTTTTAGATAAGAATGAATGGCTAAGATTAGATCTTAAAACTAATGAAAGGTCATGATTTGATCTAATTAAAAAATAGATTTAGGGCTAGGATTTAACTGGTAAAAAATGAATGGTTGAGATCAATTTAACTTAAGTTTATTGGGTATTGGGTTTTGGGTTGAAAAGCAAGGATCCAATAAGCTATAGGTAAAATTTCCAGGCTGAGTAGTCGACTATACTGTAATGTTGTCGACTACTATGCAGTATTCTTTTTCAAAAGCGATTTTAAAACTTTTATCACAAAGTTGACTTATACTAAGCAGATTATGTTTAAGACCATCAATTAATAAAATATTATTAATGATAGGTTTATTAGGATTACCAACAGTTCCAATACCGATCACCTTTTCTTTGTTGTTATTCCCAAAAGTGACAGTACCACCATCCTTGTTTTGAAAAGACGACAATAATTGTATATTTCCGGTCATATGTTTAGAGCAACCGCTATCTAAAATCCACCTATCTTTCTTTGATACCGAAATGATAAACATTTATAACTTTGGTATCCATTTTATGTTGGGTCCATAAAATTAGTCTTTGAAACCAAACCCATGAAGAGTTTGATTTGCCTATATAGTTAGTTGATAAACAAACATCTTTAATAAATGTAGAAATATAAATCTTTTTCTTTAAAGAGGTTAATTCTTTAAGCACCCAAATAGATAAGTATTTTGATTTCTTTTTACATAAAATATTATTTCTAACATTTTGTTCATCCAATTTTGAATATGATTTTACAAAAGTGGTTTTCTTAGAAATATTTTTATCAACATGAAAACCCAAACCTTTTGTCTTTTGAGATTCTTTTGATATGAAAGTAAATTTTAAGATTTTCTTTACCTTTATTAAATTTACTAACATTTAAACATATATTATCATATTTTGATTTAATAGAAGAAATATCTTTATCTAAAACATTAATTGAATCTTTAAATCATTACATTCTGATTTTTGATAAACATTCTCATTAGTCAAAACATGATTTTCTTTAAGTAAAGATTCATTTTCCAATTTCAATTTAATTTCTTGAAAATTATAATTAGTAGAGGAATTTATATCGAAATTTCATCTAATAATCTTTTATTTTCACCTTTAAGAAACTTATGTGAAGCTTTTAATCTCAAAAAGTTTCATATAATTCATTGAATGCATCTAAAAGTTCTTCATTGTCATTTACCTCATCTTGTGCCATAAAGCACATATGAGCGCTTTCCTTTTCCTAAATTTCTTCATCCGAAGACGAATCATCACTATCTTCCCATGTAGCCGCAATAGCCTTTCTTTTCTTATTAATTTGAGTATTGTTGTAATTGTTGAAGTAATTTGATTTTTGCTTATTCTTCAATAATGGACAATATTTCTTCACGTGTCCTGATTTGTTACACTTGAAACAAACAAGTAAGTTATTTGAATTTGAATTCTCGGATTTGAACTTACCTTGTTTAATAAATTTTCAAAACTTGCGTGCAAACATGCTCATTTCTACTTCTTCATCATCCGAATCTTTTTTATCGGAAGTAGTGTTGAATGCAAGTACTTTCTTGTTCTTTGTTTCATTTTTACTTTTTCTATCTTCAATTTGAACCTCATAAATCATTAGATTGCCAATGAGATTTTCCACCGTTAGAGTTGATAAATCATTTGCTTCCTCTATTGTGGTAACTTTCTTTTCCCATTGTGGAGAGAGTGAACAGAGTATCTTTCGTATCATTTCCACTTGAGTGTATACTTTTCCAAGACCGATAAGAGAATTGGTAATGTCAGTGAATCTTGTAAATATTTCTCCAATGGTCTCGTTTTCCTTCATTCTGAACAATTCGAACTTGTGCACAAGAACAGAAATTTTAGATTCTTTAACCTTATTTGTACCTTCATGAGTTACCTCGAGTGTATGCCAAATATTGTATGCAGATGTGGCCGTTGACACCCTGTTGAACTCATTCTTGTCAAGTGCACAGAACAAGGTATTCATTGCTTTAGAATCCAAATTTAGTTTCCACAACATTCCAAAGTTCGTAGCCAATAGATTGAAGATAGATTTTCATTCGGCACTTCCAATAGTTGTAATTTAAGTCATCGAACATTGGTGGACGATTGGTAGAATGTCCTTCCTTAAATTGTGAAGTTGAATCAAAAGTTGATGCCATCTTTCACTAGAGGATTATAAATTGCAAATCAGCTTTTAAGTTGTATCATCGGTGGTCAGAAATACCATCGATGGTCCATAAGGGATCATCAATGGTCAATCTTGAACCGTTAATGGTGCAAGTTCTGAAATCAGCTTTTAAGTTGCCTAAAATTAGCTTTTGAGCTGATTTTCGATAGTTATCGCCTCGTTTTTGTTCCATACCTATATACGCATGTACTAGATCATCTCAAATATAAGTTAGACTCAAATAAATATTGTTATTGCTCAAATAAGAGATATTATATGAATGACATCCTAACAATCTCTCCCTTTTGATAAGAACAAACTTGAAATTTGAAACATCACTACAATAAATTGTTTGAGATATATAGACAAAGAAAAGCACACATGCTTTCATGAGATATTAAAATATATACAATGCTCCCCTACTTTCGCGCATACATGAAATGTGAGATGAAAAAACATGTATGATGAAACTCAAATCTTGATAGAAAAATCAAATCTTTGAACTGCAATCATGCAATTTTTTTATAAAAACTCATTCCTAACCACATCAATGCATATCTAACACCCATATACTATGGAAAATTCAACCAATTTCACCACAAACTTGCATAGAGATCTCCAAAGAAGGGAAAACTAAAAAAGAATATAAGCTGGGTTTAGATTATACATTGGTGATGAAGAAAAACGTTTGAATCAACCTAATCAATGGAGAGAACTCAAATCTTTTGGTCGAAAAAGGAGAATGGAAAAACTAGAATTTTTGGGAGTGAAAAGGAAGGGTAAAAAATAAGAAAATAAATGTTGCCCCTCTTTTTAACTTTTGCTCATCGATGGTTGAGCATCAATGGTCAATTTTGACCATCAATGGTTAACCCCAAAATACCCTTTTTTCCTTTTATTATTATTATTATTATTATAAGAGATCACACACACACACACAAAAGAAAAGAGAATAAATATTCTACAAATGGTTGTAAGATATGTACCTTAAAAAAATCACTTAACCATTTAAGGAGGAACAAACATATGAGTTTCTTCACTTACTCAAATGTTGTGTACACTTCATTTCAGCTCTTTTAAATGGTTTCTCCTTGACTCTTTTTAGACCAAGGATTGGATAATTTTTCACTTCATCGAGCAATTCCTGTATGTCGCCTCGATCTTCAGTCCACCTGCACACCTACATAATAGCAGAAAGGTGTGACCTAGATATCCACATAGGTCCACGTTACTTATGAATTATACCTTTAGGTACCTAAATTTGCTTAGTTGTCATAACTTTATATTGCATATGACAGTTCATTGAAATGTGATCCATTCTATCACATAAAAGTATAAATAGTAGAAGATGTATTAGAAATGGGTGTAAATAGAGTTAGGTCATTTCTTTTATAAAAGACGGTTGAAACTTTTATATTTTGCTAAATATGAATAACCAAATCCAATTTTAGCTTTTGCAAATCGTTGATTGGAAAAAATTCATGTTTAGGCCTTCGAACTCAATGAGAATTTTCTTACGACATTTCCCAAATCAATAATTTTGGACTTAAGCTGTTCATATTCATAAACTAAGATAGTGCATCTAGTTTTAAACTTTCATTGTTTAGACGACAAGCCACAAAAAAGCTCATTTACCCTAGCAACTAATTTTCTCATTTTCACTTATTTTTTTGGTTAGTTGCTTGGATAAATCAGAATTCATATCTCTATACATGGAATATTATATGCACTCAAAAGAGGTGATCTCACTTGATGAGTTAGACGAATTCAATTCTGAGGATTAGTTTTAATTTTATCACTCAAAGATTTTTTTAATATTTCCTTAGATTTGAATTCATCCTTTTTGTCGATTCATACTTCTCAGCAATTTTTTGAAAATGACCTAACATTCTATTATATTTGGAATATAGTTCATCTATGAAGGGTATACCTCATCATCCAACTCTTGTATTTAGAATTGTCTCTCTCTGTTTTGAATCGAAAGTGGCATTGCTTCTAACCATAAGGCAAACGTTTTCCTTTTTGTCACAATTACTTGAGCTACTTTCTGATTCTTCATCTTCACTCAACATGTCCCATATCGTCACTTTTAAACTTTTGCCCTCTAACTTCTTGTCTTTCTTGTTCGGTGGGCATATGTTCTTGTCATGACTTGGTTTTCTCCAACAATAACAAATAAGCTCAGACCCAGAATCACTCAAAGCGCATTTATTTACCATACTCGTGAATTAATTCTATCTATTTTGCAGGTACTTCTAACCTTTTTTGGTTTTGAGAAAGGATTTGAGTCCTTTGACAATTAGCCCACTAGACTCTTTTGATCCTCAGAGCTTGAACTTGATTCTTTCTTCTTCTTTGTCTTATGTTTTCCCCTTTTTGCTTTTAAGGCTAATGACTTCTTCTTAGCGTTATCTTCTAAATCATCTTCTCTTTCTTTCAAACGCACTTCATTTATGAGAAGATTTCCTATAAGATTCTCAAGTGTTAATTCAAAAAAAATTTATAATTCTTCAATAGCCATTACCTTTATTTCCTAATCTTTGGAAAGTGAGCGAATAACTTTTCTCACAAGCCCTTTATTCCCGTAGCCTTTTTCTAAGGCCTTTGATTTGTCACTATTTTTATAAATCATATGACCATGTCTTGAACGCTCTCCGAAGACTTCATTCTGAAGTTTTCATACTTACTAACAAGAGTATCAAGTTTGGCTTCCTTCACTTGCGACGTCCTTTCGTGTGTAACCTCCAGAGTATTCTAAATTTTTAGTATAGTAGTACAAGTTGGAACACATTAAATTCTTCAGCAGTTAGTGAACAATAAAGAGCATTCAATTTCTTAGCATTTAAAGAATAGATCTTTTTATCACCCGGGGTCCATTTATCTCTAGGTGTGACTAAAGTGGTCTCACCAGTAGCAGTAGTGGGTTCACTGTAACCAGTCTCTACGATATTCTACACCTCAAAGCCGGTGGACAATAGAAAGACTCTCATGCACTCTTTTCAATAGGTGTAATTTGACCCATTGAAAAGCGGGGGTAGGTTAACTACGTATCCCTCAGGGAAAGCCGCTGCGGTGTTAGGCTAGGCATCTCTACTAATAATGAGTAACAGAGCTTTGATACCACTTATTGGATCTGAGATACAAGCTTAGAGGGGGTGAATAGGATTGTCCACTATTTTTTCAAGTTTTCACAAACAATGCAGCGGAAATAATATGATAATGATAAAAATAATACACAATAAATAAATCACAAATAAATCAACCAGAACACACAAGACTTTTGTAGTAGTTCGGATAAATAATTATACATACACTCTTTCTTCTCACGTAGGGGACTCCTCACTATGATAGAGTTCTCCTAAACCATAGACCCCATTCAGTAGGCGTACAAGACCGCACCCTACTTTTTCCCAAAACTAGTCGTCTAGCTTAACTCCTCACAATGAGTAACCCTAGCCTTTAGCTAGTTCCCAACCCTCAATTAAACCGACTTGAGTATATCATAAAAGAAAACAGGTTTGAAATAAACAATGAACATCTTTTACACGCAATGATCATCGATGGTCAATCTAGAACCATTAACACTTAATTTTGTCTCACCGTGAAACCAATTACATGAGTCACGACATGACTGGCTTCTGACATAATTCTTTTAAGGACAAATGAAAACATCCCATAAGCTTGTATGCTTATCCACAATCATTCACAACACATTCACAGAATACATCACATATAACCATAAAAAATAGAAGCAAATAAAAGATTTTCTTTTAGTTAGTAAGTAAGATTTATTGATCAAGACTTAAAAACCATGGATACACACCCAGGCACAACCAGGGAGATATTACCGTTCACGGAAAAAACATTGTGCACATATACTCAATTAGAAACACAATCACGCACTACATAGAAAAACTTTTAATCTCTCGACACATGCACGAATAAAAAATAAAAAACCAACAACAACAAAAGACTGGTAATGAGCCCAAACTCCAAATAACTCCAATTCGGCAAAAGGGAATACCATTAATCAACCCAACTTTATCTTGACAATAAGCAGGAATACTGTGAAAAATATATGCCAGCACATCAATCTTTATAAGATTTGTAATAGATGCAGGATTTCTCGTAACTTTCTTGTGGTACCTCGAATTTCTCTCTCAAATGTAATATAAGTGGTGTCAAGAGCAGATCTCCTCAAAGTCATTACAACGAAACACCTTGCCAAATATTATTTTGCTTACCAATTAGACTAATAACTGGTTCTTCTCTTCAAATCCAACCATTGCATAATCTCATTTCATATGACAGCAAATATAAAACAAGTGAAAAATAATTGATTATGGTGCTCATTGATCGGTTTTTGTCCATCCTTGACAGGAACGACCCTCGGGTGCTCAGTTTTCCACTAGTGGTTGTTTCTACTTAGTTTTGGAATATGAGATTGAGATATGATGCTTGAGGCCATTCATAAAAAGAGATTGTATATCTCCAGACATAAATATTTGACTATGTTCCCGCTTTAGAAAGGTTAAGAATATTATTTCCATTACTAATTTGGAGGCAATACCTAATAAGTTTTTGGGCAAATTTTTTAATTCTTATATCTACTTAAAGCCCATTAACTTACTTCTGTTGGGCACCCCCACAATAGTCAACTTGCACATTTTGACATACATCTAGAGAAGCAAGTAGGGAACATATTTGTATGCACCAGGTATGGAAGTTTCCTACTCAGTTATTGAACATGAGATTGGGATATCATATTTGTATGCACCAGGTATGGAAATTTCCTACTCAGTTATTGAACATGAGATTGAGATATGATGCTTGAGGCCATTGATAAAAAAAGATTGAATATCTCCAGTACAACTTTGTGAGATGGAAGTAGAGGCTCTTATTGCTTCCCGGAAGCATGATGAACGATTGCAAACTCCACACACCGAATAATGAGTTATTATCATTTTGCATAAAAAAACAATCTCAATTGCTTTGTGCGGGAAGTAAAAAATATTGTTAAGCTTTCTTTCCTTTGCCTTTTAATTTATTGAGTTTACTTCTTTCGTCTTGCCTGTACAAATATTAACTAGCTCTCATATAGAACATATTATAGGGATATTGCAATTGTGATGCCCCAACTTTAGTCCCGCATGAGAAAATGGGAAGAGTTATAGATGGTTTAAATGATGGTTCATGGGGTTCAAATATAGTATTAGCTACCCAATTTTGGCAGTTGTTGCGCCCCACTCACTGAGTTCCATGGCTTGCATCGTGCCTGTGACAACAATAATTAGCAAGAGCAAAATATGAAATCTCAGTGTTTAATACATATATCATATATATGATATCTCTCAACTTTATGGATTTTTTCCCTCTCCTGAGCAAGAAGTATAAAGTTTGCTTCTCATCAAGACAAGTTCGTCTTAATTAGGAGTTGTACCTAGATTTTCTTAGCACAATTCTCGGGTAGGAGAACAAATTAATCATCCTTATTTTTCTTTGTTGGAGTAACTAATAAATGCAGAACTATTAGAAAGAAAAGGATATATTTCTTCATTGATATGATAGTCTTTATATACAATGTAAAAGAGATTGTTTTACTATTCTACCCAATGTAAGACTAAAGAGGTCTATATATGTACAGTATTTAACACCCCTCCTCAAAGTGCAATTGGATTAACCAATGATAGTTTGCCAAGAAGAAATAGATATCGATGTATGGTTTGAGTCTTGGTAAATAAGTCTGCTAGTTGGAGATCGGTATTAATGTAGGGAAGGGAGGTCGTGCTAGCAAGAAAGTGATGACAAGTAAAATGACAGTCTCTCTCGATATGCTTCATTCCCTCATGAAAGACGAGATTGCTGGCAATTTTGATTGAGCTCATGTTATCACAATGTAAGGGACTTGCCATTGGGTAGGAGACTCCCATGTCTGTAGGCATAAAAAATTGCTTATCAGTACCCGAACAAGACTCGTAAACGGTGGGTCGACTGTAGGCATAAAAAATTGCTTATCAGTACCCGAACAAGACTCGTAAATGGTGGGTCGACAACCGACGATCCATCCGGCTGACCGAAACGCCGTCGGCGTGATTCGCATAAAAAGCGCCATAAGTCGGCGAACTCATGAAGTGAGTCGGCGAGGCATCTGAAGCAAAAAACGACGCCGTGGAGAAAACCCGACGACAAAGCTCAACGAGGCGAAGTTGGCTAAACTCAAACGTTGACGAGACGGAATCAACCGCATTTAGTCCGCCGATGCAAACGAACCGCTTGAACTCGAAAGTTGATTGGACACGGACTCGAACACAACGGCGCATCACCGAGCAAAACTAAGCCCGAAGACCGAAGAATCGACGAAGAATCGACGGAAAACGACTCGAACCGGGCGAACGGGACCTCGCCAAATGGTCGAGATGGCTCGCCAACATGGCCGAGCTACCGCCAATTGTCGAGGTACCGCCAAGTGGCCGAGGTGGCTCGCCACTATGGCCGAGCCACCTCGCCAACTTGGTCGAGGTACCGCCAAGTGGCCGAGGTGGCTCGCCAACATGGCCGAGCCTCCTCGCCAGTGGCCGAGGTGGCTCGCCAACATGGCCGAGCCTCCTCGCCAGTGGTCGAGGTGGCTCACTGATTGGTGAAACCACTGCTGAGATGTATAAATAGGGGGGGGGTCTTGGTGGTAGAGAGGTCGGATTTTTGGGGATTTTTGCTGATCAGAGGGAGGATCTTCTTGGGTTTTGGCGGACTTCTGAAGAGCCCTCGCGAGATCTACGACGCACGGTTCCGAGCACCGGCGAGCTCAAGTCCAGTCGACGTCAGATTTATAAGCAAAAGGTAACCGAATTCGGGTCGAACTACAGATACCCTCTAGGTTAAGCTTCGTCTTAACCTCAGGGATAGCGCTGTGATTTCTCCTTGTAGATATCACCCGCTCCGGCGATCCTCTCCTTCGTGAGTGTGATCCCCGCAGGCGATCCTCTCCTTCGTGAGTGTGATCCCCCCAGGCGCTTCATTTCCTTCGTGAAACGAGCCCCTCTACGCCTCAGAGTTCCGCAACCCGGTTTACACCAGATTGAATTGCGCTGTGGTCCACGGACACAATAAGTCCGACACGGGCAAAGAACCCATAGCGAGGATCCGATATAACGAGATCCTCGTGTTTGTTCACTAAGGATAAAAGTTGTAATCTTTTTGATTTTCATTATGCGCCTTAAAATAAAGGCATTTCTTTTTGAATTTCGTTGTAGGCCAAAGAAGCCGTAGCAAATTCAAATCAATGACAATCATCCGACTTTTGTGAACAAGGCGCGACCACAGTGGGAGCCACCGGCCTCAGATCGGAGGTCGTCGTGCCTCAACCGCGGATCCTTATCCCGGTGGAGGAAGAGGTCGAGTTCGAGTTCGACCAAGAGAAGTTCGAGGAGTACTTGTCCTCACCCTCTTCCAGATCCAGTTCCCCGCGCTCGAAGGTCTCGCAGGAGAACCCGATGGGCCTCCGATGTAGAGCCCCGTGACGGCGAGTCCACCCGCTGCCCGCGGTGGCGAAATCTCCGGCGCCGAAGTCCAAATGGTGCCCGAGATGAACGCCGACGATGCGCCGGCACTCTCCAAGCGAGCTCGCCAAAGGCGACGACAAAGCATGGCGCGCAAGCTTGCCAAGGCCATGCAATCCATGGATGGGGTCCGCTACGAAGCGGATCTAAGATCAAGCTCCGCAGGAGCCGACCTCAAGTGATCGACGGTTTATCCAAGCCGCCAACCGACGAGTGGGTCCGTGTCAAACGAACCGCTCCACACCGAGGCGCATCCGGGCGCCGCGCTTCTCTTCGCAAGCCGCGAGCTTTGGTGCAACAGCTCGTGAGTTAAAGAAGGAAGTGGCAAAGAAGCCACCAACGCATCGCCAGTTTGGAGGCCCAAGTCTAATGGTGCCCCAACCACGCCCACACTCCCGTCTCGGGCTTATGCCGAAGGATACAGCGCTGTAAATCCAACGCCAAAGTCCAAGACTGACGACGCCTCAAAGACAAAGGCGTCTGCATCTGAATCAGTGGTGAAGCCAACTCCCGTCACCACCACCAAACCGACTATCAAGGATCGTCTCGGTCCTCGAAGAGAATCACGGGTCACTCCTCATGCAGGAGGTCGCACCCGTTCCAACAAGGACAAGAAGATTCCTGCAGCCTCTCCTATCGGATTGAAAATCGAAGTCCGAGAGTCTGCCGAGACTTCGCGCCCACATCGGCGAAAGTCTAGGCGAGTCACTTTCGGAAGTTTCGATGGATTGACCCGTCCTCGGAAGGAGACGTTTTCATCTGACGATGAGGACGTTATACCCGAAAGATCACGCCGACATACGGCAGGTTGCTCCGGTACACACACCGATGGCGTACTACCGTGTGCAGAGTGCGAGAAAATCTCGAAGGGATTCCCCAAATTGACGCAGTCATGCTTGTGCTCCAAGCTCATTAAGACGATGCTCTCGGAGTGCAATTGCCATCAAGAAGCTCCAGAAAGGGTGTCAGTCTTCCAGAGACTCACCACGGAGATGCCGAGACCTAGGTCAAGGCGATTCAAAAGGATGATCTCCCGAGAGGGTGAGTTGCCGAGGTCACTAATAATATGACCAGCAAAGAATCATCGTCGCGGGCTATTCAGGCGCATGCATAGCGGCTAACTTCGTTTGCGGTCGGGACTATCCGGCGGTCGAATCTGATAAGCTTCGAAGGGACGCGGAGGATGATGCGCCGATATTGGCTCCGCAATCGCATCCGATCATACCGTATCTAGCGAAGGAGCCCCAAGAAACACTTATGATCGCATGCATCAAGTGGCCAAAATGCTAGACGGCGCTGAATAAACAACGGAAAACTTCAAGTTAGAAATGGAATTGGCCATGCACGATGAGAGAAATGCACGACCAACAGATCCAAGCCCCGACAAAACATCAAGGTGAATGAATCGGTAGCGTCAGCGTCGATGAAGATGATAGCGATTCGGATCGGGGAGGAAGCACCGAAGATGATAACCCCCGAACCGGCATTTGCTCATGAGGCGAGAAGATCAAAGACTTGGAGAGCAAAATCAATTCATTGATTTCCGCCAAGAAGTAAAGAAGACAGTATTCCTTGCCCATACCCGAGGGAATGGGAATCAATCCACTCCATCGGTTTAACTTAATAAACTTCACACCATTTGATCGGAAGGGTTCCCCGACGCAAAGACTTGATTTATTTCAAGTCACACCTCGGAGTTATTTCGCAACGAACCCTCGATGGTTCGGTCATTCGTTGGCACCCGTGGATTTGCGCCGAATGGTACCGCCTCAAGCCGGAGCATTCACAGTGGGGCGACATGGAGTCTAGCTTCCTTACCAATTTCTTTGATGACGATATCGAGGTATCGATCGACATTGCTCGACGAAGCGTAAAGACGAGAAACCGTGGATATCTTTGTCAAACGATTCGAACAAGGCAATGAACTGTCCGGGATCCAATAACGGAGGAGTTCATCCTCCAAACACTACGACAACTTATCGATAGATGTGCTTGAAGCAATGGGTACAGCACCATCGATAGCGTGGAAGGACTCAAGGTTCGTGGAGAGCAAGCCGAGAGGTTCCTCAAAAGGAAAAAGCGAGGTCGGTAGACAGCGGAAGCTCGAGCGTAACTTTGTCCCAGCGGCAAAGGGAAAGAGCAAGCCAAGGCGGCGGTTCGCGACAAGCGTTCAACTCCAACCCAGCGGCGGCAGCCAGCGAGCGAGCGCCGGGCACAATCAACGTGGCAACTGGGCCACAAAAGCGAGGCCTTAGAGCCGAGATTCCAAGTCCTATTCCTTTAGGGACGGCGAGATTCTTGGTCTCTTCAAATATCTTGTGGAAAATAACAAGATCAAGCTCCCTCCGATTCAATCAAGAGGAGGCGATGAAGACGAATGACCCAAGATCGCATACGCCATAGCGGTTCATCACCTAAATCTGTTTTGCCTTAAGGACAAAATCCGTGCTTTAATTGATGTAGGGTCATTACTATGAAGCCGCCCAAAGAAAAGAAGGTCGGAGCCACGCGTATCCATAAGTTTCGGTCGGTGCCGCTGACATGGTTTGAGCTGAACCGGTGGTCAAAGTTGCGATGAAAACGGTAAAAATGACACAAACAACGCCGAGAAAGGACTTGTATCATCGACCCGAATGAAAGTCTTGTGGGTCCACCTGCACTTATTGGAAGATGAGCAATGGGTAGCCTCTTCTTGAAGAATAAGCCGAAGGAAAGGCATGCCATGCTACTTCCGCAATTCGGAGAAGCGATGAGCAGTGGTAACATTCAATTTGTCAGAAGAACACGAAGCCGCCACCGGGGTGGACAAGTACAAGTACAAGTACCCGAAGTCCCCCCCTAATGCCAGCGGCTCTGGTGGGGGTACCAACAAATCCCTCACTCATCGAGAGAAAGCGCCAGACAAGTGGGCGCCAAAGAAGCTACAAAGCGGCCGCATGAAGTTCAACTCGAAGCGGTCGATTGGTCGCCCGATTGGAAGAGATAAACCGGGAACTTCGAACTCTCCATACCGCTTCGACGTCATGGCCCAATTAGCCAATATCCCCGCAAGGATCACTCTCTATGAGTTGCTGCGCTTATCAAAAGAGACGAGAGAAGCTCTTCAAGAAGCCCTCGCCGATTCAGAAGTCTTCCTCACCCAGATTAGGCCGAGTCCAGAAGAGTCGGCCCAGCAATGCAACCTCGCGACTAAACACTTCCCTTGCATCACTTTTACAAAGGAGGATATGCAGACGAGGAATTCCAAACACGATAGGCCGCTATACTTCACCGGGTATATTGGCTCTAGTGAAGTTAACCGGATCCAAGTCGATCCGGGTTCCGCTGTGAGCATCATGCCCCTGCGCCTCATGTATCATCTTGGAATTCCTGCCAGTAAACTGGCGTCGACAGGCACAATGATTTATGGATTTAACACCAGCGGGTCTCGGCCGCTTGGTAAGATCCGGATAAAGTGCCAAATGGGGGACTTAAAGTCCGAAGTCACCTGCTATGTGATTGACGCAGAGACTTCCTATAACTTATTGTTGGGTCGACCTTGGATCCACAATAACGTTATAGTCCCGTCTACTCTTCATCAGTGTCTCAAATATGTAGACACGAATAATGAGGTCAAGACGGTGGTCGCGACAAACAACCGCTTAAGGGGATGGAGAATTATTTCACCGATTCTCTCCTCTACGGTAATGAGTCGGCTGAATCATCGGCCCAAGTACTGCGGACGGTGGTGAAGAGGCGATACGAAACGGGCTTGGTTATAGTGGAGGTTTTGTTTTAAATGACATTGTACCCCTTGTAATCAATCTTGACGATGAAGAATCGCCGATGAACATTGTAATTGGCAAATTGCCGATGAATCAATAAATGACGATTTAGAGTATCCTGTTTTTGAATGATGTGATGACGGTTTATACAATGATCGAGTTGCACACGCAACTTCGGTCATCTTACTTTACACAAAAGCGGTTCGAGACTCCTTTGGGGCCACTTCGTCATCCCACGAAGATCAAGTAGTGAAAAGACTTGGTTTACGGAAAAGGAGATCACGGTTCAGCGCCGAATCACTTCTTCAAAAGCAGCGGAGCGACAATGGGCCTATCCTCCACACATTCGATATAGTCCGAAACAGGGTATCATGAAGAGATGGGGTATGACTTGACACGAGGGAAGGTCTATGTTTGGGCGAGGTCCTCGAGTCCCTCCTAAAGCGCATATGTCCCAAGAGGAAAGCGGATAATTACTATGCATTTAGAAGGGATTGGGATACTTAATCCTCCTCGAAGATGAATGCTCGTGGTCGATTGATAATAATCCACCGGTGAGGCGGACATTAGTCGACTCTTGGCTTGGGATTGACACCGACCTGGGAGAAGCTTTCAAGGCTTTAATGTCAAATATGGCTACGATCGATCCTACTCTTGTTGAGAGTGATGAAGACATGCCAACATGGGAAGACCCATGGATCCATCAACTCGAAGCGGTTTGGGGATAGGTTCGAACAAAGAGAACCCCCACTAGGGAGAGTAGTCGAGTTAATATGGGTGATGAAGAGCATCCTAAACTCATAAACATCGCAATACTCTCCCTTGGAAGAAAAGGAAGAGTTGATTGCCCTAATCGGGGAGTATATCGATGTATTCGCTGGAGTTACGAGGACATGCGGGACTTCGACCCTAATGTGGCAACACATCGCCTCAACATCAAAGGCGGATGTCAAACTGTCAACAACAACAAAAAGCGGTTTAGATCCACAAATATTGGAGGCAATTGTTGGCGAAGTGAAGAAACTCATAGAATCGGATTCATCGAAATCCAACATCCGGATTGGGTGGCGAATATAGTCGGTCATGAAGAAAATGGGTCGATTAGGATGCAGTAGCGACTCTGAGACCTCAGCGGCTTGCGAAAGATGACTTTCCTCTTCCAATCGCGATGTCATAGTTGACAACACGTGTGGATTTGAAAGAATGTCCTTTATGGATGGCTTTTGAGGTATAATCAAATCAAGATGTACCCGATGATGCAAACCTGCGTTGAAGCAGCCATCGGCATATATTGCTACGGTCATGCCGTTCGGCCTCAAAATCGCATTAGCGTACGAGCAATGGCGGAGATTTTCGGGATCATCTTGGGAAAGATTCGAATGCTCGTCGGCGATTTGGTGCGTGGCGTGACAAAGGAAATCACATCAAAGATCTTAGAACGGTATTCAACTCATGCGGACTCATCGCCTAAAGATGAACCCCGCCAAATCCTTCCTTGGGATGTCGGTGGCAAGTTCCTCGGTTTTGTCATCACCAACAAAGGAATCCCGTCGATCGACAAAGTGAAGGCAATTCAAGAGTGCAACCTCAGAAATGCGAGAGAACTTCGAGGGGTTACAAGGGCGATTGGCGTACATCCGGCGGTTCATATCGAACCTATCAGGAAGTGCCAACCGTTCTCCAAGTTGAACAAGAAGAGTGTCATATATTTGGGGCGGCCTTTGCCGAAGAACGTGAAGAGATCAAGTCTTATCTCGCTAAACCTCTGTTCTTGTTGCCGTGATGGAAAACCGTTTTGATCACGTCAAGGCAGCGGATCACTCGTTAAGCGCTTTACTTCGCGCAAAGGCGGCGATAGCGGTCCGAAGCGGCGATGTATTACGAGCCGAACATTAGTGGTCTTTGAGTCTCGATATCCGATGGTTGAGAAGCAAGGTTTTGCATTAGTGTTAGCGATTGAAAAATCGGCACTATTTAGTCGGACGAGGCGATTTATGTTATTTCCAGCGTGAATCGGTCGAATATTCATGACCGGCCGGCCTCGATGAGTTGGCGTTTGGCGAAATGGGCCTTGCTCTTGTCCCAATATGACTTGTATTTCAAACAGCGAAGTCGGTCAAAGGACAAGCGATTTGTGATCTCTTGGTACGCGGCCCGACAGCGGATGCGGTTGAGCTATATGGCGATCTTCACGATGAAGTCCACGGTCAACACTACATCGCACCAACAAATATGGCGGCTGTATTTTGATGGAGCTTCGGGCCACCAATGTGGCAAGCCCCGGATGTTCTAAGATTTCGGTTGAGTCGGAGTTGTCTTGATTTCCCAGGGAATCATGTCATGCCTGCTTATTCACTCACGAACCTGTTCAATAGCGTAGCGAATACAACGCTACTTATCGGACTTAGCCGCCAAAAGGGGTGAATATCTCGAGCGTCTGGCGATTCACAATTGATAGTTAAGCGGGTTCGTGGTGACTCTGAAGTCGAGGAATCGGATCTAATCCCTATCATCGGATAGGCTGTTGAAATAGCGACTCATTGAAGAGTTTTTCATCGAATATATCCAGCGCCTCAAAAGCGCTTATCTTGGATGCGGCGTTAGGCGTGTCGTTAGCACAACCTTAGAGGCCGAGCAACTAGTTGCGGTCGAGGACTCACCAACTCTTCGTACCATTATACGATGAGGCACAAGAGAGATAAAGGGTAGTTACCAAAGAAGTGTATACAACCCAAACCAAGTTGGAGCCCAGATTGGCGCTTTCCTATCATCGATTCGTCTTACATGGTATTCTACGAAGGCGTAAAGGAGAAGAGTCGATCCGGAGAGCTCCAATTCTTTTACGACACGAGAGACCCGAGATGTTGCCGAGAATGCGATGGTCTTTGCTCCGATGCCTCTCAAACAAGAGGCGAGGAGAGGTCCTTCGGGAAGCACGAAGGTGAATGTGGCTTACCGGCCGGTCCCAAGCTCTGATCGAATCAAGAGAATGGGCTACGGCCAACAATGGTTAATGGCGGATCGAGCATTTCGAAATGCCCGCGTGTCAAATTCCGCGAATTATATGCATCGGCCTCTGGCGGTTGCATCCCCGGCCACATCACGGCCATTGAGACATGGGAATCGGCGTTGTAGGTCCCATTTTTCCTCCGTCGGTTAAAGTCGGTTTATTCTAGCGATCAGACTACTTCTCAAGTGGGCGAAGCAATCCGCTAAAGGAAGTAAAGCGATACCGTCATCAAGTTTATCAAACACCATGTCATCTATCGACACGGTGTCCCAAGGCGGATCGTGCATGACAGCGGTCCCCAATTTATCGGCAATTCCTTCATCGGGTTTGTGAGAAATTCAAGATACAAGATGTCTCCGTCAGCGGCTTATAATCCGGCTGACAAATGGATTAGCGAGAGCATTCAACAAGGCGATTATCAAAATTACGCCGAAGCTTGTAAAGTAACAAGCGAGGCTGGGATGATAAACTTCGGAGAAGCCCTCTGGTATCGCCTGGCTTGCGCCGCCAAGCTGGAGAGACCCGTACTCCACGGTTTCGGTGCGGCGATGCTCCGTTGGAGATCGAGATCCGTCGCCGTATCGCCCTTTCAGCGAGATGGCGACGAAGAACAACATCAAAAGCGTCTCGAAGAGCTTGAGATGTTAGATGAGAAGCGCACGGAGGCTCAACAATGCATTGAGTTCTACCAAGCTAGGATGTCGAAGGCTTTCAACAAGAAAGTTCGATGAGAGAACCTTTAGAAGGAGATTTGGTCCTCGGCTCGGCGACCGATAATCCTCACTTTCAAAAGAAAGGTAAATTCGAACCTAAATGGGAGGGTCCGTTTGTAATAAAGCGGTTTACTCCAATGGTGCATATCGCCTCATTACCCAAAATGGCGGCCGGCAATTAATCTTAGATAAGCGGGAAGTTCTGAAGAAATACTACCCATAGTATCTTGGGATAACCCGTTCGGCGGAAGTTCCTCGTGGGATGTTTCACCCACTTTTCGCGAGATAACCCTAGATTTATCCTCCATCACAATTTCCCCATCGATCAAATTCCTTGGCGGTGGGTCTACAAATTACGGTACATTACCAAAATCCCTCTTGATTCCTTCTATGAACAAGAGGCCCACTCAAAATTCCTTTCCTTGGGAGAGAGAATATAAAATCCTTCCTCTCCAGCGTAAAATCCTTCGTGTCAAGCGGAAGGGTTTCATCCTCATCTTAGGTAGCCCGGTGAAGGTATCTTGTAGGGATTTTCGACCGGGTTGTCCGTGAAGGTCACGGAGTCTCTTCGGTTCTGGTGGAGATCCCACTCTTAGTTCCATCTTCATCTCGGTAGCGTGGTGAAGGTATCGCCGGATTTTCGACCAGGTTGTCCGTGAAGGTCACGAGTCTCTTCGGTTCTCGGTGGAGATCCACTCTTAGTTCCATCTTCATCTCGGTGGCGCCATTGAAGGTATCTTGGGGATTTTCGACCGGGTTGTCCGGAAGGTCACTGAGTCTCTTCGGTTCTCGGTGGAGATCCCACTCTTAGTTCCATCTTCATCTCGGTGGCCCGGTGAAGGTATCTTGTGGGATTTTCGACGGGTTGTCGGTGAAGGTCACACGAGTCTCTTCGGTTCTCGAGTGGAGATCCACTCTTAGTTCCATCTTCATCTCGGTAGCGCCGGTGAAGGTATCTTGAGATTTTCAGACCAGGTTGTCCGTGAAGGTCACGAGTTTTAGGTTCTCGGTGGAGATCACTCTTAGTTCCCCTCTTATCTTAGGTAGCGCCGGTGAAGGTATCGCCCGGATTTTCAGATCAGGTAGTCCGGTGAAGGTCACACGAGTCTTTTCGATTCCTCGACGGGAATCTGTTTATTAGCCTCATCAGGAAATAGAACACATTCTTCCTTTCCCACCTCAATCAATCTTCATCGGTTCAATCCTTCTCGGTCAAAGACCACGAGAGTCATCTTGGGGCATTTCTGAAGCCTAAGAAGGGATAAAGCCAGCGCCTAACTGCAGCGTCGCGGGTTAGTCTTCCACGAAAAGGCGAAGCCTCATTATTCAACATCGTAGCATTAAGTCTAAGAGAGTTTCATTCTTTTAGCACAGCGTTGTGTGTAGAGCGGTTTAGATAATCTACATGCTAGCCCAACTCAAGCGGTAGTTGGTAAAGGCTCATCAAACCCGTTGAAGGTCGGGGTTGGCCATAACCCTAAAATAGCGCCTCACCGCGTTGCGGTTTAGTCTTTTCGATTGAAGAAGACACGATTAAGGGTATTAGTCGAAGCCTAAGAAGGGCGAGTCTATGCAACACAGCGTTGCGGGTGGTCTCTTGCCCGTAAAAGTACGAAGCCTATGTATTCAATATCATAGCAACAAGTCTAGAAGAGTTTCATTCTTTTAGCACAGCGTCACGTCTGAGCGGATCACGATAATCGCGCTAGCCCACTCAAGCGGTGGTTGGTAAAGGCTAATCAAACCCGTTGATGGTGAGGGTTTGCCAAAAATCCTATAAGTATTATGGTTAATTATTTGGACAGTAAAAGAATCATAATAAACAATGAAAGGATGGATCTTATTCAAATATAGAAGGGGCTACAAGCTGTTTAAGCATCAAGTCTATGACAAAGGATTTGTTGTTGGTAGACACTTCATCATTGTAAGCACGGTGGAGTTCTTCCGCACCTTCGGCTCTGAAGGACCCCTCATCGGTGTTTAGTGTCTTCGTGGTTGCCTCCTCGAGCTCGGCCGGTTTGCCCGGCAAAAGCTCCCTAGGCATAGCGGTGAGGGCTTCTTCCTTGTTGGCCTTGGCGACTCAAATGCCCATCCTATCTTCCCGGCATGGAGCTCTCCCACGGCGATATTATCCTCTCCTTTTCGCCACAATCGATGCGGATGTGGCTTAAGGAAAAGTATGTCACAACAACGACCGGCGTCGGTACGGTCTTTACGCATCGCGGACTTGAGCCCGGTAAAACACAGTCGCGCCACCTCTAAGCGAGTCGGTATGGCGGCTATGTATGAGAAGCCCGGCTGCCCGCGGCTCTTGCGATCTGGGCGTCCCTCGGATGGTGAGATCATCAACAATGGCGAGCATTTCGGGGTAA
This sequence comes from Asparagus setaceus, assembly GCA_012295165.1. Classification (NCBI taxonomy): domain Eukaryota; kingdom Viridiplantae; phylum Streptophyta; class Magnoliopsida; order Asparagales; family Asparagaceae; genus Asparagus; species Asparagus setaceus. The sequence continues at coordinate 27,171,706 of CM022704.1, read as the reverse complement.
CCCATATCCGTATCAAAGCCATCAGGGGATCAAGCGGTGGCACGGCTGATGAAAGCCGCCATGAAGGACCTTTTCGATCCGGTGTTCACCAAAGAATGGCGTATTTCCAAGCGGATAATAAGATGGGATGGATCTTCATCCGGCATCAACGCTCTCGCCGGATCATGGAGTCGAGATGTAGGCTGCATAGAAGAAAGAGGACTTTAGAATTTTCGGTAAAAATGGAAGCTTATTTGGCTAAAGACCCTTACCCGTTTCCTTGATTGTAGTTTGAGGCTAGCGAGTCTACGGTATTATCTATCATTTGGGATCTTTGTCAGCATGGTGAGCCCTCAATGTGCTCATCTATCTCAGCGATTTGTCGTGGTGATTACGGCGGCGGAAAGGAGTCCCTACCACTACACAAGGGGCGTCTCGACCTCTTTTAATTATAGTGGTATTGGCCAAGCGGTGGTCCTATAATTAAGAAAATTCATACCTTCTTCGGGGATGGTAGTTTGGAAATCTTCACGAATCGTTGCGATCTTGTGACCAAGTGCGTAACAAGTCATCCATGGAAGTACCCGTATAAACCGGTACCCGAGATCTTCCATTGAAGTCGAAAAAAGAAGGCATTAGGAAAGTGAATGCAATTAAGGCGAACCATAGGTAAAGTTACTTACCTCCTCTGATTGTGATTAGCCTAGTCTCGGTTTGTGCATTTGTCTCTGCAATCTCTCTAAAGAACAAAAGCAAAGAGGCAATTAGTGGGGTACAAATCCGAGTCATTCCATTCTGCATTAGCCACCCAGAAGAGGAATTATCGATGTTAGATGTACACGGGTCCGGGGATCGGGTCCTACATCGGCCTCTTCGCCATAGCTCCATACATTTGTTGAGTAAAGCTGGGCTCGGCCTGAGGCAGTGGCTCAGCCGAAATTGTGGTGAGCAAAATCAAGGCCGGGATCATAATCCTAGAACCCCGCATGCGAGCGGAGAAATGTCGGTCTTCAAAGTCAAAATTCGGATTTCATCCGGTGAATTATTACCTCCGTCACCATTTGGAACATTCTTGGTCAAGTCTATATCAAAGGACCAGGATTCCGTGATTCTTGTGGGCTAGCCTCTTCGTTTAACCCCTTGAGAGGTTGAAATTCTTCCTCTTCAATAGATTTTCACGAAAATTCAATTGGATGAGAACTCTAATGGAAAGGATGAGAAAGCGAAAGGGAAAAGGAAAATACCGAGATCCTTCTCATGAGCTGCGACCTCGCTTGGTCCTCTCCTAAAGTAGCGGCGTCGAGTTGTGGAACTCCTCCTCGGCCTCACGGTCGATAAGATTGGCGCTTCCTCGAGCTTGACCGGCATCTGCGGAGTGTCGAATGCCGGCTGCATAGCGATGCCGGCTACGGATCTGAGATGGCCCTCGGGGGCCCGACTCGTTAGCTACTAATAGCCAACTACAATGGAGGAATGTCGACTCGGTGGCGGTCACGAGCTTCGAGGCCGAATCTAGCACCGGTACATCCCATGGCGCTCCACAACCATGCTCGAAGGCCATCCACAAGTCCACCTCGAGTGCGGGTATGCGGTTCGGGTTCCCAACATAAAGTTGGTGCGTGCCGGCTGGCGAGCAAAAAGCGACGAGAAAATAAGGCTCAATGAAGCATTCCTCACTTACCGGAAGGTGAGATACCACGGCACGATATTCACTAACCGGTTGAAATAGCCAATGTTAAGTGAAGTCTGGCGTGTCTTGGCACCTCCTCGTCGACCAAGGACTCACCATATTGACCGGAGAATGAGGAAAAGATCGGAAAAGATCCACCCTTTGTGAATGCATCGTTTTCTTGATCTCTGCAAAACCCGCCCTTCCATCGCAATCCTCTACCAAGCTGTAAGAAAGGAGTAGGCGAATCTGTGGAACCGGTGCGACATCATGTCGGGCGATGAAAGGACAACGAGGTCATCAAATAGGTATATGGGAGCTCTACCGGACGGAAGGGATGCGTGATGATGGCTCGTCCTTTCTGCAGGTAGCTTCGAACTATATGCGCAATCCACGGTGAATCTGCCACCATCACGGAAGGAGAGAGTTCCTTCTTGTGGGCGAGTTGAGCTGCGGGATAAAGGACCTCCAAAGGTAAAGCATCATCAGTTGATATGGAACCACACACTTCTTGAGCAGTTGCAAGATAGCACGCTAGAAGAGTTGTCGGTTTGATAGGCTTCACGCATGCCACAGAAAAGTCGAAACTTGGTCCGAAGGAAAGCCTTCTTTAGCGTGGCGAGTGTATAAGAGTTAGCCTCGGACTTCTTGATCAGTTCATTAACCTTGAAGGAGTGGCGGTGATAGTTCACATATTTCCTCGCCCGATTTGTCCTCCAAATCTTTGGAACAAGTAGTGGCAGTGCTTGGACTCACTGCGATTTCCTCTTAAGCGCAAGGTTGGATTGGGCGAGCTATATGGTAATGACAAGTGAGATCCCATAAAGTCTTATAACGATGGCGTGCGTTCCTTGGCCCGGCTCGGTTCGATTGGAGGAAAGTACTCGATATAGCATCTTCCCCATGGGTAGACACGAAATCACGGTACATCTCATGCAAAGCCAACTGACTTCGCCATGTTTGGTGAAACGTATTGAATCTGGATTATAAAGCTCGAATAAGGTGAAATGGTTGGCACTGATTGGAAGGCCATACATGGTGGCACGAATCGTGAATCTGAGACCGCAAAGCACGAAGTTCTCCATCCCATCGGTGAGGGCGTAAGCGGTCGGCGACCCACCGTGCTTACTTGGCAGAGTGTACCCGGCCGAAGAATCTATGGTGACGGCGGCATCTCGCCCCAATTTAGCAAAGCGATTCTTCAAAGTCGAGGCGGAATAAAAAGCTCATCCGCGAGTGTCGACCCTACAACCGAGTGAAAGTAGATGGCCGATTCTGTTGGAACCGGAGAGGCTGTTTGGTAATAAACCCACAATGAATATGATCATGCTCTTGATTGAGCAGCCATGACATACGGCGTGTCCGGCATGGTGTCTAAGGTCGGTCAATGAGAGTTGGCGAGTATCGAGAATATACAAGGGGCCTCCGTCGTCTTTGTTCAACCACCTCTCACTCTCGATACGTATCGGATCCTTAGCGAGTCGCCGAATAGATAATCGTCTTTAAAGGTTGATGGTGAGGTGTCCCTTACTGCGGTGCATCGGTGACCAATCGTCGGAGAAGCGGGAACTCCCCTCAAATCTGACTGGATCGTCTCGCTGATGTGAGCGCAATCGGCGAATAAAAATGCGGGATCATCACACATGGAATAATAGTCACTATGGCGTCCATCGACGTAAGTGGGAAAAAGCTCGAGGAATAATCAAGCGAAATCGAGAAAATACTCGGTTAGTAAATGGCGTTGAATTCATCTTACGATAGATTGAGTCCGCGACCTTATAGCGGTATGGCGATTTCATCCGTATTAAACTACGGGAGCGATAAATATAGCCGCATAATCAAGCGGCAATATATTCCGTTCTGAGGGGGTGAAGTCACGATGTGAAATGCTCCGTTAAAACTCGAGGCGGGTGATCTTTGAAGCCTCAATCCTCCGCGAAGGAGAATCTCGGCTCTTCCCAATCGCCTCACAAAGGAGAAACGGCGGGGTCATAGCGAGTACACAATCGGCGTCGATCCTCCACGAAGGAGAATCTCGGCTCTTCATCGCCTCACAAAGGAGAAACGGCGGGGATACAGCGCATATATGTCGAGAATATGATGGCGTTGGCGCCCCCGAAAAGAAGGCGTGCATTCACAGCGCCGTCGCGAGTTGATCGACTCCTCGAGCAGCGTGATCTTCCGGCGACATCGAGGCGCAAGACAAATAAAGTCAGATATGCGGTTAATCAACAAAAAGGCATCAAAAGTCCCGTTTGAGCCGGGACAGGTCTATCAATCATAGCCGGGCATCAGCAGACGTCAACAAAACGGGCGACCACACCGACCCGGAGGGTACTTGAGCGGCAGAGAGCAGTGGCCTTAAGCTGCGGTCGCGACCGGCGCCAGCCAGCCGGCTGGTCAGCGAAGCCTTCGGCGAGCCAGCGCCGTATCCAGTTTCGATCACAGCCGGCGCCAGCGCGAATTCGGTCACAACGGCGCCAGCGCCCGGTACCTTCGATCCGCGACGAGTCCGCCGGCGCTTCGCCGTGTTGTCGCCCGGCGTCGTCAGACCTCGCCGCCGCCCAGAACCAGCCGCCGACACCGGGCGAAACCACCGTTCCATGCGTGCATGAAAAAAAGAGAAAAGAAAGAATTTAGGAATCCTCATTACATACCTTGTTGTCTAGAAAGAAAGAGCGACCTGGCGAAATAAGCAACCGAGAGAAAAGGGGGCGGCCTAGGTCGAGAAGAAAAGCTTTGTGGGTATTTATAACAACCCATGCACCCAATCCTCTTTGAACAAGGACTCCTATTTGGCAAGAAGTAGGAATTCTAATTGGAGCCCAAATCAATTCTAGTGGGACTCTAATCAGCCCCTAATTAGGAGTCCTAGTGGAATCTTGTTTGAATGTCAAGATGGCTTGAAATCAGTTAGTTAATTGGCTCCTAATTCCTCGCTATATTGGAAAGATTAGAAGGTTTATTGTGAGGATAACACCTACATAGTGCATCGGCCGATCAGCAGCGTCGCTAATCCTACTCAACTAGGATTCACAGTATAAGCTGTTTCCTAATTTATCGAGAAGTTCAGGAAGAATATTTTCACAAAAATATTCTTAGGGATAACTTCGATCGTGCGGATGCATCGGCGCCCAGATCAGCGTCGCCTAATCCTACTCAACTAGGATTACAGTATAAAGCTGTTTCCTAATTTGTCGAGTTCAGGAAGAATATTTTCACAAAAATATTCTTAGGGATAACTTCGATCGTCTTGCGGATGCATCGGCGCCGATCAGCGTCGCCTAATCCTACTCCAACTAGGATTACAGTATAAATGTTTCCTAATTTGTCGAGAAGTTCAGGAAGAATATTTTCACAAAAATATTCTTAGGGATAACTTCGATCGTCGCGGATTATCGGCGCGATCAGCAGCGTCGCTAATCCTACTCAACTAGGATTACAGTATAAAGCTGTTTCCTAATTTGTCGAGAAGTTCGGGAAGAATATTCTCACAAGAAATATTCTTAGGGATAACTTCGATTCGGATTACAGGCGCAAATCAGCGTCGCTAATCCTACTCAACTAGGATTACAGTATAGCTGTTTTCCTAATTTATCGAAGTTCGGGAAGAATATTTTCACAAAAATATTCTTAGGGATAACTTCGATCGTCTTGGATTATCGGCCCGATCAGCAGCGTCGCCTAATCCTACTCAACTAGGATTACGGTATAAACTGTTTCCTAATTTGTCGAGAAGTTCGGAATATTTTCACAAAAATATTCTTAGGGATAACTTCGATCGTCGCGGATGCATCGGCCGCCGATCAGCGTCGCCTAATCCTACTCGACTAGGATTACGGTATAATGTTTCCTAATTTATCGAGAAGTTCGGGAAGAATATTTTCACAAAAATATTCTTGGGATAACTTCGATCGTCGCGGATGCATCGGCGCGATCAGCGTCGCCTAATCCTACTCAACTAGGATTACGGTATAAAGCTGTTTCCTAATTTATCGAAGTTCGGAAGAATATTTTCACAAAAATATTCTTAGGGATAACTTCGATCGTCGCGGATGCATCGGCCCGATCAGCGGCGTCGCCTAATCCTACTCAACTAGGATTACAGTATAAGCTGTTTCCTAATTTATCGAGAAGTTCAGGAAGAATATTCTCAGAAATATTCTTAGGGATAACTTCGATCATCAGTGCATCGGCCCGATCAGCAGCGTCGAATCCTACTCGACTAGGATTCGGTATAAACTATTTCCAAAATTTCAGCGAGGAGTTCTGGAGAATAAATCCATATTCTTAAGGATAACTCGGTAGGCCCTTAATTTCCTCCACCATAATCTCCAGAGAGGATAATCGATGAGGAGTGAAAGTCATGTTGACATCGGATAATCATATCCTCCGCGTAGTTAAACCAACAACAGCGTGATGATGAAGGAATTAGCGAATAAGGGTTATGAAATTCTATGTACTTTCGACCAACCAATGTGTAAGCCAACAAAGAGTTAGACATATGGAGAAGTCCAAAAGTCGATGGTTAGTCAAACAGCGACCAGCCGACACGAGTTGCAAACAAAACTCACCCACCGGCTTGAATCAAGATTTCAACAAGCGGTCGGACAATAAATGCGGCAAGTGATCTTATCGAAATCCTACAAGAAGCTGGATGATGAAAGAATCGAAGACTTGAAGCTATCTTTTAGGACCCTCAGTAGGCGAGGCGGGAACCATCATGTCAAAGCATCGGACTCATCAAGAATCGAGGCGAGGCGGCTTTGGAGGGTATCTGTAGGCATAAAAATTGCTTATCGATGCGAACAAGACTAAATAAGCGGTGGAGTGCGACAACCGGCGATCCATCGGCGGCGACGAGCGCCGTCGGCGTGATTCTGCCGCCGCCTCCATGAGTCGGCGAACTCATGAAGTGAGTCGGCGAAATCTGAACCAATAACGGCGTCGTGGAGAAAACCGGCGAAGCTCAGCGAGGCGAGTTGGCTAAACTCAAAGCGTTGGCGAGGCGGAATCAAGCGTACTTAGTCGTCGATGCAAACGAACCGTTTGAACTCACGAAAGTTGATCGGACCACGGTTCGAACACGCGGCGACATCAGGAACAAAACTAAGCGGAAAGACGAAGAATCGGCGAAGAAGCGGAAGCGACTCGACCGGTAAGCGGGACCTCGGCCAAATGGCCGGGTGGCTGGAAACCACATGGTAGCTACCTCACAAGAATGGCAGAGGTACCGACAAATGGCCAGGGTGGCCACTATGGCATTACCTCGACCCAACAACACAAGGCAGAATGGCTCGACAAACATGGTAGAGCCTCCTCGACAAGGCGGTGGCTCGCTCAACATGGCGGTGGCTCGGCAGTGGTGAGCCTCCTCGACAGAAGTGGCCAGGTGGCTCAGTGGTGGCGAGCCCTATGAATGTATAAATAGGGGGTCTTGGTGAGTAGAAATTAGGATTTTTGGGGATTTTTGTGATGGAGGAGGAGATCTTCTTGGGTTTTGGACTACGAAGAGCCCTCATGAGATCTCGGCCTTGAGTTCGAGCCGTGAGCTCAAGTCGGTCGGCGTCAGTTATAAGCAAAGGTAGCGAATTGAATTGAACTCTGAGATACCCTCTAGGTTAAGCTTAGTCTTAACCTCGGGGATAATTGTGATTTCTCCTTGTAGATCTCACCGCTCGTGATCCTCTCCTTCGTTGAGTGTGATCCCCTTGATCCTCTCGCCGTTGAGTGTGATCCCCGGTAGCCGTTTCCTTCGTGAAGCGAGCCTCTCGTCTGTAGTTCGAGCCGGGTTTACGAGTTGGAATTGCGGTGGTCCACGGACACAATAAGTCCCGAGCAGGGCAAAGAACCCATGGCGAGGATCCGATATATTGAGATCCTCGTGTTTGTTCACTAAGGATAAAAGTTGTAATCTTTTTTTGATTTTCATTGTACGCCTTAAAATAAAAGGCATTTCTTTTTGAATTTCGTTGTAGGCCAAAGAAGCTGTAAGCAAATTCAAATCAATGACAATCATCCCGACTTTTACCGCGAACAATGTCGAGGAGGAGGAGTCCTAGCCAGACAATCTCGGTAGTGGTGGATGCCATGGCTCGATACTCGTATTCAGCACTTGAGCGTGATACAATATCTTATTTCTTAGATTTCTAGGAGATCAGAGAGTGGCCTAGAAATATGCAGTAGCTAGTGGTGGATCGTCGATATGTAGTGTTTCCTGCCCAGTCTGCATTGCTGTAGGCACTAAGAGTAAGTGATGAGGATGCTGAGAAGAATAGTGCTCTGGTTGGGGTCTCGCGGGTAGTGTAGCACATGAAGTAGTGCAGAATGGTGAGAAGAGTGAGATGTAGCAACGAATTGACTGAGGATATAGACAGCGTGAGAAATGTCAAGTCTGGTTATCGTCAAATAAACTAGGCTCCCTACAAGGTGTCGATATTAGGTGGCATCAAGTAGTGGATCACCTTGTCAGCTTTGAGCTTCACATTCAATTCGAGGGGCGTCTGAGATGGTTTAGGATCTGTTAGCTCTGCGCGGGTGATCATAACTGTGGTAAACTTTTGTTAAGGTAGGTGATAGCCACGAGGAGTTTGAGTGATCTCTAACTCGAGGAAGTAGTGTAAGTTGCCTAGATCTTTCATCTCAAACTCTCGTTGGAGATATGATTTGATTTTGGTGATGGTTGATGGATCATCGCCAGTGATGATCATATCATCAACATAGAGGAGTAGGATTGTGTGGTGTTCATCAATAAAGAAAATGAACATGGCTGGATCATTCTCACTTGGGAGGAAATCGGCGGTTTGCATGGCCTGTGTGAATAGGGCAAACTATGCATGGGGTGCCTGTTTGAGGCCATAGAGGGCTCGTTGTAGGTGACAGACGAGACCTTTGGATTGAGGGAGTCCAGGAGGTAGAGTCATGTAGATATCCTCAGTGAGATTGCTATGTAGGAAGGCATTTTTTATATCCATTTGGTATAGGGGCCATTGTCGAGTAGCAGCGACAGTGAGTAATGTGCGAATGGTGGTCATTTTGGCAACAAGAGCAAAGGTCTCCTCATTGTCCACTTTGTATTGCTGTGTGAAGCCCTAGGCAACTAACCAAGCCTTGTGTCGTTCAATGGTTCTGTTCGCTTTAGTCTTGACCTTATAGGTCCACTTGCAGCTATCTTTATCGGAGGAAGAGGAATGAGATCCATGTGTGAGTCTGCTGGAGAGCTATAAGTTCATCTTCCATCGGTTGTTGCCACTCAGAAAATTTAACATAATGGTAAGAGTTGGGTTCTACATAATCTGACGTCAACATGATTGCAGCGTGGAAGGTAATGGAGGTGAAGTTGGAATCACTGTATTTGGTTGGTGGTTGGTGGTCTCACGATGGGTATCTCGGCTCAAGTATGATCCCAGTGATGGGTGGTTCAGGTGATGAGTTTGGTGGGGGAAGGTGATTGATCTGTTGTAGCAGGAGTGGAGTCAAAACTTGCTTTTTGCTCGGTGAGAGGACTATCTTCTGGACTTAGCTCAAGAGTGGGGGATGATGTGAGAAGATTAGGTGTTGTTTGTAGACGGTCAAAATATGCAAGCTCTCTCCTGGACCAATACTCACTATAGATAATATGAATCTGATACTTCAACCTAATAGGTGTCTAAGAAGTAAATGCCCATGGGCTAAACACTTCAGATGGCCCAAATAAGAGCCATGGTGAAGCTTGCCCAAGTTATAGCGAAGCTTGCCCAAAGTTGCAATGAATCTTGCTGTCAAGACCAAGTCAAGGTGAAGCTTCAGGCGAAGTTCACTTAGAATGGGCTCCGCCCAAGTAGTCCATGTGGGCTACATCACCCATGTTTTGTTATAGGTGAACTTCGGTCAGAGCATTTTTAGAGCTACTTTTGTGGAAATGGCTCACCTCCATTATCTCCTAAGTTAATAGCATCTATAATTAATGTCCACTAACTCTTTCTCTTAGCCTATAAAAGGAGGGGAGATTACACATTTTTGGGATTGATCTATCTATCATCATCACTATAAGAGAAGAGATCGGATCTTGGCAAAAAGCTTTGGCAAATCTCCAACAATCAACAAGAAGACTCATCGTCTCAGTCAGATCATCAACAGAGTACAAGAACGACGGTCCATTGGCACACGGAAAAGAACCCAGCCATAATTTTTTTATTGTTTCATTGTAAGCTTGAAATTACAATCCTCTATTTTTTTAATTTTAAAGACTTGAAATAGGATGGCAACTCTGCTGGGGACTTCTTTCTCGTCCGAAGAGAAAATCGTGTCGCAGTCCAACACGAAGGCCTTAGGGTCTAGCGCTGAAATGCTGATCATCAAATTTGACCAAGCACAATTTGAGGAATTCATTTCCTAAGAGAAGATAGGTGCGGCTCCAAATAGAAGCTACCGTAGAGTTCGTTGCAATATGAGATTAGGTTGAAACCCAACTCTATTGGCCCACGGCCAGAGCTCAATGAAGAGCCCCAACTTCGCCGATAGCAGTCTTGGCTTCACTGGAAGCCAGATGAACTTCGCCTAGAGCGAAGATTCAGTGACCCTCGCCTCCAACAAATGTCAGGGTGCTCAATCATCCTTTCATTTTAGACTTTAGTCCACAACCCTTCTAGGGGTTCGCTTTAAAGCATCTCGCGATGCTGATATGCTTCTGTGGATATTCTCCATCCGAAATTCCGCAAGGGAAAACTATCACCCTTAGTGATTCTTCATCTCAATTGCAAGCACAGACTTGTGGTAAAGACTCTATTGGCCACACAAGTCGTAGGTCAAAACAACTTCGTCATAGGTGATGTTTATTTGTTGAAGTCTGTGAAGGCAAAGTTGCTCTCAAGAAGAACGACTGCCATCTCAGCCAAACCAAGACCCCCCTAATCGAAGAGAATTCCTTTTTTTGAAGAGGGCACGCTAATGTCAGCATTGTGCAATCGTAAAGGAAATTGTCATGACAGTTCAAACAAATTGCCAATGCAATTCCCCACTTGCAAAAGAATTGGTGTTTAGCCATCTCAGCCTAGTTCCAAAGCCTTCAGAGGCTAGGAATAAACGGCGATGACACTCCTGAAAGAATAAAAACAATCTGTTATAGAGAATAAAACCAATCTATTATAGCTTGCAAATAACTAAGTATTAACCCCTACTGGGAGGCCGACACGTGTCCCGCTCCATGCCTAATCAAACGGACGACTCGAGTCACTCCCGCGGTCAACCTAATAGGCTGACAACTTGCATGGCCGACTAAAAAGGCTGTACTTGTCGACCTACCCACCAGATCGAAGCCACAAGTACCCGCACTCGGCTTACTATTCCAGTCGACAACGTACGTGGCCAACTAAAAAGGCGATACTTGTCAGCCCACTCGCAGAGCCGACTCGAGAGGCTGTGTGCTCTCGAACCCCCCGCCAAATAGCCAGTCACCATCACATTAAATACACGGTCAAAAATCATTATTGCTCTAACCCCCATAGTATTTATGACTCATTAGACCTAGTTAGCACTCAGCACCGCCTGTCACACCCACAACGGATGCCTGGATGACTCACTCCTCCCAGCGGCCGACACCTATGAAGTAGTTGATGACCGAGTCGCCAGCTGGACTCGACCAAAGTTACCTATCTGCCCTTCTGATCTACTATAAAAGGAAACTGTGCTGCCTAAGGTAACTTCTTCTATTCTCATGCAACTCTAAACAAACCTTATTACGTATCACCTATTTTCCCACTCAAGATCAACTACTGACTTGATCGTCGAAGGAACAATCAGAGAACCCAAGTCTGGCCTCTCACGAGTTCTTCATGTGTAAGAAAGGATTTTGGACTCCAGAACCAGTTATCTGAGGAAGTTTGAGGACCCTAACACCATCATAATCCATAAATAAACCCCCTGTTTGATAACTGATATCAACACAATCTCCAAGAGTTAATGGTCAATATGACAACTATAACTTAGGAGGAAGATGACGAAGATGATGATAGTCCTTCTGATCTAAGGTATTCTCTTGGCATAGGGGGCATACTACCAGAGCCCGATGGTGTATATCACCACACCAGGTCAAGACAAGGAGCAACAATCCCCTTTGATTTTTCTCTCTTGAGGATGCACGCTCCACGATTTTCATCACAAGTGGACCTACCTGCTGTTAGCGATGCAAAGTCTACCATAACGTTCAATGCAACTCCTAGCTCAAGTCAAGAGTGGGGGTGGGTTGCAGATATGGCAGATAGAGAGGCCCATGATGACCTTATTCATCAAATGGAAGCTCAAAAGAAAATATCTGATGAGCACTTCGAGTGACTTAAAGGCATGCTGCAATAATTACTGCGTGTCTCTTAACCCCTCAGAGATAATTTGAAGGGGAAATGACCTATTGACGTCTCCTTCTAGAAAGAACCGTCAAATCATGATGATATTCATTCCTCTCATTTAGAATCGGAGTTATTTAATTCGTCAAAGGTGAAACATGAGACGAAGATCCTTGAAAATTTTTAGGATCAGCTCAATGCTCTGACACAGAGGACAGAGCTGAAGAAAGTTGGGATTAGCCAACCTTATCCGATAGAGTGGGACTCAGTTCCTTACCCAATGAAGTTTAAGCCATCGATGTTGCATACATTCGATGGCAAATGATCTCCTAACCAACACATCTACTACTTCCACTAGCAAAAAGGGAACATAGTAGGAAACGATGCCATCAAGGCGTGACTCTTCATCGACACTCTCAAGGGAGTAGCCTTTGACTAGTTCCAGAACCTGGCCGAAGGTTTCATCAAATCCTGGGCTAATTTGGAATCGCAATTCCTGTCCCAATTCCATGAAGAGCAGTTCCATGTGACCATGGCTAAGCTCCTCTCAAAGAAACAAAGTGGAGATAATTCAGTCAGAGACATTACAATGCCGTGATATGCCATTACTGATGTTGCTTCAAATCTGTCAGCATAATTTCCTGAGTCGAATAGAAGCTCATATGGGCGCTATCAAGGCTAACTCATGGAAAGACTTAATGGAGCAGGCGCAGATTATCGAAAAATCTACCGAACACTTCAACAAATTTGATCCCCGTTCAAATTGAAAAGGGGATAAGAAAAAATAGGGGCAGTCATCCTAGTCGAAAGGGAATGAGACATTTGCTGTCGAGGTTGAAAAACTCGGCAAACGGAAGAAGGAGCGAAAGAGTACCCAATAGAACTACTCTTTTAAAGATGAGCATACCGTTGCCATCTTCCATATGCTCAAAAGGAAAATCGGTTAAAGTTTCTCGAGGCTCGACGTCCTGAAGAAGTTGGGAAAACTAATGATCCCAATTATTGCCTCTATTAGAGAATGTTGGGGCACCCAACGAAGAACTATTATATACTTAAGAATAAAATATAGACATTCATCGACTCGGGGATCCTTAAGCTTTGACCTAAGTAGAAGAAAGTTACTACCAACATAGTGACCCTTTAATTTGGCTCAATGCCAGAAATGCAGATTTAAAATGGAATTACTCTCATTCCCACTACAAGAATAGAGCTGGTCAATCATGATCAGCAAGGTATATAGAGTCAAGACTTTGTCCCTCTCACAACTCATAAAGGAGAGATGATGTGAGTTCATCCCGACCTTCTCCAAGATGAGCATTCAACTTCTCCCAACCTAACGTATCGTGTGAAAACTAAGGAGAAGATGACATCTTGTAATACAATCTCCGCAATTGTATGTGAGGAGTCTTTGTAGGTCTCCTCAACAACGGATTCAGAGGAAGAGAAGGCGGCCATGGCAGCACAACCAGATTAGACTCCACATGCAGGAACAAGATTTGGTAAGGGTTATGATTAGCACATTTTAATTACTTTTTTATACCCTTATTACCTATGTTATATGAATAAACGATATTACTAATAATCATTTTTATCTTATTTTGCAGGCTAATAAAGAAATAATGAATAAAAGCCCAAATGACTCAAATTCTACGAATTTCTACCAATATTTGAAGCCCAAATCGAAGACAAACAAAGGCCCAAGATACCAAATTGATCCAAGAGAAATTCGTGAAGAAAAATCAAGAAAAAGACAAATTAGGTTGGGAACCAATGGGTTGATAACAGTTGGCCAACCGGTTAATGCTTCGGTTAGCTAACCGATCGACCAACGATCGGTTTGCAGCAATTCGAATTAATGGTGGATTTCTCTTCCTTTTGGCTAGGTTTGATCCAATGGTTCACATCAACTCCGTTGGGCTATAAATAGGGGTGAAGGTGAGTGTTTTGAGTGTGAAATATTTTGTAAAAACTCCATTTGGAGAGGAGGGTCACTCTTAATTGAAGACCTTCCAAAATTGTAACTTTGTTACACAATAAATGAAATTTTCACCCTTCAATTTCCTTTCTCTTCTTCTAATCCAAGGACCAAAGGAGGATTAGATTAAGATCGAGGTTGTTGGTTTCTATTTTATTTCTTTTCATTTTCTTTCTTGTTCATTTATTGCTTTGTAGCTTAGATTTACTTTCTTGCAATTTAATTTCATGCAATTTACTTTCATGCAATTTACTTTCATGCAATGTATTTAATTCTTGTATTTACTTTCTAGAATAGATTTTCCTTTTCTTTAATTCACCTTGAGGCTAGAACCCTCTGGGAATTACCCTTTCTAAGTGTGGAGCCAATATTTGTGGGATCCTAGAGATTGTTTGAAACTAGCTAACAAACCCAACTCATTCTCATGAGATTGAGATAAGCTAAGTGGATCTACTCTAGATTCCTCATATCTTTAATTAATCCTCCATACTTTACATTCTTGATTTTGCACTTATCCTTGTTTTCCATTTGTTTGTTATTTTCCTTTATTCTTGATTTTGATTTTCCTTTACTCTCTCCTCTCTCTCAATCTTGCTTTCTTTTATTTTGCACTTATTTTCTCAATCTCATTTTCCTCCATGTGCATATAATCTCAAACTTAGTTTTGTTATTATGTGCATATAACCACCACCTCTCAACTTTATTTTTCTCCTCTTTTGCACATAATCCACATCCACTCTCTTATCTTTCCACATCCACTTTCACCATTTTCTTATTTTCATTTTATTTTAATAAACTCCTAATTGTCAGCATAATTTGAGAACCAAAACTTGAGAAAAACTCTTCCTACTTCCCGTTCCTCGTGGGATCGATAATCTTATATACTATAACTTGATAAGGTTGTATACTTGCAGGTAATCACTCAAAATTACCCATCAAGTTTTTGGCGCCGTTCGAGAGCGGTGCATAAGTAGGATTTTCATTAAGTTTGGTTTTATTTTGTGTGTTTTCTTTTTGTAGGAACTTGGAGCTTGAAGATCAAGAGTTGAAGATTCAAGATTGAGGAATTGCCTCAGCGAGGCTTTGCATTGCTTTTAGTGGGTAACTTCTCTATCTAGTATTTTCAATTCCACCCTTTAGATAGTTCATATACATTAGAGACAATTAGGATAATAAAAATAAATAAATAAAAATAAAAGATTTTTACCCTTATCGACCCTAATAAACTTCATTTTTTTTTATTGGACCATAATAAAAAATAAAAGATTTTTGTTTTGCATCCTTTTAGTTGCTTTTAATTCTTAGGGTTGCATTTCATATAATAGTAGGAATTCACCAAGTGATTTGAGCATCTTGATTTGGCACACACTTGAAAATATCTTAAGGGCAAAACCACTAATCAAGATAAGGTGAGGGATTTCATCACCTTTCCTTAGCCAAAATCACTAATTCCTCACTACACTTACCCAAGCTTCTTAAAATTTGATTAGGCGTTGGCCCCTAAGGATTCGAGCTCATTAAGGAACAATAATTTCTTAAGTGAACCGTCCAAGTTTATTTGGATTAATTGGTGTCTAAGGCAAGGTTTAGGGGTTGCGTGAAGCTCAGAAAGGAAAGAGGTACTTAATTGATCTTTGATCTCCCTCTAGTACTATCCTTACGGCTAATTACCCAAGTAAACTTTGATCTTTTCACTAAGGGAATTTTGGTTAGGAGCTGGTCTAAGTCAAGTTTAGGCTTAACCCTAGAGTTAGGGTGATTGGAAAGTGATTGCCTTGATTTATTTTTAGTTAGTTTTTCCTTATTTTTTTCTCATCATCTTCTTAACCTTTTCTCTTATCCTTTTCAAATAAAAAAAATAATAAAATTTTTTTGGTGTATGTAAACTTGGGTTAGGGATAATACTAATCGTTTAATTGTTTTGATTCATCTCTTGAACCAAAGAAATGGCTAATACCAACCACATTCTTCAAGATGTTTGTTACCCCACTAGAAATGCAATCCCCTCTTGCATAAAACTCCCGAGGTAAATGAAACCAATTTTGAACTTGACCGCATTTCATAAACATGCTTCCCAAATTCTTAGGGCGAGCGAAGGCATACATCTTTATCTCGAATTTGAAGAAGTTTGCCTCATGATTAAGATGAGGGACTTAGCGAAGATGCGATCAAACTCCGATTTATTCCATTTGCCCTTAAGGACAAAGCCAAAAATGGTTGTATAGCGCCCACATTCCATTTCAACTTGGGGTGAATTTGTGGAGTTTTAAAAAAATTCTTTCCTATCCATAAAACAATCAAGCTTAGAGCAGCATTCAAAATTTTAAAATTGTCGGGAGAACCTTTTGGAAGTATTTTGACAAATTCAAAGATCTTCTTATCAATGTCCTCACCATGGTCTTGAAAAGTGGCGATTATGCCAAATCATTTATGAAGGATTGGATTATTCTTCAAAACTTCCTTAGAGTCAATGTGTCAAGGGATTTCATGAAGAAAATGCCGATGAAGCTTGGGACTTTTAGAGAGTTTATCTGAAAACCATGCGATGGGAACATTGTGATGACCGTGTTTATCGGTTCCCAACCCAAACCGATTGAGTTACGTCATAGAAACAAATATAGCCTCTGAAGCAAAGATGGCGACAATCATGCGTAGGTTAGAAGCTTTAGAAGTCAAAGAGCGAGCTCGACTCAAATCAACCAAGTTTACGCCTCGGGTTGTCATAGCTGTCATCTCCATCTCATGTTTGGAGGAATGTCCTCTTTTAGGATCCTACGCCATAGGATCGATAAACGCCGATTTCATGCCCAGGAATGATCCATTTTCTCCAACCTACAATCCGGGTTGGAGAAATCATCAAATTTTGCATGGAACCGGGAAACTACTCAGAATCAAAATTTCACTCCCTTCAACCCAACAATTCTCTAGGGCATCTGGTTCCTCTCAATTTTCAACAACCAAATCTGTCATTTCAAAATCGGTCTCCTCATCACCAATCGCAAATCACACTCCTCAAATTGCTGATCATGATAAGCGTCTTAATGTTGGAAAAGGGTCTAGAAACTTTGATTAAAACCTCTACGGACCACGAACTTATTGACTCAAACATCAAACACGTTGAATTCCTTCATGCAATCAGCAGGGCAAATCCTCACTTCCAACACTCAAGCCATAGCTAGGTTAGAAACCCAACTTGGTCAACTAGCTAATGCCATGAGTGAGAGAGAAAGGAACTTTTCGAGTCAACCCGTGCCCAACCCGAAGGACACGGGATCAAGTTCAACCTACCAAGCTGAAGTGAATGCAATCCATTCACTACGGTCGGGTAAACAGTCTATAATCGAGGTTAGAATGCCTCTAAGTGAAACCCACGAACGGAACAAATTCTCTCTCTTAGAAATCACACCCTTCGATGACCTTAACCCGAACTGTAACTGAGTCTAATCAATTTAAACCGGTTGCTCCTTACAGGATAGACTCGGGCCTAGGAAGCACTCCTCTCGGGAGGAGAAAATTCTAGAGACTTTCAAGCGGGTTAAGGTCAACATTCCTCTTTAGATGTCATTGAACAAATTCCTTCTTATGCCAAATTTTTAAAGGAATTATGTACCAAAAGAGGCAAATAAATGTTCCAAAGAAAGTCTTTCTTGCCGCCAATATCGGTGAAGTCCTCTCAAAGTCGTACCATTGAAACATAAGGATCGGGTTGTCCTACCATCCCATGTATCATTGGTAATACTCATATCGATAAAGCTTTTAGACTTAGGGGCGGTGTCAACTTGCTTCAGTATTGATCTACCAACAACTAGGTGTCGGGGAACTCAAGCCAACTAGATGCACACTTGATTAGTGATAGATGCATTAAGGTCCCTATGGGTGAAATAATAGATGTAGTGATAAAGGTTGGAGACTTCATTTTCTGTTGATTTAGTAGTCACAGAGCATAACCGTTTCCAATCCCAAAGGAAAGATACGTGATCTTAGGAAGACCGTTCTTAGCCACTTCTAATGCTCTCATCAAGCTGTAGAAGTGGTCACATGAAATCATCTTTTGGAATCATTGCTTGAACTTAATATTTTCAATCCGAGGAAATAATATTGATAATCGACCTTTGAAATCAATTTACATCCAAGAAAGTTTAACAGTAGAGAATGAATCGACATTAGTTTTGAGAAATCTTTCATGAGGCTGGAAATCTTAAAAATTCAGGTTTATTTTTCAAAATGAGAAGCGTGTTGAATACATGCCTCTTGAATGCAACATTGAAGAACTCTTTTCGATGAGCTTAGATTTTGAAAGAGCAACCAAAATGTCAAATTTTCATTAATCAAAATCTAAGTTCAAAATGCATAACACCAATAAGACCTACCTTAATTTGCTACAAAACACATTGCAAACCATGGAATTTTGAATTTGAGAACATCATTGATTATATCATCTTGAAATTCTTTAAATTTGAGGTAGAATTTTCGACAATAAGGTAGGATTTAATGTAGAATATGAGCTTCTCATGTTTTATCTTTTATTCTACATTTTAATTTTTGTCCCACAATAATAATAAAAAGAATTTATTCTTCTCTCATGTGAGAGTTTCTTGTTCTTTTCAAAAAAAAAAAAAAAAAAGGAGAGAATAAATTTTTGACTCCACCTTCTCATACCAAAGGTAATTCTGAGACTTTTATCATTGTTGAAGTCGGTAGAACAAATGTAAGTGCTTCCATGTTTATCTGTTTTACTTTGTGCATAATAGAATTTGCATTGAGGACAATGCAAAATTTAGGTGTGGGGTGGGAATTAGTCATTTTGCTCTTTATCTTAGTCATTTTCCTCTTCTTACCATTTTCTTTCTTTTTATGTCATTTTTTTCCTCTTTTCATAAATAAAAAAAAAGAGTCACTTGCCAACTTAATAGAGTTGATTAATAATTGATCAATTTGATAGAATTTAAGTCTTCTAATCCTTAGTTGGTTCTATACTCAAGTTTACCTTTTATGATAACTCAAATAAATTTCTTAAGAAATGATTTTCAAAGTAATATACTTTACTTAAGTTGTAACTTAGATTTTTAATTAAAGTAATGAAATTTTGCATGCCTAACTTAGAGTTGAAAATAATTTTTCAAGTTGTCTTGATCCAAATATTGTTCAGAATATATATACATATACACACATATATACTAACTTAATAAATAGAAGAAAAATTTCTCTTAAAATCATTGGTGGTTCTATTTTACTAAGCCTAAGTTGGTGAGTAATTAAGCCCAGGAGTATTTCTATGCTTAATGACCTAAGCCCAATTGGGTTGGGATTCATTGGCCCAAACTAAATAAATGGTCACTTAGAAAGCCGATTAAAAAAACAAAACCACCAAGGAATAAAGAGTAAAAAAAAAAAAAATAAAAAATAAAAAATAAAAAATCATACTAACCATGTTTTTGTATATTTGTATATGTTCTTGAAAAATAAAATGGATTAAAAGACTTGAAGTTGTTTAAAACAAAGGGTTAGCATGTAGTTTCAAAACTTTTAAATTAGATTTTGAAAGAGCAACCAAAATGTCAAATTTTCATTAATCAAAATCTAAGTTCAAAATGCATAACACCAATAAGACCTACCTTAATTTGCTACAAAACACATTGCAAACCATGGAATTTTCAGAATTTGAGAACATCATTGATTATATCATCTTGAAATTCTTTAAATTTAGGTAGAATTTTCAAAATAAGGTAGGATTTAATGTAGAATATGAGCTTCTCATGTTTTATCTTTTATTCTACATTTTAATTTTTGTCCCACAATAATAATAAAAAAATTTATTCTTCTCTCATGTGAGAGTTTCTTGTTCTTTTCAAAAAAAAAAGAAAAAGGAGAATAAATTTTTGACTCCACCTTCTCATACCAAAGGTAATTCTGGACTTTTATCATTGTTCGAAGTCGTAGAACAAATGTAAGTGCTTCCATGTTTATCTGTTTTACTTTGTGCATAATAGAATTTGCATTGAGGACAATGCAAAATTTAGGTGTTGAGGTGGGAATTAGTCATTTTGCTCTTTATCTTAGTCATTTTCCTCTTCTTACCATTTTCTTTCTTTTTATGTCATTTTTTCCTCTTTTCATAAATAAAAAAAAAAAAAAAGTCACTTGCCAACTTAATAGAGTTGATTAATAATTGATCAATTTGATAGAATTTAAGTCTTCTAATCCTTAGTTGGTTCTATACTCAAGTTTACCTTTTATGATAACTCCAAATAAATTTCTTAAGAAATGATTTTCAAAGTAATATACTTTACTTAAGTTGTAACTTAGATTTTTAATTAAAGTAATGAAATTTTGCATGCCTAACTTAGAGTTGAAAATAATTTTTCAAGTTGTCTTGATCAAATATTGTTCAGAATATATATACATATACACACATATATACTAACTTAAAAAGAAGAAAAATTTCTCTTAAAATCATTGGTGGTTCTATTTTACTAAGCCTAAGTTGGTGAGTAATTAAGCAGGAGTATTTCTATGTAATGACCTAAAATGGGTTGGGATTCATTGGCCAAAACTTCGCTAAATGGTCACTTAGAAAGCGATTAAAAAAACAAAACCACCAAGGAATAAAAAAAGTAAAAAAAATAAAAAAAAAAATCATACTAACCATGTTTTTGTATATTTGTATATGTTCTTGAAAAATAAAATGGATTAAAAGACTTGAAGTTGTTTAAAACAAAGGGTTAGCATGGTTTCAAAACTTTTAAATTAAATTTTGAGTTAAACTTGGTTTTGTATAACTATAATGAAAGGATTTTCTTAAGAAAATTACATTGGAGTTATGATAAAACGTTTTCTTGAGTATTAACCAACTTCAATTGGAATGTTTGAAGATATCAAATGAATTAATTATTTTATTAACTTCTTTAAATTGGCAAGTTGGTGAATTTTGTGGGTATATTCACTTGCAAACCCTCACGAGACTACAACTTCGTCCACTAGGGTAACCTAGGGGTTTAAAGGCTTGTTGTATCGCTAAATACAACCATGATTCTGCGAAAGTGAGTTAGGTTTTCTTTTATTTTCTTTGCTAGAGGACTAGCAAAAGCTTAGGTATGGGGGTATTTGATTAGCACATTTTAATTACATTTTTACCCTTATTACCTATGTTATATGAATAAGCGATATTACTAATAATCATTTTATCTTATTTTGCGGGCTAATAAAGAAATAATGAATAAAAGCCCAAATGACTCAAATTCTCTGATTTCTACCAATATTTGAAGCCCAAATCGAAGACAAACAAAGGCCAAGATACCAAATTGATCCAAGAAATTCGTGAAGAAAAATCAAGAAAGACAAATTAGGTTGGGAACCAATCGGTTGACCAACCGGTTGGCCAAGGTTAGCTAGGTTGGCTAGATCGACAACCGTCGGTTTCAGGTTCAGAATTAATGGTGGATTTCTCTTTCTTTTTGGCTAGGTTTGATCAATGGTTCACATCAACTCCGTTGGGCTATAAATAGGGGTGAAGGTGAGTGTTTTGAGTGTGAAATATTTTGTAAAAACTCCATTTGGAGGAGGGTCACTCTTAATTGAAGACCTTCCAAAATTGTAACTTTGTTACACAATAAATGAAATTTTCACCCCTTCAATTTCCTTTCTCTTCTTCTAATCCAAGGACCAAAGGAGGATTAGATTAAGATCGGAGTTGTTGGTTTCTATTTTATTTCTTTTCATTTTCTTTCTTGTTCATTTATTGCTTTGTAGCTTAGATTTACTTTCTTGCAATTTAATTTCATGCAATTTACTTTCATGCAATTTACTTTCATGCAATGTATTTAATTCTTGTATTTACTTTCTAGAATAGATTTTCCTTTTCTTTAATTCACCTTGAGGCTAGAACCCTCTAGGGAATTACCCTTTTAAGTGTGGAGCCAATATTTGTGGGATCCCTAAGATTTTGAAACTAGCTAACACCAACTCATTCTCATGAGATTGAGATAAGCTAAGTGGATCTACTCTAGATTCCTCATATCTTTAATTAATCCTCCATACTTTACATTCTTGATTTTCACTTATCCTTGTTTTCCATTTGTTTGTTATTTTCCTTTATTCTTGATTTTGATTTTCCTTCTCTCTCCTCTCTCTCAATCTTGCTTTCTTTTATTTTGCACTTATTTTCTCTCAATCTCATTTTCCCTCCATGTGCATATAATCTCAAACTTAGTTTTGTTATTATGTGCATATAACCACCACACTCTCTCAACTTTATTTTCTCTCCTCTTTTGCACATAATCATCCACTCTCTCTTATCTCCACATCCACTTTCACCATTTTCTTATTTTCATTTTATTTTAATAAACTCCTAATTGTCACGCGCATAATTTGAGAACCAAAACTTGAGCAAAACTCTTCCTACTTCCCGTTCCTCGTGGGATCGATAATCTTATATACTATAACTTGATAAGGGTTGTATACTTGCAACTAAGGTAATCACTCAAAATTACCCATCAGGTTACTTGAAGATTTATGATCAACTAGGACCTTTCAAGCAGCCTCAAACCGCTAAATAGAAGGAAACGTGGTTTGATATAGCATTGAAGCCACTGTCCGCTGGACTAAAGTTCCATTCCACTATAATATATTGGCTCAACTAGCCAACATCCTGGCTCATATAACCTTGCATGAACTTCTATGTTTATCCGAGGATACGATGGAAGCTCTGAGGGAAGGTTTGATGGATAGTGAGGCGTTTCTCGCCCACATGCTCAAGCCTCCCCAAGTCAATGATCAAAGGCAATGCTACTAATGTCATCAGCAGAAGCCTTGCATCATCTTCACTTCAGAAGACATGCTTATTAAGGACCATCATCACAATCAACCCCTCTATCACACGGGATATGTTGGTTCAACTAAAGTCAAGTGGATCCATATCGATCTAGGTTGGCTTTGAGTATTATCCCTCGGAGGGTCCTTAGCTTTTTGGGTATTCAGTTATACAAGTTATCCAAAATGACCGCTACTATCTTTGGATTCAATTCTAGCAGTAGCCAGTCACTGGGCAAGATTCGTCTCAAGTGCTAGCTTGGCGACTTAAAGGTGGCAGTAGCATGCTATGTCATTAATGTAGAAACACCTTATAACCTGCTCTTAGGATGACATGGATCCATTCCAATATAATCATCCCATCGACACTTCATTAGTGTTTCAAGTTGTTCGCGGTAAAAGTCGTTTTGTTATTCATTGTCGTTTGAACTCGTTTACAGCTTCTTGGGCCTACAACAAAATTCAAAAGAAATGCCTTTTATTTTAAGGCGTACAATGAAAATGAAAAGTACAACTTCTTCCTGAGTGAACAAACGCGAGGATCTCTGTTATATCGGGATCCTCACTAGTGTGGGCTTCCTCCGGGGACTTGAATCGACCATCGCTGCACCCGGAATCCGTGTGGAAACCCGTTCGAACTACAGACGGAAGGCCTGCTTCACCAAGGAAACGGTTACCGAGGGGTTCACACTCACGGGAGAGGATCGCCGAGCGGGTGAGATCTACTAGGAGAAATCACACTGACCAGAGTCAATTCGAAGTTCGCTACCTCACGATTTGTAGATCTGACGTCCGGCTCGCCGGTGTCTCAAATCAAGGCCGACGGCTCGAGATCTCGCGAGAATTCTTCAAGATCGTAAAGTCCAGCCAAGTCCAAGCCTCCGAAAATCCCCAAAATCCAACCTTACTCCATCAGAAGACCCCCTATTTATACAAAATAGGGTGTGTCGCCACCAAGGTGGTTTCAGCCACTGGCCAGCCACCTGGCCAATTGCCGAGCCACCTCGCCATTCAATGGTTCGCTTGTCGCTTTCCGCCTTATGCCGCTTTCCGCCGACTTTCTGCCTTCCGCTTAGTTTTGTTCGTGATGTCGCCGCTGTGTTTGAGTCCGCACTCCAATCAACTTTCGTGAGCTCAAACGGCCGCTTGCATCGACGGACTAAGTACAGCTTCATTCCGCCTCGCCGGCTTTGAGTTTAGTCAATCTCGCCGCGCCGAACTTCGCCGTCGGGTTTTTTCCACGACACGCCGCTTTCATATTCGACACCCGCGATTTCACTTCATGCGCCGACCAGACACACGCTGCGCGGGCGAATCGCATCCTTGTGGAGTTCGTCGCTGGGCCGGACGGATCGCTTGGCTGTCAACCCACCGCTACGAAGTCTTGTTCGCATCGATAAGTAATTTTAACGCCACAGATATTCTCCAAAGCCGCCTCGCCTCGATTCTGATGAGTCCGATGCTTTGACATGATGAGCCCTTCACTCTTTAATTAGCGTGATAGGACTTGTGAATGACCCCCGCTTGATCTCTCCATTCCCTTCCGGCCTTTCCGCTTTGTAGGATTGTCGGAAGGTACTACGGTACTACATTTTTGTCCGACCGCTGTTGAAATCTTGACCAAGTCGATAGATGATTTCTTTTGAGATTGGCTCCAAGATTTAATTCCTCCAATCCTCTCGTGTTCTCCGCTTTGTAGGATACCCAGGGTGTTACGGTGTCGCATTTATTGCTTGACCGTTGTTGGAATTTCAAACCAGAAGCTAATTAACTCTTACCGCCGACTCGTTGGTGAATTGTCGCCCAATTGACCATCGAGATTCCTCCGCTGATCGGGAATCCTTTGGCCGCGCGCTGCATTAGCCACACTATATAGATTTTAGCTTTCAATCGCAAAGTGCAACGCTGCTGATCGGGCGTATACTTCGCGGATCCAACCGCTGATCTGAATCCTTCGCATTTACTCGCTGGTTGGCGCCGCCATCGTATTACTCCTTGTTGGAGCACAATTATCCTTAGTGGGAGAAGTTTCTTTGGGACCGATACGCTGTCCTGTCAACATGACTTTCACGCCACGATTATTCCTCTCTTGATATTATGGTGGAGGAAATTAAGGGTTATCGAAGTTATTCTTAAGAATATGGATTTATTCTCCAGAACTCCTCGCTGAAAATTTGGAAACAGCTATACTGTGATTCTTGATTGAGTAGGATTAGCGACGCTGATTTGGGCCTGCGTAATTCAAGACGGCCGAAGTTGTCCCTAAGAATATTTCTTGTGAGAATATTCTTCCCGAACTTCTCGACAAATTAGGAAACAGCTTTATACTCAATCCTAGTTGGAGTAGGATTAGCGACGCTGATTTGGCTGCGTAATCCGCGATGATCGAAGTTATCCCTAAGAATATTTCTTGTGAGAATATTCTTCCGAACTTCACAAATTAGGAAACAGCTTATACTCGTAATCCTAGTTGAGTAGGATTAGGCGACGCTGATTTGCGCCGGTGTAACTGCATGATCGAAGTTATCCCTAAGAATATTTCTTGTGAGAATATTCTTCCTGAACTTCACAAATTTGGAAACAAATATACCAATCCTAGTTAGAGTAGGATTAGGCGACGCTGATTTGCGCTTCTGCATCCAAGACGATCGAAGTTGTCCCTAAGAATATTTCTTGTGAGAATATTCTTCCGAACTTCGACAAATTAGGAAACAGCTTATACTGTGAATCCTAGTTGAGTAGGATTAGGCGACGCTGATTTTAAGGCCTGCAAACCGCATGATCGAAGTTATCCCTAAGAATATTTCTTGTGAGAATATTCTTCCTGAACTTCTTGACAAATTAGGAAACAGCTTTATACCGTAATCCTAGTTGAGTAGGATAGGCTTAATGCTGCTGATCGCGCGAGGGGATTCATGAGGTGTTATCCTCAATAAACCTTCTAATCTTTCCCAATATAGTGGAGGAAGTAGGAGCCAATCGACTGACTGATTTGGCACTATTTTGACATCCTGATAAGGCTCTAATTAGGACTTCTAATTAGGGACTGATTTGATTCCTTTTGGCTATCCAATTGGGCTCCACTAGAATTCCTACTTGTTGCCAAATAGGAGTCCTTGTTCAAGAGGATTGGGTCCATGGGTTGTTATAAATACCCATAAATCACTTTTTTTCATGACCTAGGCCGCCCCTTCTCTCAGGCTTTCCTCTTGTTTTTCTCTACTTCATACTGCCTCGCCTTCCGATCAACGAGGTATGTGCACGAGGGTTTTGTAAATTTTCTTCTTTTCATTTTTTCTTTCTTTGTGCTTGCAGCGCTGCTAATCGCAAGGCGGTGAACGATATTGATCGGCGACCAAATGACGGGCGACGGGCGGCGGGCGGCGGCGGCGGGCGGGCTAGCGCCTGGCTGTTCGGCGCATCAGTCGCTACTGGCGCCGCCTGGCGCACTGCCGAAATTGGCGTTGCTTACACGACGTCAGGCTCATGCTGGCGCCGCGGCAGGTTGTTGTACCGAAATTGACATGGCCGATCTTCGATGCCTTTTGTTGACTTTCACCAAAGATATCTGACTTTATTTGTCTTCTTTTGTAGTTTCCGGCGTCGCTGGCGCTCTTTCATGTTCCGAGAGTCGATCAACTCAAGACGCTTCGCGGAATGCACGCCTCTTCTTCGGTGGTGCGCCAAAGATTATCATATTCTCGTACATATATATCCGCCTTCCTCGTGGAGGCGATTGAAGAGCCAAACTCCTTTTTGTGGGGACCGACGTCAGATTGTGTTTACTCGCTACGACCCCGCTTCGTTCTCCTTTGTGAGGCGATTTGAAGAGTCAAATTCTCTTCGTGGAGGATTGAGGCTTCACATCACCCGCTCGATATCTTTGACGGAGCGATTTCATATCGCATCTTGCCCCGTGAACGAGATATACGCTTTGTTTATGCGGCTATATTTATCGCTCTCCCGTATTCGATACGGATGAAATCGTCACTGCTATGAGGTCGTGACTCAATCTCATAGGTTTCTCAGAAGAGTTCTACGCTTTACGCCGTTTTCTTTTTTTTAAAAAAACATTCTCCTAAACGACCGTTAACTCTTTGTTCTCGTAGTGGATCGGATGTCTCGACGATTACTCATCTATTTTGAAGGCTCCAAATGTCAAGTCTCGATTCTTAAGGTCATCGGGAGAATACCTCTTTCCACCGAGGAAGCGAACCTGAGGCAAACGCCAGAGGAAACCAAATAAGCCTCGAGCCTACTATCATAATTTCGATGATGAGTCCGAGGGATCGCCTCCATCGTCCGACCACGCTTTCCTCACAAATTTCACCAAACCAAGGTTTCCCAACCCTTCGTAGGGTGGAGGCCCCGTGTTAATCTTGACGGACCACTTCCACGGATTCAACCTATCGCCAGATTGCCCCGCCAAACATCACTGCTCCTCGATTCCAGCTCGGATGGGTCTTCACCGTTGGAGAATGGTTTGAAACAAGCATCTCTATTATCGAGGTTAGATGGCTGACCTTTATGGTCTTCTACCCATTCATATTGAGTAGCTTGGGGAAATTCACAGGTCGGTGGCCCTCACCGGCTAACCGCTAGAGCAAAGGCTCACCAAATTGCTAATCCCATGATCGCGGTGGATAGTTTAGCCTTTTTGATTCATGCAATGAGGTGTGGAGACTCATCTGGGAGGCTCGGATCAAGGCTTCTCGTGAACGCCAGATCTCGCGAGAGGAGAATATCGTGAGCAAGAGGTTATTTTCGCTAACTCATATGAGCGGTACAATACTTGCACAAGGCCGATAGACTTGTACCACACCCATGTCAATCGCACGTGAATCGGACCGCTCAAGGGGAGAAGACTTTGAAGGATTTCACGATGAGTGCACCAGAGTCCGTATGCCATCGAACGGAGAAGCAAGTCCTCGAGGCGAGCGTCGGGAACATGCGGCCGCTATTGCCGCTAACTCAAGAGGAACTTGAGAAGGAAGCTAAAGCTCGGGTTCGAAAGGAACAGAGGAAAACTAGCCGCCAAAGCCGACTCCGCCTTCACACTACTAGATTGCTTAATGAAGTCTCGATGTGTTGCTTTGGTCTCGACTTTTCTCGTTTCTTTGTTCACCCACGCCTGTGATTTTTGTTTAGATGTATTATCATAACTTTGCCTAAATCATTGTCTCAACATTCCTTTATAAATGAAGTTCATTGCCGCTTCACCCTCTCGTTGATCAACTTCTAGGATTTTTAGCAAACCCTCGCCTATCAACGGATTTGACTAGCCTTTACCGACACCGCTTGAATCTAGCGCATGCGATTGTCCAAACTGCTCCGCGACGCGGACGCTTGTGCTAAAAGAATAAAACTCTCTGACTTAATGCTACGATGTTGAATAATGAGGGTTTGGCCATCTTTCACGAATAGACTACCCTAAGAACGCTGTGAGGCGCTGACTTTAAGGTTTTGGCAAACCTTCACCATCAACGGGTTTGATTAGCCTTTACCAACTACCGCTTGAGTTGGGCTAGCATGTAGATTATCTTGATCCGCTCCAAGACGGACGCTGTGCTAAAAGAATGAAACTCTTCTAGGCTTGTTGCTATGATATTGAATACATAGGTTCTGGTGACTCTTTACCGCAAGAGACCTTCCCCAACGCTGGTACCGTGACTCATCCTTCTTAGGCTTAAAATACCCCGTAATCGAACTCGTGTCTTCTTCAATTGAAAAGACTAAACCGCAACGCTGTGTAGGCGCTGGCTTTATCCCTTCTTAGGCTTCGGATAAAATACCCCGTGACCGAATCGTGTCTTCAATCAAAAAAGACTAAACCGCAACGCTGCAGGAGGCATTGGCTTTATCCCTACTTAGGCTGGATAAAATACCCCGTAATCAAACTCGTGTCTTCTTCAATCTAAAGACTCAAACGGCAACGCTGCGGTGAGGGGCTGGCTTTATCCCTTCTTAGGCTTCGGATAAAATACCTGTAATCTAACTCGTCTTCTTCAATCTAAAGACTAAACCGGCGACGCTGTTAGCGCCGCTTTTAGGGTTATTGGCCAACCCCACTTTCAACGGGTTTGATTAGCCTTTACCAACTACCGCTTGAGTTGGGCTAGCATGTAGATTATCTAAATCCGCTACACACAACATTGTGCTAAAAGAATGAAACTCTTTAGACTTAATGCTACGATGTTGAATAATGTAGGCTTCGCCTTTTCATCGAAGACTAACCCGGCGACGCTGCGTTAGGGCCTACCTATCCCTCGCTAGGATTCGATCAAATCCCCAAGAAGAATCTTGGATCAAGGGGTTTTGGTTGATAAGATTAAATTTATGTTCTATTTCTCGAACGAAACCACAGTGGGGCCGCTATAGAATCAAGATGGTTCAGACGTCCTTCCGACGGACGACTTGATCCAGACAATCTCGGCAAGATACCTTCACCGGCGCTACCTAAGATGAAAGATGGAACTAAAAGTGGGATCTCCACCGAGAACCGAAGACTCAGCGACCTTCACGGACAACCCGGTTCGAAAATCCCTACAAGATACCTTCACGGGCGCTACCTAGGAGAGAGATGGAACTAAGAGTGGATCTCCACCGAGAACCGAAGACTCCGTTTACCTTCACCGACCGGTTCTGAAAACCCGATACCTTCAGTCGGCCACCTAAGATGAAAGATGGAACTAAGAGTGGGATCTCCACCCGAACCGAAGACTCAAGCGACCTTCACGGACACCGGTTCGAAAATCCCTACAAGATACCTTCATCGGCTACCTAGAATGAAAGATGGAACAAAGAGTGGGATCTCCACCGAGAACCGAAGACTCAAGCGACCTTCACCGGACACCGGTCTGAAAATCCCCAAGATACCTTCACCGGTGCTACCTAGAATGAAAGATGGGACTAAAAGTGGGATGTCCACTCGAGAACCGAAGAGACTCGAAGCACCTTCACGGACAACCCGGTCTGAGAATCCCTACGATACCTTCACCGGCGCTACCTAGGAATAGGATAGAGCCCTCCGCTTATCACGAAAGGGATCTTACACTTTGGAGGAAGAATTTTGTATTCTGCCTCCCAAGGAAAGGAGTTTGAGTGGGCCTCTTGTTCATAAAAGGAATCAAGAGGGATTTTGGTAATGTACCGTAAAATTTGTAGACCTACCGCCAAGGAATTTGATCGGTGGGGAAATTATGATGGAGGACAAATCTAGGGTTATCCTCAAGAAAAGTGGGTGAAACATCCCACCGAGGAACTTCCCGCCGAACGGGTTATCCCAAGGTACTAAGAGTAGTATTTCTTCAGAACTTCCCATTTATCTAAGATTAATTCCTGTCGCCATTTTGTGTTATTAGGCGATACGCACCATTGAGTAGACCGCTTCTATTATAAACGGCCCTCCCATTTAGGTTCAATTTACCTTTCTTCTTGGAAGTGAGGATTATTGGTCGCCGAAAGGGCGAGGACAGATCTCCTCCTTAAAGGTTCTCTGTCGAACTTTCTTGTTGAAAGCTCTCGACATCCTAGCTTGGTAGAATTCAATGCATTGTTGAGCTTCCAGCGCTTCTCATCCAACATCTCAAGCTCTTCGAGACGCTTTTGATGTTGTTTTTCAATCGCCATCTCCGCTAAGTAGGGCTTATGGCGACGAATCTGAATTTCCAATGGGAGAACCGCTTCACATCCAGACCGTGGAATATGGGGTTTTCCAACATGCATGCAGCGATATGCCCAGTGCTTCTCCGAAGCTTATCATCCCAATCTCGCTTGTTATTTTTCACAAGCTTCACAAAATTTTGATGATTGTCTTGTTGAACGCCAACTTATCCATTTGTACCGATTATAAGCCGCCGACGACGCCTTGTATCTTGAATTTCGCAAAACCCGATGAAGGAATTGCCGATGAATTGGGAACGGTTTCATGCACGATCCGCCTTGGGATACCGCGGTCTAGATGACATGGTGTTTGATAAATTTGACGACGGTACTTCACCTTTACTTCTTTTAGCGGATTGCTTCACCCACTTGGAGAAGTAATCGGTGATCGCTAGAATAAACCATTCGCTTTGATCGACGGGAGGAAAAATGGGACCTACAACGCCCATTCCCCATGTCTCAATGGCCGATGTGGCCGGCGATGCACCGCTCGAGGTCGATGCATATAATTCGCGGAATTTGACACGCCGCGGCATTTCCGAGCCGCATCGACCGCTATTGATCATTGTGGGCCAAAAGTAGCCCATTCTCCGATTCGATCAGAGCTTGGGACAGTGGTGCGCACACATTCACCTTCATGTGCTTTCGAGGATCCTCTCGCCTCTTTGTTTGAGAGGCATCGGAGTAAAGGCACATCGACTTCCATATAACATCCGGTCTGTCGAAGAATCTTGAGCTCTTCGCCGATTGATTCTCCTTCACGCCTTCCGCGTAATACAATGTAAGACGAATCGATGATAGGAAAGTGCCAATCTCGTGGCTCCAATTTGGTTTGGGTTGTATGTACCTCTTTGGTAGCTACCCTTTGTCTTCTTGTACCCCATCATATATCGGTACAAAAGTCGATGAGTCCCGATCAGAACTAGTCGCCGGTCTCGAAGGTTGTGCTGCCGATATCGCACGCGCTAATGCATCCGCATGAGCCGCTCGGCGCTGAACATATTCGATGAAGAACTCTTCAACGAAGTCCGCCATTTCGATTGCTATCCGATGATAAGGAATTAGATCTCGATTTCTCGACCAGAAGTCTCCGCTGATCCGCCCGACTATCGCAGAATCGCCATATGCTTCGAGATACTCAACCCCAGCCTCTTTGGCGAACTAAGTCCAATAAGTAACGCTGTATTCGCTACATTATTGAAACAAGATTCTGTGAGTGAATAAGCACGGGCATGACATGATTCCCTGGGAAATCAAGACAACTCCGACTCCAAATGAGATTTTAGAACATCCAGGGTACTTGCCACATTGGTGGCCCGAGAAGTTCACAAAATACAATCGCCATATTTGATGGTGCGATAGTGTTGACTTCCAACTTCATCCGAAGATCATCATATAGCTCAACTGGCCCATTGTCGGGTCAAGTACCAAGAGATCGCAAATCGCTTGTCCTTTGACCGATTTTTGTTGTTTAAAGTGCAAGTCATATTGGGACAAGAGCAAGGCCCATTTCGCCGACGCCAACTCATTGAGGCCGGTCAATATAAATATTCTGACCGGATTTACGCTAGAGATAACATAAATCGCCCGTCCGACTAAATAGTGCGCATTTTTCAATCGCTAACACTAATGCAAGGCACCGCCGACCATTGGGTATCGAGACTCAGTCGCATAATGTTCTCGTAATACATCGCCTGCTCGCGGACCGCCGCCGCCATCTTGCAGTAAGGGCCAACGAATGGTCGGCCGCTTTGATGTAAATCAAGAACGGCTTTCCGATCATGCGGCGACAAGAACAGAGGTTTAGAGAGATACGACTTAATCTCTTCAAATGCTTTTCGACAAAGCGCCGCCCCAAATAAACGACACGCCTTCTTGTTCAACTTAGAGAACGGTTGCACTTTCGTGATAGGTTCGATATGAACCGCCGGATGTACGCCAATCGCCTTGTAACCCCTCGAGCCTCTCGCATTCCTGAGGTTGCAACTCTTGAATCGCCTTCACTTTGTTAGGATCAACATGGATTCCTTTATTGGTGACGACGGCCAAGGAATTTGCCACCGACATCCCAAGGAAGGATTTTGGTGGTTCATCTTTAGTCGATGAGTCCGCATGAGCTCAATACCGCTCTAAGATTTTAATGTGATCTCCTCTCACACGCTTTTACGACTAAGTCGCCGACGTAGCATTCGACCGCTTTTCCGAGATGGTCCCGAAGATTTTCCATCATCACGGTACGCGGGCGCCAAAGATTTTTCAGCCGAACGGCATGACTGCGGTAACAATATATACCGATGGGCGCTCAAGGCGGTGTTTGGCATCATCGGGTGCATCTTGATCCGATTGTAACCCGAGAAACCATCCATGAACGACATTCTTTCAAATCCACATGTATTGTCGACTATGACATCGGTGATTGGAAGAGGGAAGTCATCTTTGGGCAAGCAGCCGTCGTGATCTCAGAGTCCATAACGCATCCTAATCGAACCATTCTTCTTCGTGGATCGACTATATTCGCCACCCAATCCGGATGTTGAATTTCCTTGATGAATCCCGATTCTATGAGTTTCTTCACTTCGCCAACAATTGCCTAATATTTGTGGACTAAACCGCCTTTGCCGTTGCTTGACAGTTTGACATCCGCTTTGATGTTGAGGCGATGTGTCACATTAGGGTCGAAGTCCCCGCATGCCCTCGTAGCTCAGCGCAATACATCGATATACCTCGATTAAGGCAATCAACTCTTCCTTCTCTTCCAAGGGAAGAGTATTGCTGATGTTTATGAGCTTAGGATGCTCATCGCCACCCATATTAACCTCGACTACCTCGCCCTTAGTGGGGGCTCTTTGTTCAATCTATCCCCAAACCGCCTCGAGTTGATGGATCCATGGGTCTTCCCATGTTGGCATGTCTTCATCACTTTCAACAAGTAGCGTGATTGACCAGCCATATTTGACATCAAAGCCTTGAAGGCTTCTCCGAGGGTGTCGGAATCCCAAGTCAAGAATCGCATCGAATGTCCGCCTCTCATTAGGTGGATTATTATCAATCACCATGAGCATTCAACTTCGAGGAGGATTCAGATCCCAATCCCCTTCTAAATGCGTAGTAGTTATCCCGGCTCTCTTGGGACATATGCCGCTTTAGGAGGGACTCGAGGACCTCGCACAAAACATAGACCTTCCCTTGTGTCAAGTTGTACCCCCACTTCTTCATGATACCCGTTTCGACTATATCTCAATGTGTGGAGGATAGGCCTGTCATCTTCATCTTCTTCTAAGAAATGATTAGGCGATGGAATCAGACTTTTCCCGTAAAACCAAGTCTTTTCACTACTTGATCTTCGGGATGACGAAAGTTGTCCCAAAGGAGTCTCTAACCGCTTTTGTGTAAAGCAAAATGATCAATTGGTAGGTGCAACTCCGATTGTTGTATAAACCTCGTCATCACATCATTCAAAGACAAAGGATACTCTAAATCGCCATTTATTGATTCATCGGCAATTTGCTAATTACATGTTCATCCGACGATTCTTCATCGCCAAGATTGATTACAAGGTACAATGTCATTTAAAACAAAACCACCACTATAACCAAGCCCGGCCGAGACGCCTTCTTCACCGCCGTCCGCGTCTTTGGGCCGATGATTCGCCGACTCATTACCGTGAGGAGAGAATCAAGAAAATTCTCCATCCCTTAAACGGTTGTTTGTCCGCCACCACCGCCTTGACTCATTATTCGTGTCTACATACTTGAGACATCGATGAAGAGTAGATGGACTATAACGCTACGCGGATCCAAGGTCCACTCCAACAATAAGTTATAGGAAGTCTGCCAATCACATAGCAGTGACTTCGACTTCAAGTCCCCATTTGGCACTTTATCCGATTTTACCAAGGCCGAGACCGCTGGTGTTAAATCCAGATCATCGCGTCTCGCTGACGCTTAGCTTGTCGGGTGGGATTCCAAGGTGATACATGAGGCGCTAGGGCATGATGCTCACAATGAACCCTGGATCGACTTGGATCCTGCTAACTTCGCCGAGCCAATATACCCGTGAAGTATAGCGCCTATCGCTTGGAATTCCTTGTCCGCATATCCTCCTTTGTAAAAGTGATGCAGGGAAGTGTTTAGCCGCAAGGTTGCATTGTTGGGCCGAATTCTTCGACTCGGCTTAACCTAGGTGAGGAAGACCTCTCAATCGGGAGGGCTTGAAGAGCTTGTCTTTGACAACCGCAAAGAATCAGAAGAGTGATCCCGGGAATATTAGCCAACCGGCCATAACGCCGGGTTTATATGAGGCGCTGGAGCTTCCCGTTTGTCTTTAATCGGGTGATTGAACCGAGACCGCTTCGAGTGAACTTCTTGTGGTCGCTTCGCCGCGGGTTTCTTTGGCGCCCACCGCCGTTGTGCTTTTTCGCCGAGTGAGGGGAATTGTCGGTACCCCCAGCTCGGCTGCCTGGCATTTGGGTTGGGACTTCCTGTACTTGTATTTGTACTGTGGTCCTCCTAGTGGCGGGCTTCGTGTTCCTCTTCGATAGCCGAACGCTACCACTGCTCACATTCCGCTTCCACTATGCGAAGTAGCATAGCATGCCTTTCCCTTCCGCTTTGACTTTTTCTTCAATGAAGAAGAGGCTACCCATTGCTCATCTTCAAGCAGGTCTGTGGACTGGTGTGACTACAGCTTCGCTTTGGGTCAGATATGATACAAGTCCTTTCGGCGTTGTTTGTGTGGTCGCCATTCACCGCCTTCATTGACTTTGACCACCGGTTTGGGTTCAAACCACGCCAATGGCACCGACCCAAAGCTTATGGACACCGTGATTTGTTCGACTTTCTTTGACGGTTTCATAGTGATGACCCTACGCCAATTAAAGCTTGATTTTATCCTTAAGGTCGAACAGATTTAGCGGGTGATGAACCGCCTGCGGATACGCGCAGATTTTGGGTCGTTTCGTCTCATTGCTTCCTCTTGATTCTCGATCGGAGGGAGCTTGATCTTGTTATTTTCGACAAGATATTTGAAGAGACCGGAATCTCGCCGCCCCTAAAGGAATAGGACTTCGAATCTTGGCTGGCGCCTTCGCTTTCGGGCCCCCGTTGCCACGTTGATTGTGCTCGTTGCGGCGCCGTTGCCGCTGCTGTTGCCGCTGGTTGAGTTGAACGTTTGTTCGCGAACCGCCTTGGCTCGCTTTTCCCTTTGCCATGGACAAAGTTACGCCGGAGCTTCACGTTTACCGGCTCTTTTCCGCTTTTTCCTCTTGAGGAATCTTTCGCCTTGTCTCCACGAACCTTCAAATCCTTCCACGCTATAGATGGTGCCGTCCCCATTGCTCTCTAGCACGCCTATCGACAAGTTGTTATGGTAGGTCCGAGGATGAACTCCTCCGCTATTGATCCCGACAGCTCATTGCCTTGTTCCTAATCGCTTGACAAAGATATCCACGGCTCCGCCCTCGCTTCGCCGAGCAATGTCCCGATCGATACTTCGTATCGCCGTCGAAGAAATTGGTGAGGAAGCTAGACTCCATGTCGCCCCACCGTGAATGCTCCCGGCTTGAGACGGCGGTACCAATCAAGGCAGCTCCACGGCGGGTGCCAACGAATGACCGAACCATCGTGGGCTCGCTCGAAATAACTCCGAGGTGCGACTTGAAATAAATCAAGTGCTGCGTCGGGAACCCTTCCTCACAAACGGTGTGAAGTTTATTAAGTTAAACTTAGACGGTATGAATTGATTCCCATTTCTGTATGGGCAAGGAATACCGTTTTCTTCACCTCTTGAGCGAAATCGCGAGTTGATTTTGCTCGAGGTCTTTGAGCTTCTCGCTCATGAGCGCCATATCTACATTATGCCCGCCGCTGGGTTCAGAGGGTTATCATCCTCTTGTGCCTCCTCCGATCTAAATCGCCGCCATTGGTCGACGCCGACAAATACTCGATTCACCTCGATGTTTTGTCAAGGCTTGGATCTGTTGGTCATGCATTTCTCTCATCGCCTCTGCATGGCCAAATCCATCTCTAGCTTGAAGTTTTCCGTTGTTTAGCCAACGCTTGCCTAGCATTTTAGCCACTTGATCTGCATCGATCATAAGCGCTTTGGGGCTCTTCGCTAGATACCGTATGATCGAGGCGATTTGAGCCGATATCCGACGATCATCCTCGCGGTATCCCTTTCGAAGTTTGTCGACTCGACCGTCGGATAGTCCCGACCGCAAACGAAGTTAACCGCTATGAGCGCGCCTGGGATGGCCCGTGACGACGGTTCTTTGCCGGTCATGTTATTAGTGACTCGCAATTCATCCTCTCTCGATGTCATCCTTCATGGAGTCGCTTTGACCTAGGTCTCGCGTTGGTGCTAAGCCGAAGACCGATACCCTTCCGAGTTTCTTGACAGCAATTACACCGAGCACCGCTTTGATGAGCTTAGAGCACAAACATGACCGTGGACGAGCCGAGAGCTCTTTCGATCCTTCGCACTCCCCGCACGTAGTATAACTCATCGGCACGAAGTGCCGGAGCAACCCACCGTGTGTTTGTATGATCTCGGTATAACGCCCTCATCGCCGATGAAAACATCTCCGGGACGGGTCAATTCATCGAAACTTTCAGTGACTCGCCTAGACTTCGCCGATGTGGGCCAAGTCTCACTGACTCTGACTTCATTTTCAATCCGATAGAGGGACCGCAGGAGTCTTCTTGTCCTGGAGGGTGCGACCGCATGAGGAGTGACCCGTGATTCTCTGAGGACCCGCACGATCCTTGATAGTCGGTTTGGGGTGGTGGCGAAGTTGGCTTCGCCACCCATTCGTGATGCACGCTTTGACTTTGAGGCGCCGACTTGGACTTTGGCGCTGAATTTGTAACCGTAGCCTTGGCTTAAGTGCCGGACAGAACCGAGTGTTGGCAATCTTAGCTTTCGCCATGTCACCGGGTTGGAGCACCGTTAGTCTTGGGCCTCCAAACCTGGTGGTATATCGGCGTTCTTTACCACCTCTTCTTCAATTCACGAGCTTGTTGCACCAAAGCTCGCGGCTCGCACAAGGAGTGCGCGGCGCTTTCTGGATATGCTCGAAGCGTGGAGCGTTCCGCTTGACACGAACCCACTCGTTGGTTGACGGCTTGATGGGCTGCGATCCCTTGAGGCCGGAGCTCTCGCGAAGTTCCGATCTTAGATCCGCCAGAAGGACCCCATCCATGGATTGCACGGCTTGGCATGTTTTGCCGCCATGCTTTGTCATCGCTTTGGTAGGCTCGCTTGAGGTGCGGCACGCCGTTAGCGCTCATCTCGCGCCTAGTCGGAACTGCACCGGCAGATTTTTCACACCGCGCAGCGGGTTGACTCGCCCGCCCCGGGCTCTACATCGGAGGCCCATCGGGTTCTCTCTTGCAGCGAGACCTTCGAGCGGAGGGCGGGGAACTGGATCTCGAAGAGGGTGAGGATGTGTACTCCTCGAACTTCTCCTCGGTCGAACTCAACTCGATCTCTTCCTCCACCGCATCGCGCCTTGTTCATGTAAAAGTCATTTTGTTATTCATTATCGCTTGAACTCGCTACGCCTTCTTGGGCCTACAACAAAATTCAAAAGAAATGCCTTTATTTTAAGGCGCATAATGAAAACGAAAAGTACAACTTCTTCCCCGAGTGAACAAACGCCAGGATCTTTGTTATATCGGATCCTCGCAGTGGGTTCTTTCTGTCGGGGACTTGAATCGTCCGGACCACCGCTGCAATTCGATCCGTGGAAACCCGGTTCGAACTACAGATGTGAAGGCTCGTTTCACAAGGAAACGGCGCCCGAGGGGATCACACTCTCACGGGAGAGGATCACGGAGCGGTGAGATCTACTAGGAGAAATCACGGCCGACCAGGCTAACCCGAAGTTCGCCACTCGCGATTTGTAGATCTCGACGCCGTGTCACGTGCTCAAACCGCGCCGACGGTCAGATCTCAGAGAATTCTTCAAGATCGGAAAGTCCACCAAGTCCAAGCCTCCAAAATCCCCAAAATCCAACCTTTCCATCCAGAAGACCCCCTATTTATACAAAACAGGGTGTGCCACCAAGGTGGCTCTACCACTTGGTCGAGGTGGCTCGCCATGGGTCGAGGCACCTCGGCCATTGGTCGAGGTTCGCCATGATGCCGAGCCACCCCGCCAATTGGCCGAGGTTCGCCGCGGTCGCTTTCCATCGCCTTGCGCCGTTTTCCGCCGACTTTCTCGGTCTTCCCGCTTAGTTTTGCTCCTGATGTCGCCATGTGTTTGAGTCCGCACTCCAATCAACTTTCGTGAGCTCAAACGGCTCGCTTGCATCGACGGACTAAGTACGCTTCATTCCGCCTCGCGGCTTTTGAGTTTAGTCAACTCGCCGTCGAACTTCGCCGTCGGGTTTTTTCCACGACACGCCGTTGCTGGTTTCGCCTTTGCCGACTCACTTCATGCCGCCGCACCAGACGCTGCTTTTGGCTGCATCGCTGCCGCGGAGTTCGGTCGCTGTCGGACGGATCGTCGGTTGTCAACCCACCGTTTACGAGTCTTGTTCGGGTACTGATAAGCAATTTTTAACGCCTACACAAGTATGTCGATGAGCAGGAGGTGGTTAAAAAGGTCTACACCGACAAGCATCCCGCTAAAGGATAGGAGAACTACTTCACCGACTCTCTCCATTATGATGGAAAACATACAATTGAGGTTATCGTTTCAAAAGATCTCGATAATGGTAATGAGGTGGATAGCTAATCTAATCAAGACAAAAATCCCATTTGGGAGATGGAGACCCTTATAATCACCCTAGAAGATTTTTGTACAGACCAGTCTACTGAAAATTAGGGTACTTGGGTTTTCAATGATAGCGTAGAATTTGCTTATAATTGTTCTTCTGGCTCTGAGCATGAAAACTCAGAGGCTGATGCTTTGCTTTTTTAGGTTAGCTTTGCTTGTACGTGCCCATGAAGGAGTCTTAAGTGACTCACCAATAGCTGGGTAGATCAAAAGATGCCATCTTCATCATTCCAACCAAAGAAAGTACCCAAGAGGCTATCATCTTTGAAAAAGTCGAACCTCAATCGTACCCAGCAGTCTCAGATGATGAAGTTGAGGAAACACCTAAATTCTCTCGTTATAGTAAGCAGTCTCGTCACATAATGGCAAAATTGGATTGCAATTTTATCCTAAAGAAAGGGTTATACTTCGACCAAGGACCATGGGTTCCACTAACCGCCTTCGTAGGGGAAAGCATCGATTATTTCAATAGAACCAAACATGGGCTTGGATATATTTCCCAGAATCTGACATGCAGGCTGAACCAAAGGCTTCAAAATTTACCAAGTCATTCTTTAAATACATCTGATTGGGATTCTGATGTTAGTGTCGGTACCATCTTTGAAGAGTTCAACATCAATATGGCTTCATATAGCCAAACCGGAGAGCCTAATGAATCGGAAGTGTTCAACAATCTGGAAAACAATCCATGGGAAAATTACCTCGGTGCTCAACGGGAATTATGCTTCGAACCATGTGAACTATCCACTGAAGATAAAGTGATTCAAGTCAATATACGTAATAAAGCCGACCCCAAACCCATCTTCATCAGCAAGAGTTTATTGCCCGCTGAAAAGAAAGAATTCATATCTCTCATTTGATAGTACATTGATTATCTTTGCTTGGAGCTAGACATGCCCGGACTGGATCCAAATATGGCCATGCGTCGTCTCAGTATTGACCCCAGCGTCAAGGTGGTCAAATAACAACAGTGACGCGTCCATCTTGAGTTGATGGAGAAAATCGAGATAGAAATCCGCAAACTTATTGAATGTGATTTCATCCATAAAGAACAGCACCTAGACTAGTTGGCCAATACTGTCATTGTGATAAAGAAGAATGGGAAGATCAGAGTCTGCATTGATTTTAGAGATCTCAACTTGTCTTATTCAAAAGACGAGTTCCCTCTCCTTATCATGAACATCATGATTGACAATACATGTGGGTTTGAGAGGATGTCGTTCATGGATGGTTTTTTTGAATATAATCAAATTAAGACGCATCCATTTGACGAGAAGCATATAGCATTTAGAACACCCTTAGGAGTATACTGTTGTACAGTAACTTCGATCTGAAGAACACCGGAGCTACGTACAAACATGCAATGAGCATGATCTTTTACGAGCACTTATGCAAAATAGTGGAATGCTGCATCGATGACCTCACGGTCAAAAGTCATCACAAAGAAGATCACCTCAACAATTTGAGGACAGTGTTCGATATCATACGAAAGCATCAACTCAAGATGAACCCAATTAATTCTTTCCTTTGGGTATCATTAGGCAAGGCATAGCAGGCCTCCCACTGGGAGGCCCGCATGAGGGGCTATTAGCTTAGTGGTAGAGCGAGCATGTTCTACGCGATACTGGTAGGAGAAGAACCCGACTCAGTATTGTTAAAAAAATAGGGGAAGCATTCTTGGGTTTTATTGTTACATCTAAAGGGATACACATCGACCCAAAGAAAGTCAAAGCCTTCTAGGAGATGCCATCCCTAAGAAATCTTGAAGAACTCAGAGGTCTGCAATGACGTCTAGCCTACATCCATAGATTCATAGCTAATCTATCTAAAGTGCCAACCATTTCAAAGGCTGATGAACAAGGGCATTTCGTTCGTTTGGGATGACGTTTGTCAAAAAGCCTTCG
Source organism: Asparagus setaceus (assembly GCA_012295165.1). NCBI lineage: Eukaryota > Viridiplantae > Streptophyta > Magnoliopsida > Asparagales > Asparagaceae > Asparagus > Asparagus setaceus. Next base: position 27,130,608 of record CM022704.1, on the reverse strand, counting down.
ACGAGATTAAAGAATATCTCATGAAGCTGCTTGTTCTAGCCGCTCCGATATTAGCCGAGCCATTCCTAATCTATGTCAGGGCCATGAACCACTCTCTCAGAGCACTTCTTGCTCAGAAGGATGATGACAATTAGGAATAGGCCATCTACTACTTAAGCCAAACCATGATCGGTGCCGAGCATTGCTACAATCTGGTAGAAAAGGAGTGTCTGGCTCTTGTCTTTGCTGTCTAGAAGATGCAACACTATTTAACCGACCAAACTATCCATGTCATTTTAAAAGTAAACCACCAAAAGAACTACTTCTGACCATTTCCTCATGGTCATTCAAGATGTGGGGAATGGACATAATTGGGCAAATCAGTCCATCGTCCAACAAAGGCCACCAATTCATCCTAGCCATCACTGATTATTTCTCCATGTGGGCCGAAGTCATCCCACTTGAAAAGGATAAAACATCCAATATGGTTAAGTTCCTGAAACACCACATCATTTACCGGTTCGGGGTCCTCCGACGGATCATCCATGATAATAGTCCTCAATTTATCAGTTGACCGTTCTTCAAATTCTGTAATATGTTTAGAATTCAAGATGTGGCTTCTACGCCATACAACCCAGCTGCTAATGATTTGGCTGAAGTATTTAACAAGACCATCATCAAACTTCTCAAGAAGTTTGTCTCTTCTAATAAATTGGGATGAGAACCTCAGAGAGTGTATTCAGGCCTATTGAACAACGGTCCGCACTCCCACGGGCACAATACTTTTTTCCTTGGTATACGGATACGGAGCTGTGCTACCATTAGAGATTCAAATTCCGTCATTGACAACTACTCTCACAGAGAAGATGACAGCCGAAGAATATCATCAAAGGCGTCTTTAAGAATTAGAAGAGCTGGACGAGTTGAGACTCAAAGCTCAACAACGAATCAAGATGTACCGGTCTCGGATATCAAGAGCCTTCAATAGGAGAGTCAAAGAATGGTCCTTTAAAGAAGGAGACCTAGTCTTAGCTGTTCATCAACCCATGGTCATGACACATAATACTAAAGTTAAATTCCGGCCAAATAGGAAGGCCGTTTGTAGTAGAGGCAGTCTACCCATATGGGGCATACCGCTGATCGACCAAGCGGTAATAGGCTTATGGCACCAATCAATAGAAAATTTCTCAAGAAATATTACCCTTTAATTGAGCCTTTTTCACCTCCCAATTGAGTTATCTATCATGTTTAAATTTTCCCCAGCGAGTCATCAAATTAACGCCATACCTCTATTTGACCCGGGTATCTTTTGCCACCATCATGTTAACATTACACCTCTGAACGGTTTGTAATTCTTTAAACTTGAAAGGTTAACACTACACCTCTGGCAACTAAGTAATCAAATGGAAATAAATCTATCCTAGATAAGATAACTGAAGCTATGTTCAGAAGTACACCTCTGGCTATTAATGTATTTTGATCCCCGCTACAAGTAAAATGCAGGATCTCGAAAACTTTGGGGGAGGGGGCTTGTAGACGGTCAAACTATGCAAGTTCAATACTTAGTACAGATAACATGAACTATATTTGAGCCCAACATGAGTCTAAGAAGTAAATGCCCATGGGCTAAACACTGAGATGGGCCCAAATAGGAGCCATGTGGCGGCTTCCAAAGTTGCAATGAAGCTCGCCTCAAGACTAAGTCAAGGTGAAGCTTGGGGTGGAATTCACTGAATGAGCTCACCCAAGTAGTCCACACGGGCCCGTCACCCACATTTTGGCGAAGTTTGCTACAGTGAACCGTGCATAGCCGTATAAACGCCGCCGAAGCCATTTTAGAGCTATTTTATGGAAACGGCTGACCCATTATCTCCTAAGTTAATAGCCACCGATCTACAATTAATAACCACTAATTCTTTCTCTTAGCCTATAAAGGAGGAGATTACTCATTTTTATCGATCTATCTATCATCATCACCATAAGAGAAAAGAGTGATCGATCTTGGCAAAAGCGGCAAATCTCCAATAATCGCAAGAAGACCCATCGCCTCGGCCGACTATCAACGAGTACAAGAATGACGCCCATCACATTACGGAAAAGAACCCAACTATATTTTTTGTTATTTTATTGTAAGCTTGAAATTGTAATCTCTATTTGTTCTAATTTCAAAGACCACACATTATTGTGGTAGTGGTGTGTCAAGGTTGAGGAATATGAGATCTATGGGAGTGGATGGGGTGAAGGTACTGATGGGGAGGGTAGAGTGTAGTAGAGAAACTTTTCAAGAAGGTTACATGTGGAGTGGCGTGGAGATGATTAGGCGAGGATCGTAGTAGCGATAGCCTTGTGATGGAGCCTATATACAAGGAAGACACACATGACAGAGTGAGGAGAGAGTTTGTTCTCACGAAGGTGGTGGGAAAAAGCAAGTCTGTGGAAGGCAGGAGGTGAGAGTAGTTTGGTGGTGAGTGAGTACGGTTGTTGGAAGGGTGTAAGGCCATTGAGGGTGAAGGAAGGGATGTGATTGATGAGGTAGACACTCATGAGACAAGCCTAGAATTGAATGGGTATAGATGCATAAGAAGAGGGATCGGTGGTTTCTAAAAGGTATCGGTGGCATTTTCGCTACACAATTTTGTTGATGGGCATATGGGCAAGAGAATTGAGGAGGGTTCCTTGAGAGGCTAGAAATTCCATAAAGTAGCGGGATGTATATTCCCCGAGTCGGACCGTAGGGTTTTGATATCACGAGGATTATTGGGTGAGAATCATGGTTGTGAAAGTTTTATAGATTTCATAAGCATCAAATTTATTTTCATTAGGTAAAGCCATGTGAAGCGAGTGATCATCGATAAATATTATTTAGTAGCGATTGTTGCCTTGAGATAGGTGTAGGATGGTCCCAAGATATTAGTGTGAACTAATTCAAAAGGTCGCGAATCTGATTTTATTGTAGATTTGAAAAGTTAGGGCCAAGTATTTTGCCAACTTAGAGCCGGTACAAGGAGAGAATACATCAGTGGAGAAAGTTCCTAGTTTACCAGTTGAGAAGAGGGTACGAAGATGAGGTAGAGATAGATGGCCATGATGACGATGCCAGAGACCACAGGTGACTGGTTTGGAGTTGAGAATGCGCATGACGGAAGCAGTGGGGGTGGGGAGAGTGAGCTTGTCCATGTAGTATAGGCCACCGAGATTATAGCCAGTCCTAACCGTTTGTTCCGTGGAGGATCCTATATGACATAAGAGGAAGCGGTGAATGTAGCAGTATAATTTTGTGAAGTAATTTTTGAGACGGAGAGTAGATTCATTGTAACATTGGGGACGTTGTGTACATTAGGGACTAAGAAGTGGGAGGGAATGTTGAGGTGTCTAATAGAGGTCATGGGTAGTAGTGTGCCATCGGCCATGCAGATCGCGGTAGTTGGGGGAAGGGGTGTTTGGTTGTTGAGGTGTGTGTGTGAAGATGTCAGATGATGTGTGTTACCTGAACCTAAAATCCATGAGTTAGTTTTTATACCTAAATGGGTGGTGTATGAGGTAGCGATCAGCACATGTTGGTGATCTTGACTGATGGATGGAGTGCTTGTAGTAGGTCAGTGTAGGTTGGTAAGGCAGATGTGGATAGGGTCTTAATGATAATTGCCTATTGCAGTGTAGACAGTGGTGCGGTGGGGGATGCTATAGTTAGTCTTCCACGACACTTGTTAGTAGAGTGTCCCCAGAGCTTGTGAAAGTCATACCATTGCCAGCGGGAGGGCTGAGGGTCAGGTTGCTACTGTCTAGATGATGAGGGATGTGGTTGATGAGGGGGACCACAGTGGGGTGGTGGTCGGGAGGCAGCGCGGATGGAGCTCAAACTGATGGGGAGAGTGATTAGCTGAAGGTTTGTCTCCTCAGCTTGTAGCTCTATGATGGCTATCTCTAGAGTGTGTTGAGGGACGGTGGATGAATGGCTTACAAATGGATTCAAACTTCGATCAAATTTTCATCAGAAATTGTAAGAGACATTGCCAATCTTGATTATGAGGTAGATGGTCCTGTAAGGTGGGTCGAGAAGAGGTGTTTCTAGGGATGCAAGTTGTTTCCAGAGGTCGAAGATATAGGTGTAGAACTTCATGGATCGTGATCATCTGTAATGGCTAATGGAGATCTTCGATACAATTGGACTCCTGGGCATCATTCGACTGCATGTAGAATCGATTCAGGTATTCCTAGAGGGATATAGCGGAGTCGAACCTTGCAAGTTAAAGTCTGATGGATGGAGAGACGAATTGGATGATTGCCAGGATAGCATGATCTTCGCAAGGATCCAAGTCGTTTAAGGTGAACTAAGTACAAGGAGAGGGCAGTGCATCCTTGGTAGGATCTTCAGAGTAGATGGTCGAGTAGGGATTTGGAGTCTGTTAATGTGTCCCTAGAGGCCACGGCTACAAAGAATGATCGTGAGAGTAGGACTAGAAGCGATAGTTATCACCATCAAGTTTAACATCAATGGATTATTGATGGAAGTGCATTTCCTACTTTGTCATGTTTGTGAGATAAGAATTGATTGATCGAAGGGATCGGGATACGGGTTTGGTGTTGAGTAGACGGGTCAAGTCAAATCTAAAGTGGCGGTAACCATGGACGTGGCGGGCATTGGGAATGGTGATTGGAGTAGTAGACTCATTGGGATTCAACAATGGGCAGCCGTTGAACGGCGGGTGTCGGGTGGTCGAATCTTCAACGATGGGCCGAGGAGGCGTGAAACGTCGAGGTCAGTTGTGAGGTTGGCCGAGGAGGATACATGATCCGTCAAGGGTGATGGATCGTCAATGAAGGGCAGCGGCTGTGGTGTCTGTCGAGATCATGGTTGTCGGCATGGGTTGAGGATGAACGTCGACCGAGCAGTGGGCAAGCGATGGACGAGCGAGGGGCGAGGACGGTGCTTAATTGGGTGTAGGGCACGACGCTGGCGAGTAGGATCTAGTGGAGCATCGGAAGCAAGATGAATGTTTGCAAACTCCACATACCGAATAATGAGTTACTACCTTTTTGCATACAAAATAAACTCAATTGCTTTGTGCGGGAATAAAAAATAATGTTAAGCCCTCTTTCCTTTGCCTTTTGATTTATTGAGTTTACTTCTTTCTTCTTGCCTGTACAAATCTCATATAGGACACATTGTAGGGATGTTGCAATTGTGATGCCCCAATTATAGTACCACATGAGAAAATGAGAAGAGTTATAGAAGGTTTAAATGATGGGTCATGGGGTTCAAGTGTAGCATTGCCTACTCAATTTTCATAAAGGTTTGAGCCAAACAGCGTCCCCTCAGTGAGTTTCATGGCTTGCATTATGCTGTGACAACAATAATTGGCACGAGCAAAATATGAAATCTCAGTTTTAATGCATATGTTATATCAGCGTGTGTGTGTGAGTGAGTGTGTGTGTGTATATATATATATATATATATATATATATATATATATATATATATATATATATATATATATATATATATATATATATATATATATATATATATATATATATATATATATATATATATATATATATATATATATATATATATATGAATGATGTATTTGAGGTGGCGGATCATTATGATAAATGAGCTACCAAAGATAGAATGTTGAGGTCCACACCTTTTAATGTGACTTGCAATGTGGGCCTCACCACTTGGCTATCTCTTGGTAGCTCATTTAGTAAAATGAGCCGCCACCTCATATACATTATTTCCTATATATATATATATATATAGGAAATAATGTATATAAGGTGGCGACTTATTTTGCTAGTCACATCGAGTGTGGGGCTCACTTATCATAGAACTGACAGCCCATTTTGTAAAATGAGTTGTCTAATGCATATGAGGTGGCGGCTCATTTTGCTAGTCACATCGAGTGTGGGGCTCACTTGTCATAGAATTTGTGACCCATTTTGTAAAATGGAACATCAAATCTACTATATATATATATATATATATATATATATATATATATATATATATATATATATATATATATATATGGGAATGATGGATATGAGGGTGGCTTATTTTACTAAATGAGCTACCAAGAGATAGAGTGGTGAGATCCACACCTTCGATGTGACTAGCAATGTGGTCTCACCACATGGCTATCTCTTGGTAGCTCATTTAGCAAAATGAGCCGCCACCTCATATACATTATTTCTTATATATATATATATATATATATATATATATATATATATATATATATATATATATATAATATCTCTAGACTTTGCGGATTTTTTTCTCTCTTGTGGAAGAAGTATAAAGTTTGCTTCGCGTCAAGACAAGTTTGCCTTAATTAGGAGTTGTACCAGGATTTTCTTAGCACAATTCTCGGGCAGGTGAACTAATTAATCGTCCTTATGTTTTCTTTCTTGGAGTAACAACTATGGACTAGTTCATCATCAACAAAACTTGCAACTTTTGAATTTTTAATTAGTTAGTTTTTCCGCCCCTCTCAAGATTCGATCCCTTGCCTGGCCATTTTCTGTATAAAGATAACAATATTATAGAAGACAAGAATGATCACATTTTTCATTGTTATTACTTGTGCATGAACGCAACCAATTGGCCAGAGCTAGATATATCTAACCCTTGACCGAGAATTAATTATGCACTTGTGGACTGGACTTTGTTTTTGTACATTACAACTTAAATGATTTGTATAGTTTACTTTGAATCCATCAAATATGACAGTAGTTAATAAAAAGTCTTCCGTCTTGGTCCAACACATGAAGCTTAGCTAGAACCGTTCAAACTACATGCTCTCACAGCACTAGACATTAAAACTATATAAGGAGATAGCCTCCAAGCTCATTAACTCAGCATCAAACTATATCAGCATCAAATACAATCCTAGAGATCTAATACAAGTTCTTGATTTCTCTCTTCCCTTTAGAAGGAAAAACCTCAATTTGTGATCTTTTGTGAATTAGCCAGTGAGATTTTCCTTCATGGCCATTGAGTACTTGTCTGATGAGGTGCTGAGTACATTTGTGCCCATAGTGGTGTACTGGAGATTTTCGGGCATTTATGGACTTCTGAGTTACAATGAGAGCTGAAGGCTTCATACAAAGAGCGAGGAAGAAGAGAAGAACATAGCTTCCAAAGGACAAGTGCTGAGAGGTGTGCTTCTTCAGCAGCTGGTTCAAGTGGTGGTCGCCTTCTCCATTTTGAAATTGATTGGCGATGACAGCGAGTACCGCCTCCATAACCTTCGTTGTTGGTAATGGCACGGCAGTTCTTGATTGCAATGATCGTGCTTTCGACTCATGGCAATACCTGGGCCATCGCTATCTCCACATCAACAAATTCCTGTACAAACACATCCACTCCTACCATCACGCTCTCCTTGCTCCCTATGCCCACGGAGCCCTCTACAACAACCCCATCGAGGGCCTCATCCTCGACACCATCGGAGGATCCATGGCCTTCCTCCTCTCTGGGATGACCACTCGCACCAGCATCTACTTCTTCACCTTCGCCACCATCAAGACTGTCGATGTCCACTGTGCCCTGTGGATGCCGTGGAATCCCCTTCAGTTCTTGTTCGACAACAATGTTGCCTACCATGATGTTCACCATCAGCTAAAGGGGAACAAGTACAACTATGCGCAACCATTCTTCATCTCTTTGGACAAGATCTTTGGAACTTACGTTCCGTATACTGTTGTCGAGCGCCAAGGCGGTGGGTTCGAGGTCCTGCCACATCTTCCCAAGAAAGAATGAATTTCAGTCAATCCATCACATTCTTTTCTTTCTTTTATTAAATCCAATGCGTTTCTTTTTAACGTAACAAAGCACTATGTTTGTGTGCCTTTGATTCTTTTCTGGCTCAGTTTGGGAAAAGTAAACCAGTTTTGGATGCACATATATGTGTACATCATATGACAAATGAAGATTCACACTATTTTGATTAAATGCAATGGTGAATCAGATTGCAACTCTTGAAAAGGGCTCAAGCTTGAGGACATGTTAGAGTATAAAACAATCTTCAATCCTACGGTAGTTTTCTTCTAGGTGCATATATACTTTAAACTCTTGTGGCTGTGTAAACCTCCACCTCTTCCGGTGAGCCGTGTTCTACATTCTCAAGGAAAACATGATCGCTGCTAACTCCAAGTGTGCCACGTGTGGCTTCACTAGTTATGATGTATAAACAGTCATCTTTCATCTCTACATTGTATGTTATATCTGAGATGTAAGCCTAGAGGGGGTGAATAGGATTGCCTACTATTTTTCGAGTTATCAAAAACAATGAAGCGGAAATAATATGATAATAATAAAAACAATGCATAATGAATATATCACAAATAAATCAACCAGAACACACGAGATTTTTAAGTGGTTTGGATAAACAATCCAACATCTACTCTTTCTTCTTGCGAAGGGGCTTCCACACTATGATATAGTTCTCCTGAACCACAGACTCGATTCAGTAGGCATACATGACCGTACCCTAGTTTATCCCAAAACTAATATTCTAACCTAACTCCTCACAAAGCGTAACCCTATCGCTTGCTACTTCTCAGAGCACTTCTTGCTCAGAAGGATGATGATGATTAGGAATAGGCTATCTACTACTTGAGCCAAACCATGATCGGTGCCGAGTATCGCTACAATCCGGTCAAAAAGGAGTGTTTGGATCTGGTTTTTGCTGTCTAGAAGATGCAACACTATGTAACCGGCCAATCTACCCATGTCATTTTAAAAGTAAACCACCAAAGAACTACTTCACCATTTCCTCATGGCCATTCAAGATGTGGGAATGGACATTATTAGGCGATCAGTCCATCATCCAACAAAGGCCACGATTCATCCTAGCCATCGCGATTATTTCTCCACGTGGTGAATCCATCCCACTCAAAAGGTTAAAACATCCAATATGGTTAAGTTCACGAAACACCACATCATTTACGGTTCGACATCCTCGACGGATCATCCATGATAATGGTCCTTAATTTATTAGTCGACCATTCTTCAAATTCGTAATAATTTTAGAATTCAAGATGTGGCTTCTCGCCATACAACCCGACAACTAATGATTTGGATGAAACATTCAACAAGACCATCATCAAACTTCTCAAGAAGTTTGTCTCTTCTAATAAATTGGGATGAGAACCTCAGAGAGTGTATTCAGGCCTATTGAACAACGGTCCGCACTCCCATGGGCCTGTACTTTTTCCTTGGTACACGATATGAAGTCAGGTTACCATTAGAGATTCAAATTCGTCATTGACAACTACTCTCACAGAGAAGATGACAGCCGAAGAATATCATCAAAGGCGTCTTTAAGAATTAGAAGAGCTGGACGAGTTGAGACTCAAAGCTCAACAACGAATCAAGATGTACCGGTCTCGGATATCAAGAGCCTTCAATAGGAGAGTCAAAGAATGGTCCTTTAAAGAAGGAGACCTAGTCTTAGCTGTTCATCAACCCATGGTCATGACACATAATACTAAAGTTAAATTCCAGCCCAAATAGGAAGGCCCGTTTGTAGTAGAGACAGTCTACCCATATGGGGCATACCGCCTGATCGACCCAAACGGTAATAGGCTTATGGCACCAATCAATAGAAAATTTCTCAAGAAATATTACCCTTTAATTGAGCCTTTTTCACCTCCCAATTGAGTTATCTATCATGTTTAAATCTTTCCCCAGCGAGTCATCAAATTAACGCCATACCTCTATTTGACCCGGGTATCTTTTGCCACCATCATGTTAACATTACACCTCTGAACGGTTTGTAATTCTTTAAACTTGAAAGGTTAACACTACACCTCTGGCAACTAAGTAATCAAATGGAAATAAATCTATCCTAGATAAGATAACTGAAGCTATGTTCAGCAGTACACCTCTGGCTATTAATGTATTTTGATCCCCGCTACAAGTAAAATGCAGGATCTCGAAAACTTTGGGGGAGGGGGCTTGTAGACGGTCAAACTATGCAAGTTCAATACTTAGTACAGATAACATGAACTATATTTGAGCCCAACATGAGTCTAAGAAGTAAATGCCCATGGGCTAAACACTTCAGATGGGCCCAAATAGGAGCCATGGCGAAGCTCGCCCAAAGTTGCAATGAAGCTCGCTCTCAAGACTAAGTCAAGGTGAAGCTTCAGGTGAAGTTCACTCAGAATGAGCTCTGCCCAAGTAGTCCACACGGGCCACGTCACCCACATTTTGACGAAGTTTGCTACAGTGAACTTCGTGCATAGCCGTATAGGCGCACTTCGCCGAGAGCCATTTTTAGAGCTATTTTTATGGAAACGGCTGACCCATTATCTCCTAAGTTAATAGCCACTGATCTACAATTAATAACCACTAATTCTTTCTCTTAGCCTATAAAAGGAGGGGAGATTACTCATTTTTTTATCGATCTATCTATCATCATCACCATAAGAGAAAAGAGTGATCAGATCTTGGCAAAAAGCTTCGGCAAATCTCCAATAATCAGCAAGAAGACCCATCGTCTCGGTCAGACTATCAACGGAGTACAAGAATGACGCTCCATCAGCACATGGAAAAGAACCCAACTATATTTTTTTTGTTATTTTATTGTAAGCTTGAAATTGTAATCTCTATTTGTTCTAATTTCAAAGACCCGACACATTATTGTGGTAGTCGGTGTGTCAAGGTTGAGGAATATGAGATCTATGGGAGTGGATGGGGGTGAAGGTACTGATGGGGAGGGTAGAGTGTAGTAGAGAAACTTTTCGAAGAAGGTTACATGTGGAGTGACGTGGAGATGATTAGAGCGAGGATCGTAGTAGCGATAGCCTTTGTGATGGAGCCTATATACAAGGAAGACACACATGACAGAGTGAGGAGAGAGTTTGTTGCGCTCTGAAGGTGGAAGTTGGAAAAAGCAAGTGCAGCGGAAGACCCGGAGGTGAGAGTAGTTTGGTGGTGAGTGGTACAGTTGTTGGAAGGGTGTAAGGCCATTGAGGGTGAAGGAAGGGATGTGATTGATGAGGTAGACACTCATGAGACAAGCTTCTGCCTAGAATTGAATGGGTATAGATGCAGATAAGAAGAGGGATCTGGTGGTTTCTAAAAGGTATCGGTGGCATTTTCGGCTACACAATTTTGTTGATGGGCATATGGGCAAGAGAATTGAGGGAGGGTTCCTTGAGAGGCTAGAAATTCCATAAAGTAACGGGATGTATATTCCCCCCTGAGTCGGACCGTAGGGTTTTGATATGCGAGGATTATTGGGTGAGAATCATGGTTGTGAAAGTTTTATAGATTTCATAAGCATCAAATTTATTTTTCATTAGGTAAAGCCATGTGAAGCAGAGTGATCATCGATAAATATTATTTAGTAGCGATTGTTGCCGCGAGATAGGTGTAGGGATGGTCCCAAGATATTAGTGTGAACTAATTCAAAAGGTGCAGATGCGATTTTATTGTAGATTTGAAAAGTTAGGGCCAAGTATTTTGCCAACTTGCGACCAGTACAAGGAGAGAATACATCAGTGGAGAAAGTTCCTAGTTTACCAGTTGAGAAGAGGGTACGAAGATGAGGTAGAGATAGATGGCCATGATGACGATGCCAGAGACCACAGGTGACTGGTTTGGAGTTGAGAATGCGCATGACGGAAGCAGTGGGGGTGGGGAGAGTGAGCTTGTCCATGTAGTATAGGCCACCGAGATTATAGCCAGTCCTAACCGTTTGTTCCGTGGAGGATCCTATATGACATAAGAGGAAGCGGTGAATGTAGCAGTATAATTTTGTGAAGTAATTTTTGAGACGGAGAGTAGATTCATTGTAACATTGGGGACGTTGTGTACATTAGGGACTAAGAAGTGGGAGGGAATGTTGAGGTGTCTAATAGAGGTCATGGGTAGTAGTGTGCCATCGGCCATGCAGATCGCGGTAGTTGGGGGAAGGGGTGTTTGGTTGTTGAGGTGTGTGTGTGAAGATGTCAGATGATGTGTGTTACCTGAACCTAAAATCCATGAGTTAGTTTTTATACCTAAATGGGTGGTGTATGAGGTAGCGATCAACCTGTAGCAGGTGATGCAGCTGATGGATGGAGTGCTTGTAGTAGGTCAGTGTAGGTTGGTAAGGCAGATGTGGATAGGGTCTTAATGATAATTGCCTATTGCAGTGTAGACAGTGGTGCGGTGGGGGATGCTATAGTTAGTCTTCCACGACACTTGTTAGTAGAGTGTCCCCAGAGCTTGTGAAAGTCATACCATTGCCAGCGGGAGGGCTGAGGGTCAGGTTGCTACTGTCTAGATGATGAGGGATGTGGTTGATGAGGGGGACCACAGTGGGGTGGTGGTCGGGAGGCAGCGCGGATGGAGCTCAAACTGATGGGGAGAGTGATTAGCTGAAGGTTTGTCTCCTCAGCTTGTAGCTCTATGATGGCTATCTCTAGAGTGTGTTGAGGGGACCAGTGGATGAATGGCTTACAAATGGATTCAAACTTCGATCAAATTTTCATCAGAAATTGTAAGAGACATTGCCAATCTTGATTATGAGGTAGATGGTCCTGTAAGGTGGGTCGAGAAGAGGTGTTTCTAGGGATGCAAGTTGTTTCCAGAGGTCGAAGATATAGGTGTAGAACTCGCGGATCGACTGATCATCCTGTAATGACTGTGGAGATCTTCTGATACAATTGGACTCCCGGGCATCATTCGACTGCATGTAGAATCGATTCAGGTATTCCCAGAGGGATATAGCGGAGTCGAACCTTGCAAGTTAAAGTCTGATGGATGGAGAGACGAATTGGATGATTGCCAGGATAGCATGATCTTCGGCAAGGATCCAAGTCGTTTAAGGTAGACTCGTACAAGGAGAGGGCAGCTGCATCCTTGGTAGGATCTTCAGTAGTAGATGGTCGAGTAGGGGATTTAGAGGTGCTGTTAATGTGTCCCTAGAGGCCACGGCTACAAAGAATGATGCGTAGAGAGTAGGACTAGAGGCGATAGTTATCACCATCAAGTTTAACATCAATGGATTATTGATGGAAGTGCATTTCCTACTTTGTCATGTTTGTGAGATAAGAATTGATTGATCGAAGGGATCGGGGATACCGGGTTTGGTGTTGAGTAGACGGGTCAAGTCAAATCTAAAGTGACAGTAACCATGGACGTGAGCGGGCATTGGGAATGGTGATTGGAGTAGTAGACTCATTGGGATTCAACAATGGGCAGCCGTTGAGGCACGACGGGTGTCGGGGTGGTCGAATCTTCAACGATGGGCCGAGGAGGCGTAGAGAACGTCGAGGTCAGTTGTGAGGTTGGCCGAGGAGGATACATGATCCGTCAAGGGTGATGGATCGTCAATGAAGGGCAGCGGCTGTGGTGTCTGTCGAGATCATGGTTGTCGGCATGGGTTGAGGATGAACGTCGACCGAGCAGTGGGCAAGCGATGGACGAGCGAGGGGCGAGGACGGTGCTTAATTGGGTGTAGGGCACGACGCTGGCGAGTAGGATCTAGTGGAGCATCGGAAGCAAGATGAATGTTTGCAAACTCCACATACCGAATAATGAGTTACTACCTTTTTGCATACAAAATAAACTCAATTGCTTTGTGCGGGAATAAAAAATAATGTTAAGCCCTCTTTCCTTTGCCTTTTGATTTATTGAGTTTACTTCTTTCTTCTTGCCTGTACAAATCTCATATAGGACACATTGTAGGGATGTTGCAATTGTGATGCCCCAATTATAGTACCACATGAGAAAATGAGAAGAGTTATAGAAGGTTTAAATGATGGGTCATGGGGTTCAAGTGTAGCATTGCCTACTCAATTTTCGCAAAGGTTTGAGCCAAACAACGCGTCCCCTCAGTGAGTTTCATGGCTTGCATTATGCCTGTGACAACAATAATTGGCACGAGCAAAATATGAAATCTCAGTTTTTAATGCATATGTTATCAAGGCTGGCAAGGTGTGTGTGTGAGTGAGTGTGTGTGTATATATATATATATATATATATATATATATATATATATATATATATATATATATATATATATATATATATATATATATATATATATATATATATATATATATATATATATATGAATGATGTATTTGAGGTGGCGGATCATTATGATAAATGAGCTACCAAAAGATAGAATGTTGAGGTCCACACCTTTTAATGTGACTTGCAATGTGGGCCTCACCACTTGGCTATCTCTCAGAAATTATTTATAATGATTGCCATTCATATACATTATTTCCTATATATATATATATATATAGGAAATAATGTATATAAGGTGGCGCTTATTTTGCTAGTCACATCGAGTGTGGGGCTCACTTATCATAGAACCCGTGACCCATTTTGTAAAATGAGTTGTCTAATGCATATGAGGTGGCTCATTTTGCTAGTCACATCGAGTGTGGGGCTCACTTATCATAGAACCCGTGACCCATTTTGTAAAATGGGTCAGCCTACCAAGTACTATATATATATATATATATATATATATATATATATATATATATATATATATATATATATATATGAATGATGGATATGAGGGTGGCTTATTTTACTAAATGAGCTACCAAGAGATAGAGTGGTGAGATCCACACCTTCGATGTGACTAGCAATGTGGTCTCACCACATGGCTATCTCTTGGTAGCTCATTTAGCAAAATGAATACCACCTCATATACATTATTTCCTATATATATATATAATATCTCTAGACTTTATGGATTTTTTTCTCTCTTGTGGAAGAAGTATAAAGTTTGCTTCGCGTCAAGACAAGTTTGCCTTAATTAGGAGTTGTACCAGGATTTTCTTAGCACAATTCTCGGGCAGGTGAACTAATTAATCGTCCTTATGTTTTCTTTCTTGGAGTAACAACTATGGACTAGTTCATCATCAACAAAACTTGCAACTTTTGAATTTTTAATTAGTTAGTTTTTCCGCCCCTCTCAAGATTCGATCCCTTGCCTGGCCATTTTCTGTATAAAGATAACAATATTATAGAAGACAAGAATGATCACATTTTTCATTGTTATTACTTGTGCATGAACGCAACCAATTGGCCAGAGCTAGATATATCTAACCCTTGACCGAGAATTAATTATGCACTTGTGGACTGGACTTTGTTTTGTACATTACAACTTAAATGATTTGTATAGTTTACTTTGAATCCATCAAATATGACAGTAGTTAATAAAAAGTCTTCCGTCTTGGTCCAACACATGAAGCTTAGCTAGAACCGTTCAAACTACATGCTCTCACAGCACTAGACATTAAAACTATATAAGGAGATAGCCTCCAAGCTCATTAACTCAGCATCAAACTATATCAGCATCAAATACAATCCTAGAGATCTAATACAAGTTCTTGATTTCTCTCTTCCTTTAGAAGGAAAAACCTCAATTTGTGATCTTTTGTGAATTAGCCAGTGAGATTTTCCTTCATGGCCATTGAGTACTTGTCTGATGAGGTGCTGAGTACATTTGTGCCCATAGTGGTGTACTGGAGATTTTCGGGCATTTATGGACTTCTGAGTTACAATGAGAGCTGAAGGCTTCATACAAAGAGCGAGGAAGAAGAGAAGAACATAGCTTCCAAAGGACAAGTGCTGAGAGGTGTGCTTCTTCAGCAGCTGGTTCAAGTGGTGGTCGTCTTCTCCATTTTGAAATTGATTGGCGATGACAGCGGAGTACCGCCTCCGCAACCTTCGTTGTTGGTAATGGCACGGCAGTTCTTGATTGCAATGATCGTGCTCGACTCATGGCAATACCTGGGCCATCGCTATCTCCACATCAACAAATTCCTGTACAAACACATCCACTCCTACCATCACACTCTCCTTGCTCCCTATGCCTACGGAGCCCTCTACAACAACCCCATCGAGGGCCTCATCCTCGACACCATCGGAGGATCCATGGCCTTCCTCCTCTCTGGGATGACCACTCGCACCAGCATCTACTTCTTCACCTTCGCCACCATCAAGACTGTCGATGTCCACTGTGCCCTGTGGATGCCGTGGAATCCCCTTCAGTTCTTGTTCGACAACAATGTTGCCTACCATGATGTTCACCATCAGCTAAAGGGGAACAAGTACAACTATGCGCAACCATTCTTCATCTCTTTGGACAAGATCTTTGGAACTTACGTTCCGTATACTGTTGTCGAGCGCCAAGGCGGTGGGTTCGAGGTCCTGCCACATCTTCCCAAGAAAGAATGAATTTCAGTCAATCCATCACATTCTTTTCTTTCTTTTTATTAAATCCAATGCGTTTCTTTTTTAACGTAACAAAGCACTATGTTTGTGTGCCTTTGATTCTTTTCTGGCTCAGTTTGGGAAAAGTAAACCAGTTTTGGATGCACATATATGTGTACATCATATGACAAATGAAGATTCGCACTATTTTGATTAAATGCAATGGTGAATCAGATTGCAACTCTTGAAAAGGGCGCTCAAGCTTGAGGACATGTTAGAGTATAAAAACAATCTTCAATCCTACGGTAGTTTTCTTCTAGGTGCATATATACTTTAAACTCTTGTGGCTGTGTAAACCTCCACCTCTTCCGGTAGACCGTGTTCTACATTCTCAAGGAAAACATGATCGCTGCTAACTCCAAGTGTGCCACGTGTGGCTTCACTAGTTATGATGTATAAACAGTCATCTTTCATCTCTACATT
The DNA here is from genome assembly GCA_012295165.1 of Asparagus setaceus. NCBI lineage: Eukaryota > Viridiplantae > Streptophyta > Magnoliopsida > Asparagales > Asparagaceae > Asparagus > Asparagus setaceus. Next base: position 27,113,957 of record CM022704.1, on the reverse strand, counting down.
GTATGTTATATCTGAGATGTAAGCCTAGAGGGGGTGAATAGGATTGCCTACTATTTTTCGAGTTATCAAAAACAATGAAGCGGAAATAATATGATAATAATAAAAACAATGCATAATGAATATATCACAAATAAATCAACCAGAACACACGAGATTTTTAAGTGGTTTGGATAAACAATCCAACATCTACTCTTTCTTCTTGCGAAGGGGCTTCCACACTATGATATAGTTCTCCTGAACCACAGACTCGATTCAGTAGGCATACATGACCGTACCCTAGTTTATCCCAAAACTAATATTCTAACCTAACTCCTCACAAAGCGTAACCCTATCGCTTGCTACTTCTCAGAGCACTTCTTGCTCAGAAGGATGATGATGATTAGGAATAGGCTATCTACTACTTGAGCCAAACCATGATCGGTGCCGAGTATCGCTACAATCCGGTCAAAAAGGAGTGTTTGGATCTGGTTTTTGCTGTCTAGAAGATGCAACACTATGTAACCGGCCAATCTACCCATGTCATTTTAAAATTCAACCCTTTGCGGGTACTCATAACAAAGCCAGAGTATCTGAACTCTAGGCTTGCAAAATTGGCCATATTGCTCTCCTAGTACAATATGACATTCGTACCTCAAAAACCAGTTAAAGGACAAGCAATCATAGACTTCCTCACTGATCATCCTATTCTTGAGTCTTCCAAGCTCTATGAGGACATTCCAGATAAGGTGTTCGAGTCAAATGTCACCTCAGACCACCAAGTGTGGCAAATTTACTTCGATGGCGCATCGCGACTGGGACATAAAGGAACTATTATCGCAGTGTAGAGGTAGTGCTCATCACTCTCCATGGTCAGGTCATTCCTCAAGCCTATTCATTGACTAGACCATGCTCCAATAATGTGGCTAAGTACAATGCCCTCATAATCGGCTTACAACTCGGTCATAGCGATTCCAAACTAATCATCAATCAGATTAGGGGGGTATGATGTCCGACACAACGATCTCTTACCCTATCATGAAATGGCATTGAAGCTCGCTCATTTTTTTAAAGGATTCTATATCAATTAAGTAGATCACCTCAAGAATACTTACACCGACGTGTTGGCGTCATTCGCGGCTATCTTGGCTTTATCTTCCAAGGCCACCAAGCGCACTATGGTAGTTAGCCACTAATTTGCTATCCCAAGAAGATCTTAGAAGCCAATGAGATCCATACTACACTTGAGGGTTTTGAACCTAATGATTGGCATTACCTGACCGTTGACTACGCCTAACATGCACACTCTCTGATGATCCAAAGCAAGCAATCTCCACCCGCTTCTTTTAGGACTCTGCCACACAGATGTTGTGCCACAAATCATTCGACGGCATACTGCTTAGATGTCTGTCATCAAGTGAAGCTCAAGAAGCACTCAAAGAAGCCCATGATGGCACATGTGGAGCTCATCAACTGGACGCAAGCTCCAAGATCGACTTTGTTATCTGGGTTATTATTAGCCGATGATGATTGCAGACATATGGGCTTACACCAAGCGATGTTGTGCATATCAATTTCATGCGAACTTCTTACACTAACCCCCAAAAGAACTACATCTGACCATTTCCTCATGGCCATTCAAGATGTGGGGAATGGACATTATTGGGCCGATCAGTCCATCATCCAACAAAGGCCACAGATTCATCCTAGCCATCACTGATTATTTCTCCACGTGGGCTGAATCCATCCCACTCAAAAAGGTTAAAACATCCAATATGGTTAAGTTCCTGAAACACCACATCATTTACCGGTTCGACATCCTCTGACGGATCATCCATGATAATGGTCCTTAATTTATTAGTCGACCATTCTTCAAATTCTGTAATAATTTTAGAATTCAAGATGTGGCTTCTACGCCATACAACCCGACAACTAATGATTTGGATGAAACATTCAACAAGACCATCATCAAACTTCTCAAGAAGTTTGACTCTTCTAATAAACGAGATTGGGATGAGAAACTTAGAGAGTGTATTTAGGCCTATTGAACAACGGTCCACACTCCCATGGGCACTGTACTTTTTTTCCTTGGTACACAGATATGAAGCTGTGTTACCATTAGAGATTCAACTTTTATCATTGACAACCGCTCTCACAGAGAAGATGACAGTCAAAGAATATCATCAAAGGCGTCTTTAAGAATGAGAGGGGCTGGACGAATTGAGACTCAAAGCTCAACAATGAATCAAGATGCATCGGTCTTGGATATCAAGAGCCTTCAACAGGAGAGTCAAAGAATGATCCTTTAAAGAAGGAGACCTAGTCTTAGCTGTTCATCAACACATGGTCATGGCACATAAGACTATAGTTAAATTCCAACCCATATAGGAAGGCCCGTTTGTAGTAGAGATAGTCTACTCAAATGGGGCTTACCACCTGATCGACCCAAACAGTAATAGGCTTATGGCACCAATCAATAGAAAATTTCTCAAGAAATATTACCCTTTAATTGAGCCTTTTTCACCTCCCCATTGAGTTATCTGTCATGTTTAAATCTTTCCCAGCGAGTCATCAAATTAACGCCATACCTCTATTTGACCCGGTTATCTTTTGCCACCGTCATGTTAACATTACACCTCTGAACGGTTTGTAATTCTTTAAACTTGAATGGTTAACACTACACATTTGGCAACTAAGTAGTCAAATGGAAATAAATCTAGCCTAAATAAGACAATTGAAGCTACGTTCAGTAGTACAGATCTGGCTATTACCCAATGTATTTTGATCCCCGCTACAAGTAAAATACAGGATCTCGAAAACTTTGGGGGAGGGGGCTTGTAGACAGTCAAACTATGCAAGTTCAATACTCAATACAGATACCATGAATCTATATTTTAGCCCAACACGAGTCTAAGAAGTAAATGTCCATGGGCTAAACACTTCAGATGGGCCCAAATAGGAGCCATGGTGAAGCTCGCCCAAAGTTGCAATGAAGCTCGCTCTCAAGACTAAGTCAAGGTGAAGCTTCAGGTGAAGTTCACTCAGAATGAGCTCTGCCCAAGTAGTCCACGTGGGCCACGTCACCCACATTTTGACGAAGTTCGCTACAATGAACTTTGCACATAGCCGTATAGGCGCACTTCGCTGAGAGCCATTTTTAGAGCTATTTTTGTGAAAACGGCTGACCCATTATCTCCTAAGTTAATAGCCACTAATCTACAATTAATAACCACTAAGTCTTTCTCTTAGCCTATAAAAGGAGGGGAGATTTCTCATTTTTTGATCGATCTATCTATCGTCAACACCATAAGAGAGAAGAGAGATCATATCTTAGCAAAAAGCTTCGGCAAATCTCCAACAATCAGCAAGAAGACTCATCGTCTCGATCAGATTGTTAACGAAGTACAAGAATGACGCTCCATCAGCACACAGAAAAGAACCCAGCGATATTTTTTTGTTATTTTATTGTAAGCTTGAAATTGTAATCTCTATTTGTTATAATTTTAAAGACTCGAAACATTATTGTGGTAGTCGGTGTGTCAAGGTTGAGAAATATGAGATCTATGGGAGAGGATGGGGGTGAAGGTAACCGATGGGGAGGGTAGAGCGTAGTAGGTAAGGTGTTCGAAGAAGGTTACATGTGGAGTGACATGGAGATGATTAGAGCGAGGATCGTAGCAGCGATAGCCTTTGTGATGGAGCCTATATACAAGGAAGACACACATGATAGAGCGAGGAGAGAGTTTGTTGCGCTCTGAAGGTGGAAGTTGGAAAAAGCAAGTGCAGCGAAAGACCCGGAGGTGAGAGTAGTTTGGTGGTGAGTGGTACCGTTGTTGGAAGGGTGTAAGGCCTTTGAGGGTGAAGAAAGGAATGCGATTGATGAGGAAGACACTCATGAGACAGGCTTCTGTGTAGAATTGAATGGGTATAGATGCAGATAAGAAGAGGGATATGGTCATTTCTAAAAGGTGTCGGTGGCATCTTTTGGCCACACAATTTTGTTGATGGGCATATGGGCAGGAGAATTGAGGAAGGGTTCCTTGAGAGGCTAGAAATTCCATGAAGTAATGGGATGTATATTCCCCCTTGAGTCAGAGTGTAGGGTTATGATATGCGAGGAGAATTGGGTGAGAATCATGGTTGTGAAATTTTTATAGATTTCATAAGCATCAGATTTATTTTTAATCAGGTAATGCCATGTGAAGAAGGAGTGATCATCGATAAATATTATTTAGTAGCAATTGTTGCAGCGTGATAGGTGTGGGGATGGTCCCCATATATTAGTGTGAACTAATTCAAAAGGCGCAGATGCGCTGTTATTGCTAATTTGAAAAGGTAGGGCCAAGTATTTTGCTAACTTGCAGCTAGTATAAGGAGACAATACATTAGTGGAGAAAGTTCCTAGTTTACCAGTTGAGAAGAGGGTATGAAGACGATGTAGAGATAGATGGCCACGGCGACGATGCCATAGACCACAGGTGATTGATTTAGAGTTGAGAAGGCGGATGACGGAAGCAGTGGGGGTGGGAAGAGTGAGCTTGTCCATTTAGTATAGGCCACCGAGATTACAGTCAGTCCTAACCATTTGTCCTGTGGAGGATCCTATATGACATAAGAGAAAACGGTGAATGTAGCAGTATAATTTTGTGAAGTAATTTGTGAGACGGAGAGTAGATTCATTGTAACATTGGGGACGTGGTGTACATTAGGGACTAAGAAGTGGGAGGGAATGTTGAGGTGTCTGATAGAGGTCGTGAGTAGTGGTGTGCCATCGGCCGTGCGGACCATGGTAGTTACGGGAAGGGGTGTTTGGTTGTTGAGCTGTGTGTGTGAAGATGTTAGATGATGTGTGGCACCTGAATCTAAAATCCATGAGTTAGTTTTTATACCTGAATGGATGGTGTATGAGGTAGCGATCAACCTGTAGCAGGTGATGTAGCTGATGGATGGAGTGCTTGTAGTAGGTCAGTGTACGTTGGTACGGCAGATGTGGATGGGGTCTTAATGATGACCGCCTATTGCAGTGTAGAAAGTGGTGCGGTGGGGGATGCTATAGTTAGTCTTCCATGACACTTGTTGGTAGAGTGTCCCTAGAGCTTTTGAAAGTCATACCATTGCTTGCAGGAGGGCTGAGTGTTAGGTTGCTGCTGTCTAGATGGTGAGGGATGTGGTCAATGAGGGGAACCACAGTGGGGTGGTGGTCGAGAGGCAGCACTGATGGAGCTCAAACTGATGGGGAGAGTGATTAGCTGAAGGTGTGTCTCCTCAGCTTGTAGCTCTATGATGGCTATCTCTAGAGTGTGTTGAGGGGACCGGTGGATGAGTTGGTTACGAATGGACTCCAACTTCAGTCGAATTTTCATCAGAAATTGTAAGAGACATTGCCAATCTTGATTATTGAGGTAGATGGTCCTAGAAGATGGGTCGAGAACAGGTGTTTCCAAGGATGCAAGTTGTTTCCAGAGGTCGAAGATATAGGTGTAGAACTCGGGGATCGACTGATCATCCTGTAATGGCTGTGGAGATCTCCTGGTACAGTTGGACTCCCGGGCATCATCCAACTGCGTGTAGAATCGATTCAGGTATTCCCAAAGGGATATGGTGGAGTCGAACCTTGCAAGTTAAAGTTTGATGGATGGAGAGACGAATTGGATGATTGTCAGGATAGCATGATCTTCGGCAAGGGTCCAAGTCGTTAAGGTAGACTCGTACGATGAGAGGGAAGCTGCATCCTTGGTAGGATCTTCGGTAGTAGATGGTCGAGTTGGGGATTTAGAGGTGCTGTTAATGTGTCCCAAGAGGCCACGGCTGCAAAGAATGATGCGTAGAGAGTAGGAACAGAGGCGATAGTTATCACCATCAAGTTTAGAATCAATGGATTATTGATGGAAGTGCATTTCCTGCTTTGTCATGTTTGTGGGATAAGGATTGATTGACCGAAGGGATCGGGGATACCTGGTTTGGTTTTGAGTAGACGGGTTGAGTCAAATCTAAAGTGAGGGTGACCATGGACGTGAACGGGCATTGGGAATGGTGATTGGAGTAGTAGACTCGTTGGGATTCAACAATGGTCAGCCAATGAGGCGCGAGGGGCGTCGGGGTATTCGAATCTTCGATGATGTGCCAAGGAGGCGCAGGGAACGTCGAGGTCAGTGGTGAGGTTGGCCGAGGAGGATACAAGATCCGTCAAGGGTGATGGATTGTCAACGAAGGGCAGCGTGCTGAGGTGTTTGTCGAGATCATGGTTGTCGGTATGGGTTGAGGATGAACATCGATCAAGCGGCAGGCTAGCGATGGACGGCGAGGGGCGAGGGCGGTGCTTAAGTAGGTGTAGGGCTCGATGCTGGCGAGCAGGATCTAGTGGAGCGTCGGAAGCAAGATGAATGTTTGCAAACTCCACATACTGAATAATGAGTTACTATCTTTTTGCATACGAAATAAACTAATTGCTTTGTGCGGGAAGTTAAAAATAATGTTAAGCTTTCTTTCCTTTGCCTTTTGATTTATTGAATTTACTTCTTTCTTCTTGCGTGTACAAATCTCATATAGGACACATTATAGGGATGTTGCAATTGTGATGCCCAAATTTTAGTCCCACATGAGAAAATGAGAAGAGTTATAGAAGGTTTAAATGATGGGTCATGGGGTTCAAGTGTAGCATTGTCTACTCAATTTTCGCAAAGGTTTGAGCCAAACAACACATCTCACTCAGTGAGTTCCATGGCTTGTATCATGCCTGTGACAACAATAATTAGCAAGAGCAAAACATGAAATCTCAGTGTTTAGTGCTTATATATATATATGACTTTATGGATTTTTTTTCTCTCTTGAGGAAGGTGTATAAAGTTTGCTTCGCGTCAAGACAAGTTTGCCTTAGTTAGGAGTTGTACCTGGATTTTCTTAGCATAATTCTCGGGCAGGAGAACTAATTAATCGTCCTTATATTTTCTTTCTTGGAGTAACTACTATGGACTAGTTCATCATCAATAAAACTTGCAAGTCTCGAATTTTTAATTAATTAGTTTTTCCTCCCCTCTCAAGATTCGATCCCTTGCCTGGCCATTTTCTGTATTAAGATAACAATAGTATAGAAGAAAAGAATGATCACATTTTTCATTATTATTACTTGTGCATGAACACAACCGAGGGCCAGAGCTAGATATATCTAACCACTGACCGAGAATTAATTATGCACTTGTGGACTGGACTTTGTTTTTGTACATTAAAACTCAAATGATTTGTATAGTTTACTTTGAATCCATCAAATATGACAGTAGTTAATAAAAAGTCTTCCGTCTTGGTCCAACACATGAAGCTTAGCTAGAACCTTTCAAACTACATGCTCTCACAGCACTAGACATTAAAACTATTTAAGGAGATAGCCTCCAAGCTCATTAACTCAGCATCAAACTATATAAGCATCAAATAAAATCCTAGAGATCTAATACAAGTTCTTGATTTCTCTCTTCCCTTTAGAAGAAAAAACCTCAATTTGTGATCTTTTCTGAATTAGCCAGTGAGATTTTCCTTCATGGCCATTGAGTACTTGTCTGATGAGGTGCTGAGTACATTTGTGCCCATAGTGGTGTACTGGATATTTTCGGGCATATATGGACTTCTGAGTTACAATGAGAGCTGGAGGCTTCATACAAAGAGCGAGGAAGAAGAGAAGAACATAGCTTCCAAAGGACAAGTGCTGAGAGGTGTGCTTCTTCAGCAGTTGGTTCAAGTGGTGGTCGTCTTCTCCATTTTGAAATTGATTGGCGATGACAGCGAGTACCGCCTCCGCAACCTTCGTTGTTGGTAATGGCATGGCAGTTCTTGATTGCAATGATCGTGCTCGACTCATGGCAATACCTGGGCCATCGCTATCTCCACATCAACAAATTCCTGTACAAACACATCCACTCCTACCATCACGCTCTCCTTGCTCCCTATGCCTACGGAGCCCTCTACAACAACCCCATCGAGGGCCTCATCCTCGACACCATCGGAGGATCCATGGCCTTCCTCCTCTCTGGGATGACCACTCGCACCAGCATCTACTTCTTCACCTTCGCCACCATCAAGACTGTCGATGTCCACTGTGCCCTGTGGATGCCGTGGAATCCCCTTCAGTTCTTGTTCGACAACAATGTTGCCTACCATGATGTTCACCATCAGCTAAAGGGGAACAAGTACAACTATGCGCAACCATTCTTCATATCTTGGGACAAGATCTTTGGAACTTACGTGCCGTACACTGTTGTCGAGCGCCAAGGAGGCGGGTTCGAGGTCCTGCCACATCTTCCCAAGAAAGAATGAATTTCAGTCAATCCAGCACATTCTTTACTTTCTTTTTATAAAATCCTATGCGTTTCTTTTTTAACGTAATAAAGTACCATGTTTGTGTGCCTTTGATTCTTTTCTGGCTCAGATTGAGAAAAGTAAGCAAGTTTCGGATGCATATATATGTGTACATCATATGACAAATGAAGATTCACACCATTTTAATTAAATGCAATGGTGAATCAGATTGCAACCCTTAAAATGGGCGCTCAAGCTGGAGGACATGTTAGAGTATGAAAATAATCTTCAATCCTACGGTAGTTTTCTTCTAGGTGCATATATACTTTAAACTCTTGTGGCTGTGTAAACCTCCACCTCTCCCAGTAGTCAGTGTTCTACATTCTCAAGGAAAACGTGATCGCTGCTAACTCCAAGCGTGCCATGTGTGGCTTCACTAGTTATGATGTATAAACAATCATCTATCGTCTCTACATAATATGTTGGATCTGAGATGTAAGCCTAGAGGGGTGAATAGGATTGCCCACTATTTTTCGAGTTATCAAAAACAATGCAGCGGAAATAATATGATAATAATAAAAACAATGCATAATAAATATATCACAAATAAATTAGCCAGAACACACGAGATTTTTAAGTGGTTTGAATAAACGATCCTACATCTACTCTTTCTTCTTGCGAAGGGGCTTCCACACAATGATATAGTTCTCCTGAATCACAGACCCGATTCAGTAGGCATAAAGACTGCACCCCAGTTTATCGCAAAACTAATATTCTAACCTAACTCCTCACAAAAGGTAACCCTATCCCTTGCTATTTCTCAACCCTCAATTAAACTGGGCTTGAGTTCATCGTAAAAGAAAATAGGTTTGAAGTAAACAATGAATATCTTTTACACGCAATCAGAAAAGGCTTAGAGCCCGTTTGATTACTAGATCAAACTTCAAGATGATTTAAGTGGAGATCAGGAAGCTTGATGTAGACTCTAAGATCCAAGGGTGTTTCTCCTCCCTGGTGATTAATCAGATGATGATATGCATGGTGAGTGAGTGATCGATGAGGCTCCGTGCAATCAAACAACTTCTCCTTTAATGATCTCTCACAGACCCTAACTCTTCTCTCTCTCTCTCTCTCTCTCTCTCTCTCTCTCTCTCTTCTAGTTAGGTCAGGATAAGGCTCTCTTTTCTTTTCTAGTTAGGTAAGGAAGAGGTCCCTAAAGATGTAGGAGAGGATTGAGAAGTCATCTAAAATGAATGGCTGAGATTGAATACTGAAAACTTGAATCAGCCGATCGACCATCAATGCTGGTGATCGACCATCGATGCTGGGAATCGACCATTGATGGTTATGTAATGGCCATCAATGGTCAATGACCCCATCGACAATCTAAACCACTCTGGATATTTGCATCATCGGTGGTCAATAACACCATCGATGGTCCATAGGAGATTATCAATGGTCAATCTTGAACCATCGATCTTGCAAGTCCTGAAGTTAGCTTTTGTGCTGATTTTCGACAAGTATTGCATGGTTCTTGTTCCATATCTATATACACATGTACTAAATCATCTCAAATATTAAGTTAGACTTAAATGAATATTTGTTATTACTCAATAAAGAGATATTATACGAATAGCATCCTAACGATCTCTCCCTTTTCATAATAACAAACTTGAAATTTGAAACACTGCTACAATGAATTGTTTGAGATATATTGACAAAGAAAAGCACACATACTTTCATGAGATATTAAAAGATATGCAATGCTCCCCCCTGCTTTCATGCATACATGAAATGTGAGATGAAAAAATAGGTATAGGGGAACTCAAGTCTTGATAGAAAAAACAAATCTTTGAACTGTAATCATGCAATTTTTTACAAAACTCATTCCCAACCACATCAATGCACATATAACACCCATATACTATAGAAAATTCAACCAATTTTATCACAAAATTGCATAGAGATAGCCAAAGAATGAAAAACCAAAAACGAATACAAGTTAGGGTTTAGATTATACCTTGGTGATGAAAAAAAATGTTTGAATCAACCTGAACAATGGAGAGAACTGCAATCTTTTAGTTGAAAAGGAATGGAAAAACTAGGGTTTTTGGAGAGTGAAAGAGAGGGGTAAAAAAGTAAGAAAATAACTAATGCCCCTCTTTTTAACTTTTGGTCATCAATGATTGAGCAAAAGTTAAATAACTATTGCCCTACTTTTTAACTTCTGCTCATCGATCGTCGATTTTGACCATCAATGGTCAACCCCAAAATACCTGCTTTTCCTTTTATTATAAAAGAGAATACACGCGCATGCCCATGCGCGCGTACAAACACACACAAAAGAAAAAATGAAAAAAAAATGTTTTACAAATGGTGTAAGATAAGTACCAGAAAAAATCACTTGCCCATTTAAGGAGGAACAAACATGTGAATTTCTTCACTTACGTAAATGTTGTGTACACTTCATTTGAGCTCTTTTAAATGGCTTCTCCATGACTCTTTTTAAACCGAGGATAGGATAATTTTGAACTTCATCAAGCAACTCCTGTATGTCGCCCCAATCCTCAATCCACCTGCACACCTACGAAAAGCAGAAAGGTGTTACCTAGGTATCCACATAGATCCATGTTAGTTTGTAACTGTACCTTTAGGTACCCAAATCTACTTAACTATCTTAACTCTATGTTGCATATGACCTCTCTCTCTCTCTCTCTCTCTCTCCCCCCACCCTCTCTTTATCTCTCTCTCTCTTCTTTTCTAGTTAGTTTAGGAAGAGGTCCCTAAAAATGTTGGAGAGGATTCAGAAGTCATCTAAAATAAATGGCTGAGATTGAATTCTAAAAACTGAAATCAGCCGATCGACCATTTATGGTTACGTAATGGCCATCAATGGTCAATGAGACCTTTGATGATCTAAACTACTCTGAACAATTGCATCATTGGTGGTCAATAATACCATCGATGGTCCATAGGGGATCATCAATGGTCAATTTTGAATTATCGATGGTGCAAGTCCTGAAATCAACTTTTGTGCTTAATTTTAACAGTTATTGCATCATTCTTTTTCCATACTTGTATACACATGTACTAAATCATCCCAAATATAAGTTAGACTCAGATGAATGTTTGTTATTACTCAAAAAGAGATATTATATGAATAACATCCTAACACTCTCTCCTTTTCATAATAACAAACTTGAAATTTGAAACACTGCTACAATGAATTGTTTGAGATTTAAAGACAAAGAAAAGCACACATACTTTCATGAGATATTAAAAGATATACAATGCGTCCCCTACTTTCATGCATACATGAAATGTGAGATGAAAAAATAGGTATAGTGGAACTCAAGTCTTGATAGAAAAATCAAATCTTTGAAATGTACTCTTGCAATTTTTACAAAAACTCATTCCCAACCACATCAATGCATATATAACACCCATATACTATAGAAAATTCAACCAATTTTATCACAAAATTGCATAGATATCCCCAAAGAAGGAAAAACTAAAAAAGAATACAAGTTAGGGTTTAGATTATACCTTGGTGATGAAGCAAAATGCTTGAATCAACCTAAATAATGGAGAGAACTCGAATCTTTTGGGTGAAAAAGGAGAATGGTAAAACTAGGATTTTTGGAGAGTGAAAGAAAGGGGTAAAAGAATAACAAAATAACTAATGCCCCTCTTTTTAACTTCTGGTCATCAATAGCTATGGCAGACTTTAAATAACTACTACCCCTCTTTTTAACTTTTGCTTATCGATCGTCGATTTTGACCATCAATGGTCAACCCCAAAATACCTATTTTTCCTTTTATTATTACTATAAGAGAATACACGCGTGTGCCCGTGCACATGCACATGCACACTCACACACAAGAAAAGAGGAAAAAAAATATTCTGCAAATGGGTGTAAGATACGTACCTGAAAAAATCACTTACCCATTTAAGAAGGAACAAACACATGAGTTTCTTCACTTACTTAAATGTTGTGTACACTTCATTTGAGCTCTTTTAAATGGCTTCTCCTTGACTCTTTTTAAACCGAGGATAGGATAATTTTGAACTTCATCGAGCAACTCATGTATGTCGCCTCAATCTACCTGCACACCTACGACAAAGCAAAAATGTGTGACCTAGGTATCCACATAGATCCATGTTAGTTAGTAATTATACGTTTAGGTGCCAAAATCTACTTAACTATCTTAACTCTATGTTGCATATGACAATTCATTGAAATGTGAACCATTCTATCACATAAAAGTATAAATAGTAGAAGATGCATTAGAAATGAGTGCAAATAGAGATAAGTCATTTCCTTTTACAAAAGACGGTTGAAACTTTTATGTTTTTCTGAAAAAGAATAACCTAAGTTTTAGCTTTTGCAAATCGTTGATTGGAAAAAATCATGTTTAGGCCTTTAGAACCCAATGAGGATTTTTTTACGACCTTTCCTAAATCAATAATTTTGGACTTAAGCTATTCATATTCAGAAATTATGGTAGTGCATATAGTTTTAAACTTTCTTTGATTAGAAGACAAGCCACACAAAAGCTCATATACCCTAACAACTAATTAATTTCTCATTTTCACTTATTTTTTTTGGTTAGTTGCTTGGCTAAATCAGAATTCATATCTCTATACATGGAACATAATATGCATTCAAAAGAGGTGATCTCGCTTGATGAGTTAGATGAATTCAATTCTGAGGGAAAAGTTTCAATTTTATCACTCAAAGATTTTTTTATCTTTCCTTAGATTTGAATTCATCCTTTTTGTCACTTCATATTTCTCAGAAATTTTTTCGAAAAGACCTAACATTTCTTTATATTTGGAATATAATTAATCGTATAAAGGGTACCTCATCGTCGGAGATCTCGTGTTCAGAATTTTTTGTGTCTCCCTGTTTTGAATCGAAAGTGGCATTGCCTCTATCCATAAGGCAAAAGTTCACCTTTTTGACACCATTACTTGAGCTACTTTCTGATTCTTCATCTTCACTCAACATGTCACATGTCATCACATTTAAACTTTTGCCATCTAACTTCTTGTCACTCTTATTCAGTGGGCATTTGTTCTTGTAATGACCTAGTTTCCTGGATCGATAACAAATAAGCTCAGTCTTAGAATCACTCAAAGAGTATTTATTTACCTTTCTCGTGAATTAATTCAGTCTATTTTACAGGTACTTCTGACCAGTTTTTATTCTGAGAAAGGATTTGAAACCTTTGATAATTAGTCCCACTTGACTTTTTTCATCCTCGGAGCTCAAACTTGATTCCTTCTTGTTCTTTGTCTTATGTTTTTCCTTTTTGCTTTTAAGGCTAACGACTTCTTCTTTGCGTTATCTTTTGAATTATCTTCTATTTTTTTAAATATACTTCATATGTGAGAAGATTTCCTACAAGATTCTCAAGTGTTAATTCAACAAAAATTTATAATTCTTCAATAGCCGTTACTTTTGGTTACCAATTTTTGGAAAGTGAGCGAAGAACTTTTCTCACAAGCTCTTTATTCCCGTAGTATTTTTCTAAGGCCTTTGATTTGTCACTATATCTGTAAAGTGTATGAACATGTATTGAACGCTCTCTGAAGACTTCATTCTGAGGCCTTCATACTTGCTAACAAGCATAGCAAGTTTGGCTTCCTTCACCTACGACGTCCTTTCATTTGTAACCTCTAGAGCATTCCAAATTTTCGACGGAGTAGTACAAATCATACATGGTTAAATTCTTTAGTAGTTAGTGAACAATAAAGAGCATCCATTGCCTTAGCATTTAAAGAATAGAACTTTTTATCACCCGGGGTCTATTTATCTCTAGGTGTGACTAAAGTTATCTCACTAGTAGTCGTAGTGGGTTCACTATAGCCAGTCTCTATGATACTCCAAACCTCAAAGCCAATGGGCAATAGAAAGACTGTCATGCATGCTTTTCAATAGGTGTAATTTGACCCATTGAAAACCGGGTTCGACTAACTGCGTGTCCCTCAGGGAAAGATATTATAGTGGTCAGACCAGACATCTCTACTCTACGCTGTAAAGCTTAACAATGAGTAACAGATCTCTGATACCACTTGTTAGATCTGAGATGTAAGCCTACAGGGGGTGAATAGAATTGCCTACTGTTTTTTGAGTTATCACTAACAATGCAGCAAAAATAATATCATAATGATAAAAAACAATACACAATAAATAAATCACAAATAAGTCAACTAGGACACACAAGCTTTTTATAGTAGTTTGCATAAATAATTCTACATACACTCTTTCTTCTTGCAAAGAGGCTTCCTCATTGTGATAGAGTTCTCCTAAATTACAGACCCGATTTAGTAGGCGTACAGGACCGCACGTAGTTTATCCCAAAACTAGTTGCCTAACCTAGCTCCTCACAATGAGTAACCCTAGCCCTAGCTAGTTCCCAACCATGAATTAAACTAACTTGAGTACGCTATAAAAGAAAACAAGTTTGAAGTAAACAATGAATATCTTTTACACGCAATCAGAAAAGTCTTATAGCCCTTTTGATCAATGGATCAAACTTCAAGATGATTTAAGTGAGGTCTAGAAGCTTGATGCAGACTATGAGATCCAAGGCTAGTTCTCCTCTATGTTGATTGATCAGATGATGATGTACATGGCGAGTGAGCAATCGATGAGGCTCCGGGGAATTCAACAACTTCTCCTTTAATGATCTTTTTCAAACCCTAGCTATTCTCTCTCTCTCTCTCCCCACCCTCCTTTTATAGTTAAGCTGGAAAGAGGTCCCTAAAAACGTAGGAGAGGCTTGAGAAATCATCTGAAATGAACGACTTTGATTAAATTCTAAAAACTAGAATCAGCCGATCGACCATCGATGGTGGCAAACGACTATTGATGATCAATGACCCCATCGATGATCTGGACCTCTTAGGACATTTGCATCATCGGTGGTCAATAACACCATTGATGGTCCATAAGGGATCACCGATAGTCAATCTAGAACCGTTAACACTCAATTTTGTCACACCCCGCATCCAAATCTATGCGTCAGGACATGACTGGCCGCCGACCTAATTCTTTTCAGGACAATGAAAACATCCCGTAAGCCTGTATACTTATCCACAATCATTCACAACACCTTCACGGAGTCCATCACATATAACCACCACAAATAGCATCAAATAAAATATTTACTTTTAGTTAGTAAGTAAATCTTTATTGATCAAGACTCAAAATTATGGATACACACCTAAGCATACCCAGGGAGATATTACTGTTCACAGAGAAAACATAATGCACATATACTCAATTATAAACACAATCACGCACTACATAGAAAAACTTTTAATCTCTTAAAACACACACAAATAAAAAATAAAAAACCAACAACAAGAAAAGACTTGTGCTAAGCCCAAACTTCATATAACTGCAACTCCGCAAAAGGGAGTACCATCTATCAACCCAACTTTATCTTGACAATAAGCAGGAATACTATGAAAAATAGATGCGAGCACATCAATCTTTATAAGATTTATAACAGATGCGAGCAAAAGGGGGTACCATCTATCGGATGCTCAGTTTTCCACTAGTGGTTGTCTCTGCTTACATTTGGAATATGAGATTGAGATATGATGCTTGAATCCATTGATAAAAATTGATTGTATATCTCTGGACATAAATATGTGACTATATTCCAACTTTAGAAAGGTTAAGAATGTTATTTCCATTACTAATTTGGGGGCAATACGTGATAGCGTAAGTTTTTGGGCTAGTTTATTAATTATTATATCTACTTAAGACCCATTATTTTACTTCTGTTGGGGCCCGATTTATCCCCTGCAATAGTCAAGTTGCACAATTTGACATACATCCATAGAAGCAAGTAGGGAACATATTTGTATGCATCAGGTATGGAAGTTGTCCCTACTCAGTTCTTGAACATGAGATTGAGATATTATGCTTGAGGCCATTGATAAAAAGAGATTGATGTGGGAAGTAGAGGCTTTTATTACTTCCTGGAAGCATGACGAATGTTTGCAAACTCCACATACCGAATGATGAGTTCCTATCATTTTGCATACAAAATAAACTCAATTGCTTTGTGCAGGAAGTAAAAAATATTGTTAAGCTTTCTTTCCTTTCCCTTTTGATTTATTGAGTTTACTTCTTTCTTCTAGCATGTACAAATCTCATATAGGGCACATTGTAGGGATGTTGCAATTGTGATGCCCCAATTTTAGTCCCACATGAGAAAATGAGAAGAGTTATAGAAGGTTTAAATGATGGGTAATGAGGTTCAAGTGTTGCATTGGCCACTCAATTTTCACAGAGGTTTGAGCTAAACAATGCATTCCACTAAGTGAGTTCCATGGCTTGCATCGTCACCGTGACAACAATAATTAGCAAAAGCAAAATATGAAATCTCAGCGTTTAATGCATACGTCATGAGGTTCAAGTGTTGCATTGGCTACTCAATTTCCGCATAGGTTTGAGCCAAACAATGCGTCCCACTCAGTGAGTTCCATGGCTTGCATCGTGCCCGTGAAAACAATAATTAGCAAGAGCAAAATATGAAATCTCAGCGTTTAATGCATACGTCATGAGGTTCAAGTGTTGCATTGGCTAGTCAATTTTCGCATAGGTTTGAGCCAAACAACGCGTCTCACTCAGTGAGTTCCATGGCTTGCATCGTGCCCGTGACAACAATAATTAGCAAGAGCAAAATATGAAATCTCGTTTAATGCATCGTCATGAGGTTCAAGTGTTGCATTGGCTACTCAATTTCCGCATAGGTTTGAGCCAAACAATGCGTCCCACTCAGTGAGTTCCATGGCTTGCATCGTGCCCGTGAAAACAATAATTAGCAAGAGCAAAATATGAAATCTCAGCGTTTAATGCATACGTCATGAGGTTCAAGTGTTGCATTGGCTAGTCAATTTTCGCATAGGTTTGAGCCAAACAACGCGTCTCACTCAGTGAGTTCCATGGCTTGCATCGTGCGTGACAACAATAATTAGCAAGAGCAAAATATGAAATCTCGGTGTTTAATGCAAATGTTATATATATATATATATATATATATATATATATATATATATATATATATATATATATATATATATATATATATATATATATATATATATAAAAGTTGAGCTAGGCTACTATTAATAGTATCCAACATGGATACTATCAATCCAATTTTAAAATCAAAACTCAAAAATAAAAATTGAACCGGTAGATGTGATCTACTACACATTAACTAGTTATAAACATAATTCCAAAGGATTTCATCATCATTAACCCATGCACAATATGTCGTTAAAATCAACATTTTAGAATTTTCATGAAGTTAGTTAATTTTAGCATCTTGATATATAATTCAAAACACGCCAAAATCATTTGAAATTTTATTTCTAACTAGTTAATGTGTATTAGATCACATCTACCATTCGGATTTTCATTTTTGGTTTTAATTTTCTTTTATATATATATATATATATATATATATATATATATATATATATATATATATATATATATATATATATATATATATATATATATATGTTAGAAACAAAGGCAAATCAAGAGAAAGGTGCAATTTTATTCATTAGTATTGAGGTCTATATATACAAGAGGAGTGGTCTCATTCTTCTACTCTATCCGATGTGAGACTAAACAAAAGGGGTCTATTCCTATCTAACATAAAGAAATAACTCTCAACACTCCTCCTCAAGATGGGCGAAATATATCTATTAAGCCCATCTTGTCACACCCTCTAACTAGGTCTACTGAGCTAAGTCCTTTAGTCAAGCGGTCTGCGACTGCGTCGATCCTTAGTTGGAACATGGCCTAACTCCAGTAGCCCACTGTTTAGCTTCTCTTTGATGAAGAACCTGTCAATCTCGATGTGCTTGGTTCTGTCATGCTGCACTGGGTTGTTGGCAATACTGATAGCTGACTTGTTGTCGCACCACAACCTAATCTTGGCCCCTTGATCTAGCTTTAGCTCCACCAGCATGCTTTTCAGCCACATCCACTCCGCAACCCCCACGACCATTGCTCTATACTCTGCTTCAGCTGTTGATTTTACCACCACAGATTGCTTCTTGCTTTTCCAAGAGACTAAGTTGCCTCCTACAAATATGCAGTACCCTGAGGTAGACCTTCTATCATCTCGCAGCTAGCCCAATCTGAATCACAGTAGCCCTCAATGTTCACATGGTCACTCCTCCTGAATATCAGCCCTTTGCCAGGGGCACCCTTCAGATACTTCAGGATCTGATATACTGCATCCATATGACCCTTTCTCGGCTCATGCATATAGCGGCTCACCACGCTCACCGTAAATAAAATGTCTTGACGTGTGTGACTCAGATAGATCAACCTACCAACCAGCCTCTGATATCTCTCACGATCAAATGGTTCTCCTGCCTCAGCAATCAGTTTGAACTTCTGATCGATCGGTATAGTAGCAGGTTTACACCCCAACATTCCTGTCTCTGTAAGAAGATCCAGTGCATACTTTCTCTTGGAGAGAACAATCCCCTCCGCTCCAAGAGCTATCTCTATTCCAAGAAAGTATCGAAG
Source organism: Asparagus setaceus (assembly GCA_012295165.1). Lineage (NCBI taxonomy): Eukaryota > Viridiplantae > Streptophyta > Magnoliopsida > Asparagales > Asparagaceae > Asparagus > Asparagus setaceus. The sequence goes on along the minus strand of CM022704.1, from coordinate 27,095,118 downwards.
CTGACTCAGATCCTTCACTTCAAATTCTTTGCTCAATCTCACCTTGAGCTGGGCAATCTCTTTCTCATCATCTCCTGTGATGATCATGTCATCTACATACACTGCAAGCATAGTGATATGGCCCCCACTTCTTCGAAAGAACACAATATGGTCAGTATTGATCTGCTTGTATCCCATACCAACCATAGCCCTCCTGAACCTGTCGAACCATGCTCGGGGAGATTGCTTTAACCCATACAGAGACTTCTTCAGCCTGCAGACTTTACCCTTTATGCGTCACGTGCCAAATCCTGGTGATATCTCCATATACACCTCCTCCACTAGATTCCCATGAAGAAACGTATTCTTCACGTCTAGTTGGTGTAGTTTCCATCCACTATTTGCTGCGAGAGAGATCAGTGTCCGAACAATGCTCATCTTCGCCACTGGTGTAAAAGTCTCATCGTAGTCAATACCGTATGTCTGGCTGTACCCTTTTGCCACCAGTCGTGCCTTGTAGCGTTCAACCTGCCCTTCTGGATTCTGCTTCACAGTAAACACCTATTTGCATCCCACTGCTTTTTTCCCTGCTGGCAGTGTCACCAACTCCCATGTGTGGTTCTTCTCGAGAGCCCCCAGCTCCTCGTGCATGGTTGCTTTCCACTTTGGGTCCTTCTTAGTAGCCTGCCAGTTGTTAGGTATAGTAACAGAATCTAATGATGCAATGAGTGCTCCATGTGAAGGGAATATGTTAGAATAGAAAATAAATTGAGAAAGATCCCAACCATATCTGTCAGGAGGATTACCTGCATTACTGCGAGTAGTCCTCTTTACAGACACTGGTGTGGGCAGAGGGGTAGTAGTAGAAGGAATGATATCACCTGAAAACTACAGGAACTCCTATTACCCGAACTGACATAAGAGCTTCTAGTAAGCTTCCCAAACTCACAAGCATCACACTGAAGCTTCTGTTGATTTGCTTTCTGAAATAAGATTGGATACATTTTATCCAGAATACTAAATGAAGGATGTCCCATCCGTTTATGATGTAGCATCAACTCATCCTCTGCGCACACCTCAGTTCCTCCTGCTCCCGTCCTCTCAACCATAGATGTCACCGCTGAGTCCATCCCTTCACGGTCCAGGTACCACAGCCCGCTACGCTATGTGCCAGTCCCAAGTCTTCGCCCTATCCCTTCTCCTGAAAGATCACCTTAGGAATATCGAAAGAAACAACACATTTCAGTTGAAGGATAATGGCACTAATGGATAACATGCTAACAGGAAATGAAAGAGCATGCAAAATATTAGATAGTGTTACAGAACCTGTACAATTAACAGTGCCCTTACCGACCACAGTCTGTACTGTACCATCCGCAATCTGGATACTCTCTGGCTCTGCCAGGTGAGTATAAGATAAGAACTCACTGGCATTGCCAGTTACATGTCTGGATGCTCTAAAATCCATTATCCAGTCTGTGGATCTAGTGGCAGCCATGAATGCAAGGGCATGTGTGTCGTTCATACCTTTGTTTGGGTGTCTTGTGAAGGCGTAGCGGCATAGTCTCCTCGAGCGGTAGATGCACACTTTCGGACCGCGTCGTCACGCTTCGTTTCCTTCTCAGTGCCACCAAGAGAGCTCGATCCTCCTCAGTAAAAGTCATCTCAGCTTCTTCCTCCTCCTCTGCCACCGACAGATTCGCCCGATGGCCTCCTCTTCCACCTCGCCGGCCTCCACGGCCGCAGCCACGGCCTCCGGCCTGTCCACGTCCACCCCAGTTTCTCTCCTTAGATGGCTTAGAGCACATCTGCCTCAGATGCCCTATCTCTCCGCAGTTAAAGCATTGTCTAGTCTCCCCTCTGAATCCAGTATTACCTGGGTTTGGGACCACCAGCGCTGACTTCTCCCCCGAAAGTCCACTTGTCCCAGCCTGTAGCCTGATACGGCTTTCTTCTTGTATCATGGCCGAGACTGCCTCCTCCAGAGATGGAATCTTCATCTGGGCTAGTAGCATCGCCGTCCTCTGCTCAAATGCTGGAGCCAAGCCTCGGAGGAATAGCATGGTCCTCTTCTACAAAGAGGCCTCCCGCTCCTTGCACTCAGGGTCCTTGCAACTTGCTAGGGACGAGAAGTGATCGTGCTCCAGCCACAAGCGCTCTAATTCCGTGGCATACTCTTGTACAGTCCTCTTTCCCTGGACTGTAGCACTGATCTCCTTTTCGATCTGGAATACCCTCAGGTTATTCCCCACCCCATCATAGGTCGTTCTTAGCTTCTCCCAGACATTCTGCACCTTCCCAAGGCCATCTATCGTGGCTGTAATTGGCTGGACTACAGAATTGAGAAGCCAGATATACACCAACATATGAGTGGACTTCCACTCATCTCTTCCTGCGGAGCCCTCAGCCGGTTCAGTCTTCTCTCCCGTTAGATATCCCTCCAGGTTCCTCCCTGTAAGGGTATATCTCACCCGTGCGACCAACTTCGAATATGTCAGCGGCCGCCGAGCTTCCGTCGATAGGTGGAAGCTCCACCTTCTTGGCGGTGGCTTTGTTGAGCCCTCTCCCATTGTCATCCTCATGAGCGCATCATAGTTGAAACATCCTCCGGGTTTAACTTCTTGATGAGTTCCGCCATCGGGTTTGTGCCGGTCTCCATCGATCTAATTTGTGTTCGGTTCCCTCACACCGATCCCACAAATCTAGATCCCACACCCGGCCTTCAACTTTCCTCGTCTCCAAACATCACTCTCTTCTCATCATCCACCTTGCCCCCCCCGTTCATCTCATCTCCTCAACACGAGGGGGGCTACACGATCAAGGGGATTATTTCACGAAGGAAATAATCGCCAAAGTGAGTGAAATCGACCAAGCAAAATCACCACTCTTCTCAGGATCAAAGTAATGTTTGATCCAGAGGGGTCAAGTTCAGAGGGGATTATTTCACGAAGGAAATAATCGCCAAAGTGAGTGAAATCGATCAGAATTCAGGCTACACGATCAAGCGGCTTTTTTTTTGTCGGCTAGGGTTTTGGAGTCTCTAATACCATGTTAGAAACAGGTAAATCAAGAGAAAGGTGCACTTTTATTCATTAGTATTGGGGTCTATATACAAGAGGAGTGGTCTCATTCTTCTACTGTATCCGATGTGGGACTAAACAAAAGAGATCTATTTCTATCTAACATAAAGAAATAACTCTCAACAATATATATATATATATATATATATATATATATATATATATATATATATATATATATATATATATATATATATATATATATATATATATATATATATATATATATATAGAGCAAGGCTCCTATGAACTTAAGTTCATAATGAATAGTGGTGCACCAACTTTTCTAACCACTAATCTTGCTTTGGGATCCGTGAAAGATATAAAGCCTACTTTGAGATTTGTGCATCACAAATCTCAAGACAAGATGAGTGGATAAAAAGTTGGTGCACCACTATTCATTATGAACTTAAGTTCATAGGAGCTCTTATATATATATATATATATATATATATATATATATATATATATATATATATATATATATATATATATATAGACTTTGTGGATTTTTTTTCCCTCTTGAGGAAGAAGTATAAAGTTTCCTTCGCGTCAAGACAAGTTTGCCTTAATTAGGAGTTGTGCCTTAATTAGGAGTTGTACCAGGATTTTCTTAGCACAATTCTCGGGCAGGAGAACTAATTAATCGTCCTTATATTTTCTTTCTTGGAGTAACAACTATGGACTAGTTCATCATCAACAAAACTTGCAAGTTTCGAATTTTTAATTAATTAGTTTTTCCTCTCCTCTCAAGATTCGATCCCTTGCCTGGCCATTTTCTGTATTAAGATAACAATAGTATAGAAGAAAAGAATGATCACATTTTTCATTATTATTACTTGTGCATGAACACAACCAAGGGCCAGAACTAGATATATCTAACCTCTGACCGAGAATTAATTATGCACTTGTGGACTGGACTTTGTTTTGTACATTACAACTCAAATGATTTGATAATTTACTTTGAATCCATCAAATATGACTGTAGTTAATAAAAAGTCTTCCGTCTTGGTCCAACACATGAAGCTTAGCTAGAACCGTTCAAAATACATGCTCTCACAGCACTAAACATTAAAACTATATAAGGAGATAGCCTCCAAGCTCATTAACTCAGCATCAATCTATATAAGCATCAAATAAAATCCTAGAGATCTAATACAAATTCTTGATTTCCCTCTTCCCTTTAGAAAAAAAAAACCTCAATTTGTGATCTTTTCTGAATTAGCTAGTGAGCTTTTCCTTCATGGCAATTGAGTACTTATCTGATGAAGTGCTGAGTACCTTTGTGCCCATAGTGGTGTACTGGGTGTTTTCGGGCATATACGGACTTCTTAGTTATAAAGAGAGCTGGAGGCTTCATACAAAGAGCGAGGAAGAAGAGAAGAACATAGCTTCCAAAGGACAAGTGCTGAGAGGTGTCCTTCTTCAGCAGCTGGTTCAAGTGGTGGTCGTCTTCTCCGTTTTGAAATTGATTGGCGATGACAGCGGAGTACTGCCTCCGCAACCTTCATTGTTGGTAATGGCATGGCAGTTCTTGATTGCAATGATCGTGCTCGACTCATGGCAATACCTGGGCCATCGCTATCTCCACATCAACAGATTCCTATACAAACACATCCACTCCTACCATCACGCTCTCCTTGCTCCCTATGCCTACGGAGCCCTCTACAACAACCCCATCGAGGGCCTTATCCTCGACACCATCGGAGGATCCATGGCCTTCCTCCTCTCTGGGATGACCACTCGCACCAGCATCTACTTCTTCACCTTTGCCACCATCAAGACTGTCGATGTCCACTGTGCACTGTGGATGCCGTGGAATCCCCTTCAGTTCTTGTTCGACAACAATGTTGCCTACCATGATGTTCACCATCAGCTAAAGGGGAACAAGTACAACTATGCGCAACCATTCTTCATCTCTTGGGACAAGATCTTTGGAACTTACGTGCCGTACACTGTTGTCGAGCGCCAAGGCGGTGGGTTCGAGGTCCTGCCACATCTTCCCAAGAAAGAATGAATTTCAGTCAATCCAGCACATTCTTTTCTTTCTTTTTATTAAATCCAATGCGTTTCTTTTTTAACGTAACAAAGCACTATGTTTGTGTGCCTTTGATTCTTTTCTGGCTCAGATTGGGAAAAGTAAACCAGTTTCGGATGCATATATATGTGTACATCATATCAAATGAAGATTCACACCATTTTAATTAAATGCAATGGTGAGTCAGATTGCAACCCTTGAAAAGGGCGCTCAAGCTGGAGGGCATGTTAGAGTATAAATATAAGCTTCAATCCTACGGTAGTTTTCTTCTAGTTGCATATATACTTTAAACTGTTGTGGCTGTGTAAACCTCCACCTCTCCCAGTAGACAGTGTTCTACATTCTCAAGGAAAACATGATCGCTGCTAACTCCAAGTGTGCCACGTGTGGCTTCACTAGTTATGATGTATAAACAATCATCTTTCGTCTCTACATAAACTGTTGGATCTGAGATGTAAGCCTAGAGGGGGTGAATAGGATTGTCTACTATTTTTCGAGTTATCACAAACAATGCAGCAGAAATAATATGCTAATAATAAAAACAATGCAAAATAAATATATCACAAATAAATCAACCAGAACACATGAGATTTTTAAGTGGTTTGGATAAACAATCCTACATCTACTCTTTCTTCTTACGAAGGGGCTTCAACACTATGATATAGTTCTCCTGAATCATAGACCCGATTCAATAGGCATAAAAGACCGCACCCTAGTTTATCCCATAACTAATATTCTAACCTAACTCCTCACAACGGGTAACCCTATCCCTGGCTGCTTCTCTACCCTCAATCCAGCACTTCTTTTTCTGGGTTAAATCCAAATGTGTGGTTTGTCAATTATAGTAACTTTATTGTTTTTGTGCCTTTGATTCTTTTATTTCGCTCGGCTTGGGAAAAGTAAACCACTTCATTTCTAATGCATACGTATATGAACATCCTATTTTATGCTATTTTTATTTCATTCGTCTACTTGATAAATGTCTTTCTCAAGAAGCTTGTAAGCTCTCCTTTTAGATCATACGGTATATAGGACCACTGTCGTGGTTTACACGCGCAACCTAAACCAAAGATCAAACAATCACGCACAGAGCAAAATAATGTGGACTTGATCACCCTTAAACAAAGTATTTAATGTTGTTCTAGCAAGGCATATGTCTATTGCAGTCGCAGATAAACGTTAATAGATCAGATTATATGAGAGAGTACAAAAGAAAAAAGATACACAGATCTAAAAATATTTGAGGTGGGCGATCTTGTTTGATCTATTCTCACTAAGTCCGGTGGCTGAGCATAACAAGTAAAGCAATAAGAAAGTGGGCCAGTTTGAGATTCTGAAGAAGCTTGGCAATAATTCATATCAACAAAAGTTGTCTAGCCATATGAAGACCTCAGATGTATTCAATGTGAAACACTTGATATAATATATATTGCTAGTGACAGCTCGTATGAGGAGGACGATGTGAACTCGAGGGCAAGCTCTTTTCACAATGGGGAGAATGATGCAGCCCTAGAGACAACACGTTCACATATGGACCAGTTCAACATTATAAGGGTTAAACTTAATGAAACTTTTTTTTTAGTCGGAACTTTGCACAGGTCCCTAAGCAGAACTATGATTATTGCTAATTAGATGGCATGAATAGCCATAATTTGATTACAAGTTCATACTTGTCCAAATCATGCAAGTTACTAGTGATTCAAAGCTCTCATAAAATCATCAGTCCATTGGGTTCGTGACATTCTATTGTATTGGGCCTCAAAATTGCGGTCAAAGATTTTTGTTTCTTTTTTTGGTAGGTTTTAACCGTCAGATTCTAAAGGGTAAATAGCGTCAGCTTTTGCTCAAATATTATACGCAAGATCTAGAATTCGATTAGAAGGATATTTTTTAGTTTTTAGAAACTTTTACCTTGATTTTTATTTTCGAGTTATAAAAGACTCTTTATACTTGTGCTTGTTCCCCTTGAGCTGATGGTGAACATCATCGTAGGCGCAGTGGTTTTTGAACAATAACTGATATATTTAGATTCTATTTCTCATTATGTTTCTAATGATTGTTTAAATCCACCCTTCTGGCATTTGTATAATCCTTAGAATTTGTTTTTATTTATATCATGTTTAGGATTTCCATAGACTTCAATAAACTACTTGGGTTCATTCCTTGCTTGCCGAACATGCATCACCCCAACATTTCCTTGCTTGCTGAACATGCATCGCTCCCACATTGTATGAATTTCAGGACTGGGGCATGAAAATTGCAGCTTTTAAACATTCGTATGTCGGTTGAAATAGTCACCTAGGCAGTGGGTATAAGATTTTTTGACATTTTCACACTGAAGCATGCCTACAATAAGAGTGTATCACATTGGTGAATATATGACATTGGAGGATCGAGGATTCATCAGTCATTTTTTACTCTTATATGTAGATGATGTTATTGTTGTGTCTTTACGTGATGACTATCCATGAGCTTACAGTGCAAATGAGTAGTGAGTATGATATGAAAGACCTTGGAGAAGCACACAAGATTTTAGGGATGACAAACACAGAGATTGCAATCAGTGGAATCTTCTTGTCACAAAAGACCCAGATTCAGAAGATACTAGAAATGTTCAAGTTGTCTGAAGTGAAGGCTGTGAGTACCCCTTTGGCAAAGGACTTTCATCTTTCACCTGATATAGCACCATTGCCAGAAGTCATGGAGTATATGTTGTCGTAGTAAGTTTGATGTGCGCGATTATGTGCACTCAAAAATATATCGCACATGTAATTAGTTCATAAACAACTATGTAGTACAACTTGAAAAGATTAATTGGAAAGTAGCAGAATGGATATTCAGGTATCTTAGAGGATGTACATTGGTCTCGTTCATCAAGGACTTGATATGCAAGTCGAGATGTGACCTGCTGTAAAGATTTAGATTATGTTAAAGACTTGGATGGAAGGAAGTCGTCGATTGACTATTGATAAGGATCACCACTGCATATTGTTTAGATGAGATTTTATCTGTTAGTTAGATAGTTAGTTTGATTTTCAGTTGTGTTTGGATAAGATTTCAGTTCAGAGATTATTTGCTATTATCTTTAAGATTAGTTTTGATAAGGTTTCCAGTTTGAGGATTATTTGATTTTATCTTTTAGGATTTTTTTTTCTTTTATTATAAATATCTGTAATTCTCACGAGAGAAGGCAGACGATGATTTATGATTTATGAATTTGAGAAACAAAATGTTCTATTAGAGATCTTTTTGGCATGTGAGTTGTCATTTTTGCATGAGATGCAAATCCTATGTAGGGCATGCATGTGAGTCGCCATCTAACTGTCCATCTTATATCCATTTATAATCCAAGCCATCCACCAAATTAACCCTAACCTCAAGTCAACAGAAACCCTCCACTCTGTTCTCATGTGAACAGTAACTTCGGAACCACTATTCATCCCTCCTTCCCTCCCCTGTGTCATCTTTCAGTCGCGCTTGAAGCCACCATCTTCCTCGTCTTGCTCAGCCACGATGTTGATAGCCACCCACAAACACTTTCCAGCGACAACAATTCCCCTGCGCCACCACCAGTCCTCTCCACCATTCATTTTCAACATTCAAGTAATTCTTCAAAGATCCTTGAAGGCCAACAAGCCTCTCTAATTTCAAATTTCATCCTGCGACTTTTCCACTATTCTAATAGACATCCAATGTGCTTAATTTTTTAATTAATTATTTGTTGTTTGGTAATTTTTGGATTTGATTATCGATTTGTGTCAATGATGGGCAAAAACGAGTGTTTACCTTTTATAGTCGCAAGTGCACAACCATTGTCAAGTTATAGTATTTAAGATTGTCGATCCCACGAGGAACAGGAAATAGGAAGTGTTTGATTCAAGTTCGGTTCTCAAATTATGCGTGACAATTAGGGTTTTATTCAAGATAATATGAAAATATGATGAAGTGATGAGAGAGTGGATTTGGATTGTGTGTGAAAGGAATCACAATTAAAAAGACGAGAATTCAATAAGAGATGAAGGAATCTAGAATTGAATCCACTAGCTAACTCAAATTATAATCTATGAAAAATTCTCTTTTACCACATATCATATTAGATTTATTAAGCATAAGATATCAAACCACTTAAGGAAAGCATAACTTATCAAATTATCACCTAATTGAAATTCAAACTCATGAAGAGAGTAATAACAAGATAATAATCCTAGAATTCATAAGCATAGCCTATCAAACCACTTAAGGAAAGCATAAACTATCAAATTCTTCTTCTATCGATTAGTTCTCTAGTTGATTAACCTAAACATGATCTTTTAAGCATAAGAGAGATGATTTATAAACACAAAAGAGATTAGACTAGTTTCATGCAACCTAGATCCCCACAAGAGTTTAGTTCAACATCTTGGGAAATTCAAACAAATAGAAAAAGAAAAGAAAATAAAAAGAAAAGAAAAATTCTAAACTAATCTAACTACAAAGCAATTAAATCTAAACTACAAAAGCTATTAAATCTAAACTACAAAGCAAATAAATAACAAGAAAGAAAAAAATAATAAAGAGAAATAAAGAGAAACACGCAACTCATCATCATCAACTCATCCTCCTTTTGGTCCTTGAACAAGAAGAAGAAGATGGGATTGAAGGGCGAAAATATTTATTTATTGAGGAAAAATTATTACAATGAAAGGTACTCTAAAACAAGAGCAACCCTTTCTCTCCAAAAGGAGTTTTACAAAATATTTCACACCTCTAAACCCTCGGATACTACCCTTATTTATACCCCAACGGAGTTGATGTGAACCATTGGATCAAACTTGGCCAAAAGGAAGAAATCTTTCCTTAATTGAATCTAGCTGCACCAATCGGTTGGCGATCGGTTAGCCAACCGGTTAGCCAACCGGTTAATAACCGGTTGGTCAACCGATTGGTTCCCAACGGATTTTGTCTTTTCTTGATATTTTTGCACGAATTCTTCTTGGATTCCCTTGGTATCTTGGGCCTTCGTTTGTCTTGATTTGGGCTTCAAAATTGGTAGAAATTGAGAGAATTTGAGTCATTTGAGCTTTTATTCATTAATACTCCATTATTCGCAAAATAAGATAAAACATATTATTAGTAACATATTTATTGATATAAAATAGATAATGAGGTTATTAAAATGTCATTAAAATGTGATTATCAAATACCCCACACCTAAACTTTTGCTAGTCCTCTAGCAAGGAAGAAAAATGAAAAAGAAAGAAAAGAAAAATCCTAACTCACTTTCGCGAGGAATCGCGGTTGTATTTAGCGCATACAACAAACAAGCCTTTAAACCCCTAGGTTACCCTAGTGGGCGAGTTGTAGTCTCGTGAGGGTTTGCGATGAATATACCCACAAAATTCAGTCAACTTGCCAATTTAAAGAAGCTAATTGAATAATTCAAAATTCCACAAGTCGGTTAATACTCAAAGCGTTTTATCATGATTCCAAAGTAAACTTCTTAAGAAAATCCTTCCATTGTAGTGATACAAAACCAAGTTTTTCTCAAAGATTTAATTCAAAAGTTTTGAAGGAAACATGCTAACTCTTTGTTTCAAACAATGTTCAAGTCTCTTAACCCATTTTGAAAAATCAAGAACATATACCATTATTTCCATATATATAAAAACATGGTTAGTTTTTTTTTTTTTTTTTTTTCTTTTCTTGGTAGTCTTGTTCTTTTAATCGGCTTTCTAAGTGACCATTTAGCGAGTTTTGGGCCAATGAATCCCAACCCAATTGGGCTTAGGTCATTAAGCATAAAAATACTCCTCGGGCTTAATTACTCAGTCAACTTAGGCTTAGTAAAAGAAGCGCCGATGATTTTAAGAGAAATTTATTTGGTGCCCATTTTTAGCACTCTTTTGTTAAGTTAGTATAATATATATGTGTATATGTATATATGTTCTGAAAAATATTTGGATTAATGCAACTTAAAGAATCATTTTCAACTCCAAGTTAAGCACTAAAAATTTCATCACTGATTAAACATCAAGTTAAACTTTAGTAAAGTATACCACTTTGAAAATCATTCTTTTGGAAATTTATTTAAAATTATCATAAAAGGTAAACTTGAGTGTATAACTAACTCAGGATTAGAAGACTATTAATCAACTCTATTAAATTGGCAAGTGACAAATTTTTTTTTTTTTTTTTTTAAAGAAAAGAAAATGAAAAATAAATAAGAAAAATAAAATGAAAAATGACTAAAATCTGAGAGAAATTTGACTAAGTCCCACCCCACACCTAAAATTTGCATTGTCCTCAATGTAAATCTGAGAAAATAACATGGAGAAGAGTGGAAGCACTTACAGATGTTCGGATGACTGGAACAGAAAAAAAATTGAGCCGCATTTACATTATGCGAGGGAGAGCGAAACCAATTGTTGTTGTTTTTTATTTTTTATTTTTTTAATTATGCACGATGATTTACAAGATTTTTTTTTTTTTTAAAGAAAGAACAAGAAACTCTCATGAGAGAAGAATAAATTCTTTTATTATTATTGTGGGACAAAAACAAAAATGTAGAATAAAAGATGAAATATGAGAAGCTCACATTCTACATTAACTCCTTCCTTATTCTTTGAAAATTCTACCCGAAATTTAAAGAATTTCAAAATGATATAATTCTTGATGTGCTTAAATTCCAAAAATTTCGGGGTTTTAGTGATGTGTGCGAATGGAAGGTAGGTATTAATGGTTGTATGCTTTTAAACTTAGATTCGTTATTGACAAAAATTTCATCAAAAATAAAATCTTGTTGTTTCCTATTTTCTAAAAATCTAAGTTCATTGACAAAGGGTTCTTCAAATGTTGGCTTCAAGATGCATGTATTCAACATAATTCTCTCGCTCAAGGACTTGATTATTAACCGGTTATTCGATCTGTGAATGGATTGCATTCACTTGATCTTGAAAAGTTGACCCCGAAGTTCCTTGGATTGGTCACGGGTTGACTCGGAAATGTTCCTTTCTCTCTTTCATCACTGGCGCTTGCTAGTCTTCCTAGTTGGGTTTCTATCCCGGCGATGGCTTGAGTGTTCGAGTTGATCGCTTGGTTGGTTGTTTGCATGAAGGAATTTAGAGTGTTCGATGATTGAGTCAACAGTTGGTGGTGGTTTTGATCATGGCTTCTAAACCCTTTTCTATGACACCAAGACGTTTCCGGATCCGGGTTAGAAAGATTCGTCGGTTGATGAGGAGGAAATTCAAAAGGTTGATTTGAGTGATGGAAATTGTTTGGTGGATTGAACGGAATCGTGTTTCCCTAGGAATTTGTTGGTTTGAGGTGGGATTGACGCTTAGATTTCGGGGTAACTTCCTTGATTCCACGCAAAGTTGGGATGATTCCGCCAACCGGATTGTAGGTTGGGGCAAAAGGATCATTCCTAGGAGGTGGAATCTGGCGTTAACGACCTAGTGGCTGATCGGATCCTAAAAGAGGGCATTCATCGGCAACATGAGATGGGGACCGACAATTGTGACAACCCGAAGTGTAGATTTGATTGACTTGAGCAGAGCTTCTTTGATTTCGAGCTTCTAGCCTACGCGATGATCGCCGCCATCTTTGCTTCACGGCTATATTCGCTCCTAAGGAAGGACCACTAGATTGGGCTTGAGGAACCGATGCACCCGGTCATCACGTTGTTCCCATTGCATGGTTTTCGACGGACTCTCTAAGAAATCCCACGCTTCATCGGCATTTTTCTTCATAAAATCCCCTTGACACATTGTAGGCATAAAAAATTGCTTATCAGCACTCCAAACGAAACTCGTGACGGTGGGTTGGCAACCAACGATCCATTCGACAAACCGACGCCGCGAAAACGCCACGCCAAGAAAACGCGTGAGCGAAGTCGACGAGCACATGAAGTGAGTCTAAGACGTAAGAGCTAATGAGACGACGCGTCGAAGTTGACTAAACTCAAACGCTGACGACGTAATCAACCGCACTTAGTCCGCCAATGCAAACGGGCCGCTTAAGCTCTGAAAGTTGATCGGGCACGGACTCAAACACGACGGCGACATTACCGGAGAAAAACTAAGCCCGGAAGACCGAAAGAATCGACGAAGAATCGACGAAGAATCGACGGAGAACGACGGAAAACGCCGCGAAGACGGCGCCGCCAAACCCTCTACCAAAGTGGCCAAGGTGGTTTCGGCCATTTGGTCGAGCTGCCACCCGGTCGAGGTGCTCGGCCAAGTGACCGAGGAGGTCACTTTGGCCGAGCCACCTCGCCAGTAGCCGAGGTGGCTCGCCACCATGGTCGCCACCTCGCCAACTTGGCCGAGGTGGCTCGCCAGTGGCCGAGCCACCGAGGTGGCCGGCGCACACCCCCCCCTCCATTGTATAAATAGGGGGGGGGTCTCAGATTTTGAAGAGGGCGGACTACAGGGGGCTTGGAGAGAGGATTTTTGGACTTCAGGCTTCGGAGGACTTCGGCTCGATTTTCATTTTCTCAAGAGTTCTCACGAGATCCATGAGCCGCCGACGCGACCGCTCCGAAAGCACCGGCGAGCACAAGTCCGGTCGACGCCCGATCTACAAGCGGAAGGTAACCAATTGGTCGAACTGAGATACCCTCTAGGTTAAGCTTCGTCTTAACCTCGTGGATAGCGCTGTGATTTCTCCTTGTAGATCTCACCCGCCCGGCCTCTCCTTCGAGTGCGATCTCGCAGCGATCCTTCGTGAGTGTGATCCCAGCGCCGTTTCCTTCTGCGGAACGAGCCCTTTACATCTGTAGTTCGAACCGGGTCTCTATCGGATCGAGATTGCGGTGGTCCACGGACACAAAAGTCCCCTAAGACAGCAAAGAACCCACGCAGTTTGTGGAGCTCGATATAACAGATCCTCGTGTTTATTCACAAGGATAAAAGTTGTAATCTTTTGATTTTCATTGTAAGCCTTAAAATAAAAGGAGATATTTCTTTGAATTTTGTTGTAGGCCAAAGAAGCCGTAGCAAGTTCAAATCAATGACAATCATCCCAACTTTTACCATGAACAAGCCGGCGATTACAAGGGAGCCAACGGCTTCAATTAAGAAGCCGCCGTCGTGAAGCCATGATTCGGATCCCTACGGAAGAAGTCAAAGGCCTCAAGGACGGATAGGGATTTCACGGGCCTGGACTCCGCAAGCGGGCCGCTGCCCCTTGACCCCGCCGCTAACCGGCTAGGGACCGCAAAACTCTGCTAGGGTGTAATAATTACGCCCAGCGAAGTCAACCGAATCCAAGTTGATTCGGTTCTCACAGAGTATCATACTATCGTCCTTGTCGGTCGTCCTCCCCACAAATCCGTAGGATCTCCGCCGCAAGAAAGATCCGCTTGTCCTCGCCCGAACTTTAAGGCAAGGATCTTAACTCCGCCGTTGCGAGTTGCACCAAATGGCATCCTTCCAAAGATCCAAGATTGCCGGATCTACGCGACGAGATCACCGCTGATGGCGTCAACTCTCTCGACGCTGAGTTCGCCAAGGCCCCGAATCACCGACGGTGTCCGCTACAAAGTGGATCTGAAGTCCGTGAGTGGTCAAGAACCTCATCACCGGTGCACGGCAACTCCTCCAAGCCGTCAACAAATGATTGGGTTCGCCAAACGGAACCGATCAACACTTGAAGAACGATCCAGAGGCGCCGTTGCTACTCGCACACATGGGCTCGAGTTTAGGAGGCCGGATGTATAAGTGGACAAGAAGTCAAAATCGCCAAGTTTGGAGTCCGAAATCCGGAACAACGATGCGGACGAAGGCCGAAACGTCAGTCAAGAATCAGCCACCTCAAACTGATTCGACTAAGGCTCGGCCGCCATGGGGTGACTTGATTCAAAAGAAGATCACACCTCCGGCGATCTCATCTAGATCTCCATCCAGCTCTGTGCTCGCTTCGGTCAATCTTGTTGGCGTATCCCAGAGCAAGAAAATGGTGTTAAAGCGCCTCGGCCCGTTGCACGATGATCGAGGTAAAATTTCGATCAAAGAACGATTGGGCCCGTTAAGGAAGTCCCGGGTCACTCCTGGTACAGGGGGTTGCACCCACCTCAACCGTGATAAGAAGATTCCTGTAGCTGCTCTCACTGGAATTCGGATCGAAGTTCGAGAGCCCGTCGAAACTTCGCGCCGCAGGCTTAACGAGATTAGTGACTCTTGGAACCTCGATAATGTGACTCATCCTCGAAGGAGGCGTTTTCATCGGCGGCGATGACGTTATACCTGAGAAGTCATACCAACACACGAAGGGTTGCTCCGACATTCATGCCGATGAGTTGTACTATCGTGCTGGGGGTACGAGTAAATCTCGAAAGAGAAATTCCCCCGAATTGAACACGCATTGTCCGTGTTCTCAAACTAATCAGAACAGTGTTGTAAGAATGTAATCGCACTGCCACCAAGAAGCGCCGGTCTTTGATAGGCTTGGCAACAAAATGCTTCGGCGAAAGAAGATCGGAGTCTCAAGGCGATGAATTGTCAAGGGTAACCACCAATATGACCAGCAGAGGGTTGGGATATGAATCCTCCTCAGAAGATGAATGCTCATGGCTGATTGATAATAATCCACCCAATGAGGGAGACGGACATTCGTCTGATTCTTCGGCTTGGGATTCTGACACCAGCCTCGGAGAAGCTTTCAAGGCTTTAATGTCAAATATGGCTACCACGATCCCGCATCGTTGAGAGTGATGAAGACGTGCCAACATGGGAAGACCCATGGATCCATCAACTCCAAGAGCTGGGATAGGTTCAACAAAGAGAACCCCCACTAAAGACGAGGTAGTCGAGTTAATATGGGTGACGAAGAGCATCCTAAGCTCATAAACATCGACAATACTCTCCCCTCGGAAGATAAGGAAGAGTTGATTGTCTTAATCAGGGAGTATATCGATGTATTCGCCTGGAGTTACGAGGACATGCTAGGACTCGACTCTAATGTGGCAACACATCGCCTCAACATCAAGGCGGATGTCAAACCCGTCAAGCAACAAGAAAGACGGTTTCGGCCCACAAATATTGGAGGCAATCGCGTTTGAAGTGAAGAAACTCATAGAATCGGATTCATCGAGGAAATTCAACATCCGGATTGGGTGGCGAATATAGTCCCGGTCATGAAGAAGAATGGCTCAATTAGGATCTGTGTCGATTACAGAGATCTGAACGCTGCTTGCCCGAAAGATGACTTTCCTCTTCAATCGATGTCATAGTTGACAACACGTGGATTCCAAAGAATGTCCTTTATGGATGGCTTTTCGGTATAATCAAATCAAGATGCACCCGATGACGCCAAACACTACGTTTAGAACGCCATCGGTATATATTGCTACGGTCATGCCGTTCGGCCTCAAAATGCGGCGCAAATACATGCCGAGCAATGACGAGATTTTCCGGGATCATCTTCGAAAACGGTGAATGCTACGTCGACGATTTGGTCGTGAAAAGCCGTGACAAAGGAGATCACATCAAAGATCTTAGAACGGTATTCAACTCGTATGAACTCATCGGTGAAGATGAATCCCGCCAAATCCTTCCTTGGGATGTCGGTGGCAAGTTCCTTGGCTTCGTCACCAACAAAGGAATCCCGTCGATCGACAAAGTGAAGGCGATTCAAGAATTGCAACCCCGAAATCTGAGAGAACTCGGGGGTTACAAGCGATGGCATGACATCCGACGGTTCATATCGAACCTATCAGGGAAGTGCCAACCGTTCTCAAAATTGAATAAGAAAGGCGGTCATATATTGGGACGACGCCGCCGTAAGCATTCAAGAGATCAAGTCTTATCTCGCTAAACCTCCGTTCTGTTGCACCGCGGTCGGAAAATCGCTTTTGATCTACGCCAAGGCAACGGATCACTCGTTACGCTTTACTCGCACAACGACGCACGGTCAATGCAATCGTGCGTAGTATTACCCGAGCCAACATTAGTCGGCCGAAGTCTCGATATCCAATGGTCGAGAAGCGCTCGGCATTAGTGTTCGCGATTCAAAATGCGACTATTTATCTAGACAGACGATTTATGTTATTCTAACGCGAACCGTCCCGATATTTATGACCCGCCGCCTCGATGAGTTGGCGTTTGGCGAAATGGGCCTTGCTCTTGTCCCAATATGACTTACACTTCAAACAACGAAGTCACAAAGGACAAGCGATTGTGATCTCTACGCCACCAACAACGGATGCGCTTGAGCTATATGATGATCTTCCTGATGAAGTTCAAGAAGTCAACACTACATCGCACCAACAAATATGGCGATTGTATTTTGACGGAGCTCTCGAGCTACCAACGAGCAAGTGCCCCGGTTCTAAGATTTCCGGAGTCGGGGTTGTCTTAGTTTCCCGGAATCATGTCATGCCCCGCGCTTATTCACTCACGAACCTTGCTCTAATAATGTATGAATACAATGCGCTACTTATTGGACTTAGTTTCGCTAAGGAGCTGGGGGTCAATTCTGCATACGGCGATTCGCATTGATAGTAAAAGTGTCGCGGTGACTACGGTCGAACTGATCTAACCCTATCATCGATAGTTGAAATAGCGACTCATTCAAGAGTTTTTCATCGAATATATCCCGCTCCAAAACGCTTTTGCGCGGATGCATCGGCAAGTAGTCGTGTCGTTAGCACAACCCTCCGAGACCAGCAATTAGTTACGGTCAGACTCACCGCCTCTTCGCACTAATATACGATGAGACACAAGAAGATAAGGGGGTAGTTACCAAAGAAGTACATGCAACCCAAACCAAGTTGGAGCCCCGAGATTGGCGCTTTCCTATCATCGACTATGTCTTACATGGCATTCTGCCGAAGACGGAGGGAAAGAGAGTCAATCCGCCGAAGAGCTCCAAGATTCTTCTACAATGACCGTGATGTTATATCGCCGTAATGATGGCCTTTACTCGATGCCTCTCAAACAAAGAGGCGTAAGAGGTCCTTCGAAGCACACGGCGGTGAATGGTGCGCACTACCGGTCCCAAGCTCACGATCGAATCGAGAATGGGCTACTTTTGGCCCACGATGATTAATGACGCGTCGAGTATGCTCGAAATGCCACTGTCAAATTCACGCCAATTATATGCATCACCTCCCAGCAGTTGCATCCTTCGCCACATCCCGCCATTCGAGACATGGGGAATGGACGCCGAGGTCCCATTTTCCTCCTCGGTCAAAGGCGCATCGGTTTATTCTAGCGATCACCGACATTTCTCCGGGTAAGCGCAATCCCGCTAAAAGAAGTCAAGGCGAAGTACCGTCAATTTATCAAACACCATGTCATTTATCGACATGGTGTCCCGAGACGGATCGCATGATAATGGTCCCCAATTTATCGCCAATTCCTTCATCGTTTTGCAGAAATTCAAGATACAAGATGTCTCACAACAGCTTATAATCCAAAAGGATTAGCGAAGCATTCAACAAGACGATTATCAAAATTTTGTCGGCTTGTGAAGAATAACAAGCCGACCGATGATAAACTCGGAGAAGCACTCTGGGCATATCGCACAACGGTACGCACGCCAACTGGAGCGACCCCGTATTCCCTGGTTTACGGGTGCGAAGCAGTTCTCCCGTTGGAGATCCAGATCCCGTCACTTCGTATCGCCCTCGCAACGGAGATGACGATGGAAGAACAACATCAGAAACGTCTCGAAGAGCTTGAGATGTTAGATGAAAAGCGCCTGGAAGCTCAACAATGCATTGAGTTCTACCAAGCTAGGATGTCGAGAGCTTTCAACAAGAAAGTACGACAACGGAGTTTCAAAGAAGGAGATTTGGTCCTCGCTGCTCGACGACCGATAATCCTCACTTCCAAGAAGAAAGGCAAATTCGAGCCTAAATGGGAGGGTCCGTTTGTAATAGAAACGGTTTACTCCAATGGTGCGTATCGCCTAATTACCCAAAATGGCGACCGGCAATTAATGCCGATAAATGGGAAGTTCCTGAAGAAATACTACCCTTAGTATCTTCAGGATAACCCGTTTCGACGGGAAGTTCCTCGTGGGATATTTCACCCACTTTTCTTGAGGATAACCCTAGATTTGTCCTCCATCATAATTTCCCTCACCGACCAAATTCTTTGACGGTAGGTCTACAAATTTTCTGGTACATTACCAAAATCCCCTCTTGATTCCGTCTATGAACAGGAGGCCCAATCAAAATCCCTTTTACGCCGGAGATAGAATATAAAATTCTTCCTCTCCGAGCATTTGACCCCTTTCGTGATAAACGGAGGGGTTCTTTCCATCTTTATCTTAGGTAGCGCCGACTGAAGGTATGCGCCGGGATTTTCGCACTGTGTTGTCCGAATCAAGGTCACCCGAAGTCTTTTCGGTTCTCGGAGTGGAGATCCCACTCTTAGTTCCATCTTCATCTTAGGTAGCCGACTGAAGGTATGCGCCGGGATTTTCGCACTGTGTTGTCCGATCAAGGTCACCCGAAGTCTTTTCGGTTCTCGGTGGAGATCCCTCTTAGTTCCATCTTCATCTTAGGTAGCGCCGACTGAAGGTATGCGCCGGGATTTTCGCACTGTGTTGTCCGATCAAGGTCACCCGAAGTCTTTTCGGTTCTCGGAGTGGAGATCCCACTCTTAGTTCCATCTTCATCTTAGGTAGCCGACTGAAGGTATGCGCCGGGATTTTCGACCAGGTTGTCCGACTGAAGGTCACCCGAAGTCTTTTCGGTTCTCGGTGGAGATCCCACTCTTAGTTCCATCTTCATCTTAGGTAGCCGACTGAAGGTATGCGCCGGGATTTTCGCACTGTGTTGTCCGATCAAGGTCACCCGAAGTCTTTTCGGTTCTCGGAGTGGAGATCCCACTCTTAGCTCCATCTTCATCTTAGGTAGCCGACTGAAGGTATGCGCCGGGATTTTCGCATCAGTTGTCCGATCAAGGTCGCCTCGAGTCTCTTCGGTTCTCGGAGTGGAGATCCCACTCTTAGTTCCATCTTCATCTTAGGTAGCGCCGACTGAAGGTATGCGCCGGGATTTTCAGACCAGGTTGTCCGATGAAGGTCACCTAAGTCTTTTCGGTTCTCGGAGTGGAGATCCCACTCTTAGTTCCATCTTCATCTTAGGTAGCGCCGACTGAAGGTATGCGCCGGGATTTTCAGACCAGGTTGTCCGACTGAAGGTCACCTGAGTCTTTTCGGTTCTCGGAGTGGAGATCCCACTCTTAGGTCCACCTTTCATCTTAGGTAGCGCCGACTGAAGGTATGCGCCGGGATTTTCGCACTGTGTTGTCCGATCAAGGTCAACTCGAGTCTTTTCGATTCCTACAAAGAAGGAATCATAGCCTCATCCCGAAATAGAACACATTCTTCCTTCCCCACCTCAATCAATCTTACTCCGGCCATTCTCCACCAAAAGAGGACACCAAGGTTCATCTTGGGGCATTTTATCCCAAGCCTAAGAAGGGATAAAGCCAACGCCACACGCGCTGTCGGCTTAGTCTTTCTCCGATTGAAGAAGACACCGAGTTCGATTCTAGGGCATTTTATCCCAAGCCTAAGAAGGGATAAAGTCAACGCCACACGCTGCCGGTTTAGTCTTTCTCCGATTGAAGAAGACACCGAGTTCGATTCTAGGGCATTTTATCCCAAGCCTAAGAAGGATAAAGTCAACGCCTCACAGCGTTGCGGTTTAGTCTTTCTCCGATTGAAGAAGACACGAGTTCGATTAGGGCATTTTATCCCAAGCCTAAGAAGGATAAAGTCAACGCCACACGCTGTCGGCTTAGTCTTTTTCCGATTGAAGAAGACACCGAGTTCGATTCGGGTATTTTATCCCAAGCCTAAGAAGGATAAAGTCAACGCCACACGCTGTCGGCTTAGTCTTTTTCCGATTGAAGAAGACACCGAGTTTGATTCTGGGAATTTGATCCCTAATCCTAAGCAGGATAGGCCGACGCCTAACACGCCGCAGCCGGGTTAGTCTTCCCGCGGAAAAAGACGGCTTCACGATTCAACATCGTAGCATTAAGTCTAAGAGAGTTTCATTCTTTTAGCACAACGCTGTGTGTAGAACGGATTTAGATAATCTACATGCTAGCCCAACTCAAACGGTAGTTGGTAAAGGCTCATCAAACCCGTTGAGGGCCGGGTCAATAACCCTAAAGTCAACGCCACACGCTGTCGGCTTAGTCTTTTTCCGATTGAAGAAGACACCGAGTTCGATTCGGGTATTTTATCCCAAGCCTAAGAAGGATAAAGCCAACGCCACACGCTGTCGGCTTAGTCTTTTTCCGATTGAAGAAGACACCGAGTTCGATTCGGGTATTTTATCCCAAGCCTAAGAAGGATAAAGTCAACGCCACACGCTGCTGTCGGGTGGTCTCTTGCCCGTAAAAGAGTATAAAGCCTATGTATTCAATATCATAGCAACAAGTCTAGAAGAGTTTCATTCTTTTAGCACAACGCCACGCAGGAACGGATCCTGATAACTCCGACGCCAGCCCAACTCAAACGGTAGTTGGTAAAGGCTAATCAAACCCGCTGATGGTCGAGGGTTTGCCAAAATCCTATAAGTATTATGGTTAATTATTTCGACGGTAAAAGAATCATAATAAACAATGAAAGGAATGGATCTTATTCATTTGAAGCAAATATAGAAGGAGCTACAACCGCTTAAACATCAAGTCTATGACAAAGGATTTGTTGTTCAAGCCGACGCTTCACCATGGTAAGCCCGGTGGAGTTCTTCCCCGCACTGGCCCCGGGACTCCTCATCGGTGTTCCGTCTTCGGGTTGCCTCCTCGAGCTCAACCAGCCGCTCGATAGGTCGAAGTTCCTTAGACGCGACGGCGCAGGGCTTCTTCCTTGTTGGCCTTAGCCACCCAAAATACTCATCTTATCTTCCTCGCATGGAGCTCTCCTCGAAAGATATCCTCCGCGACTCGCCACAATATCACCGATATGGCTTAGGGAAGAATATGTCTCAAATACAACAGCCCGAAGCTGATCGGCGCTGTCTTCAGATCCGACTTCGAGCCCAAGAAAACACGAGCATCGCCATGCCTCTAAACGAAGTCGATACGAGCAACTACATATGAGGAAGCCTAAGCCGTCCCAGCTCTTGCAGTCAAGCTTTCCTCCGTGATGGGCTAGGTCATCAACAATGGCTCGAGCCAGCTCGGATAACCTATATCCCGTGATCAAGGCCATCCGGGGATCAAGCAGTGGCCTGAACTGATGAAGAGAAAGCCCGCCATGAAGGACCTTTTCGATCACCGTGTTCACCAAAGAAAAGAATGAGCGTACTTCCAAACAGATAATAAGATGGGATGGATCTTCATCCAGCATCAACGCTCTCGCCAGGTCATGGAGTCGAGATGTAGGCTCGCACGAAAGAAAAGAGAACCTTAGAATCTTCAACCAAAACTAATGGATGCATATTCGACAGGGACTCTTACCCGCCTCCTTCGTAGTTTCGAGACCGGTGAGTCTACCGTAGGCGATCTATCGCCGATACTATCAACCGCAGCTGAGCCCTCAGTGTGCTCGTCTATCTCAACAGTCGCTGTGGTAGCTGATTCCGAGAAAGCGGCGGAAAGAGGAGTGCCTGCCACTACACAAAAGAAATGTCTCAGCCTCTTTTAATTATAGTGATATTAGCCAAATGGCTGGTCCTATAATTAATCGAAGAGAAAATTTAGACCTTCTTCAGGGATGGTAGCTTCGGGTAAATCTTCACCAAGAGTATCACCATCCTCGCGGACTGCCAGAGCGTGTCATCCATGGAAGTGTTGCCATATAAACCAGCCTTCCATGAAATCTTCCATGGAGAAGTCAAAAAGAAGGCATTAAGAAGGCTAATGCAACTAAGACTTAATAGGTAAAGCTACTTACCTCCCCGTAGTTGGGGTTAGCTTGCTTAGTCTCGGTTCGTGCATTTGTCTCCTGCAATCCCTCTAAAAAGAGCAAAAAATGAAGAGGCAATTAGTGGGGGTACGAATTCCGAGTCGTTCAATTCTCGCATTCGCCACCCAGAAGAGGAGTTATCGATGTTAGATGTACCGATTCACGAATCAGTCCTACATTAGTTTCCTCCGCCATAGCTCCATACATTTGTTGAGTAAAACTTAGCTCAAAGATGAGCGTAACCGGCCCGCAGAATCGTGGTGAGGAAAATCAAAGCCGTGATCATAATCCCTAAAATCCCCGCGATGCAAACGGAGAAATGTCACTCAAAAGTCAAAATTTCAGATTACTTCACGGTGAATTGTTACCTTCGCCACTGATTGGATCATTATTGGTCAAGTCTATATCAAGGGACCGAGGATTCACGCGATTCTTATGGGCTAACCTCTTTCGTTTAACCCCTTGAGAGGGTTGAAATTCATCTTCTCCAACAGATTCGCCTGAAGATTCAGTTGGATGAGAAATCCAATGGAAAGGATGAGAAAACGAAGGAGAAAAGGAGAGAGTACCGAGGTTCTTCTCATAAACTGCAGTCTTAGCTTGGTCTTCTCCTAAAGTCGCAGCATCAGAGTTGTGGAACTCCTCCTCGCCTCGCTTGGCGGATGAGATTGGCGGCTCGAGCTTGAACGGCGCCTCGGTGCTCGAAAGTGTCGCCGCAACGATGCTTCGCCACTAGATCTCAGATAGCCCTCACAGGACCGCTCGCTAGCTACTAATAGCCAACTACAGTGGAGGAACGCCGATTCCAACCGACGGTCCGAGCTCGAGATCAATCTAGCACCGTACATCCCATGACGCCCACAACCATGCTCGGCCATCCACAAGTCCACCACGAAATCGAGCCGCCGGTTCGGGTTCCCAACATAAAGTTGGTCGAACCGAACCGACGAAAGCAAAACGACAGGGAAAATAAGGCTCAATGAAGCATTCTTCCTTTACTCGAAAGTGAGATACCCCGCCCGATATTCACTAGCCGCTTGAAATGTTCCATGTCAAGTGAAGTCCGTGTCTTCAGACCTCGCCGACCAATGACTCGCCATATCGACTGAGAATCGAGGAAAACATCCGAAAAGATCCATCCTTTATGAATCCAGACTGCTTTGATCTCTCGAAGCCACGCCTCTTCCATCCGCAATCCTCTACCAACCGCAGAAAGGAGTAGACGACCGTCGAACCCGTGCCGACATCATGTCGGACGATGAAGGACCAGCCAGCCATCAAATAGGTATATGGGAGCTCTACTCGGACGGAAGGAATACGTGACGATGGCTCGCCCTTTCTCGAGTAAACGCCGACTATATGCCGCAATCCACGGTGAATATTGGCCACCATTACGGAAGGAGAGACAGCCTTCTTGTGGGCAAGCCGAATCGCAGGTAAAGGACCTCCAAAGGTAAAGCATCATCGATTGATATGGAACCACACATTTCTTCACCAGATTGCAAGATAGCCGGCTAAAAGAGTCGCCTACCGGATGGGCTTGACCGCATGCCACGTAAAGGTTGCAAACTTGGTCCCCTGGGGAAACCATCTTCGCGAAGCCGAAATGAGATAGAGTTAGCCTCGACCTCTCGACAGTTCATTAACCTTCAAGGAGTGAGCGTGACAATTCACATATTTCTCGCCGATTTGTCCTCCAAATGCCGGAACAAATAATTGGCAACCGCCTGCACTCACTTGCAATTTCTTTGGCTAAGGTTCGGGACAATGAGCTATATAGTAATGACAAGTGAGATCCCACAAAATCTTGTGACGATCGGGTGTGTGTTTCTTCACCACTCAATTCCTCGATTGAAGGGAAATACTCCCCGATACAAAGATCTTCCCCATGGGTAAATCGAAATTCGATACATCTCATGTAGAGCCAGCCCCAACTCGCCGCGGTTTGGTGAGAAATGTATTTGAATCAATTGTAGAGCTCAAATAAGGCTAAGAAATGGTTAACGCTGATCGAAGGCCATACATGGTGGCACCTAATCGCCAAAGTCAAGCCAAGTTCTCCATCCCATCGGTTGAGGACGAATTGGTCAGCGACCCCACCAATGTTTACCCGATGAGTGAACCCACCGTAAAATCTGCGGACTAGATGATGGCATCTCTCCCAACGTATGGTATGCATTCTTCAAAGTTGAAGCAGAACAAAGAGCTCATCACGGGCGTGTGTCCAGCCCCACAATCCTGTGGTGAAGGCCGATGACGCGATTCTCGCTGGAACCCGAACTAGTCAGCCGGGTAATAAACCCGCAATGAATATGATCATGCTCTCAGAAGACGCCATGACATACGGCGTCACGGCGCAGGTGTCCAAATCACCAATGAGAGCCGACGAGGTATCCGAGGAATATACAAGGGACCTCCGCCGCCTTGGTTCAACCATCGCCGCCTCGACAAAAGCCGATCCGTCCTTAATCGAAGTCCAACGATAATGCTTTTCGCAGGTGCAAAGTGGAGCCGTGTCCTTTATGAGTGGCGATCGGTGACCAATTGTCGAGAATGCGGAGCTCCTCAACTACATTCCAATCGCCCACCGACGCATCGGTGCAAATCGAGGCAGATACAAATCGCAGATCATCACACGGAATAATAGTCACTACGGCCCATCAATCTGTGATGTCGGAAAAGCTCCCCGAGGAATAATCAACCAAATCGAAAATATTCGCTAGTAAAAGGCGCTGAATTCATCTTACATAGATTGAGTCACAACCTTATAACGGTATGACGATTTCATCCATATCGACACCCGAGAACGATAAATATAGTCGCTAAACAAGGCAATATATTTCGCTCTACGCAGCAAAGGTACGGTATGAAATCGCCCCGCTAAAGATATCGAGACGGTGATCTTTGAAGCCTTAATCCTCACGAAGGAAGATTTCGCTCTTCCCAATCGCCACAAAGGAGGATGAAGCTGGTCAGAATAAGTGTACACACCGCAGCCAATCCCCACAAAGGAGGATTTCGCTCTTCCCAATCGCCAATGGCGAGAACGAAGCGATACAACGATATATGTACGAATATGATGACGCCGGGCGCAATCGAAAGAAGGAGGCGTGCATTCACGCCGCGGCGAAGTTGATCGACTGCTGCGGATCTTCCGGCGACATCGAAGCCGCAAAAATACGACAAAAGTCGACGCTGCGGCCAAAAATCAAGAATACAACAAAGAAGAAGTCCCGCTTGGTCGTCGTGGTTTATCAATCATGATCGGGCATCAACGGCGCTACAACAAAACGACGGACAACCGAGCCCGCCAGCTTCAGCGCTCGGTCGCGACCGAAGCGAGCTCGCTCCAGCCGCCGACACGATCGAGCCAGCGACCGAGCGACTTCGCCGTCATTCGGTCGCCAGCGGTCGAACGAAGCCGCCGGGCGCCGCCGTCATGTTCCGGGTCCGCTGGCCGCCATACCAAGCGTCATACCGCTGGCCGCCAGCCACCGGGCCATTCGCCGCCGCCACGCCACCTATTCATGGCCACGACGTTCTTCTCTCCCATGCATGCATGCAACAAAAAAAGAGAGAGAGAAAAGAAAAGAGAAGAGGAGGAAATATAAAACCCTCATCATACCTCGTTGTTCAGAGAAGATGAGCGACACGAGGCTGGAAGAAAACGAAAGAAAAAGTGCATAGAGAAGGGGGCCGGCCTAGGTCAAGAGGAAGGAGGGTTTATGGGTATTTATAACAATCCCATATGGACCCAATTCTCTTTGAATAAGGAGTCCTATTTGACGATGGGTAGGAATTCTAATTGGAGCCCAATTGGATATCTAAAAGGAATCTAAAACAGCCCAATAATTTATCCATCCTCTTTCCTAAATATTTGGAAAGATTTTGGAGATGCTACCCGGCTCAATTCTCCAAATATTCTCCCATGTGGTCTAATCCTACTCCAACAAGGAACACGAGTATAAACTGTTTCCTAATTTGTCGAGAAGTTCCCGGAAGAATATTTTATAAAAAAATATTCTTAGGGATAACTCGATCGTGCGGATTGCATTGACGCCGATCAACGCGTCACCCAATCCTACTCCAACAAGGATTACGAGTATAAACTATTTCCCAATTTGTCGAGAAGTTCCCGCAAGAATATTTTCACAAAAAAAAATATATTCTTAGGGATAACTCGATCGTACGGATTGCATCGACGCCGATCAACGCGTCACCCAATTCTACTCCAACTAGGGTTACGAGTATAAACCGCTTCCTAATTTGTCGAGAAGTTCCTAAGAATATTCTCACAAGAAATATTCTTAGGATAACTCGATCGCATCGGATTGCATCGACATCAACGCCACCCAATCCTACTCCAACTAGGATTACGAGTATAAACCGCCCCTAAATTTGTCGAGAAGTTCCTAAGAATATTTCCATAAGAAATATTCTAGGGATAACTCGATCGCACGGATTGCATCGATGCGATCAACGCGTCACCAATCCTACCCAACTAGGATTACGAGTATAAACCGCCCCTAAATTTGTCGAGAAGTTCCTAAGAATATTTCCATAAAAATATTCTTAGGATAACTCGATCGTATGGATCACACCGACGTAAATAAACGCTCGCCTAATCCTACTCCAACTAGGATTACGAGTATAAACCGCTTCCTAATTTGTCGAGAAGTTCCTAAGAATATTCTCACAAGAAATATTCTTAGGATAACTCGATCGCATCGGATTGCATCGATGCGATCAACGCTACCAATCCTACCCAACTAGGATTACGAGTATAAACCGCCCCTAAATTTGTCGAGAAGTTCCTAAGAATATTTCCATAAGAAATATTCTTAGGATAACTCGATCGCACGGATTGCATCGATGCGATCAACGCGTCACCAATCCTACCCAACTAGGATTACGAGTATAAACCGCCCCTAAATTTGTCGAGAAGTTCCCTAAGAATATTTCCATAAAAATATTCTAGGGATAACTCGATCGTATGGATTGCACCGACGAAATCAACGCCGCCTAATCCTACCCAACTAGGATTACGAGTATAAACCGCTTCCTAATTTGTCGAGAAGTTCCTAAGAATATTCTCACAAGAAATATTCTTAGGATAACTCGATCGTATGGATTGCACCGACGAAATCAACGCCGCCTAATCCTACTCCAACTAGGATTACGGTATAAACCGCTTCCTAATTTGTCGAAGTTCCCAAGAATATTCTCACAAGAAATATTCTAGGGATAACTCGATCGTATGGATTGCACCGACGAAATCAACGCCGCCTAATCCTACCCAACTAGGATTACGAGTATAAACCGCTTCCTAATTTGTCGAGAAGTTCCCTAAGAATATTCTCACAAGAAATATTCTTAGGATAACTCGATCGTATGGATTGCACCGACGCGAAATCAACGCCGCCTAATCCTACTCCAACTAGGATTACGAGTATAAACCGCTTCCTAATTTGTCGAAGTTCCTAAGAATATTCTCACAAGAAATATTCTTAGGATAACTCGATCGTATGGATTGCACCGACGAAATCAACGCCGCCTAATCCTACTCCAACTAGGATTACGAGTATAAACCGCTTCCTAATTTGTCGAGAAGTTCCCTAAGAATATTCTCACAAGAAATATTCTTAGGATAACTCGATCGTATGGATTGCACCGACGCGAAATCAACGCCGCCTAATCCTACTCCAACTAGGATTACGAGTATAAACCGCTTCCTAATTTGTCGAAGTTCCTAAGAATATTCTCACAAGAAATATTCTTAGGATAACTCGATCGTATGGATTGCACCGACGAAATCAACGCCGCCTAATCCTACTCCAACTAGGATTACGGTATAAACCGCTTCCTAATTTATTGAGAAGTTCCCAAGAATATTCTCACAAGAAATATTCTTAGGATAACTCGATCGTATGGATTGCACCGACGAAATCAACGCCGCCTAATCCTACTCCAACTAGGATTACGAGTATAAACCGCTTCCAAATTTTCGACGAGGAGTTCCCGAGAATGAATCCATATTCTTAAGGATAACTCGATAACCCTTAATTTCCTCCAACCATAATATCCAAGAGAGGAATAATCCGAGCGGAAAGTCACCGACACCGGACAATATGTCCAAATTTCCCAAGAAACTTCACCCACCGTGGATAATCATATCCCAACAAAGGTCAAAGCGCCGCACTCACGAATCGGCTAGGACGATGGTTGAAAGCCAAATGGTCTCCTCGCTTCAACAAAGAATCCTGAGGATATCTCCGAAAAGATCAGTCCTCCCGTGGTTAAACCAACAACACACGTGATGATGGAAGAAATAGCCGATGGGGTTATGAAATTCCATGTACTCGACACAACCAACATGTCGCCAACAAGGAGTTCACCGACATACGGATAAGTCCAAAGTCCGATGGTTAGTCAAACAACCACCAACCGACACGAAGTTACAAACAAAACTCACCCACCAGCTTCAAGATAACAAGCGGTCGACAATAAATGCAAAGACCGCGGATCTTATCGTGAATCCTACAAAGAACCGATGATCCGAAAGAATCAAGACTTGAAGCTATCTTTTGGGACCCTCACCATCAAGGCCGGAACTATCATGTCCAAAGCATCCCGCATCATCAAGAATCGAGACCGAGACGCTTTGGAGGGGTATCCAGAGGCATAAAAATTGCTTATCGCGACCAACGAAACTCGTGGACGGTGGGTTGGCAACCAACGATCCATTCGACAAACCGACGCCGCGAAACGCCACGCAAAACGCCAGAGCGAAGTCGACGAGCACATGAAGTGAGTCGGCAAGACGCACGAGCCAATGAGACGACGCGTCGAAGTTGACTAAACTCAAACGCTGACGCAGACGAATCAACCGCACTTAGTCCGCCAATGCAAACGGGCCGCTTAAGCTCGAAAGTTGATCGCACGACTCAAACACGACGGCGATATTACCGAGCAAAACTAAGCCCGAAGACCGAAGAATCGAAGAATCGACTAAGAATCGACGGAGAAACGACGGAAAACGCCGCAAGACGGCGCCACAAGCCAAACCTCGCCAGTGGCCAAGGTGGCTCGCCATCTGGTCGAGCCACCTCTACCAACCGCCGAGCCGGGCCAGTGGCCGAGGAGGCTCGCCATTTTGCCGGAGCCACTGGCCACTTAATGAAGTTTCGCTAAGCAGCCGAGGTGGCTCGCCACCATGGCCGAGCCACCTCGGCCACCATGGCCGAGCCACCTCGCCAACTTGGCCGAGGTGGCTCGCCAAGGGCCGAGCCACCAGGTGGCCGGCGACACCCTCCATTGTATAAATAGGGGGTCTCGGATTTTGAAGAGGGAGGACTACAGCTTGAGAGAGGATTTGGACTTCGTGCCGGAGGACTTCGGCTCTGGATTTTCGACGATTTTCTCAAGAGTTCTCACGATCAGCGAGCCGACGACTGCTCCGAAAGCACCTCCAGCACAAGTCCAGCCGACGCCCCGATCTACAAGCGAAGGTAATTGAATTCGGTCGAACCACAGATACCCTCTAGGTTAAGCTTCGTCTTAACCTCGTGGATAGCGCCAGGATTTCTCCTTGTAGATCTCACCGCCCGGCCTCTCCTTCGTGCGCGATCCCCGCAGCGATCCTCTCCTTTGTGAGTGTGATCCCTCAGCGCTTCTTCTCGGAAACAAGCCCCTTTACATCTGTAGTTCCGTAACCCGGTCTCTATCCGATCGGATTGCGCTGTGGTCCACGACACAAAAAGTCCCCGACACAGTAAAGAACCCACGCAAGCTTGGTGAGCTCGATATAACAGATCCTCGTGTTTGTTCACAAGGATAAAAGTTGTAATCTTTTGATTTTCATTGTAAGCCTTAAAATAAAAGGCTTATATTTCTCTTTGAATTTTGTTGTAGGCCAAAGAAGTCGTAGCAAGTTCAAATCAATGACAATCATCCCAACTTTTACCGCGAACACACATAGACTCTAAGGAAGTTTTGCAGATAGTCCAATCCTTCAGAAATGATTTGGCACAATCGCCATTTTTCCGCACTATGGTGAGGACATTGGATGAGGAGATCCTTAAACCTATCGAAATACTTCCGTAATGGCTCACCCGACAATCCTAAAATTTTGAATGTCAAGCTTCGAGCTTGACCGCTTTGTGAATTGGGAAGAATTTTTTAGAAAAACTTTTACAAAATCATCCCAAAGTTGAAATCGACCTGGGTAAGTCGCATGCCCATTTTTTGCTTTGTCCTTAAGAGTGAAGGGAATAAATCGCTTAATTGCATCCTCGCTAGGTCTTTCATTTTAATCATGAGGCGACTTCTACAAATTCGAGATGAAAATATATGCCTTCATTGCTCCTAAGAATTTTGGAAGCATGTTGATGAAATGTGGTCTGAGTTCAAATTAGTTCCATTTGCTTCGGAAGCTTAATGCATGAAGGGATAGCATTCCTAGTTGGGTAGCAGATATCTTGAAGAACGGAGGATTGGCCATTTCGCTTGGTTGAGAAGTTGAATCAGAGCTAACTAAACGATTGGTATTATCCCTAACCCAAGTTTGCATGAACCAAAATCAAGAGATTTTTTTTTTAATTAAAAAAATGAAAAAGTTAGTGAGATGGTGAAAAGAGAAGAAGAGGGAAGAAGAAAAGAAAAATTAACAAATCAAGGCAATCACTTTTCAATCACCCTAACTCTAGGGTTAAGCCTAAACTCGCCTAGACCAAATTCTAACCAAAACTCCCTAAGTGAAAAATCCAAATTTTACGGGTAATTAGCCGTAAGGATAGTACTAGAGGGAGATCAAAGATCAATTAAGTACTGCTCCTTGCATGCACGCGAACCCCTAAATCTTGCCTTAGACACCAATTAATCCAAATAAACTTAGACCAGCTTCACTCAAGAATTTCTTGTTCCTTATTGAGCTCAATCCTTAGGGGCCAACGATAATTCTTTTTAGGAGGCTTGGATTTGTGTAGTGAGGAATCGTGATTTTTGGCTAAGGAAAGAGTGATGAAATCCCTCACCTTATCTTGATTAATGGGTTTTGCCCTTAAAAATATTTTCAAGTGAGTGTCAATTCAAAATGCTCAAATCACTTTGGTGAATTCCTACTATTATATGCAATGCACCCTAGAAATTAAAAGCAACTAAAAAGGATGAGAAAGAAAATATTTTTTTTTTAATTATGGTCACAAGAAAGAAAGCTTTTTTATATTAACCTAATTGTCTCTAATGTGATGAACTACCTATAGGGTGGAATTAAAAATACTAGAGAGAAGAGTTACCGCTAAAGCAATGCAAAGCCTCGCTGGAGGCAACCTTCAATCTCGAATCTTCAACTCCTTGCCTTCAAGCTCCTTTTGTCATTCACAATAGACAAACACACAAGTTGAAGAACAAAAAATTCCTACTTAACACCGTCTCAAGAACGGCGCCTAAAACTTGATGGGCAAAACGAGTGTTTACCTTTTATAGTCGCAAGTGCACAACCATTGTCAAGTTATAGTATTTAAGATTGTCGATCCCACGAGGAACGGGAAATAGGAAGTGTTTGATTCAAGTTCGGTTCTCAAATTATGCGGACAATTAGGGTTTTATTCAAGATAATATGAAAATATGATGAAGTGATGAGAGAGTGGATTTGGATTGTGTGTGAAAGGAATCACAATTAAAAAGACGAATTCAATAAGAGAGATGAAGGAATCTAGAATTGAATCCACTAGCTAACTCAAATTATAATCTACTTAAAAATTCTCTTTTACCACATCTCATATTAGATTTATTAAGCATAAGATATCAAACCACTTAAGGAAAGCATAACTTATCAAATTATCACCTAATTGAAATTCAAACTCATGAAGAGAGTAATAA
This sequence comes from Asparagus setaceus, assembly GCA_012295165.1. NCBI lineage: Eukaryota > Viridiplantae > Streptophyta > Magnoliopsida > Asparagales > Asparagaceae > Asparagus > Asparagus setaceus. Next base: position 27,062,283 of record CM022704.1, on the reverse strand, counting down.
CAAGATAATAATCCTAGAATTCATAAGCATAGCCTATCAAACCACTTAAGGAAAGCATAAACTATCAAATTCTTCTTCTATCGATTAGTTCTCTAGTTGATTAACCTAAACATGATCTTTTAAGCATAAGAGAGATGATTCATAAACACAAAAGAGATTAGACTAGTTTCATGCAACCTAGATCCCCACAAGAGTTTAGTTCAACATCTTGGGAAATTCAAACAAATAGAAAAAGAAAGAAAATAAAAAGAAAAGAAAAATTCTAAACTAATCTAACTACAAAGCAATTAAATCTAAACTACAAAAGCTATTAAATCTAAACTACAAAGCAAATAAATAACAAGAAAGAAAAGAAATAATAAAGAGAAATAAAGAGAAACCGCAACTCATCATCATCAACTCATCCTCCTTTGGTCCTTGAACAAGAAGAAGAAGATGGGATTGAAGGGCTAAAATATTTATTTATTGAGGAAAAATTATTACAATGAAAGGTACTCTAAAACAAGAGCAACCCTTTCTCTCCAAAAGGAGTTTTACAAAATATTTCACACCTCTAAACCCTCGATACTACCCCTATTTATACCCCAACGGAGTTGATGTGAACCATTGATCAAACTTGGCCAAAAAGGAAGAGAAATCTTTCCTTAATTGAATCTGCTGCTGTCGGTTGGCATCGGTTATTAACAGTTAGACCGGTTGGCAACCATTGATGTCAAGTTGGTTCCCAACGGATTTTGTCTTTTCTTGATATTTTTGCACTAATTTTTCTTGGATTCCCTTGGTATCTTGGGCCTTCGCTTGTCTTCGATTTGGGCTTCAAAATTGGTAGAAATTCGAGAATTTGAGTCATTTGAGCTTTTATTCATTAATACTCCATTATTCTCGCAAAATAAGATAAAACATATTATTAGTAACATATTTATTGATATAAAATAGATAATGAGGTTATTAAAATGTCATTAAAATGTGATTATCAACAACAGTGCTTGATAAGATTTATCCATGTGGTTGAATCATTGTTCTCAAGATCTTTGCTAGATTAGCACATCCGCTGAGGAGTCTAATTAACTTTCAGATTTTATATAGACTTCATATAGCTTGGGTTTGAGATTCTCATCCCTCAAGATGAATTCTACCCACAAATCATAATTTCCATTGAGTAGTATTGTTTTGCTTATAGATCTTTAGAAACTTATATATATATATATATATATATATATATATATATATATATATATATATATATATATATATATATATATATATATATATATATATATATATATATATATATATATATAGTTCTTATTGCATGTCTTGCATCACATCTTCTAGATTGCATTGTCATTTTAGTGATTTATTATTAGGATTTGTTTTCACATTTAGTTGCATACATTCAGTTGAACTCTACATCTGATTGCATCCGTATGTTCGCTTGCATTCGTATTACATTAGTGATCCCTTATTGTCTTGTCCTGCGTCAAATTGATATCAGAGCTTAGGTTTATTAGCAACCTTTTTTTTTTTTAAAAAAAATTCAATCATGAAATGTGAAGAGTGTCATATGAGAGAAGCAAACCCTAATTATTTTCATTTACCCGTATGCAGTAATTCATGCTTTCACAAACTGTGGATAAATATATTAAATGATGTTAGCCCTCTTCCCCATCCTAGATCTAGTTTGTAGGTTAGTTGTTTAAACCAAAAAAATTGTAGGCATTCATCTTAGGTTGCTAACGTAGTGGTGGGACATTTAGGGATAACATGGATAATTCATAACATGACATGCAAGCACAACTCACTACATTAGCCGAGACACTTCACAAATTCATCGAGGACCAAAAAAATGAACATGATGAACTCACTGCACAGTTCGATGAGTTAGATACTCGATTTCAAGGCCCTTAGGATAGAGCCGAACAAGATGTTATTAGACAACTTATTAGAGAAGACCGACGGGAAATACCCCAACTATGTTGAGGGTACGGTGCACGTGATAGACCACATAGGGGTTATGATGAGTATTTTGATTTTGACAACACCCATTCTAGGCCTAGGGGAGATGATATCACTAGGAAAGTGAAGGTAGAGGCCCCATCTTTTTGATGGTAGGCATGAATCCCAAGAGTTTAGTGATTGGAGAGCAAATATGGACCACTACTTTGACTGGTAAGATATGTCCCATAGTCATGGGATTCGGTTTGCTAGGATGAAATTGATAGGATCGGCCAAGATCTATTGGATCCTGGCAGAGAGACAGCTTGCTAGGACGCACTCATATCTAGATGTGGGATGAAATGAGAGAGAAACTCAATGAAAAGTATCGCCCACCCTCGTATCTTGATAGATTGATGGACCAGTTGTCCACGTTGCGTCAGGAAAACTTATCCGTGAAGGAGTATATGGACAAGTTTGATGACTTAGTTTACCATTGTAATATCCAGCAGGAACCTCGGGCTGCCCTTTCTAGATTTCGTACTGGATTGAGATATGATATATAGCATGAGATTGTAGACGTTAAAAATTGCCTATAAGTCCCCGAACATAGCTCGTAACAGTGAGTTTATAATCGACGAGCCATCCGACGACGTAACGGTGAACCGTTGACGACACCGCAAGTGACCGCGACGCAAACCCTCTCATCAAAGAGACCCTACGCAGAGTTTTCGGCGGTCTTGGCGAACTGACATGCTAGGCGTTAGCGTCGTATGAAACGATCCGACGAGACGCCCAAGTCGACGAGTCGACGAAGCGCGCAAAGCAAGTCGACGAGGCGTCCAAGCTGACATACCGATGAAGTGTATGAAGCAAAAGTGAGTCGGCAAGGCGTACGAGTCAACGAAATGACGTATCGTGGAATAAACCTGATGACGAAGTTCGACAAGGCGAGTTGACTAAACTCAAATGCCGACGAGACTAATCAACCGCATTTAGTCCGTCAACGAAATGAGCCGATCGAGCTCAAAGCCGATCGGATCTGGACTCAAACACAACGGAGACATCCCCGAGGAAAATTACGCTGAAAACGGCGGGAAAAATCCCGGAAATCGAGTTTGGCAGGGCGAAGAACCGAACCCGCGCTTATTTGTGGCGGCTTGTAACAACAGCGCCATCGTGTATGGCATGGTGGCCTTGATCCTTAACAGCGCCCTTCACCCTCCTCTTGAACCCTATAAATAGAGAGGAGGGGAGAGTTTAAGGGGTCGGTCGATCGGGTCGAGGTTGGATTTTCGATATTCGGGGAGAGTTCTCGCGAGATCTATGAGCCCGTTACCTGGATCCGAGCACGGCAGTCTGAACTCGGTCTACATCAGATCTACATAGCGAGGTAAACTAATCCGGTCGAACTACAGATACCCTCTAGATTAAGCTTCGCCTTAATCTCGTGGATAGCTGCGGATTTTTCCTAGTAGATCTCACATCCGGCGATCCTCTCCTTAATGAGTCGCGATCCCGTTTTCGTTTCCTCCGTGAAGCGAGCCCCTTCGTCTGTAGTTCGAATCAGGGTTCCTACGAGTTTGAATTGTGATGGTCCATGGACTAAACAAGTCCCGCAGGCGAAGAACCCACACAAGCGAGGATCCCGAATAATAGAGATCCGAAGCTTGTTCATTGAAGGAAAAGTTGTAATTGTAAGCCTTAAATAAAAGGCTTTCTTTGTTTGAATTTTTGTTGTAGGCCAACGGGCGTAAACAAAGTCAAAACAAATGAATACAAAACCAACTTTCCTACGAACAAGTGGCGACCACGGTGGGAGCCAGCGGCTTCAATGAAGAAGCCGTCGATGTCGCAACAGCGGATTCGGATCCGTCGTCGAGGAGAGTCGTCGAGTTCGACCAACAAAAGTTCGAGGATTACCTCTCCTCCTCGTCGGATCTAACTCCCCGCAAGTCCAAGAAGGTCTCCGCAAGGAAGATCCACTCGGCCTGGATCGCGAGGCAAAGAATCCGACCCAGCGAGTCAAGATTGCGGACAGCGGTGATTCCCGACCAACGGCCAAAACTCTGAGCCCTATATGCGGGTTAATTCCGCCAATGACGCTGTGACTCTCTAAGAGAGCCCGCCAAAGGCAACGACAGCAACAGCAGCGATTCATGGCGATGGAATCAGCGGGCGGGATTCGCTATGAAGCGGATTTAAGGTCTAGATTAACTTCGGCGAAGTGCGAGATCATGGCCGACTCCTACAAGCCGGGCGACAAATGAATGGGTCATTATCAAGTGGAACCGTTCCACTCTGAGGCGTATTGAGCGTAGCGCTCCTCCGCGCAAGCGCGGGCTTTGGTGCAACAAGCCCGTAAGTTGAAGGAAGAGGTGGCCAAGAAGCCGCCAACAAGATGCCAAGTGTGGAGGCCAAGTCCGCCGACATTTCAACCACGATGAGCTTGGCGCCTAAACCTAGCCCTACCGGTAGGCAAATTCACCTTCGGCGTCTAAGCGAAATCTGCGGCGGATCAAAGTTGCCTCGACACGAATTACCTCGGGTCTACAACGGACTTGTGGCGAGTCAATACCGCCACGATTAGCGTGCCAACCATCAAGGAACGCCCGGGTCCACTAAAGGAATCGCTGGTCACTCCTAGTGCCGGGTTGCACCCACAAAGACAGAAGATTCCCGCAGCCCACCCACCGGATTGAAAATCAAGTCCGAGTCCGCCGAGACTTCACGCCACAACGGCGAAAGTCAAGGCGAAGTCACTTTCGACAGCTGATGAAATAGTCCGTTCTCGGAAGGAGGCGTTTTCATCACGAAGATGAGGATGTTATACCCGAGGGATCGTATCAACACATAGTAGGTTGCTCGGTACTCATACCGACAAGTTATACTACCATACCGGGGTTCGAGGAAATCTCAAGGAGTTCTCCGAATCATCACACCATGCATGTGCTCCAAGCTCATCAAAGCGGTACTTCAGTGCAATTGCCAAACCGAAGTTCAAAAGGGTATCGGTTTTCAAAGACTCACTACGTAAACACCAAGACCTAGGTCAAGGCGATTCAGAAGGACGATATCTCGAGATGATGAGTTACCGTGGTCACTAACAACATGACCAAAGAAAGAACTATCATCACAGCTATTCTCAAGGCATCCGGCGGTTAACTTCGTTTGCGGTCGGGACTATTCGACGGTCCAATTATGACAAAGCTTTTGAGAGGGCTACCCTCGAAGATGAAGTGTCGGATCTTTGCTCGGCAATGGCATCGACAACACGGTCTCTAGCGAGGACAACCACAAGAGACACTCATGATCACGATCGATGGCCAAAATGTTGGATGAAGCCTTAGCCAAACAAAGGGAGAACTTTAAACCGAGATGGATCCGCCATGCAACAAATGAGAGAGCCGCATGACCGCCAGATCCAAGCCCCGACGAAACATCAAGGTGAATCAAGTCGCCACATCGACGCTGACCAAACAGATAGTGACACGGACGAAGATGAACTTCAGAACGCTTAATGGCAACCCCGATCCGTAATGTTGGGGTCACCGAGAATGATAGCGATAACGCTGCTCCAAGAGTGAGAAGATAAGAGACCTCGAGAGCAAAATTAATTCCTTGATTTCCAAGAGGTGAAGAAGACGGTATTCCTTGCCCCTATCCAAGGGAGTGGAATCAATCCCGTATCGGCAGTTCAACTGATAAACTTCCGCGGTTTGGGAAAGGGTTCACCTACTCAACACTTGATTTATTTCAAGTCACACCTCGGGTCATTTCGGCAATGAGCCTCGATGGTTCGGTCATTAAATGGCACCCTCAGGTAGGGCTGCCTTGATTAGTACCGCCGTCTCAAGCGGGGAGCATTCGGTGGGGCGATGGAGACCGGCTTCCTTGCCAACTTTTTCGACGATGATACCGGCATCGACGTAACATTGCTCGACGAAGCAAAAGGACGGAGAGATGGTGGACACCTTTGTCAAACGGTTTCGCAACAAGGCGATGAATTGTCGACACCCGATCACGGAGGAGTTCATCCTCCAAACCTGCCACAATAACTTATCCTTGGATGTGCTTGAAGCAATGGGAATGGCACCGCCCATAACATGGAAGGATTTGAAAGTTCGTGGAGAAACGGTAGAAAGGTTCCTTAAGAGGAAAAAAGCGGAAGAGCCAGCCGGCGACATAAATAAGCGAATTTTGTCCCTTGCGAGGTAGAGGTCAAGCGAAATCGGTGGATGCCAATCCACGCGTTCAATTGCGGCGGCGTCGCGGCAACGTGCCGCACGCGATCCCGCCCCAATGGCGGCAGCAGCCTTCAAACCAGAAGCCTTCCGGTTCGAGGTTTCCCAAGACTTACTCATTTAAAGACGAAGAGGTTCCCGGTATTTTCAAATACCTTTTGGAGAACAATAAAATCCAGTTGCCGCCAATTGTGAACCAAGAGGAGGCAAAGAAGGTCACGGATCCTAAGTACTGTGCTTATCACAGAGCGGTGCATCATCCAACAAAATTTTGCTATCATCTCAAGGATAAGATCCAAGCCTTGATCGATGTCGGGGTCATTACTCCGATGCCCTCTAAAGAAAAGAAGGTGGGAGCGAACGCAGTTTCCATCAGCTTCGGGTCGGTACCTTTGGATTGGTTTCAACCAACCCCTGTGGTAAAGGTAGGAATGAAGATGGTGAACGAGGATCCTCACCGACAACGCGGAAAGGACTCGCATCGCATACCGCAGTTGAATGGCTAAATCCTTTGGGTCCACCGATTTCTTGGAAGATGATCGATGGGTGCCTCTTCATCAAAAAGAAGTCCAAGGAAAAGGCAAGTCATGTCGTGCTGCCCGGCAATTCGAGAGAAGGATGATGAAGAAGTGGCGACTTTCCAACTACGAAGAGCACGAAGTTTTCGCTACCAGAGTGGACACGAGTACAACTACAAGTATCCGATACTCAGAATCCAAATGCAAAGACAACGGCGGTGGGGTGACAACAACTCCTCTCACCCGTCGCGAGAAAAAGTGCAACGACAAGCGGTACATCAAAGAGAAAGCGGTGAAGCCGGAAGAAGCGCCCCAAGTCCAGAAGCTCAAACCCGGCACCCCGATTCAATCACCCGTGTAGGGATAAGCCAGGAACCTCGAGCTCTCCATACGCCGATGTCATGGCCCAATTGGCTAACATCCCGCAAGGATAACTCTCTGAGTTGCTCGACTGTCAAAAGAAACTCGAAGCCCTACAAGAGGCCCCGGCCGATTCAAGTATTCTTAACTCGATTAAGCCGACTCGACGAGCCCGCACAACAATGCAACACAGCGTAAGCACCTCCCGCATGCAGCGCTTACGAAGGAAGATATGCATAAAGAACTCAAAACATGACAGCCATTATACTTTACTGGTATATTGGTTCAGTGAGATGCTTAGGATCCAAGTTGATCAGGGTTCATTGTGAGCATCATGCTCTAGCCTCATGTACCATCTCGATTCTTGCCAATAAACCGCATCCACAGTAATAATAATTTACGGATTTAACACCAGCGGTCCCGCCCACTTGGTAAAACGGATTAAGTGTCAAATGGGGACTTAAAGTCCGGGTTACCGCTATGTGATTGATGCAGACTTCCTATAACTTGTTGTTGGGTCGACCTTGGATCCATAGTAAAGTTATAGTTCCTCTACTCTTCATCGGTGTCTAAAATATGTAGACACAAATAATGAAGTTAAGACGGTGGTCGCGATAAACAACCGCTTAAAGGAATGGAGAATTACTTCACCGACTCTCCTTTACGATAATGAGTCGGACACGAACGGCCCCAAGAGCGGACAGCGGTGAAGAAGGCGTCTTGGCAGGGCTTGATTACGATGGTGGTTTTGTTATTAATGACATTGTACCGGTAATCAATCTTGACGATGAAGAATCGTCGGATGAAAGTTATGGCGGCAACCCGATGAAATAAAAGATGATTTAAAGTACTCGTTGTCTTTTGCTGATGTGATAACAGGATTATATGATGATCCCGAGTTATATTTACCAACTCCATCATCTTGTATAATACAGAAGCAGTTCCGAGACTCTTTCGGAACAACACTTGTTATCCCACCTAAGATCGTGGTGAAAAGACTTGGTCTGGAAAAGGAGACACGATTCCAATGCCGAATCATTTCTTAGAGGAAGATGTAGATGACAACAAACCTATACTCCACACGTTCAGATATAGTCCGGAAACACTGGGTATCATGAAGAAGTGGGGGTACAACTTGGCCCAAGGGGAAGGTCTCTGTTTCGGACGAGGTCCTCGAGTCCCGCCCAAAGCGGCATACGTTCCAAAAGGAAAGCCGGACAACTATTACTCGTTTAGAAGGGGATTGGGATATGAATCCTCCTCAGAAGATGAATGCTCGTGGTTGATCGACGATCATCTACCTGATGAAGGAGATGGATACTCGTCCGATTCTTCTGCTTGGGATTCCGGCGTTAGCCTTGGAGAGGCTTTTAAGGCCTTGATGTCAAATATGGCTACAGTCGACCCCACCACTATTGAGGATGATGAAGATATGCCAACATGTGAAGACCCATGGATCCATCAACTCAAAGAACAGTTCGGGGATAGGTTCGAGCAAAGGGAACCCCCCACTAAAGACGAGGTAATCTAAGTCAATATGGGTGATGAAGAGCACCCTAAGCTTATAAACATCAGTAGTAGTCTTCCCTCGGAGGAAAAGAAAGAATTGATCGCCCTTATCAGGGAATATATCGACGTGTTAGCACGGAGCTACGAGGACATGCCCGACTCGACCCTAATGTGGCAACACATCGCCAATATCAAAGTGGATGTCAAACTGTCAAACAACCACAAAGGCGGTTTAGTCCTCAGATTATCACGGCGATTGTCGATGAAGTAAAAACTTATAGAATCGGGTTTCATCAAGGAAGTTCAACATCAGTTGGGTAGCAAACATCGCCCGGCCATGAAGAAGAACGGTTCAATTAGGATCTGTGTCAACTACTCGAGATCACGCCGCCCTGCCGAAGGATGATTTTCCTTCCGATCACCGACGCCATTGTGGATAACACGCCCGTTTCAAAGAATGTCATTTATGGATGGCTTTTCGGTTACAATCAAATCAAGATGCACCCCGATGATGCCAAACACCGCAGCGTTGAGAACACCTCGGCATATTACGCTGCTCTGATCATGCCGTTCGGTCGGAAAGGTATATATCGGCGAGCAATGGCGAAGATTTTCGGGATCATCTCGAGAATGGTCGAATGCTCGTCGGCGACTTGGTAAGTGGCCGTAACAAGAGTGATCATATCAAAGATCTCAAACGGTGTTTGAGCTCATGCGAGCCCATCGCCTAAAGATGAACCCCGCCAAATCCTTCCTTGGGATGTCTAGTGGCAAGTTCCCGGCCGTTGTCACCAATAAGGGCATCCATGTCGATCCTGATAAGGTGAAAGCGATTCAAGATTTACAACCTCCAAGAAATCTGAGAGAGCTCAGGGGGTTACAAGGGCGATTGGCCTATATCCGGCGGTTCATATCGAACCTATCTGGGAAGTGTCAACCATTCTCAAAATTAAACAAGAAGGGCGTGTCGTTTATTTGGGACGACGCTTGCCAAAAGGCATTTGAAGAGATCAAATTGTATCTCGCTAAACCACTGTTCTTCGCACGCTGATGGAAAACCGTTCTTGATTTACACCAAGGTGACGGATCACTCGTTGAGTGCCTTAGTCGCGCAAAGATGATGACCGTGATCCGCGAGCGAGCGATATACTACGGTAGAACATTAGTCGATCTTTGAATCTCGATATCCGATAGTTGAGAAGCAGTGCCTTGCATTAGTGTTCGCAATTCAGAAGATGCGGCACTATTTAGTCGGACAGACAATTTATGTTATCTCCAACGTAAACCCGGTCCGAATATTTATGACCCACCGCTTCCATGAGTTGGCGGCAAAATGGGCCTTGCTCTTGTCAATATGACTTGCACTTCAAACAATGTAAGTCACCAAAGGACAAGCGATTCGCGATCTCTGGTACGACCCGACAGGCGGTAGAGCTATATGATGAACTAACCGATGAAGTCCACGAAGTCAACACTACATCGCACCAACAAATATGGCGGTTGTATTTTGACGGAGCTTCGGCTACTAATGTGGCAAGTGCCCCGATGTTCTAAGATCTCATTTGGAGTAGGAGTTGTCTTAGTTTCCTGAAAACATGTCATGCCCGAGCTTACTCACTCACCAACCGCGCTCCAATAATGTGGTCAATACAACGCTACTTATTGGACTTAGTTTCACCAAGGAACTGGGGTGAGTATCTCGAAGCGTCTGGCTGATAGTCAAAGCAGATCCGTGGAGACTACGGTTAGGAATCCCGATCTAGTTCCCTATCACCGTAGCCATTGAAATAGCGGCCTCATTCAAGAGTTTTTCATCGAATATATCCAGCGCGAGCGCTTGCGGATGCATTGGCGTTAGCGATATCGCTAGCACAACCTCGAGACCGGCGGCTAGTTACGGTCGGGACTCATCAATTATTTGTACCAATATGTGATAAGGTACGAGAAGACAAGGGGTAGTTATCAAAGAGGTATACATGACCAACCAAATTGGAGCCGAGATTGGCTTTCCTATCATCGACTACGCCTTGCATGGTATTTTGCTAGAAGACGCTAAGGAGAGAGAATCAATCCGCTAAGAGCTCCAAGATTCTTTTATCTGAGACCGGATGTTATATCGTCGAGGATATGACGGTCTTCTACTTCGTGCCTTTCAAACAAAGAAGCGTAAGAGGTCCTTCGAAGCACACGAAGGTGAATGTGGTGCACACCAACCCGTCCTAAACTCTATGATTGTATCGAGAATGGGCTACTTCGCCAACAATGATTAACGGCCTTGCACTTATGCTCAAAATGCCCGCGTGTCGATTCCGCGAACTATATGCATCAACCTCCGGAGCAATTGCATCCTTCGGCTACATCCTGGCCATTCGAGACATGGGGAATGGACGTTGTAGGTCCCATCTTTCCTCCGTCAGTCAAAGGCGATCGGTTTATTCTAGCGATCACTGACTACTTCTCCAAGTGGGTCAAGCAATCCCGCTAAAAGAAGTGAAAGCAGTAGTGTTATCAAGTTTATTAAACACCATGTCATTTACCGACGGTGTCGAGATGGATCGTGCATGACAACGGTCCTCAATTCATTAGCAATTCCTTCATCAGGTTTTGTGAGAAATTTAAGATCCAAGACGTCTCGTCGACGGCCTATAATCCAGCTGCAAATGGATTGGCCGAGGCATTCAACAAGACAATTATCAAAATTTTGTCAAAGCTTGTAAGGAATAACAAGCGAGACTGGGACGATAAACTCGGAGAAGCACTCTAGGCATATCGTCGGTTGTCATACGCCAGTGGGCGACCCCATACTCTACGGTCTCGGGTGTGAAGCGGTTCTTCGGCTGGAGATCAGATTCCATCACCGCGCCGCCCGCCGGAGATGGCGATCGAGGAACATCATTAAAAACGTCTCGAAGAGCTCGAGATGTTGGATGAAAAGCGCCTGGAGGCTCAACAATGCATTGAGTTCTACCAAGCGAGGATGTCGAGAGCCTTCAATAAGAAAGTACGACAGAGGAGTTTCAAAGAAGGAGATTTGGTCCTCGGCTTGCGACGGCCGATAACTCTCAACTCCAAGAAGAAAGGTAAATTTAAACCCAAATGGGAAGGACCGTTTATAATAGAAACGGTCTACTCTAATGGTGCATATCGCCTTATCACACAAAATGGCGATCGGCAATTAATGCCAATAAACGGGAAGTTCCTGAAAAAGTATTACCCTTAGTACATTCAGGATAACCCATTTCTACGGAAGTTCCTCAGGGAATATTTCACTTATTTCTTGAGGATAACCCTAAATAAATTTTTTGTTTTCCTCCAAAATTCTCTCACCGATCAAATTCATTGACGGTGGGTCCATTAAAAATCTTTTTGGTCCAACCACCAACAAAATCCCCTCTTGATTCATTCGTGACGAGAGGTCCATTTTCAAAACCGTAAGCAATCCTATCAAAAGTGAAAGCTATCCACGTCTTTTCAAGATTCTCAAAGTGGAGATCCCACTCTTAGTTTCTTTCTCGAAATAGAATATATTCTTCCTTTCCCACATCACACCTGAGATAGAATACATTCTTCCTCTCAGGAAGCAAGAGATAGAATACATTCTTCCTCTCTTGTTTCGACTCGCCCCAAACACCCTGAGATAGGAGACAAGATCCTCCTTCCTCTCCATCACCAAGAGATAGGATACAAAACCTTCCTCTCTTGTTTCGACTCGCCCCAAACACCCTGAGATAGGAGACAAGATCCTCCTTCCTCTCCATCACCAAGAGATAGGATACAAAACCTTCCTCTCTTGTTTCGACTCGCCCCAAACACCCTGAGATAGGAGACAAGATCCTCCTTCCTCTCCATCACCAAGAGATAGGATACAAAACCTTCCTCTCTTGTTTCGACTCGCCCCAAACACCCTGAGATAGGAGACAAGATCCTCCTTCCTCTCCATCACCAAGAGATAGGATACAAAACCTTCCTCTCTTGTTTCGACTCGCCCCAAACACCCTGAGATAGGAGACAAGATCCTCCTTCCTCTCCATCACCAAGAGATAGGATACAAAACCTTCCTCTCTTGTTTCGACTCGCCCCAAACACCCTGAGATAGGAGACAAGATCCTCCTTCCTCTCCATCACCAAGAGATAGGATACAAAACCTTCCTCTCTTGTTTCGACTCGCCCCAAACACCCTGAGATAGGAGACAAGATCCTCCTTCCTCTCCATCACCAAGAGATAGGATACAAAACCTTCCTCTCTTGTTTCGACTCGCCCCAAACACCCTGAGATAGGAGACAAGATCCTCCTTCCTCTCCATCACCAAGAGATAGGATACAAAACCTTCCTCTCCACCGCAAGAGATAGAATACATTCTTCCTTTCCCACATCAATGGTTCTTCTGCCGGTCATTCTCGGACAAAGAAGACACCAAGATTCATCTTGGGGCATTTTATCCCAAGCCTAAGAAGGGATAAAGCCAACGCCCACAGCGTTGCCGATTTAGTCTTTCTCAGATTGAAGACACGAGTTTGATTAAAGGCATTTTATCCCAAGCCTAAGAAGGGATAAAGCAGCCTACCGTTGCGTTGCGGTTTAGTCTTTCTCCGATTGAAGAAGACACCGAGTTTGATTCGAGGCATTTTATCCCAAGCCTAAGTAGGGATAAGTCTATGCCTAACAAGCATTGCGGTTAATTCTTAACCGCTCGTAGTCTATTCCCGTAAAGATGACAAAGCCTACGATTCAACATCGTAGCATTAAGTCTAAGAGAGTTTCATTCTTTTAGCACAACGCCACATGTAGAACGGACTTGGATAATCTACATGCTAGCCCAACTCAAGCGGTAGTTGGTAAAGGCCGATCAAACCGCTGAAGGCTAGGGTTGGCCAATAACCTTAAAGCCAACGCCACACGCTGTCGTAGTCTATTCCCGTAAAGATGACAAAGCCTACGATTCAACATCGTAGCATTAAGTCTAAGAGAGTTTCATTCTTTTAGCACAACGCCACATGTAGAACGGACTTGGATAATCTACATGCTAGCCCAACTCAAGCGGTAGTTGGTAAAGGCTAATCAAACCCGTTGATGGTGAGGGTTTGCCAAAATCCTATGAGTATTATGGTTAATTATTTACGTGAAGCAAAAGAATCATAATAAACAATAAAAGGAGCAAATTTTATTCAATTAAAGGGAAAGATGAATGAAGCTACAATTATTCAAACATCAAGTCTATGACAAAAGATTTGTTGTTCTAGATGAGACAGTTCATCACTATAAGCTTGGTGGAGTTCTCCACACCTTCGATACGAAAGACTCCTCATCGGTATTCAATGTCTTTGCGGTTGCCTCCTCAAGATCAACTAGCTTCGCTTTGATAGCTCGAATTCCTTAGGCAGCGGATGAGAGCCTCTTCCTTGTTGGCCCTTGTCACCCAAAATGCTCATGTTTTCTTCCTGCTTGGAGCTCCCTCACAGTACTATCCTCTCTTCACTCATTGCGAAACAAGAGTTGAGGTGGCTTAGAGAAGAAGATGCTTGGCGACAATGGCTCCAATTTGATCCACTCGATCTCTGCATCGGACTTGAGCCCGGTAAAACACGAGCATCGCGCCATGCCTCTAAGCGCCGTCGTCACGAGCGACTACATATGAAAGCTCCAACGCGCCAGTTCTTGTAGTCTCTGAAGCTTTCTCTCGGATGGCGAGTCGTCGGCAATGGCTCGAGCCAACTTCGGGATAACCCATATCCCGTATCAAGGCCGTCCGGAGGATATTTTCATAAAATATTCTTAGGATAACTCGACTAACGCCATGAAGTGTGAAATTATGGCGGCGTCGACCAGCGTCGCCTAATCCTACTTCAGTTAGGAACATGAGTCTAAAGCTGTTTCCTAATTTGTCGAGAAGTTCGAAGAATATTTTCACAAAAATATTCTTAGGATAGCTCGATCATATGGATCACATCGACGCCAATCAACGATTGCCTAATCCTACTCCAACTAGGAATACAGTATAAACTATTTCCTATTTTGGCAGAAGTTCCTTGAAAATATCTTAAGGATAACTTCGACCACCTCGAATGGGTATATGAGGATAAACTAATTCTCAAAACTCCGATTGAGCATGAGTATAAGGCGTGTTGGCCTTGACCAGCGTCATAATGAAAAATCGCCGGTTGAAGGTTGAGCGTCAAGAGAAAATTTCCGACACCGGCCAACACGCCACATCTCAAGAAAATTCCTCCGCGGTGGTCAATCCCGCAATGAGCGCCATAACAGGAGTCCACCGATTAAAGGCGAACCACCAATCTCCTCCCATGCGGTTAGGCCTCGCCGAGAACAGCATAGCGGTCGCCAATTCAAGGCTAACCCTCATGAAATATGAAATTGAATGGTCGGGCTCGACGACAACTCACCAACACGAGCTAAAGCAAATAGTTCATTCATCAGCCTCGGGTCAAGACTTCAACACCGGTCAGACAATAAATGCAGCACCGTGATACTTTCAGTCATCCTACAAAGCATTGGATAGTCCGAAAGAATTGGAGAAGTCAAGACTCGAAGCCATTTCGAGTCCCGTTATGCCGGAAGGTTGGGCCTATCATATCAAAGTATTTGGCTTCTTCTATAAAGCGAGGCCGAAACACTTTGGAGAATTGTAGGCGTTAAAATTGCCTATAAGTCCTCGAACATAGCTCGTAATAGTGAGTTTATAATCGACGAGCCATCCGACGACGTAACGGTGAACCGTTGACGACACCGCAAGTGACCGCGACGCAAACCCTCTCATCAAAGAGACCCTACGCAGAGTTTTCGGCGGTCTTGGCGAACTGACATGCTAGGCGTTGGCGTCGTATGAAACGATCCGACGAGACGCCCAAGTCGACGAGTCGACGAAGCGCGCAAAGCAAGTCGACGAGGCGTCCAAGCTGACATACCGATGAAGCGTATGAAGCAAAAGTGAGTCGGCAAGGCGTACGAGTCAACGAAATGACGTATCGTGGAATAAACCCGATGACGAAGTTCGACAAGGCGAGTTGACTAAACTCAAATGCCGACGAGACGGAATCAACCGTACTTAGTCCGTCAACGCAAATGAGCCGATCGAGCTCTGAAAGCCGATCGGATACGGACTCAAACACAACGGAGACATCCCCGGAGGAAAATTACGCCGGAAAACGGCGGGGAAAAATCCGGAAATCAGAGTTTGGCGGCGAGCGAAGAACCGAACCGACTGGCAAGCGGTACAAACAGCGCCACGGCACTGGCGAAGGTAGCGTGACAAAGCGGCGCTGCAAATAACATGGCCGCGCCACTTCACCCCCCCTCCTCTTGAACCCTATAAATAGAGAGGAGGGGGGAGAGTTTAAGGGGTCGGTCGATCGGGTCAGAGGTTGGATTTTCTGATATTCCAGGGAGAGTTCTCGCGAGATCTATGAGCTCGCTACACGATCCGAAAGCACCCGCGAAATTTAACTCGGTCTACATCAGATCTACATAGCGAGGTAAACTAATCCGGTCGAACTACGATACCCTCTAGATTAAGCTTCGCCTTAATCTCGTGGATAGCTGTGATTTCTCCTAGTAGATCTCACCCGCTCCAGCGATCCTCTCCTTCGTGAGTGCGATCCCCGTAGGTGTTTCGTTTCCTTCGTGAAACGAGCCCCTTTACGTCTGTAGTTCCAGAATCCGGGTTCCTACCAGGATTTGAATTGCGCGGTGGTCCATGGACTAAACAAGTCCCCGGCACAGGCGAAGAACCCACACAAGCGAGGATCCCGAATAATAGAGATCCGAGCGTTTGTTCATTGAAGGAAAAAGTTGTAATTGTAAGCCTTAAATAAAAGGCGCTTTCTTTTGTTTGAATTTTTGTTGTAGGCCAACGAAGCTGTAAACAAAGTCAAAACAAATGAATACAAAACCAACTTTCCTTACGAACAAGCTGGCGACCACAGTGGGAGCCAACGGCTTCAATGAAGAAGCCGTCGTGTCGCAACCGCGGATTCGGATCCCGGTCGTCGAGGAGGTCGAGTACGAGTTCGACCAACAAAAGTTCGAGGATTACCTCTCCTCCTCGTCCAGATCTAACTCCCCCCGCAAGTCCAAGAAGGTCTCCGCTGCAAGGAAGATCCACTCGGCCTCAGATGCGGAGGCAAGAAAGTCCGACCCCACCGCCGTCAAGATTGCAGACAACGGTGATTCCCCGACCCTAACAGCGGCCAAAACTACAGAGCCCCTATCTGTACAGGGGGTTAATTCCGCCAATGACGTTGTGACTCTCTCTAAGAGAGCCCGTCAAAGGCAACGACAACGCTTGGCAAAGCAGTTCGCCAAAGCGATGGAATCAACGGACGGGATTCGCTATGAAGCGGATTTAAGGTCTAGATTAACTCAGAAACTGAAGTCTGAGATCATGGCCGACTCCTACAAGCCGGCGACAAATGAATGGGTCCGTATCAAGTGGAACCGTTCCACTCTCTGAGGCGTATTGAGCGCGTAGCGCTCCTGCATAGCAGCGGGCTTTGGTGCAACAAGCCCGTAAGTTGAAGGAAGAGGTGGCCAAGAAGCCGTCAACAAGATGCCAAGTGTGGAGGCCGAAGTCCGTCGACATTTCAACTACGATGAGCTTGGCGTCTAAACCTAGCCCTACCAGCAGGCAAATTCCTGCCCCGGCGTCTAAGCCGAAATCTACCGGCAGCCCAATCAAAGTTGCCTCGACACTTAATTACCTCCTGTCTACAACTGCACTGGGCGGAGTCAATACCTGCCACGATTAGCAGGCCAACCATCAAGGAACGTCTGGGTCCACTAAAGGAATCGCGGGTCACTCCTAGTGCCGGGGGTTGCACCCACAAAGACAGGAAGATTCCTGCAGCTCCACCCACCGGATTGAAAATCGAAGTCCGAGAGTCCGTCGAGACTTCACGCTCACAACGGCGAAAGTCAAGGCGAGTCACTTTCGGCAGTTTCGATGAAATAGTCCGTTCTCGGAAGGAGACGTTTTCATCTGAAGATGAGGACGTTATACCCGAGGGATCGTACCAACACACAGTAGGTTGCTCCGGTACTCATACCGACAAGTTATACTACCATACCGGGGGTTCGAGGAAATCTCGAAGGAGTTCTCCCGAATCATCACAGTCATGCATGTGCTCCAAGCTCATCAAAGCAGTACTTTCGGAGTGCAATTGCCAAACTGAAGCTCCGAAAAGGGTATCGGTTTTTCAAAGACTCACTACAGAAACACCAAGACCTAGGTCAAGGCGATTCCGTAGAAGGACGATATCTCGAGATGATGAGTTACCAGTGGTCACTAACAACATGACCAGCAAAGAACTATCATCACAGGCTATTCTCAAGGCATCACAGCGGTTAACTCGTTTGCGGTCCGGGACTATTCGACGGTCCAATTATGACAGGCTTTTGAGAGGGCTACCCTCAGAAGATGAAGTGTCGGATGCTGGCTCAGCAATGGCATCTGACAACACGGTCTCTAGCGAGGGACAACCACAAGAGACACTCATGATCAGCGCTGATCAGATGGCCAAAATGTTGGATGAAGCCTTAGCCAAACAAAGGGAGAACTTTAAACTGGAGATGGATCTGGCCATGCAACAAATGAGAGAGCTGCATGACCAGCAGATCCAAGCCCTGACGAAACATCAAGGTGAATCAAGTCGTCACATCGACGTTGACCAAACAGATAGTGACACGGACGAAGATGAACTTCGTAACGCTAATGGCAACCCTGATCCGCAGAATGTTGGGGGTCGCCCGGAGAATGATAGCGATAACGCTGTTGCCCACGAGAGTGAGAAGATAAGAGACCTCGAGAGCAAAATTAATTCCTTGATTTCCGCCCAAGAGGTGAAGAAGACGGGTATTCCTTGCCCCTATCCAAGGGAGTGGGAATCAATCCCGTATCCGGCGAAGTTCAACCTGATAAACTTCACGCCGTTTGACGGGAAGGGTTCACCTACTCAACACTTGATTTATTTCAAGTCACACCTCGGGGTCATTTCCGGCAATGAGCCTCGATGGTTCGGTCATTAAATCGGCACCCTCAGTGAACTGCCTTCGATTAGTACCGCCGTCTCAAACCGGGAGCATTCACACCGGGACGATATGGAGACCAGCCTTCCTTGCCAACTTTTTCGACGATGATACCGAAGTATCGATCAGAACATTGCTCGACGAGAAGCAAAAGGACGGAGAGATGGTGGACACCTTTGTCAAACGGTTTCGCAACAAGGCGATGAATTGTCGACACCCGATCACGGAGGAGTTCATCCTCCAAACCTGCCACAATAACTTATCCTTGGATGTGCTTGAAGCAATGGGAATGGCACCGTCCATAACATGGAAGGATTTGAAAGTTCGTGGAGAACAGGCCGAAAGGTTCCTTAAGAGGAAAAAAGCGGAAAGAGGCCAGCCGGCGACAAACGCAAATAAGCAGAATTTTGTCCCGCGCAGCAGAGGTAAGGGTCAAGCGAAATCAGTGGATGCCAATCACACGTTCGAATTGCAGCAGCAGTCGCAGCAACGTGACGCCGCGTGCCCGAGCCCCAATGGCGGCGGCGATACAAACCGAAGCCTTCCGGTTCGAGGTTTCCCAAGACTTACTCATTTAAAGACGAAGAGGTTCCCGGTATTTTCAAATACCTTTTGGAGAACAATAAAATCCAGTTGCCGCCAATTGTGAACCAAGAGGAGGCAAAGAAGGTCACGGATCCTAAGTACTGTGCTTATCACAGAGCGGTGCATCATCCAACAAAATTTTGCTATCATCTCAAGGATAAGATCCAAGCCTTGATCGATGTCGGGGTCATTACTCCGATGCCCTCTAAAGAAAAGAAGGTGGGAGCGAACGCAGTTTCCATCAGCTTCGGGTCGGTACCTTTGGATTGGTTTCAACCAACCCCTGTGGTAAAGGTAGGAATGAAGATGGTGAACGAGGATCCTCACCGACAACGTGGGAAAGGACTCGTACCGCATACTGCAGTGAATGGCGAAATCCTTTGGGTCCACCCTGATTTACTGGAAGATGATCAGTGGACTGCCTCTTCATCCAAAAAGAAGTCCAAGGGAAAAGGCAAGTCATGTCGTGCTACTTCGGCAATTCCAGAGAAGGATGATGAAGAAGTGGCGACTTTCCAACTTTCTGAAGAGGAGCCTGAAGTTTTCGCTACCAGGAGTGGACACGAGTACAACTACAAGTATCCCGAAACTCCGAATCCAAATGCAAAGACACTGGCGGAGCTGGGGGTGACAACAACTCCTCTCACCCGTGCAGAAAAAGTGCAACAGCAAACGGCTGTCAAGGAGAAAGCAGCTGAAGCACAGAAGAAGCAGCCCCAAGTCCAGGAAGCTCAAATCCCGAAGCAGTCCCGATTCAATCACCCGATTGTAAGGGATAAACCGGGAACCTCGAGCTCTCCATACCGCTTCGATGTCATGGCCCAATTGGCTAACATCCCGGCAAGGATAACTCTCTACGAGTTGCTCCGACTGTCAAAAGAAACTCGGGAAGCCCTACAAGAGGCCCCGCCGATTCAAGTATTCTTAACTCGATTAAGCCGACTCGACGAGCCCGCACAACAATGCAACCCGGCACCAAGCACCTCCCCGTGACGCTTTACGAAGGAAGATATGCGCACAAAGAACTCAAAACATGACAGCCATTATACTTTACTGGTATATTGGTTCCAAATAGTTAACCGGATCCAAGTTGATCCGGGTTCCGCTGTGAGCATCATGCCTCTGCGCCTCATGTACCATCTCGGGATTCTTGCCAATAAACTGGCATCCACAGGCACAATAATTTACGGATTTAACACCAGCGGGTCCCGCCCACTTGGTAAAATCCGGATTAAGTGTCAAATGGGGGACTTAAAGTCCGAAGTTACCTGCTATGTGATTGATGCAGAGACTTCCTATAACTTGTTGTTGGGTCGACCTTGGATCCATAGTAAAGTTATAGTTCCCTCTACTCTTCATCAGTGTCTAAAATATGTAGACACAAATAATGAAGT
This sequence comes from Asparagus setaceus, assembly GCA_012295165.1. Taxonomy (NCBI): domain Eukaryota; kingdom Viridiplantae; phylum Streptophyta; class Magnoliopsida; order Asparagales; family Asparagaceae; genus Asparagus; species Asparagus setaceus. The sequence goes on along the minus strand of CM022704.1, from coordinate 27,041,702 downwards.
TAAGACGGTGGTCGCGGATAAACAACCGTTTAAAGGAATGGAGAATTACTTCACTGACTCCCTCCTTTACGATAATGAGTCCGACACTGAACATCGGCCCAAGGCACGGACAGCGGTGAAGAAGCTGATACTGAAGCCGGGCTTGATTACGATGGTGGTTTTGTTATTAATGACATTGTACCCGCTGTAATCAATCTTGACGATGAAGAATCGTCGGATGAAAGTTGTAACTGGCAACTTGCCGACGATGAAATAAAAGATGATTTAAAGTACTCGTTGTCTTTTGCTGATGTGATAACAGGATTATATGATGATCCCGAGTTATATTTACCAACTCCATCATCTTGTATAATACAGAAGCAGTTCCGAGACTCTTTCGGAACAACACTTGTTATCCCACGAAGATCAGGTGGTGAAAAAGACTTGGTCTACGGAAAAGGAGACACGATTCCAATGCCGAATCATTTCTTAGAGGAAGATGTAGATGACAACAAACCTATACTCCACACGTTCAGATATAGTCCGGAAACACTGGGTATCATGAAGAAGTGGGGTACAACTTGGCCCAAGGGAAGGTCTCGCTTCGACGAGGTCCTCGAGTCCTTAGCGGCATCACGTTCCAAAAAGGAAAGCCGACAACTATTACTCGTTTAGAAGGGGATTGGGATATGAATCCTCCTCAGAAGATGAATGCTCGTGGTTGATCGACGATCATCTACCTGATGAAGGAGATGGATACTCGTCCGATTCTTCTGCTTGGGATTCCGGCGTTAGCCTTGGAGAGGCTTTTAAGGCCTTGATGTCAAATATGGCTACAGTCGACCCCACCACTATTGAGGATGATGAAGATATGCCAACATGGGAAGACCCATGGATCCATCAACTCAAAGAACAGTTCGGGGATAGGTTCGAGCAAAGGGAACCCCCCACTAAAGACGAGGTAATCCAAGTCAATATGGGTGATGAAGAGCACCCTAAGCTTATAAACATCAGTAGTAGTCTTCCCTCGGAGGAAAAGAAAGAATTGATCGCCCTTATCAGGGAATATATCGACGTGTTCGCCTGGAGCTACGAGGACATGCCTGGACTCGACCCTAATGTGGCAACACATCGCCTCAATATCAAAGTGGATGTCAAACCTGTCAAACAACCACAAAGACGGTTTCGTCCTCAGATTATGCAGGCGATTGTCGATGAAGTAAAAAAACTTATAGAATCGGGTTTCATCAAGGAAGTTCAACATCCAGATTGGGTAGCAAACATCGTCCCGGTCATGAAGAAGAACGGTTCAATTAGGATCTGTGTCAACTACAGAGATCTGAACGCCGCCTGCCCGAAGGATGATTTTCCCCTTCCGATCACCGACGTCATTGTGGATAACACGTCTGGTTTCGAAAGAATGTCATTTATGGATGGCTTTTCGGGTTACAATCAAATCAAGATGCACCCCGATGATGCCAAACACACAGCGTTCAGAACACCTCTCGGCATATTCTGCTATACAGTCATGCCGTTCGGTCTGAAGAACGCAGGCGCAACGTATCAGCGAGCAATGACGAAGATTTTCCAGGATCATCTCCGAAAATGGTCGAATGCTACGTCGACGACTTGGTCGTGAAAAGCCGTAACAAGAGTGATCATATCAAAGATCTCAAAACGGTGTTTGAGCTCATGCGAGCCCATCAGCTAAAGATGAACCCTGCCAAATCCTTCCTTGGGATGTCTAGTGGCAAGTTCCTCGGCTTCGTTGTCACCAATAAGGGCATCCATGTCGATCCTGATAAGGTGAAAGCGATTCAAGATTTACAACCTCCAAGAAATCTGAGAGAGCTCAGGGGGTTACAAGGGCGATTGGCCTATATCCGGCGGTTCATATCGAACCTATCTGGGAAGTGTCAACCATTCTCAAAATTAAACAAGAAGGGCGTGTCGTTTATTTGGGACGACGCTTGCCAAAAGGCATTTGAAGAGATCAAATTGTATCTCGCTAAACCACCTGTTCTTGTCGCACCGCAGTCGGGAAAACCGTTCTTAATTTACACCAAGGCGACGGATCACTCGTTGAGTGCCTTACTCGCGCAAGATGATGACCGCGGTCACGAACAGGCAGTATACTACCTGAGCCGAACATTAGTCGATGCTGAATCTCGATATCCGATAGTTGAGAAGCAGTGCCTTGCATTAGTGTTCGCAATTCAGAAGATGCGGCACTATTTAGTCGGACAGACAATTTATGTTATCTCCAACGTAAACCCGGTCCGAATATTTATGACCCACCGCTTCCATGAGTTGGCGCTGGCAAAATGGCCTTGCTCTTGTCCCAATATGACTTGCACTTCAAACAACGTAAGTCACCAAAGGACAAGCGATTTATGATCTCCGCCGCCAACCCGACAACGGAAGTACCGAGCTATATGATGAACTAACCGATGAAGTCCACGGTCAACACTACATCGCACCAACAAATATGGCGGTTGTATTTTGACGAGCTTCGCTACTAATGTGGCAAGTGCCCCGGATGTTCTAAGATCTCCACTGAGTAGGAGTTGTCTTAGTTTCCTGAAAACATGTCATGCCCCGAAGCTTACTCACTCACCAACCGCTCCAATAATGTGGTCGAATACAACGCTACTTATTGGACTTAGTTTCACCAAGGAACTGGGGGTCGAGTATCTCGAAGCGTACGGCGACTCACAACTGATAGTCAAACAGATCCGTGGAGACTACGAAGTTAGGAATCCTGATCTAGTTCCCTATCACCAGGTAGCCATTGAAATAGCGGTCTCATTCGAAGAGTTTTTCATCGAATATATCCCGCGCCTTCAGAACGCTTACGCGGATGCATTGGCGGCGTTAGCAGTATCGCTAGCAAAACCTCCCGAGACCGAGCAGCTAGTTACGGTCAGGACTCATCAATTATTTGTACCAATATGTGATAAGGTACGAGAAGACAAGGGGGTAGTTATCAAAGAGGTATACATGACCCGAACCAAATTGGAGCCCCGAGATTGGCGCTTTCCTATCATCGACTACGTCTTGCATGGTATTTTGCTAGAAGACGCGAAGGAGAGAGAATCAATCCGGCGAAGAGCTCCAAGATTCTTTTACAATACAGAGACCCAGATGTTATATCGTCGAGGATATGACGGTCTTCTACTTCGGTGCCTTTCAAACAAAGAGGCAGAAGAGGTCCTTCGGGAAGCACACGAAGGTGAATGTGGTGCACACCAACCTGGTCCTAAACTCTATGATCGTATCAGGAGAATGGGCTACTTCTGGCCAACAATGATTAACGACGCAGTCGCACATGCTCCAAAATGCCACGCGTGTCAGATTCACGCGAACTATATGCATCAACCTCCGGAGCAATTGCATCCTTCGGCTACATCCTGGCCATTCGAGACATGGGGAATGGACGTTGTAGGTCCCATCTTTCCTCCGTCAGTCAAAGGCGATCGGTTTATTCTAGCGATCACTGACTACTTCTCCAAGTGGGCTGAAGCAATCCCGCTAAAAGAAGTGAAAGCGAGTAGCGTTATCAAGTTTATTAAACACCATGTCATTTACCGACACGGTGTCCCGAGACGGATCGTGCATGACAACGGTCCTCAATTCATTAGCAATTCCTTCATCAGGTTTTGTGAGAAATTTAAGATCCAAGACGTCTCGTCGACGGCCTATAATCCAGCTGCAAATGGACGAGGCATTCAACAAGACAATTATCAAAATTTTGTCAAAGCTTGTAAGGAATAACAAGCGAGACTGGGACGATAAACTCGGAGAAGCACTCTAGGCATATCGCACGATCAGACGACGCCAACCGAGCGACCCCATACTCTCGGTCTACCGTGTGAAGCGCTCTTCCACGGAGATCCGATTCCATCACTTCGCATCGCCCTCGCAACGGAGATGACGATCGAGGAACATCATTAAAAACGTCTCGAAGAGCTCGAGATGTTGGATGAAAAGCGCCTAGAGGCTCAACAATGCATTGAGTTCTACCAAGCGAGGATGTCGAGAGCCTTCAATAAGAAAGTACGGCAGAGGAGTTTCAAAGAAGGAGATTTGGTCCTCGCTGCCCGACGACCGATAACTCTCAACTCCAAGAAGAAAGGTAAATTTAAACCCAAATGGGAAGGACCGTTTATAATAGAAACGGTCTACTCTAATGGTGCATATCGCCTTATCACACAAAATGGCGATCGGCAATTAATGCCAATAAACGGGAAGTTCCTGAAAAAGTATTACCCTTAGTACATTCAGGATAACCCATTTCTACGGGAAGTTCCTCAGGGAATATTTCACTTATTTCTTGAGGATAACCCTAAATAAATTTTTTGTTTTCCTCCAAAATTCTCTCACCGATCAAATTCATTGACGGTGGGTCCATTAAAAATCTTTTTGGTCCAACCACCAACAAAATCCCCTCTTGATTCATTCAGCGAACGAGAGGTCCATTTTCAAAATCTGGTAAGCAATCCTATCAAAAGTGAAAGCTATCCACGTCTTTTCAAGATTCTCGGAGTGAAGATCCCACTCTTAGTTTCTTTCTGGGAAATAGAATATATTCTTCCTTTCCCACATCACACCTGGAGATAGAATACATTCTTCCTCTCCGGAAGCAAGAGATAGAATACATTCTTCCTCTCTTATTTCAATTCGTGAGTTTTCGGAGATAGGATACAAAACCTTCCTCTCTTGTTTCGACTCGCCCCAAACACCCTGAGATAGGAGACAAGATCCTCCTTCCTCTCCATCACCAAGAGATAGGATACAAAACCTTCCTCTCTTATTTCAAATTTGTCATTATCCGAAATAGGATATAAAATCCTTCCTTTCCAACACCCAGAGATAGGATACAAAACCTTCGTCTCTTGTTTCGGACTCGTCCCAAACACCCGGAGATAGGAGATAAGATCCTCCTTCCTCTCCATCACCAAGAGATAGGATACAAAACCTTCCTCTCTTATTTCGAATTCGTGAGTTTTCGGAGATAGGATACAAAACCTTCCTCTCCACTGGCAAGAGATAGGATACAAAACCTTCCTCTCTTGTTTCGGACTCGTCCCAAACACCCGGAGATAGGAGACAAGATCCTCCTTCCTCTCCATCACCAAGAGATAGGATACAAAACCTTCCTCTCTATTTCGAATTCGTGAGTTTTCGGAGATAGGATACAAAACCTTCCTCTCCACTGGCAAGAGATAGGATACAAAACCTTCCTCTCTTGTTTCGGACTCGTCCCAAACACCCGGAGATAGGAGACAAGATCCTCCTTCCCCTCCATCAGCAAGAGATAGAATACATTCTTCCTCTCTTATTTCAAATTTGTCATTATCCGGAAATAGGATATAAAATCCTTCCTCTCAACCTTCGGGAAATAGAACATATTCTTCCTTTCCCACATCAATCGTTCTTCTGCCGGTTCAGTCATTCTCCGGACAAAAGAAGACACCAAGATTCATCTTGGGGCATTTTATCCCGAAGCCTAAGGAGGGATAAAGCCAACGCCTGCCACGCGTTGCCGATTTAGTCTTTCTCCGATTGAAGAAGACACCAGAGTTTGATTCTGAGGCATTTTATCCCGAAGCCTAAGAAGGGATAAAGCCAACGCCACACGCTGTCGATTTAGTCTTTCTCCGATTGAAGAAGACACCGAGTTTGATTCTCGAGGCATTTTATCCCAAGCCTAAGTAGGGATAAGTCTATGCCTAAAAGCATTGCCGTTAATTCTTAACCGCTCGGGTAGTCTATTCCCGTAAAAGATGACAAAGCCTACGTATTCAACATCGTAGCATTAAGTCTAAGAGAGTTTCATTCTTTTAGCACAACGTCACATGTAGAACGGACTTGGATAATCTACATGCTAGCCCAACTCAAACGGTAGTTGGTAAAGGCTGATCAAATCCGTTGAAGGCTAGGGGTTGGCCAATAACCTTAAAGCCAACGCCTCACGTTCTTAGGGTAGTCTATTCCCGTAAAAGATGACAAAGCCTACGTATTCAACATCGTAGCATTAAGTCTAAGAGAGTTTTATTCTTTTAGCACAACGTCACGTGCGGAACGGATTTGGACAATTCGCACGCTAGCCCAATTCAAACGGTAATTGGTAAAGGCTAATCAAACCCGTTGATGGCTGAGGGTTTGCCAAAAATCCTATGAGTATTATGGTTAATTATTTCTGACGAAGCAAAAGAATCATAATAAACAATAAAAGGAGCAAATTTTATTCAATTAAAGGGAAAGATGAATGAAGCTACAATTATTCAAACATCAAGTCTATGACAAAAGATTTGTTGTTCTAGATGAGACAGTTCATCACTATAAGCTTGGTGGAGTTCTCCCTGCAACTCAGCCCTGAAAGACTCCTCATCGGTATTCAATGTCTTTGCGGTTGCCTCCTCAAGATCAACTAGCTTCTGCTTTGATAGCTCGAATTCCTTAGACGCGACAGTGAGAGCCTCTTCCTTGTTGGCCCTTGTCAGCTCCAAAATGCTCATGTTTTCTTCCTCTGCTTGGAGCTCCCTCCTGAGCTGCACTATCCTCTCTTCACTGCCGCTAAACAAGAGTTGAGGTGGCTTAGAGAAGAAGATGCTTCGTGACAATGGCTCCAATTTGATCCACTCGATCTCTGATCTGGACTTCGAGCCCAAGAAAACACGAGCATCGCGCCATGCCTCTAAACGCATCGCCACCAATGCCTACATATGAGAAAGCTCCAACCGCCGCAGCTTCTTGTAGTCTCAAGCTTTCTCCAGATGAGCGAGGTCGTCAGCAATGGCCTGAGCCAACGCAGGATAACCCATATCCCGTATCAAGGCCGTCCGGAGGATATTTTCATAAAAATATTCTTAGGGATAACTCGATCGTATGGATCACATCGACGCCAATCAACGATTGCCTAATCCTACTTCAGTTAGGAACATGAGTCTAAACTGTTTCCTAATTTGTCGAGAAGTTCCCGAAGAATATTTTCACAAAAAATATTCTTAGGGATAGCTCGATCATATGGATCACATCGACGCCAATCAACGCATTGCCTAATCCTACTCCAACTAGGAATACGAGTATAAACTATTTCCTATTTTGGCGAGAAGTTCCTTGAAAATATCTTAAGGATAACTCGACCACCTCCGAATGGGTATATGAGGATAAACTAATTCTCAAAACTCCAGTGAACGCATGAGTATAAGCTGTGTTGACGCCAGCCAACGCGTCATAATGAAAAATCGCCAGTTGAAGGTTGAACGTCAAGAGAAAATTTCTGACACCGGTCAACACGTCACATCTCAAGAAAATTCCTCCCGCTGTGGTCAATCCTGCAATGAGCGTCATAACAGGGAGTCCACTGATTAAAGGGCGAACCACCAATCTCCTCCCACTGCGGTTAGGCCTACGCCGAGCAACGCAACGGAGAATGCGCCAATTCAAGGCTAACCCTCATGAAATATGAAATTGAATGGTCAGTTCGACGACAACTCACCAACACGAGCTAAAGCAAATAGTTCATTCATCAGCCTCGGTCAAGACTTCAACACCGGTCGACAATAAATGCAAAGACGCGGATACTTTCACCATCCTACAAAGCACCGATAGTCCGAAGAATTGGAGAAGTCAAGACTCAAGCCATTTTCGTGTCCCGTTGTACCGGAAGGGTTGGGGCCTATCATATCCAAAGTATTTCGGCTTCTTCTATAAAAGAGCGAGACCGAAACACTTTGGAGGGGGTATCTGTAGACGTTAAAAATTGCCTATAAGTCCTCGAACATAGCTCGTAACAGTGAGTTGATAATTGACGAGCCATCCGACGACATAACGGCGAACCGTTGACGACACCGCAAGTGATCGCGACACAAACCCTCTCATCAAAGAGACCCTACGCAGAGTTTTCGGCGAACTGACATGCTAGGCATTGGCGTCGTATGAAACGAGCCGACGAGACGCCCAAGTCGACGAGTCGACAAAGGGCGCAAAACTAGTCGACGAGGCGTCCAAGCTGACATACCGATGAAGCGTATGAAGCAAAAGTGAGTCGGCAAGGCGTACGAGTCAACGAAACGACGTATCGTGGAATAAACCCGATGATGAAGTTCGACAAGGCGAGTTGACTAAACTCAAACGCCGACGAGACGGAATCAACCGTACTTAGTCCGTCAACGCAAATGAGCCGATCGAGCTCTGAAAGCCGATCGGATACGGACTCAAACACAACGGCGACATCCCCGGAGGAAAATTACGCCGGAAAACGGCGGGGAAAAATCCCGAAATCGGAGTTTGGCGGGCGAAACGAAGAACCGAACCCGACGCTTCGGCCTTGGCCGAAGCGGCGCGGCCAAGGCCGCGCCACTTCGGCCTTGGCCGAGGTGGCGCGGTCCTGTAAGCCGGCCTGACCAGGCAGCGCCCGACAGCCCGGTGGCGGGTCCCTTGGCGCTTCCCCTCCTCTTGAACCCTATAAATAGAGAGGAGGGGGGAGAGTTTAAGGGGTCGGTCGATCGGGTCAGAGGTTGGATTTTCTGATATTCCAGGGAGAGTTCTCGCGAGATCTACGAGCCTTCGTTACACAGATCCGAGCACCGGCGAGTACGAACTCGGTCTACATCAGATCTACATAGCGAGGTAAACGAATCCGGGTCGAACTACGGATACCCTCTAGATTAAGCTTCGTCCTAATCTCAGGGATAGCGCTGTGATTTCTCCTAGTAGATCTCACCCGCTCCGGCGATCCTCTCCTTCGTGAGTGCGATCCCCGTAGGTGTTTCGTTTCCTTTGTGAAACGAACCCCTTTACGTCTGTAGTTCCAGAATCCGGGTTCCTACCAGGATCTGAATTGCGCGGTGGTCCACGGACTAAACAAGTCCCCGACACAGGCGAAGAACCCACACAAGCGAGGATCCCGAATAATAGAGATCCGAGCATTTGTTCATTGAAGGAAAAAGTTATAATTGTAAGCCTTAAATAAAAGGCGCTTTCTTTTGTTTAAATTTTTATTGTAGGCCAACGAAGCTGTAAACAAAGTCAAAACAAATGAATACAAAACCAACTTTCCCCGCGAACAGAGATGACTCCACATTTAGTGACATCTATAGATGAGGCATATCATTTGGCTCTAGAAATGGAGCACTATCTTAAGACACCTACCTATATTTCTTGTAGGGAACCAACCTAAGCGACAATTTGGTAAAAATGATAAATATGAAATGCCTATTGTTAAGGACCAGAAAAGTAAGTTAGTTAGTGGAGAGTCATCCAAACAGAGCATGAAAGGACCTAAATGTTATGCATGTGGATATGGACTTTATGCTTATCAGTGCCCTACTAGGAGTCTACACATTGATAGAGTACTCGATAGCCACGAAAACCATGATGACAAGACCAATAACCCCGAGACTAATGTAGATGACTATGTTGTGAAGGATGGTTCTAGTGACGCTGAGAATACATTAGGAGACACCAATGCACGTGTACACGTTGTTAGGTGTTCACTTGTTTCACTTAGAGATGAGGTAGATTGGCGAAGGACTAGTATCATTCACAACTATTTTAAAAAAAAGGATAACTTTTATAAACTAATGATTGATGGAGGTAGTGATGTGAATGTCATCGCCAAATTAGCTATAGATATGTTAAAATTAACACCTGAACCTCATCCTCAACCATACAACATAGCTTGGGTCGTTAAGACTGCATTCCGTATTACGCACTGTTGATTAGTTCCTATAAATTTTAAGTTATGAGGATTATATTTGATGTGACATCCTTTCTATGGATGTTGCACACATTATTTTGGGTAGGCCCTGGTTGTACGATTTAGATGTGACTAGCATTGAAAACTCTAACACTTATGAGTTTAACTTTAAGGGAAAAAAGATAGTGTTAACTCCTTCACGACCTAAAATATTTAATGAAAATGAAAAGGATCTAATTGCAACTAAAAAAAGTAATAAACATGCTTATGTATTGAACAAGAGTGCGTTTAAAGAGCCAGAGTTTAGGTTGCATGATTCTAGGGTAAATCCTACTATGCACCTTCAGTCCTTTGCATGGCATTTGTATGAACTTCATAATGAGATCTATAAGAGTATGACAATGATGAATCATAAGTATAGCTTTTCTAAATAATATAATAAGCAAATGTGAGACTCTTCAGTTGAAGGAATGATTGTGATCATAGTTCGCCTTGAGAGGTTCCTCGTAGGAATCATGGGGAAACCTACCCAACATACAAGTCTGCATAGAGTTTTGAAGGCTATCAGATTCCACGACTATGAGTTGAGTATCCCATAAGAGTTTGATAACAGCTTGGTGACCAACAACAATGGTTTTATTTTTTATTGGGTACCTGTGGATTACTCGATAGCCACTCCGAAAATAGCACCATCGCTTTTAGCATATGCACAATTAGTATCATTTCCACCGCCATGGCAGCAAAAGGAACACATTGCAAAGGAGATGATATGCATGACAAGTGATGGGATTCAAGATTTCTTGATCCGTTGACATGGGTGGCCAGATGTTTCACAAGCCGCGAATACAGAGAAGATAACTCAGCTCAACTTGGAGGTTCTACAGTTTCATTGCCACCATTCACTGGAGGCGAATATATTCAAAGTCGGGAAGTTGATAGGGATCAGCACTACAGATTCTTTGGATGGGATTTTATCTGTTAGTTTCAGTTTGGAGATTATTTGCTATTATTTTTTGGATTAATTTTGATAAGATTTCCAGTTTGAGTTATTTGATTTTATCTTTTAGAATTTAGTTTTCTTTTATTACAAATATCTGTAATTCTCATGAGAGAAGACCAAGGGTGATTTATGATTTCTTTTATTATAAATATCTATAATTCTCATGAGAGAAGGTAGACGGTGATTTATGATTTATGAATTTGAGAAACGCGTATGTTCTGTGAGAGATCTTTTTGGCATGTGAGTTGTCATTTTTGCATGAGATGCAAATCCTATCTAGGGCATGTGAGTTGCCATCTAACTGTCCATCTTATATACATCTATAATCCAAGCCATCCACCAAATTAACCCTAACCTCATATCAACAGAAACCCTCCACTTTGTTCTCACGTGAATAGTAACTTCAAAACCAGTATTCATCCCTCCTTCCCTCCCCTGTGTCAGCTTTTAGTCATGCCTGAAGCCACCATCTTCTTCATCTTGCTCAACCACGACGTTGACAGCCACCCACAAACACTTTCTAAGGACAATGATTCCCTTGAGCCACCACCAGTCCTCTCCACCATTCATCTTCAACATTCAAGTAATTCATCTAAGATCTCTGATGGCTAGAGAGCCTCTCTAACTTCATATTTCATGCTACGGCTTTTTGACTACTCTGATAGACATCCAACAAGCTTGATTTTTAAATTAATTATTTGTTGTTTGGTAATTTTTGGATTTGATTGTCGATTTGTCAACAGGTGCTCGATAAGATCTATCCTTGTTGTTGAATCTGACTATTCTCAAGCTCTCTGCTAGATTATCACATCTGTTGAGGTTTCTAATTAACTTTCAAATTTTATATAGACTTGATATAGCTTGGGTTTGAGATTCTCATCCTTCAAGGTGAATTCTACCCACAAATCATAATTCCCATTGAGTAGTATTGTTTTGCTAATAGATTTTTAGAAACTTATAATTATTTTTTTATTATTGTTATATCGTTAGATCTTATTGCATGTCTTGCATCACATCTTCTAGATTGCATTGTCATTTTAGTGATTTATTATTAGGATTTGTTTTTTCATTTAGTTGCATATATTCAGTTGAACTCTATATCTGATTGCATCCGTATGTTCGCTTGCATTCCTATTGCATTAGTGATCCCTTATTGTCTTGTCCTGAGTCAAATCGGTATCAAAGTTTAAGTTTGTTAGCAACCTTTTTTTAAAAAAAATTTTGATCATGAAATGTGAAGAGTGTCATGTGAGAGAAGCAAAACCTAATTATTTTTATTTACCCGTATGCAGTAATTCATGCTTTCACAAACTATGGATAAAGATGTTAAATGCTGCTGACCCTCTTCCCCATCCTAGATCTAGTTCGTAAGTTAGTTGTTTAAAATAAAAAATTTGTAGACTTTCATCTTAGGTTGCTAGTTCATTTATGTTACGTAGTGGCAGGACATTTAGGCATAACATGGATAATTTACAATATGACATGCAAGCACAACTCACTACATTAGTCGAGATAATTATCAAATTCATCGAGGACCAAAAAACTAAACATGGTGAACTCACTGCACAGTTAGATGAGTTAGATACTCGATTTCAAGGCCCTCAGAATAGAGCCGAACAAGATGTTTATGACAACTTATTAGAGAAGATCGACGAGATAGACCCCAACTAGGTAGAGGGTACGATGCACGTCGTAGGCCACATAGGGGTTACGATGAGTATTTCGATTTTGACGACACCCATTATAGGCCTACGGAAGATGATATCACTAGGAAAGTGAAGGTAGAAGCCCCATCTTTTGATGGTAGGCACGAATCCCAAGAATTTAGTGATTGGATAGCAAATATGGACCACTACTTTGACTGGTATGACATGTCCTAAAGTTGTGGGATTCGGTTTGCTAGGATGAAATTGATAGGATTGGCCAAGATCTATTGGACCTTAGTAGAGAGACAGCTTGCTAGGACACACCAGGATCATATTGAGACATGGGATGTAATGAAAGAGAAACTCAAAGAAAAGTATCTCTCACCCTCATATCTAGATAGATTAATAGACCAGTTTTCCGCGTTGCGTCAGGAAAACTTATCCGTAAAGGAGTATATGGACAAGTTTGGTGACTTAGTTACCATTGTAATATTCAGGAGGAACCTCAGGCTGCCCTTTCTAGATTTCATACTGGATTGAGATATGACATCTAGCGTAAGATGGCTCCACATTTTGTGACATCTGTAGATGAGGCATATCATTTGGCTCTAGAAATGGAACACTATCTTAAGACACCTACCTATATCTCCTGTAGGGGACCAACCTAAGCGACAGCTTGGTAGAAATGATAAATCTGAAATCCCTATTGTTAAGGACCAAAAAGGTAAGTTAGTTTGTGAAAAGTCATCCAAACAGAGCCTGAAAGGACCTAAATGTTATGCATGTGAGAGATATGGATGTTATGCTTATCAGTGCCCCACTAGGAGTCTACACATTGATAGAGTACTCGATAGCCACAAAAACCATGATGACAAGACCAATGACCCTAAGACTAATGTAGACGTCCATGTTGCTGAGGATGGTTCTAGTGACGCTAAGAATACGTTAGGAGACACCAATGCACATGTACATGTCGTTAGGTGTTCACTTGTTTCACCTAGAGATGAGGTAGATTGGCGAAGGACTAGTATCTTTCGCACCTATTTTAAAAATAAGGATAATTTTTATAAACTAATGATTGATGGAGGTAGTGATGTGAATGTCGTCGCCAAATTAGCTATAGATATGTTAAAATTAACACCTGAACCTCATCCCCAACCATACATCGTAGCTTGGGTCGATAAGATTGCATTCCATATTACCCACTGTTGATTAGTTCCTATCCAAAATTTAACTTATGAGGTTTGTATTTGGTGTGACATCCTTTCCATGGGCATTGCACACATTATTTTGCATAGGCCCTAGTTGTACGATTTAGATGTGACTAGCATTGAAAATTCTAACACTTATGAGTTTAACTTTAAGGGAAAAAAGATAGTGTTAACTCCTTCATGACCAAAAATATTTAAAGAAAATAAAAAGGATAGGCTAATCACAACTAAAACAAGTAACAAACATGTTTATCTTATGAACAAGAGTCTGTTTAAAGAGCCGGAGTTTAGGGTGCATGATTCTAGGATAAATCCTACTATGCTCCTTCAGTCCTTTGCATTGCATTTGTCTGAACTGCATAATGATATCTATAGGAGTATGACAATGATGAATTATAAGTATAGCTTTTCTAAAGACTCTAATAAGCAAATGTTAGACTCTTCAGTTGAATGAATGATTGTGATCATAGTTCGCCTTGAGAGGTTCCTCCAAGGAATCATGGGGAAACCTCATACCTAACATACAAGTCTCCATAGTTTTCTGAGGGCTATCAGATTCCACGACTATGAGTTGAGTATCCCAAGAGAGTTTGATATCAGCTTGGTGACCAACAACAAAGGTTTTATTTTTTATTGGGTACTTGTGGATTACTCGAAAGCCACTCCGAAAATAGCGCCATTGCTTTTAGCATATGCACAATTAGTATTATTTCCACCACCATGGCAGCAAAAGGAAAACATTGCAAAGGAGATGATATGCATGACAAGTGATGGGATTCAAGATTTCTTGATCCGTTGACATGGGTGGCCAGATGTTTCACAAGCCGCGAATGTCGAGAAGATAACTTAGCTCAACTCGGAGGTTCTACAGTTTCATTACCGCCATTCACTGGAGGCAAATATATTCGAAGCCGGGGAAGTTGATAGGGATCAGCACTGCAGATTTTTTAGATGTGATTTTATCTGTTAGTTAGATAATTAGTTTGATTTTCAATTGTGTTTGGATAAGATTTCAATTCAGGGATTATTTGCTATTATCTTTAGGTTTAATTTTGATAAGATTTCCAGTTTGAGGATTATTTGATTTTATCTTTAGAATTTAGTTTTCTTTTATTATAAATATCTGTAATTCTCATGAGAGAAGGCAGACGGTGATTTATAAATTTCAGAAATGGATATGTTCTGTGAGAGGTCTTTTTGGCATATGAGTTGTCATTTTTGCATGTAAGATGCAAATCCTATGTAGGGCATATGAGTTTCCATCTAACTGTTCATCTTATATCCATCTATAATCCAAGCCATCCACCAAATTAACCCTAACCTCAAGTCAACAGAAACCCTCCACTATGTTCTCACGTGAACAGTAACTTCGAAACAACTAATCATCCCTCCTTCCCTCACCCTGTGTCAGCATTCAGTCTCGCCTGAAGCTACCATCTTCTTCGTCTTGCTCAGCCACGACATTGACAGCCACCCACAAACACTTTCCAATGATAACGATTCCCCTGCGCCACCACCAGTCCTCTCCATCATTCATCTTCAACATTCAAGTAATACATCGAAGATCCTTAATGACCAACGAGCCTCTCTAACTTCAGATTTCATCCCGCGGCTTTTCAACTATTCTGATAGACATCCAACAGGCTTGATTTTTGAATTAATTATTTGTTGTTTGGTAATTTTTGGATTTGATTGTTGATTTGTGTCAACAGGCGCTCGATAAGATTTATCCTTGTTGTTGAATTTGACAGTTCTCAAGCTCTGTGCTAGATTATCACATCTGTTGAGGTGTCTAATTAACTTTCAGATTTTATACAGACTTCATATAGCTTGGGTTTGAGATTCTCATCCCTCAAGGTGAATTCTACCCACAAATCATACTTTCCATTAAGTAGTTTTGTTTTGCTTATAGATCTTTAGAAACTTATAATTATTTTTTTTTATTATATCGCTAGATCTTATTGCATGTCTTTCATCACATTTTCTAGATTGCATTGTCATTTTAGTGATTTATTATTAGGATTTATTTTCACATTTAGTTGCATACATTCAGTTTAACTCTATATCTGATTGCATCCGTATGTTTGCTTGCATTCATATTGTTTTAGTGATCCTTTTTGTCTTGTCCTACGTCAACTATGCTTTCACGTCACTCTGATCTACGATTGGTTGCAAGGCACCTCTATAGCCTTTGGTTACGTTATATACTACAAAAGCAGAGTATACGGCACTGACAGAAGTGGCGAAGGAACGCATCAAATTGAAAGATCTAGTTGTGATATATGAGACTTCGTGAGGAGAAATTAGTAGCATTTTTTGATAGTTTGAGTGTTATATTTTTTGACAAATGATCAAGTCTATCACTACTAGACAAATTAAGCACAAAGATGTGAGGTATCCATTCACACGTGGAAGCTAAGTAAAAGAATCAAAGGCACAAAAACACTAGAGAGTTATTATATTTGACAAATCAAACATTGAATTCCAAAAAAGGAAGAAAAGAATGTTTTGATTGAGTGATATTCATTCTTTCTTGGGCAGCTCTGGCCGGACCTCGAACCCGCCGCCTTGGCGCTCGACAACAGCGTACGGCACGTAAGTTCCAAAGATCTTGTCCCAAGAGATGAAGAATGGTTGCGCATAGTTGTACTTGTTCCCCCTGAATTGATGATGAACATCATGGTACGCAACATTGTTGTGGAACAAGAACTGAAGGGGATTCCAAGGCATCCAAAGGGCAGAGTGAACATCGACAGTCTTTACAGTGGCGAAGGTGAAGAAGTAGATGCTTGTGCGAGTGGTCATCCCAGAAATGAGGAAAGCCATGGATCCTCCGACGGTGTCAAGGATGAGGCCCTCAATGGGATTGTTGTAGAGGGCTCCATAGGCGTAGGGAGCAACGAGAGCGTGATGGTAGGAGTGGATGTGCTTGTATAGGAATTTGTTGATGTGGAGATAGCGATGGCCCAAGTATTGCCATGAGTCGAGAACGATCATTGCAATCAGGAACTGCCATGCCATTACCATCAACGATGGTTGCGGAGGAGGCACTCCGTTGTCATCGCTCATGGCGTGCAAAATGGAGAAGACAACCGCCACCTGAACCAGCTGTTGAAAAAGCACGCCTCTCAGCACTTGTCCTTTGGAAGCTATGTTCTTCTCTTTTTCCTCGCTCTTTGTATGAAGCCTCCAACTCTCTTTGTAACTCAGAAGTTCGTATATGCCTGAAAATACCCAGTAAACCACACTAGGCACAAAGGTACTCAGCACCTCGTCAGACAACTCAATTGCCATGGAACTAGGAAAATGTCAGTCTAGCTGATTAATCAAGCAATGATCTCAAAGTTTTGTTTTTCCTTTCTAACTCTGGGGTCTTCTGAAGATAGAGAGAAAAACAAGTACTTGAATTCGATCTCTGAGATTGAATTTGATGGTTAATGTGATGTTGAGTTAGCTTGGCAGGCTATCCTTTTACAGTGTTTGGATGTTTATACTTTGATGAATGCAAGTTTCAGATGATGGACCAATTACTTCTTAATGTTACTGCCAAAATCGAGGGATTCAAAGTAAACTAAGTATGCAAATCATTTCGTGAGTTGCAATTAACTAAACAAGTAGTCTAGTGCTCGCGTTCCACGAGGCCAATCAAACCCTAGCCACGGCCAACGAGGATCGATTGAGCTTTCTCCACGCTGTCGAGATCGAGCCCCTACACCTGCAGATCAATTAATGTTTAGGTTCAATTCAAAAAATGGCGGGAAAATGGGGGTGACTTTTGGGAGGGTTGAACCTTCCGCAGACGAGAGGCGGGAGCGGGCGAGAGCTCGTAAGCGGGAGAACGGCGGGGATGTTGTAAAAGAGAGCGGCAGAGAGGAGGGATAAATAAGAAGGAGAGGACATGAGGGTGGGGCCATTGGTGGTGGCGCTGGTTTCTTGGGGCCGAGGGAAGTGGAGAATCCATGGAATTGTAACAAGGTAATAGAGGCATTTGGATCCTATAAAAAAAATAGTGGAGAGATCATGGTCTTATTAACGGACGGTTATGATTGATTTTGAATTGATAGCTCACTATAAGTGTCTCTATGAATTTCATTCATTCCTAATTTACAATCAAAATCAAATTACAATCCCTTACTAAATAAATCAACTACTATTAATAAGACAGAGATATTTAAATGGGATCCATATTGGAAAGCAACCAGGAGATTTGAACCATAGAAAGAAACTTCTTGTGGCGGGGGTCAACTAAGTTTGTAATGATGTTGTTTGGTTTGCGCACCTGCTTCAACTGCCCTCGCAGTGAAAGCACAAGGTCATGTTATAAATATAGTAGTATATATATTTATAGTTTTTTTGCTCCTTCTTTGACACCGTCCTTGTTTAGTTTCCAATATTTTATAGTTGTTTAAAAGCTGGAAAGGCTTTTTCCTTTTCTTCCTTTTCTGCCCTGGCCTATAAATTTCATTTTTCATTTTTTGTCACTGGATGTGAGGGTATTTTGGGAAGATAATGGGCCAAAATTTGATCATTCGTGTTCATCTACTTTCCCTGTTTTCTCCAGTTTGTACTTTTTCTTTGTTCCTCGAATTGGAGGGTGATGTGAAACACTTTGTGTGCAGGTATGAAGATCGGCAACAAAAATGCTTCACCAAATCAGCGATCGATCTAGGCAGGAAGCTCAAGAAATAAAGCGACGCTGACGATGGGTTTAAACAAAATTTGCAATGTACTCAATTTATGACCATGTAAATTATTCAGAAAATAATTGTAATGATTTGTTCTTGTAATAAAGTTCGACTTGTAATATTTAGATAAGTAATTGTACGTAGTCAAACAGAATCGCTCGCTCACTTGTTCAAATAGAATATAGCACAATCGCAACTGATAATAAAATTGATAATAATATGCACGCAATAGTAGTTCCGAAAATATTAGAGCGAAAGAAAGTTAAACCTTCGTCGGATTGAATTGGTTCGCTGAGGGGGACTTTTGGAGGCGGTGCGACGACTCCGAATAAATCAGATCTAAGTGAACCAAACCCAGTTGACCCAAGCCAGATGAGCCAAGCAAGTGAACCAAACCTGAACCAAACCAAGTGAACCAAGCCCTCATAAACAGGTCTGCTCACAACGATTCAAACCCATACTCCCTTCTCAAACCGATCGACAACGGAACTCGCCGACGCATGACGGGTGGCGGCGGTGGAAGGCGGACGATGGCGACGATGATCACCTCGACGAGGCGGCGGAGCAAGGCGACAATGGGCCTCTGACGACGGATCCGGACGACGACTCAAACGAGAAGGCAGGCGTCGGCGATAATGCGTCCGGTATGTCTATTCGAGTGGTGGCTGATCGAAGGCGTGCGTGGCATTCACGGCGAGCTCAACTAAAGCCAGGTGAAGAACATGGTAGAGGACTAAATGGCGGGAAGCGAGGCGGGAAGCTGGGGTTTCACACCCAAAGAGAAGCGGTTTCACACCAGATTCAAGGTAAACGAAATTTTCTTTATTCAATTCAATTCAGTGATTTGATTCTGATTACAGTAGGGTTTAAATAAGATTACAAAATCAAATCTCTCACAAATCTACCAAATAAATAACTACCAAATAAAAACAGAAATTCAAAATTCAAATCTAATCTACCAAATCTGAAAACACTGTCAAATCAAAACCATATCGCGTGGACCCGCTGTAGAGCTGAAACTCGACGTCTCCTGCGCTGATAAACTCTGCGAAAGTCCCGTGGGCGCGTCGAGATGTCCTCATCAGAGGGTATATTGGGGACACTGAAAATCTCAGTGACTCAGCGTTTCTGTTTTGCAAAATTTTCCCTTTTTCCTCCTTGAGATGAAGGTCGGTGAGGCTCTTTCTTGGATGATGATAGGACGAGAGATGGAGAACAGTGGATGGGTGAGGGAGGACATGAATGTGTCCTGTGAGTGAGGGAGGGTATGGCGGGTCCAGAATTTCTCAATATAAACTAGAACGCACTAATCCTTCAATGGCCAAAGCTACTGCTCCATTATATCCATCTCATTCTTGGGTTATTCCCACAAACAGTCATTTAGCCTCTGCTTGTCAAAAACCTTTCTTTTGTTTGTTTCAATTTTGATCACTAAATGGACCAAAAGAGGAAAATGTTGTTTTCTTCTTTGTGGAAGAGGAGTAATTGTTGTTCTTTAGGCTTTTTAACTAGTGAAAGTGCATAAGCATTCATGCATTCATGTTGTTTGGTACAAACTATAAGTTTGTGAATTCTTTTAACAAGTGAAAGTTGTATACCTTCTTTTGTTTTTAATCTTTCTATTATAACATGACGCAAAGGTTTTCCCTTTGCAACTTGTTGTAAACATTCATTACTTTCATTTGATTTGATATATATATAGGCTGAATTCGCTCCAAAAGAGCTTGATCCACAGAAGTTGAAAGTGAATATTTCTTTATTACTACAATTTATCAACCATAAAAATTTCATTGCGCTCCTCCAATGTGATCCTACATTTGGTGGCATGACCTTGTGCATTCACAAGAATTATCTGCATGTACCTGCAGTGATTTCGCACTTTTCGTGTTAAATAGTGATCCCCCCTTTTCTGTTAAATGTACTTAATCGCAATTAAATAGCCCATTCCTCTATTTTTTTTTCTTCAATGTAATTGACCGGATAATGATGAAACCAAAATAGAGAGCCTTGCATAGCATAAAAATTGATCCTACTTATTGACTATGAACAAGCAATATTTTCTTCCTTTTCGAATGAACTTGTTGGTACCGCTAAGTTGCATGAATTAAAGTAATTAAAGAACATTTTGGATTTGCTGTACTCGGCAGTTTTGATTGCAATACATTAAAGTCCTC